>JABWDB010000024.1:0-1200000 GCA_019614645.1 Stratiolaelaps scimitus | reverse complement strand
TGCAGTTGTATGATAGTAAATAACAGCGCCGCCCAATAGTTGATTGCACAATATATGCTGCCACTGTATTATAAAATGCATCAATCGCAGCGTAGTGTGCCGCACAGCTCAAGTCAGCCTTGCGCCCGCACCGGACAACGGGTGGCGGGTGCAACACTAGTCAGGATTCGAAATGAAATATCTCAACTGCTTTCTACGAGCGACCGCTGTTGCGGATATCGCATCGTCAGCCTAAGCAGTGGCTGCTCAGACGTGTTTGTTTCTTCTCTCGCATTGCGGAGCTACCGAAGGAGACAAAGACACCGACTACTACTACTACTACTACTATTGCAGAAATGATGACGAAAATCTCCAACGCGGGGGGTGCAATTCCTTTCTGAATCTCCCATGTGACGTAGCAGGGGCCCGTCGTCAGTGGCTTCGGCGGCGGCGGCGGCGTGTTGCCGAGGCCACCAACGTCACCGCTGTTTTCGTTCGTTCCCGCTTGCGCGCCGTTCTCGTCTCGTAGAATTGTGTTTGCGTTCCGCTGAGGCCTTCAACGTAGATTCATCGTAACAGCTACTGCTGCTGCTGCTACCCGAAAGCGTAACATTGGACGGGCGACAGGATGGAAAAAGAGTAGAGTGAACAACCAAAGGCCAACGAGAGGAGGAGACGTGGCAGTCGCCATTCGTGCCAGCATAAAAGTGACTGCCTCCGTTTCTCTCTTTCTCTCTGACGCGAGACGGACTAGAGACGCAGGACGACCACCCAACGGGTACCGGCATCCATACTCGTACGATGGATGAGGCCCCGAACGTGTCCATTCTTGGCAGTGGGTCTCGTCAGAGCGTGCGTACGACCGTTCCCTTTTTATCCTCCCCATCTCTGTGTCGCCCTGTCCCACATTTCGGGGGGGGGGGGGATACTTCTATGGCGGCGGTTCAAGAAGTTCATAGTTGGCAGCGCGGTGGCTGTCGGTAGTAGTAGTAGTACTACTGGTGGGAATGTGTTCGGGAAGGAGGGATGTCGTTGCCCTGGGATAGAAGCGAGCACCAAGAGGTTCAGTGATGGCGGCTCCAGGAGCGGCGGCACTGGTCCAGACCCTTGCTGCTGCTGCAAAATGAGATTACGTTGTCGCCACTCAAGAAACGGGGGGTTGGAAGGGGAGGCTGCAGATACTGTCGGGTCGAAGGACGACAAAAAGCGAAGAAAAAGAAATTGGGCAAACAGGGACGTAACGGGAGAAGGACGAACTGGGAGTACCTCGGGTCGCCTAGGCTCGTTCGTGTAGGTTAGGGCCGCGCTGCCTGAAGGACCGGCTAGCCCGTCGACGTTGTTGGACCGTCGGCAACCGTTGTCCCGATCAGCGTTAGCCAGGAATCACAGCTAGGCAGCAGGGACGCTCAGTCGGTCGGTCGGTCGGTCTGTCAGGCAGGCAGCCAAAGAAGCCACGCAGCGAATGAACAAACGAACGTAACGCAGCGCGTTACCGAAGGTTAGAACGGCGGCGAGGGGTTCCCTGTACATATGTTTGGTTGGTTGCGAAGGTTGTATGTAGTAGATGGTGGGTGTAAGTGAGTGAGTGGGTGGGTGTGTAGGTGGTTGTACCGTGATAAAGTTCAACTCGGACGGTGAAACACACTTGGTTTCTTCGTTCGTTCTTTCTTTCGTCGGTTCACTCGGTTCGCCGCCAGGTCTCCTCTGTACTTCTGCTGCCCGCTCGGCCTGCACACGAGCGACGTCGTCGCCGCCACCGTCGTCGTCGTCGAAGCAGGAGCAGCAGCCGTCGCTGCCGCTTCACGTCGCAGTATCTTTCTCCTCTCCGTTCTCGCTCCTTGGCTGGGTGTTTCTACTTCCTCTGGCCCATACCTCGCCCCCCTCTGTTCCCACAACCCCCACTCTGTCATCGCTTCGTCTCGACGAGGAGTTTAAGCCATGAAGACGAAGAACAGAGAATAGCAAGTCTGTCTAACAGCAGGGAAGATAGAGATGGAGGGAGAGTAGAGAGACACAATGAAACAGTAACATGGGCCGGTGGACGACGTGCCCGTTAGCAGAGCGGGACGGCGCAGGACAGGACGCCAGCATACAGATCTAGTCGGACAGACAGTGAAGGGGCGCGCCCAGTCCTAGCAGCCAGCAGAGTAGAGAGAGAGAGAGAGATAGAGAAAACTAGCATACATACATGGACAAGCAGCGGCAGACAGATAGACAGACATACAAGATAATCTAATCTAATATATTCATTCATACGATGAAGTCGAACGCCAGATACGAAAGAAAGCAGTCATAGAGCGATGAGAATATTTAGAATTAGTTCAAGGCTCAAGAACAAGGATGAGCGGGTGGACACCGACCAAAGAACGAAGAACCAACTCTTAAGGGAGAAGCATACTTACTGACAGACAGCCACTACTGTATTTGTTGTGTGATGTTGAAGCAGCAGCTAAAGCTGAGACATAAGTAATAGCTGGATTCTGCTGCCAGCCACAGTTGTACATGTGTTGTACACGTACAATGCAAAATGAAACTACAAAGAGAGACGACATTCAGCCGACGAATATTGTGAATTCGTCCCGCCATCCAGAGTAAGATGAAGACGGCCACCGCTGCTATGCCGCCGTTACCCCAAGAGACGTAATTCAAATAACAAGAGAGCAGAGCTTTAGCAAGGAGAGGCAAGCCAAGAGATCCCCCGATTGCCCCACCCCGAGGGCGGCCAAAACGTCAGAGCAGAACTGTTTCATATTGGAAACGACGTATGAACCATGCGGCACCAGCGACCGGCAGGGGCAAAAGCAACAGCAGCAAGGTTCTCTTTTTGTCTTGGCCCCACCCGTCGATCGTCGGCACGGGCAGCAGCGGCACAGGTTTTTTTCCAGAGCTGCTGCCTCCCTTCTGAGCTGTACAAGTCAAGTGCCCATTCTTGATCCGATTTCCGCGCGAAACATCGGCCCTTCGGATGGTCTGGATCGAGCTGTCGGAGCAGGGCCCGACAGCGCTAAATCGCACGCAGTGGCCGCGATGTCTGCTCCAACCTCGATATTGTGAAGTAAGAGAGAAAAAAAACGGCGAGGAATTTCAGAAGAGGAGAAAAACTCCGTTGAGGATGTCGATGAGGGGTTAGGGAGCGCCGGGGGGGGGGGGGGGGGTGAAGTCTCTAGCGAAATAATCAGTGCAGCAGCATTCGTGGAATTTGCTTATATGTGGCCTCTTGGCCGAACTCCTTTGTTCGATTAGCGATGATACTTTCGCTTTCTTCCACTGAATAAGGAAAAGGAAATGACGTTGAACGAAGGTAATAATAAGGTAACGCAACTGAAATATATATATATATATATATGCTTAGAGGGGACATTCAAGCATACTGCTTAAATTAAGGGTGGTCAAAAGAACCACATTACGCAGTAACGAGAAACAATGCAATCAACACCGTGTTTGCACGTAGACGATGACTGTCAACGTTGTGCGAGGACAATGGATGCTCTCGCAAATAGAGATCGGGTGTTTTTTTATAGAGATATGGTGAAAGGCCCGTGTTTATTGTTTGTGTACACAAGTCGTTGATCTATTTGGACGTGCACATCTCGATGTGAAGAATAAATGAGTTTGGAAACTGCTCGAATCTCGACGTTTCCTTATTTTTATGAATTTTTGTGTGGTAGAGTGTGTTCGAAGAATCCCAACAATAAGTATACATACGCTGGATTTCTACGATATCTATTTCAGACTTGAATCGTGTATAATACTGAAGATTCTCAGAAATCCAAGGTTCTTGGGATGAATGAGGAAGTCAGTTACAACTAATTTTTCCAGTATGTTTAAGCCACTACTCTAGATCAATAGTCACTAATATGCTATATGTTGTGTCCGTTTTTTTGAATCTCATGTTTCAGCACCTTTTACTTCGGGAGCAGTTACAAATGGAGGCGGTCTTGCGGGGCCAGGTGTCATCGACGGCCCTCTGGGTGGCCCAGGGGCCGCCAGTTCAGACTACACCGGACCGCGGTTTTCTGCAGAACCCCCATTCTGGGTCGAATTCTCCAACTCCAGTGGTGCAGAACTCACATGCGAAGCCACTGGCGATGCGCCGTTAACTCTGACCTGGGTATCAGCCGATGGTAAGTCAGATAAATTCGTAATAACCAGCCTAAGTAACTGCTTTATATAATTATTATCAAACCTGTGAAATGAAGGGTATTCCAAAATTGACATGTGACCCTTGTTCAAGATGTGTTTAGCAAAGACCTCCTAAATGTACTTGAGAAAGTCTGCGTATCGACATCGAATAATGTTATATGAATGAATATTCTGGGCCGGCCAATCACACAAGTCTTTATGCTTACATAGTGTTTTTTGCTAATTGCTACCAATTATTTGAACGCTCTGAATGCCGCAAGTGCATTCTCGGTTATTTTTCTTCCTCACTCACAATAAACGAGCAACAACAAGTCCGTAAGTTTCGCTGCCGCGTGGCGTATCGGAAGATGACAGATGAGCCAGACATCGGAAACCAGATACTGTCAGTCGCCCCCCATATCATAGCCTGTAGCCCATAGTATCATCACCAATCAAAAAAAAAAGGATTTACGACAGCACATCAAGAAGAGGTACCAATGATACATTCAGGCCAATGGGCAACTGCCGGTGCGTGGTGTCGGTCTCGCTGCTGGTGGTTATACATACATGCATACATACGCCCTGTTGCATGCAGGGCGTATGCAACCGCCTCTGACCGAGGTAACACAGTTTTTACTCGCGAGTGAAACAAGGAACCGCCACCGGGTCCCGAGTCCTTCATTCACCAAAAAATGTTCCAGTCTCTCTATCTCTCGCTCTCTCTTTCTCCCGTTTCCTCTGCTTGGCTGGTAGCCTCTCGGCCTCTCGTTATGCACAATGTGCCGTCCGCGCGTGAATGACTAGGCTATGCTGTATAGGCGGCAGGAGGGTTGACGGGGGAAGGGAAGGTTATACTATGGCGCTATGACTGGCTATGAGGCACTCGGCTAACGTACCGTCCGTTTTTATACTATGCCGCGGCAGCGGGCATAGCTTCAACACAATGACGACGGCAGCATAGGTTCGTGTACACTCGCGAGCACACTCACTCACGCATAGTTGACTGCGACTCTGCCATCCTGACGGGACCACCGAACACGACGGCAGACGCGTGTCTCAGCCGTCCGCGTGGAAGAAGGGCGTTCGGCCGGTCGCTCGGTCGGTCTCTCGGCCGGTCGCCGGCCGGTCGCCGGCCAAGGCTAGAGGTTAGTAGCCATAAAGCTTAAAGGCTATTAACAAGCCCAAGCAGCCCAGGAGCCCCAAGCTGCTGAGGAGAGAAGCGGCACGCTAGGGGGGGCGATCAGGGGAACTCAGGGTGTTTGGGCGTAGGGCGGTCTGTATGGAAGAGCACAGAGCAACGTTTCGCCTAGATGATAATTAGGTACATAAAAGATAACACCGATAAGCAGGCATAAGCATATCCACATACGTAGTGTATACACAGACCAACACATACACTCACATTCGCATATATGATATGGGGGGAGCTTTCCATAAATAGCTCGGGGTGTGTTTAATGAATCGAGTGCTTATGTATTAAACCAACCACATGCGCTGTTGGGAGGCTTCAGCAACATACTTCATATATAATATTTGTTTAGAATCTAGAGCTAGTGGATTAACTACGTGCATCGGTGACATGTAATATGGAGGTTCCTTCAAACGCCGTTGATTCATTGTGATATCACGCGTATGACCTCTATTTCCTAATGTTCGTAGATCGTAAAATGAGACGTTAACAAGGTCTCAGTTGAGGAGTTATCGGTGGGAAAGTTGATGGGCCGTTTTTTATTGTCGATTGCTAGAGAGCAATCAGCCCTCATTCGAGGTATGCTAGTTAGCTCATCTGGAATCCTGTACTTTGGTACAGGAGGTGAAAGCTGGAAATCCATGCAAGCGAACGTGGCTTCAAACCTCGTGGAAGATGTATGAACAGAGATTTTTAAACAGAACTACTTCCAAGAGGATATTTCGATGATTAGATTGATAATGGCACGCTTGGAAAAACGGAGGCATGTCCAGTCGACAGTAAGAAGTGCTGTTTAACTCAGAGCGGCCATTCCACGCTAGACTCCCTGACCGATTAACGGCTAGCGGTGGAGAGATTTTAGTTGCCTCAAGAGATATCGCTTTGCAGGTTAACTGTTTGTCTTCCACTAATATATATACGTGGACGATAAGACCATCTTGAAACGAGCAAGATGCACCATAAATACTGTACACCTCCAGAGACAACGAGGGGAAGAGCTTGTTAATTTATGTCTTATGGCAAGGGATCCAGTAAACGATTTGACAGGGTGATTGAAATTAGTAACAGGTAAGTGCAATTCCCCACATCATAATACGGAACAATCTCGGCTCTCTGACTGACACAGGAACCAAATCCCTAAGAAGTCGTCTATTTGGTGATAGCTACTCACTCAATGTGATTGATGCCTAGCAAATTACAAGCCCTGCAGGTAGGGGTTGTGAAATCCGAGTTTAATGATTTTATTAGTTTGTTGTCACTCGATCCCGGTAGTCACGGATTAAAACGTCGCACGACCCGAATGGTAAATGAACGCACATAGAGTAAGATATGGGGATATCCAGAAAGTCGTAACTTTAGACGCAATGTCAGCATATGTGTAGCATATATGCACTATTCTCACCCATGATAGTCCCAAGGGATGCTACAGGGTGTTCGGGAATATATTCAACAACCAAAGTTTGACAGCTCCGAAATGTTATTTTTCTTTTTTGTATCGCAGATAGATAGAAGTGTGTATGTTAAAGCAAAAATGATCACAGAAGGCAAGTAACTCTATTGAAATATCTGATTCGCTGGCGAGATAAACGTTGCTGCCCTCTAAGATTTTCTTTAGAATATTTTCACTTTAGCTCTTTGTTTTAAGAGATTCGTTGTTGACTAGATGCGTGCTACAGAAACTGGAAATAACAAAAATTGACAGGAAGTGATCTTTGAAAGAGTCTAAGTTAGGTTTGTGGGTTGGACCTATATATACGTATACATATATCGGCAATGCTCCATCCGAAAGATGGTCCAACTAACATCGTGCTTTTAACTGCATGCAAGTCCAGCCTTACTTAGCCCGATTTGAAGAGCATTTATGCTTTGCAGATTCCGCTCCGTCAATTAATAAATATAAATTTAAATGCATGTGTGTATCCTCAGTATTTCCATGTTAAATTACCTCGCGTCTTCTTTCACCCTTGTCCCTCCGGTCCATTGCGTCGCTTGGTTAGCGCCTGTGCGAACATTTGGCCAACAGGATTATCTTGGCAGCACAGCGGTCTATGAGGTGCGCACACTGCTTCTTCCCTCTCCCATTTTGCTTGGGTGTCTTCTACGGTAGGGACGGATATGTCCGTCAAGCAGGGCATTGGTAGTTGAGGTGGACTCTGCGATTTGCCATCCGTCGAAAGAGGCGACTGGCGTCTCAGTAGTTCTGCTCCGTCGTCGCACTGATAGCGTCCGTCCAGGGGCCATCCCCCGCCAACCCACGTCGACTCCGCCCGAACGAGACGAAGCAACTCAGGATATGAAGTAAGGCTGTCTGCCGTCATTACATTAGCATGGCTCCATGATGCTCCTTGCTAACTCTGCCGTATGTTCTCTCCCTCGTGCGCTCTTTCCGTAGACGAAGTGGAAGTCGGGAGCAGGGCCACCCGTCGGAAAGCCTCGCTCGAAGGTTCTATAGACGACAACGACGGTGTTCCGATGTTTCCCGGTGGGACTAAGCAGGCAGGCGGACAGAAGCGCCATCCCATAGCGCCGACCCACCCGCCAAACAGACTGCCCAGCCGTCGTCAACGCTTCCCCCTATGTTTCCTCACCGCCCATCTACTTCGCTTGGTGTCCAGCCAGTTTGCCGGCTGTATGGTCCGTCGCCGTCGCAGTCCATTCCTCCGTTCATGGGCACGCCGGTCTCAACGGAACGCACGAACAGGAACCGAATAGCGGCCGGCTGTAGAACTCGGTGGTGAGAACAGGCCAAGCAGACAACCACCCAGCCACCCACTGTGTTCGAAACAGCGAGAGAGGTCGGGTAGCGGCACAGGCTGAGCGGATGGAGGGCAGCCGCCGACTGCTGCTAGGCGGGGATTATCTCGACGGCCAGGCGTCCAACGAACGAACCGAAGATGGGGCTAGAGAGACCATGGGGATCAGATCCCTGTCCTTCCTACGCTACCGCTTCGTAGCTAGCTAGCTAGCAGCGAGGGGCGGCCGACGGTGGCCTTCGTCCTGGTTTGAGAATCACAACACTCCGTAGCTCCCTTGCATTGACGCGATTTTCTCCCTCGCACGGGTTATGGCCTCGTTGGTCGAGGATAGTCTTCCGGTCTGTCTGTTGCTCTGCACGCAAGTGTTGTACGAGAGTGACTCAGTGACTGAATGTCATTGCAGCGTGTGTGTGCATGTACTTGGCCAGTGCCGCTTTTTAATGGCCTTCAAAACGTTGACCGGGGATGGCCCACGTGGTACTTGGCAGGCATATCGATTATGGAACTAATCGTCGGCATTGACGCATAAAAGCTTCTTTGCCTTGCGGACATACGAGTGACCTAAACACGATCTGAGCAATGGGAAAATGAGTAGCTGCTACCTACGTAGAGATATTCTTCCAAGATGTTAACATACGATATTGGGGTACAGGATTCGGGAAACAGGCAGCGTTCCTACGTAGCATGTTTACACAAAATTGATGAAGTCAATGACCAATTTATTATTCATGTCCCACTCTCTGGTCATAGTTGACGTTTAATTTATCTATGTGGCTTAGGCTGGCAGAAAGATTGTGCTGTAGCAGGGCAATCGTCCCTAGCGCTTGAGTAAACACTTCTCGTATAGATAAGTGGTCGTGTCGATGAACAAACACTAAGCACTTAGTAGTTTGCATTGGCTTTGGTATATGATTTGCGCGACTCAAATTATAATAGATGTTTCTCGCGACTCTGATTTTATGTGGAGCCGCACCACCATCGTTGTTGTATTTATTATAATATATAATAGGTCAGCTAAAGCCAAGTTACCGAGCACGTTGCTTGTCGTGCGCATCCTTTGGGCGGACAACAGTGAACCCGAGTGAACACGAGGTTTCGCTCGTGCGAAATAGAAGCAATGGTCTCCAAGGGGAGATCTACATATTGCCTCCCCAAACCCACCCCACCACAGCCCAGCCCAGCTCCCACTCAGTTACCGGCACGAAAGGCGACTCGTCGGCCGTCTCAGAGACGGTCCCGTTTTTGCCCTTCTCACCCCAATTTACCCGAACGTATGCTGCACCCTTAACCTAGCCCCTCGGCTAGGCACCATTCTCCTTTTCACGCTCTCGCATAGACATATGTACATATCCTATCCAGGTCGGCGGGTGATTTACATTCTTCCCGCTTCCATGAATACCGAGAAGGTTGGTGCTGGTACCACCGCTGCCGGCACTGCTGCATATGGTGTTGTGCAGCGCACTACCACAAGTTCGCTTTCGCGCGGGTAAAGCGAACGAGGAGCGCGGCGCCTCGACGTATGCGGAGCTCACCTAGAACTCACTCCTTTGGGCACCCCCCCTCCCTCAACCCTTGGATACCCCACATCTTGGACCTTTCGCCAGCCGACGAAAGCAAGAAGAGGGTGGTCAGAATAGAACAGCGACGGCAGCGTCTACCATAACATTGCATCGGATCCGTTTGGCGCCCTGCGATTGCGAAATGCATTCACAGTTACACTCACAGACACTGTTCACCTCACGCAGACGAATCGCACGCGTTCCGACCGACCCACCTACATCCAACGCACACACCTACACATATATCCATCGAGATGCATGGACTACTACTACTACTACTACAATGTGGTACTTTGCCGCCGTACTGGCATGCCGCATTCTGTTCGCGGGAGAGTGAACCATATCTAAACGGGTGTACACGACGCGACGAGCATAGAGAAGAAGAAGAAGATGATGGCAACAACGACGACGATGAGGAAGAAGAAAATAAGATCAAACTGAAGAGAACGCTAATATATGTTCCGCTACTACGAACACGTAGTAGTGCGTCACAGTTTTTGGTGTCGGTTGTTGCTACTGCTGCTGTTGTTATTGTCGGCATCATCATCATCACACGCCCCATTCTCACATGCATAGATACATACAGATAGACACACACGTACGCGAGCGTGCACTGACAACAAAAACGGGCACAAACAAACCGAGAGGATGAGGATTATACGCACCCAGACGTCCGCATATCCCTCATAAATAAATAAGGAAGAAAGAAAGAAATATAGAAATTGGAAGGAAGACGACGAACTGTGTAATAGAAAAAGACAACGATGATGACACCGCCGGAATAACATGAAATCGTTACACACACGAACACCCATACACCCATCCATCCCAATAGAAGTATACGCTACACCCGCCTATGATTAGCGGACATATATTTGCCAAATATATGACATATAATTACACTACCAGGACAAGATGTCTCGGGTACCGGCGATAGTTCGTAATTGCCGTCCGACCAACGCTGGCCAACAACAACAAGCCTTGATATGGGTAGAGGTAGAGGTATATTGGTTTATTAAAGGAGCTGCAATTTTACAATGCTTAAGCTCTCTTATATGTCACGCGGCGGGGCTCGAACCTGCGGTCTCTGGCTTCCGATACCCAGAGACTTAGCCGTGGAGAAGCCGAGCCGACTACCCGGACACGCGGAGACACTAACCGATAGATTCCAGATCGCAAATGAAGATCTTGTATGACTTTGGCTTATAGCAGCGTGATTAACAAGCGTCCATTAACTTTCTCGTACTGCGGCCTAGCTAGCGGGCAAGATCTAGTACATATTATTATTTATGTACTTTTTTTATTATAATAATATGCTACATTGATTGTTCTCAAATTTGGATTGGATTACAGACCCTCGCGAGCCTGTAAGTCAAGTCACCGGGCTTCGGACTTTCACGGACGAAGGAACGCTTGTACTGCCACCGTTCCGGAGTGAGGACTACCGCCAGGATGTGCATGCTGTCGTTTATCGTTGTGTCGCCACCAATGTCATTGGATCCATCACGTCACGTGATATGCACGTGAGCGCAGGTAAGCTATTTTACTCCTTTAGCTCACACAATCACATTATTATCTCGATAGCAGAAGACAGAAAATATGATCAAGAGACCTATCTTTCATTTTGTATCGCTTTTAAAGTATTCCTTCTTTGATATTGTACTTCACTTTGTCAAAACGGATGTCATCTTACAACGGCTCTCTCCGAAACGACTTTACAATCATTGTCATCATCAGCAATCAGGTGTAAACAGCAAACATGTTTGTGCAAACTCACCATTTTTTATTATATCTCATACGCCAGAGATATTATGCAATACAGCCACGGTGGTGTTTTAATTCAATCGTCGTATATGGATGTTGAGGTTTTGCCATATTAGGGTAACTCGCTCTCTCTCTCTCTCATTCTCTCTATTCTTTTCTCTTCTAGTGGTGGATTACACGTATGAACCCAGAGTATATGACGGGTTCGTGGTACGTGGCAATACAGCAGTTCTCAAATGTCACGTACCTTCATACATCCGTCAATATACGAATGTGGACGCTTGGATTCGGGATGACGGATTTACGATCAACGCCTCAGGCAATAAAGGTGAGTTACTACCTGCTTGCGTACGTAGCTTCCTCGTGGTGACCGGCTCAAGTACTAAAAAAGATCTAGTCAGCGTCATAACCTTTGAACGATACTTACATACTCGACCTGTAAAAAAGTGAGAAATAGTATGCACGCTATGAAGCCCATCTCTGGCCTTTTCGAGGCACTTAATTCGGAGCAAGTTCCACACGACAAGGTTAGTGTCTCCACAATCCTCGACCACCCACAATACATTCTGCTTGAGTGAAGAAGAAAGCGAATGAGGGAACGTGAAACGCTCAACTCCTCTCTCTCTCTCTCTGATGACAATGGGTCGAGATCCGAGCTCTAGCTTCATGTAGCAACGAACGCTGGCTGTCACGTTGCTCTGACAAGAAAGGAGATTAGAGTGACATCACGGAGGGAAGTGCGGAGGGCAGGGACAGACGACAAAGTTGCTACCCGCGTGCGGTACGGGACATTCGCTTTCTCTCTCTCTCTCTCTCTCTCCCTCTCTATTTATCTCTCCGTCTGTCTTAGCCCACCTGGATGGGGGATAGTGGGTTACCACGAGGTTGGTAGATTGGCCATTGGACGTTGCTCGGGCGGCGGACGGTCCGTCCCCTATCTAGCCATACGGACAACCCAACTAACCAACCAACCAAACACCCACCCATCCACCCAGCCGGTCAGGCGACATCAGCTCTCTTCTCTTTCGGCAAAGGTCCGGTCATCGATACTGCGCTATCGCATCGAACCTGTGTGATCCTTCAATGGTAGACCAGGCACGTGATCATCTTCTTACCGGTGCCACCATCAACAGTGGATACATACACACAACAACAATCCCTCCTGCTCCCCTTTGTCCCCTCGGCTTTCCCAAGCCAACCCGATCTCCATGTTGCGTGCTTATCCATTCAGTCGCAGAGGTAATCCATCCATCCCTGTTGACGTCAGCGTATCTATCACTTCGGGACAGGTAGATAGATAGATATTTGCCTGCCTTGCAAAGCACACTGAAAGTAAACAAGGGATATAGTTATGGTCATTTGTTTTGCACATGGGATCAACGTGGTCGCCAATAAGAGCAAGAGAGATATAAACAGCCACACCCCCGAGCCCACTTCGAGAACACATTCGAGCACTTATGTACGCACGCACAAATCAGAGCACAGGAATGAGAAGCAGCATTCGAGCCAAGTCGGAAATTTGTTAAATCGCATCTTGTCAATGGACTATCCGACACAACACCAAAATAACGAACACTTCTCTACCAAAGTTCGTCCGTATTCTGTTGCAAGACTAGCTGAAGGGAGAAGGTTCGCTTTATCGTTACCGCAATGGCACCTTAAACTGTCGTATCACAATGAGTGTTAGATAGTACAGACCGAAAGATAGATAGGATAGCATAGACGACCAGAAGAAGCACAAGATGTAAGACGAGAAGATGGAGCAAGGAAACAAAAAAGGAAAAAATTGACGAAAAAAGTAAGAGAGAGAGAGAGAGAGATGCCGCCTTCAAAACTAAATCACTTTTTCTCATCCTTTCACGAGTAGCGTGTGTCGCTTACCCAAGTCCCTGCAATCCTCAACATCCCTTTGCTCCCCTGTTTCGCCGGTCTTGGGTTGCTTCTTTCTGTCGGTTCCTGTTCCTGTGCAATTTCTTCCTCTTGCCGCAGCTGCTCGACACCGGGTCCCCATTATCTGCTCGACACTTTCTCTTTCTCGACAAAGCCTTAACCCCGTATGCATTCCCCGTCTGCTGCCTCCGTTCTCCTTTCTCTCTCCTTCGCTCATCTGTTTCTCTGCTTCTTTCTCTTCACCCAAAGCCTTAACCCTACTCCCTTTCCATTCCTGCTGCCCTCGAATCTGGCTGCTGGCGAACGCCTGCCGAGCTATTCGCTGCCCGTCCTGCGCCAGCAATTCCCCTCCAGCGCCCCCCGAATTCGAATACGATGTCGGTGCTGCTGCTGCTGACGGCCTGTTACATCTAATTGGCCCGCAGGGAAGGCCAGGCAGTCGGGCGGCTTCGGTCGGCCGGTAGTCGGTCGGCAAACTGGCGAAGTGGCTGTTAGCTTGCAGCAACAACGGCTGATGCAGCACCAGCACCCTAGGCAGTGTCAGCCTGCCTGCTAGCCAGCTATCCCCACCCATGGCCGGCCCAGGCCGGCACACAGCGGCGCCAAGCAACCAGCGGCACGAGCGCGAGGAGGGGTGACGCGACAAATCTGTCACCACGAGCCGGCGGAACTGCGGGGGCTCTCGCGCTAAAACGGGAGCGGGGAAGACTATTTGTACAGTTCTCTGCAGAGCAACGTTCGCTAAGGGCACATCGCGTAGGGGATGTGGGGTGAGGAGGTGCAGGAGAGGAACAACAGACAGGGAGAGAGCATCACACTGGTGAAACCGGGACGACAGCATCGGCGGCGGCAGCAGCAGCAGCGGAAGAAGGCGCATACGCCCGTACGCTCCCTCCTGTGGGTCCAGAGGGGACAAGAAGCGACCCCCGAAGAGACACACGTTCGGGCGGGGTCCTGTAGGGAAATGCCGGCAAGCACCGCTGCTGCCGCTGGTGTTGCAGCGGAAGAGAACGGGGCGGAAGCGGTCGGTGTGTAGAAGCAGGCGACGAAAAGACAGACGGCGCGAGAGCATCGCCGTCCTTCGGTTCTTCCTGATAACCAGGGCAACGCAGAGAAGCAGCGACGGGAGGAAACGGTGACGGCAGAACCAGCGGTGGCTGGCTGGCGCAAATGAGCAGCCGCTTGTTACGAGGAGGTGTCGTCCTTCTACGGGTTCTGCTGCTGCTGCTGCCAATTTGCTGTCGGAATACTGAAGGCCGAGAAAACGGAGTGCCCGCATAGAATGAACATGGCTACTGGTAAATTCAATTGAGGTGGCTCTACTAAAAACACTGTATGTGTAATAGCGGATAAAGCCGTTTGTAGTCCTTGAGAAGCTGTGCCATGTGGAAATGTTGGCAAGCATGCCATGTATGGTTGCTGTGGAGATCCTTCAGATAGCACAGAGTCTCTCAAGATAAATTACAAAAAGAGATTTCATTTTCCAGCAGGAACCTTTCCTTCAGGATGTACCGCCCTCACGACTATTGTTGCTGTTGTTTTTATTGATATCCTTAAGTGAGTATTGTAAAATTAATTTATAATTAATTTAACTCTATATACTTTCATGAGCTTAATTAATGAGCTTATGAGGTATCTTCTTGATATCTTCTTGAGCACCATTTTTAGATGTTTTGTTATCAAAAACGTCGATTTCTATCTTGCCCTCTATAAGAGTCTTTCCAAAATTTCTTTACTGCTCTCCAGTTTGGAGGCCGTACCTCAAAACACATATTCTAGCGCTTGAGAGGGTGCAGTCGAAGGTTATCCGAAGAGTCAATCTGCGTTGTGATGTTCCCAGGGAACTAGTGCGGCTTCCCCCCTAACGAACATATTAAATACAGCGGACATCCGCTTGATTCAGCGACTCAGACCAAATAGCTCTGTCAAACATTTCATCGAACTTCGTCCTAACCCTCTACGCAGTGGACGCACCGTGCGCACTGTGTCGGCAGCGCGCACCGAAAAAGCTAAATAATTTGTTTTCTTGGAGAGTCGCAAGTCTCATACAAAACCTTTTTTTTAAAGGGGGTGTTGACATGCTAATGCATGTCAACATCGTGACCCCTCCTCGCCCCCTGTGGAACTATTGACCCTGTTCAACAGCACCACCCTTCCCGGTATCGCTTAGCGCATTCCTTTAGTAAGAGCGGTGAGATGTGTACAAGTCCAGTCACGAGCACCACACACCGTACGGATCTCATACGAGACCTGAATACGCTTCTACCAATTATGTAATTTCTTTAATAACCTCTGCACCACTCCTTTTGGTTAATAAAGGTTCATTTGTATTGTATCTCCTGTTGATACTATATAGTGTATTATTTTCGCTCTTTGCTATTCATTCATATTTCCCTTCCCAATTTTTCAATATCTGTTTACTAAAGTATTATTCGGTTTCCCCCTTTCACACTATTATTGCTCCTCTTATATTATATAATACACATACCTAAATCAACTTCAAAGATTCGAGTTCTGTACTCCTGATTTCGTATGCGATGCGTAACGCTGGTTAAGGAGAAGTACCTCATATTTCGGTCGGGTTCCTCCGTCTCTCGCTTTCCTCTAGACTCACATGCGCTCACCCTCACGAAACACACCCATCCATGAGACACTTGAGAACAGCGTTTGAGACCTCTTCAAAGGAGACCCAATTTCGCCAACTGGGGCGTCTGTGTGTGTGACGACTCCTCGAGCGACCGACCGACCCACCGGTCCGAAGTAATCGAGACAGTCTACACCTAACCAGACCGGATAGGTTACCCTACGCTACACCAAAGCGGAAGCGAAACCTTCGATAATAGGGGAATAAGTTAACCCATTCGTATGACGACTGCTTCCTCGGACTCTAACTGATTCTCAATCAACTCAAGTATTCTTCACGAGCGAGTGAGTGAGTCGCTTTCTGCTAAAGACCTATCTCGTTTTGTTCGAATTCGATCAACTGCCGATCAAATCTAATCACAAATCTCTCTGTAGCGGAGACGAAGAATCTCGATGAGAGAACAAGAGGGAACGAGTTGAAAGAAGCGGAAAATCACCGGTTCTTATTTCGCACTTATGGTCAGCTTCGACTCTTCGAATATAATAATAGTAATCACTGGTCGGTCCTACATCGTTGACGTATCCCCATAATGTTAAAAATATGATGAGAGTCATTTTGTCCATGGGATGGTGTACCTCGGCATGACTAAGCGAACTTCCATTATAGAAGTATATGTAGATACGACTTCAATCAAATGGACTAGCATCATCTTAGACTATTCCAGTGGTTCCCTAGTTGTCATGACAGAGGTTGTTCTTACTAGCTTGTTCCGCAACCAGCCATTGGCAGTTGAATGACACGAGCCACTCGACGCCCTTGATGCAGCGTTCCCCTGGGCGCAATAAGGGAATAGAGTGGGTGTCTCTCATCAGAGCAGAGACTCCTCCTAAGGCGATGTATCTGCTCTATGGATCTGCGCCATAGTGATGACTCGAAGGAGCCATCCCCCGGGGCGGAACGGGGCCCAGATAAACCGAAGCAGAATGTGGGATAGATGGGAGCAACGAACCAACAAGGGTGACCTGAAAACTCTAAGCTAGCTACGCGCGAGCTGGGCACGGAACACCGCGGGCCTTCCGGGCTGAGCTCAGACTCGGTCGACGCGAGCCGATGATGGCCGTTCCACGCTAATCTGCATAACCCATAAAATAGGCACAATCACGGATAAAACGGTGCCTCGGATCACCAACATCTTATTTTTTCCTGCTTTTATTTATATACACATGTGAAGACTTCATTCTATTTATAATACCAGCAATGGTAGAAAATAAAAACGCTAGCATGTCTCGTCATTAGCAGACTTTTGGTGTGAAACCTATTAGATTACAATGTCAAAGCCCTAATACAACCATGGCAATCCCTTTTTGTTGGATCTCCTATTGCAGAGGATCGTTATACGGTACTACAGAGTGGCGAACTTCTTGTGTATAAGACATCAAACGAAGACGAGAAACGCTCGTACAGATGTCGAACCAGACATTTATTAACAGGCAAGATTGCTGTGAGCAGTTCACACGGGAAGGTGACAGTTACTGGTAAGCATGATAGCATCACCATGAGATTGGTAAAAGCGCATTCGCGCTCTGAAAAATGTCCAATGCAATTTACGTAGTTTATTCGTATGAGGACATTAAAATACATGATTTCCAATTATATTTAATTGTTCGAATAGCTATTATAGATTAACCCTCCCTCTTTAGCCTGTCTAGATGACACGCACGAGACGCTGTTGTTTACCTGATGGGTGTCCGTGTTACAATTGACTTTGCGACTGAATTCAATGGCATTCACGTACATGCTTCGAAGACTGATTACAAGAACCACGAACATGAAGTGTCGCAATATTCGATATTTCACATAAATCTGTTTACGGTGAATCCATAAAAATCGGTTCGAAATGCTCACATATAGCGCATTTGCTTCACAGAATCTCATGTGAGTTCGGCCCCCAAAGCCACACTGTTCTTCCCCGAAGTAAAAGCGAAATTGGGCGCTCACGTCGACCTACCCTGTGTAGCGCAGGGCCATCCTCCGCCAAAGTACAGGTAATTAGTAAATCACTTATTCAATAATAGAATAGATCCAAGTCATATGACATCGTGAGAGAAACCTTTCTTTCACTTATCTTCTACTACTGATAATAAAAATAACAGCGGTATCTATTGTGATCCCACTTTTCTCTTTATTTAACTCTGCATTCCTCGTGCCTTGATCGTTCGCTCATCGCTCACAGCTGGTATCTAGAGGATGAGGATGGCAACAGGCGCAAATTAACTGATAGCGATCGGCTTCAGACGTCCAATGGTGTCGTCACCATCCGGGCTCTTCGCATGACAGATGAGGGACGCTATGTTTGTATCGCCCGTAACAGTGCTGGCGAGGAGCGCACTGAATCAGTTCTCACCGTAATTGTACCTCTACAGGCGCGTCTCGTTCCACAGGAACAGCGTGTAGAGATTGGACACGAAGCTGTTTTTAACTGCAGCGTACAAGGTATGTGTCGGCGTTAGCAAAATTAATATATATTGACACATGTATATGCATACATGACAATTCGAATGTACTGTACTATTATACTTAAGTGGGAATGTGTGAGAACTCATAGGTATGATATGTTGACAGAGACTACACTTGAGTGGAGTTAACAAATTTAGCATGACTGCTTTTGGGTATATAATTCATTAGACTTAGACTGTTTAGAATCTAGTGTTTAACTGGCAGTGCCTTATATTTATATGTACCGTGTTCTTACTACTAGAAAAGTACACTGTGATCCATATATTCAACCCGGACTCCATCAGAACATTCGGCGGCCCCGCGTGTAAAGAGGGATTGGACTAAGCTCTGAGCATTAATCACAAGGCGCTGTGGCGTATATTTTTTGTAAAAGTTGAAACCCTTGAGTACATGTTCATCCATAATAAACCCCCTTCTCAGTCCAAGGTGAGGTACCTTGGCTGCAATACGAAAATGAATATGCCGGTACATGAACTTGTTTATTTAGAACTCTCCTCGATACGAAAACTCGTGCTAGGTCAACGTGGTTGATAGATGTGTCAATCAAATTGACGACACCTAAACGTTAAAATGCTGTCTCTGGTGGTAAGTGTCGAATGTTTGGTTGAAGCGTGTGTCAGCCCTATAAAACTAACGAATTTCAGTTTCCTGCTGTTTATATTCGTCACCATGTGAAGCTTTCCTAGCAAATTTATGAATATGACACTCCCCAGACAAGTAGCTACGTTTGATCTACCTTCTTTGCTACTGAATAGACACGTTCTTGATTCAAAATACGAAGCAAAACGGACAGCATCCTAACGAGCTGAAGACAACGATAATATAAACATGTCGTCTCATTTCTTCACTCTTTACCGCCCCAGCTCACTTCTAAGAATCCCTCGTCGTTTGAAGAAGGTACAACACCAGCATCGTCGTTGTCTTCGTTCATTGGACCGACCGTTGCTGATATGAATTCGATTTGGTTGCTGCCGTCGACGCCGTATGGTGGTGGTGGTGGTAGTGGTCTGTGTCTTTTTTCAGGACTTCTCTGTCCCCAGCCTCTCGCTTGTTCTCCTCTCATATCGTTTCACCCCGAAAACAGACTCCCGACTTCGGTATCCTCCCCCTCCTGCTCACACTCGGTGCCTCTCGATTTGATCGAATCGAACAGCTGCTTTGCTTCGATGCCACCGTCACCGTCACCATCGGCACCAACCGCCACTGCCGCTTGCCTCACTTCGCTTCGTCTCTTCTGCTGCTGCTGCCATTGCTACAACTACTACTACCTCGACTGCGGCTGCTGTTGCTGTGACCGCCGACGTTGAGCCAGCTGAGCGACCGCCGTCGCATCGATCTTTGACACGTCGCCGGCTGTTCAGTCGTTATATTGAAAAGTGGTCAGGGAGAACCCCGTATGTTCCCGTTCGTTCGTGTATGTAGGTGCACCGACCGCCCTTCGAAAGCCCTCGTAGTATCGGCCTCTCTCCCGGCCCTTCTTCCCGCCTCAGCCCTACCGGGCCCCGATTCAGTCCTCTGGACACGTTGCTTCTCCGGACGCCTTCTGTTCAATCTGACCGACATCGGCGTTTGGGCTGCCGCTTCGTTCTTCTCCCGCGTTTCTCTCTCTCTCTCTCTCTCGTGCTGCCTCTCATGCTTTCTCTCGTCTTTCTGTGCTCATGGGATCGGTGGGACCGCCGGTCATCAAAATCGCATTCAACCATGAGGCCAGTTCAGCGGAGGCCTGCAGACACCCCGTGGCCACCACCGCGCAGCGGCGGCGGAGAGCGAACTGCCGGGTTGGTGCGGCCGCGTTCAGGGTGGGTGGGGTTCAACGCGGGGGCAATAGCAGCAAAAGCGTTTGGGGAGTTGCAAACGGCCAAGAGAGAGAGGGGGGGGTCTGCACCGTCACCACCACTACTCTCCCTCCTGCTTCGGCTCGTAAAAGCAGCAGCGGCAGGGACGTCACTACGAAGAATGAGGCGATACCGGTAGCGGCGCCGTTGCGGCTTCGTTGAAACGTTTGCTTTTTGTTTGGGAGCCGTTATCTTTATTCGGAGGAATGCGAGCAGCTCTAGCAGACCGACATGAAGAGAGAGAGAGAGGCCGACCGACGGAGCACGCACGCAGGCCGGTCGGCAGGAGATACTCGTCCATCGACCTATCTTCTTCTTCTCTTATTATACCACACCACTATGCATTGGATGCGAACCGGGGCAGCCATCTTTTTCAGGAGACGGCCGGCCTTCCTGTAACAGGATGGAGGGGACTGAATCTTTTCGAATGGCGACAGCGTAATTTGTAGTCTTTATGTATTGTATGCCTAGTAATGTGTAACAGTGGTGTAACGGCGATGCACGCAAAAGGTGCTGCCCTTTTGCTCGCTTCCTGACCCACCCCACCAAGGAGATCATCGCGACGATCATCATCGTCTGCTTTTCAATCGGGACAAACAGGATGGTGCAGCCACTGCTTTTAGTGGCCTCGTCATTAGTTCCCCCGATCCTCGTACGGTATCCCGAGCGATAGTGCCAACCCAAAGAACGATCATCTTTTCGGCGCTTCAAAGAAGGACCACCATCCAAAAGAAGCAATCTCCACAATTCCTTGGCTGTGCAGGAAGCGAAGGAGACCTTCCGTTCGCGGGGCAGTGTCTGCCTCGTATAGGGAAAGAACACTGTAAGTGTATGAGCCTTTAGCGGAACTCAGCATGACCTCGCCACCCCTGGTGAATTCCGCCTTCGTTTTATTTTTTTGGTGACACAACGTGATGCGAGCAAGCGAGCGGGGGAAGAAGATTTAGGCGGATCATTCTGCAGGTTCGCTGCCTCCCATCTCGCTTCTTGTAGCTGACTCGTGATGCCCACTCGTGCCGAAACGGGCAAACATTATGAAGGTCCATGTATGTATGTATATATGTATCTAAGAGCGCTTGGGCGAGTGGGTTATGAACACGGTTCTGTTAGATGTTCGTTCCCACCACTTAAATGTATGTATATCGACGTAGTGGATACAGAGCAGAGGAGAAAATCCGTTGATGCTAATCTCTCTCGCTTTCGATTATTCAGTCTCTCAGGACATTAATATACGTAAGCGCGGGCATGTATGCACGTGGGAAGAAAAAAATGGGCAAGCCATTATAACTGCGGCGTACTTTCCAAAGATCACGTAAAGGGGAACCTATATGCACAGGGGTACTCGTTTTAATAATAAATCTCTTATCTGCGTGACATATAAGATAGCTTAACCATTGCAAAATTGCAGCTCCCCTAATAAACTAATAAACCTTTACCTTTATCTATGTATCACGTAAATATACATTAAACCGAATACGATCAGCTAACAGGTTCACTAACTCATCGACATTCTTCAAAATGACCAGTATTGTCACTATAATTCTATTCTGGATAGAAAACAGGTGTTAAATATGTAGAAGTACAATTAAGCTATGTAAAATGTCACACCAAGACGCGCAGGGGTACAGGAGGTCTCGAACAACGAACAGGTCATATTTACGATATCTAACTGACCACTTCAAAACTGAACGCCTTCACCTTTTCTCTAAACAAAGAACTTCAGCGATGTTGAACCATTCCTTGGAATAATTTTACTGCTCTGTTCAGTTCTCGCTACACTAAGGCTTATTGATCTGTTTTCTTGTCCATATGACCTTTTTCTTTTCTCGACGTTCTGCCCGCGTCAGCAAATCTAAAAAAGGCTCTGCATTCGCACGTGGAATAACATCTTCTATGCCCTTGCGGTCGATTGGCAACCTACATTGGACTTGTTCCATAGAGCGAACGAACCAACCTTTAGCTCTACCAGGCGATTGTTAAAACACGAAAAGTGTGCATTTGGAAATCATGTTATGTGAGACACAGCAAAGGATATGATGTTTTGTTGCGGATTCGCATATATTTCCATAGCTCTGCATTGCGAGTTTGCCCAGTCGTTGTACTTGCCAGCACTATTTTTTTCTTTCCTGACCCTCAGCTATGCCTTGGTATCGCCTTCACGCATTGATTCAAGGTTCGTGGACTGGGTGGCTGATGCCCATCTCTATGGTTTCGGTTGCCATAGAAAACACGAACGGCAGCAGCATTGTGATTGGCTTCCAGAAACCGTGGCTTGCTGGGATATGCTTAACATTGCTCAAGAAAGCCTTCCAAGATAGTATTACCTACTGCTAAAGATACATATGTATAATATATAGCCAAAATATGAAATATTTAATCTCTAACGAACGCATTATAGCAATCCTATTAGTTTAATACTGAAATAATTATTATTATTGTCTAGAAATACCCGTATACTGACCTAATGTAAAATAAGCAAATCGACTGAGCTATTATATTTCCTATGGCCAAATGTAAATATTAAAGGGTATCACACTCTTATACACTTAAGGTAACTTTGTCGATATTCGTCGACAAATTAGCTCAAAGGCCGACCAAGTCGGCCAGCATTTTTGAACACGTTATTCCGATGAAATGGAAGTCCGTAGATAGGTAACGTATATAACATATCTATTATATTTAAGGCTTAGTGGGTATATATTTGGGGTTATATTTAAGGTTAGTGAAAACGAAGCTTTGCAATTAGGAAATAGTCGAACCTACTTTTCTCATGTAACCACATTATAAACATATCTCTTGCTAACTGTAAATACGTTGATTATTACACCTTGAGACATGTCACCGAAGTCATCAACATTATGCTAACAAACCTGGTGTCATAACCAACAGTAGGCATAAATATCGAGTTGATTAGTAAATAATTATAGGCGTTTATGGGACAATGTTTCGCTTTTTTCGGCGTACGTCTGCACATTTTCGTATGCCGTTTACATATTACTAAACATTAATGCACGAGGTATACATTCTGCAAACGTGACTTAATATACTATGATTAGGAAGGACATGAGCATATAGAACTAGTAGGGTACATTATGAATACCATTAACCGACATTTCATTGAATTCTGAGATGTATTAATAATAGGTGGATCCAAATATAATGAGACTTCTATCGTCTTGCGCCGAATTCTTATTCTTGACCTGTTTGAATTCAAATTTTGCGGGTAATGAGACACAACAATTAGCAAGCAGGCGGTGCGAATTCTCTGAATCGACGACAGGTGTGCCGTTGGTGTGCGCACTTTAGGTAAGGCTGCTGGGACATTAATAAACATCGATAAATAAACAGAACTCACCGCTTCTCAGTTCGACGAACGGATCGAGATAATCCAAAAGCTACTGAGCAAACTAGAGCTTGGTTATTGACGACTTCGTCGGCTAAGCTTGGCGTGCTTCGTGAAACATGTCGTCGAATTATTAAAAATAATCTGAGGATGCAGAAAAAAAATGCAAAATGGGTCCCTCATTAACTCGATACTGGCCAACTGAAAATGCGTGAGGAGTGTTTGCGAGACAAGTTGAAGATATACAGGCAGCAAAAGGGTCGCCTAGAGCATACCGTTGTAGTATACGAGACATGGGTCAGCCTGTATAGGGGACCGGAAAAAGATCAAGGGAAATAGTGGCTACTACCAGGTGAACAGGCAATGGCTTTCAACGGAATTTGCTACTACGAGATTTTGGGCTCAAAAGAAAAAATTGACTTGGCTCGATATCTCGAGTTCTTTAAGGGACTCATGAATAATTGCCATGACAATAGGAAGTGTGTGGCTGCTCGCTGACAATGCTAGGGCACATCGTAGCAATGAGATTACGTCCTGGCTTAATGCCAACACGATTGAGCGATGGCATCATCCCCCTATTCTCCAGATTTAGGCCCATGTGACTATGGTTACTTCCATCGATTAAAGAGAGCTATAGGTGGCAAACGGTGTGCAAACATCGATTTACTCCGAGAGGCCTTAAATAACGATGTTATAAATGGTAATAGAAATGGTGCATACCTAGCCGTTAGAAGGACGCCAGAACTGTGGGACCAGTGTATAAATAAAAGGGGTACATACCGCTAGCTCATACTAAAAAATCTTTGTTTTAACTTCTTTAGTTTAGCTGATATTGAAATGTATATGAGTCTCATTATTTTGGGTCAACCTAATAATTATAAAAAGTGAAACTGCAACGCTGTGTACGTTTTTTTCCTGAATGGTAGGACAACCGGTGACCTCGGTGACGTGGCGCAAGGATTCACAACAACTGTTAGCGGATGGCCGCATCCAACTGCTGGATTCAGATCGGGTCCTACGCATTCAGTCGATAAGACGTGAAGACGCCGGCATATATCAATGCTTTGCCGAGAACGATCGGGATGCTGCCCAGGCCGTAGCTCTACTTCGTCTTGATGGTTAGTATCATTGTGCAGTAGTAGTGGCAGTGAGAGAGCACAACTGTCGAGCTCCCGGGTGGCCTCGTGGTGGTGGTGGTGGTTCATTCGTGTGCACCTGCCTAACAACCGGAGGAGGCACTTAGGTAGTACACACGTAGGTGTATGGGTTCGACTCCCACCGTCGCACATTTGCAGTTTAGGGGTTTGTTCGTAGGAGTAGCATTAATGTGGCGTCTTTTTTGAGTCGATCGGTCGGTGTCTATTCACTTACGCCAAGTAGCCTTGTATTGGTATCGTGGGCTTACCGTGAAAAACACCTTTTTTCCTTCAAGACCAGTCCATTGTTGGCATTTGGTAGAAGTGTTAAGCACAATTACGCTAAATGACCGCATGACCGCACAGGTTCAATTTTCGCACCAGCGATCTAAGTGAGAAAGTTACCGCTATCGCATTCCGGCAATGATTTAATGATCTATCGAAAGTGATCTTACCTGAGTTTACCTCAGCGAACTACACGGCTGCACTTTTCATCTATGGCGGACTCTCATCTGTCTATTTTTCCTTCATTTCTGGTATTGCTTCAAAGGCCCGTCAGTGTAGAGAAATTGCTACAATCTCTCGAAGTAAACTGTTGCTACTAACACTGATCAGATTTAGCAGCCGCATAAAGCCTCTATAACTATGTGCTTGATATAAACAAACGAAGTCAGAATTCAACAGATTTATTGTCATTTAATAACGTGTAACAAGTTTGTTTTACCTATGAACCTGTGTAAATCTCGTCATAGCTGGTTGCAATTGCTTTTATTATATATATATATAGTGACGATTATTCCATATGGTCTATAATCGCAGGCCAGTTTGCCAGGCAACTAGCCTTAGACTTAAGTCTTTTTCCTCGAGAACAACACGTTTTAGAATATGCTTACACAGATGGAATGTGCAAATCGCGTCGAGATAGTTTGATAGACTACCGAGACTGTAAGCCAATTTACCAAACATCTTGTGTATAATATATACTTAAAATCGATGAAAGTGGACTCGAGGCATTTTGCATTTGAGCATTTCATATGTGGATGTAATATAGAACATTGTACACGCGTTATGCATGTAGGAACACGAGTTCGTACATCTGTAGGCACATGCGTCGCTGTAACCAAATAAAACTGTATGTTCTAGTACATACATATCCCCTATGTAGTATACAATAAATGATATAAATAGATGAAGAGTAAATCTGTTTACGGTCCCGAACGTTCAGCACTTTCATCGATAGCAAATGGACACGCGAGCGTTCTCCTTGATACGCACGATCCCGTTAAGGTCGTCACCGACAATTGTTAGTTGTCTTGCTGCCGCTTTGCAGTTGTTGTTGTTGCCCTTGTTGTTAGTGCTGCTGCTGTTATTGTTGTTAATGTTGTCCTGTCCAATTTCGCAGCCGTTGGTGGTGTTCGTCGCCACCGCCGTGTGTTGTTTGTTGTCGTCAATGTCGGCATGGCGGTAAACACCGTTGGCGAGCTGCCAGACGTCGATGAACAGACCAAGTGGAGGCCGCCTGGTCGCGGCAGCAGCAGGCAGTGAGGCTTGCCGCTGCTTTGGCTGGCTTACATTGTGATGTGCAGCTTGCGTCTGTCCAGCCGTTGGCTTGCAGCGTGGCTGCACCGCGACAAGCGGTTGCATTGGGCGCGCCTACTGCGGCGTTGGCGGCTGACACTACCGCCCCCGACTAGCGCCATCCAGCCAGCCAGCCAGACAGATATACACGAAGAACACCGCATATCATCCCCGACTCCCTTTAGCAGCAGACGCGAGCAGCTCTAAGAGTCAGAACGGCACACGAGTGAAAGAAGTCAGCATCGTTGTCGCCGTCGTCGTCCGGATGGACCCTCAAGGCGATGGATGGCAACCGCTACTATTATATCATTGACGCTAGCTGCACCAGTCGTTACTTGACCCTATCCGTTCGACCGACTGGGGGTGTCAGGGAATTCATGTCCTTGACCGGTCTCCCTTGTATTCCATGCCCTCCTTTTGCCTTTGCGGAAAAGGATCTGGACATGTGCTGCAGTTTCTTCTATTCGTTTCGCACAGCTGCGATAACATTACGACGTTCCACAAGCAAGGAACAAGAATAGGGACATCCGTCCCGTGATCGCAAGCCTCGCCCTGTATCAACCGAGCTCTCCCTTTTGATCTGCTAAGACGCCCTTGATGGAAGTTCCTTCTCTCTTGCTCGTTTGAATAATGCTTCGCGATAATGTAAGCGGTGTAAATTAGCTCGTTCTGTTCACCATTGACGGACTATCAGACAGAGGGGCCTGCTGTCGCAAATGGCGATTTTCGCGAAAATATTCCTCGTTTAGCATGGCGGTAGGAATTTCCGTTTTGTACGTTCTTTACGGTACATGTTTAAGGGTAAGTGCAGGATTGCTGTGAAGAATGTATCTGTATTGATCGGAAATTTAATACATGTTGCAGATATGAGCCCAACGATGGTCGAAGGCTTCGAAGAGAAGTTTGTAACGCCCGGAGATACGTTCGAGCTCCGATGCAAGGCGAAAGGGAGCCCACTTCCTGAGGTCTCGTGGCGAATAGACGGCGATCACCTGTACAAAAGCGAGAGACATAAAATCTCGTCAAGACAAAATGCCCACGAGACAGAAGCTGTGCTCCAGGTAACGATGGCTGTGAACACATTTCATAACAGTTAAATGTGTGTGTGTGCGTTTCTAAGCAAAATACTATGTGGGCACTTCAAAAATGTGGTATTTAAATGGGCTCCGCCAAGAGTCTTTTTTTCAATTAAGCCAATTTCTGATGCACAAAGAATGAAATATATGATGATTTTCTTGAATTATGTTGTATTGTATTCATATGATAGGTGGTAGACGCACGAGTTGAAGACAGTGGCGAATATACGTGCGTCGCATCCAATGATATTGGAACTGCGGTCGAACATTCAGCCCGAGTGAACATTGAAGGTGAAGCATTCGTCAGACCTATGAGGAATGCTTCTGTTGTATCAGGTACTGACCTTGCCATCAAGTGCCCCTACGGCGGATATCCAGTTGGACCCATCACATGGTTAAAAAGTGAGTATCTTTTTAAATATTAGCGCATTAATTTTAAGTCAATTTGTACAAGCTCGCCATCTCTTCTGTTATCGAATAATATACCGGCAATCTTTC
This sequence comes from Stratiolaelaps scimitus, assembly GCA_019614645.1. Classification (NCBI taxonomy): domain Eukaryota; kingdom Metazoa; phylum Arthropoda; class Arachnida; order Mesostigmata; family Laelapidae; genus Stratiolaelaps; species Stratiolaelaps scimitus. The sequence goes on along the minus strand of JABWDB010000024.1, from coordinate 1,172,174 downwards.
GGCAAAGTTGGCGTAGATGAAAACATCACATTGTTATCACAAGACAATATTATACGGAATTTGTTCATTTGTATCTCAAGTATATACTTGCTCAATCTGGTTCCCAATAATCGAACAGCCGTTTCGTGTAAGGATAATCGTTATGTGATCTTTATCGTTACAAAACTTCGAGGCAGTCTGGCTTTCCGCATAGCCACTTCTACCATACCATTTTACGACAGGTTGTCCACTTCTAATGTCTGTAAACCTGAAACAACCTGCGAAGTTGAGATTTATAAGAAAACAGTAGTGAAATAATAGGCCAAGAACTGTAATGTGTTTGGGTACATAAAGGTGATTGTTGATTGCTCTATTGCAGGTGGTATGGTGCTACCAGTCAACTATCGCCAATCAATCGACAACAAAGGTGTGCTTCACGTTCGCCAGACGCACAAGCCTAATGATGAGGGGGAGTATACGTGCACGATTCAGGGCGGACGCGATCGAGATTCGTCTACTGCCACCACGTACATCTCAGTAGTTGGTGCGTTCTCATTTACAAACATGGTTTTGCCGTCAGCTTATAACGTTATCCAATAGTTCTTATAAAAGAATATCATATATATATATATATATATATTAATTGTGGCGAATGGTGTTGTGTATCTGTCTATCAACATTTTTTATTTTCATTCAATTCGCAACGTTTCTTTCCAACCGACTATTTCGATTGGAATATACCAATAATTGCACCGCTATGTCTGGATATATTTTCTTGTTGGACAATGAATATCCTCAGATATTGAAAGAACTCGTCTATTTTTGTAAAGCTAAACACATCAGTTCAACCAAGCGCCTTTACAGTATTCGGAGAAACCCAATCGACTTCCACAAATATTGCACTAGCCAAACCAACCGCCCTCATTCATATGGTGCGTACGTGGGTGGGTGAATGTCTACAAATTTTCACAAATGTGTTTATCTCCTGTCAAAAGGATCCTTTCTTTTTTCTTTTTTACAATAATGATTGCACAGCCCACATATCTCGTCTATAGGCCTACTTCGCCCCCACGTTGAGGGGATGAGAAATAAGACGCGTGTTCGAGCACAAAGGCCGTCAGAACTAAGACGAAGCTTTGCGATGGGTTTGTTAAGGTTGGGGGCTTTCGGGGGCCGGAGGGTGGGAGAGATGGCGGGCACTGCCGTTTTCGGTATTGAGAGTATCAGAAGACATCGCGCGGGAAAGGGCTGCCTGTCTTTTCGATAGTCGGGCACCGGCGGCAACCGCGTCGGCGGTGGCTGCAGCCGCCATCGAACGAAGAACAAAATTCGTTTGCCGATCTCCGGTGCCGTTCTCGATGCGGCTGCTGCTGTTTTTCGTTGCCTCGCCTCGGTCTTTTCCCAGTGTCCTACTCTCTCCCTCTTTCCTTCCTTCCCACTCTCACTCTGTTTCACTCTATCCTACCCGAAGTCGTCGGCCGAATACGAGGGCATGGGTGGCTTTATACCCATAGTTCTCCCTCGTCTCCTTCTCTTCCACCACCCAGTGGCCCCATCCCACGCTTTCGTTCGAGTCTCCCTACTCCCTTCTCGTCCTTATTTTCTTCCTTTTCTGACTATTTCTTCGTACATCTTCGTTCGTTCACTTCGTCGTCATCTTCTTTTTCTTCGTCCTTTTCTGAGTCGTTGGTCTTTTCCTCCGTTCAAACTGGGGAAGCGCAGTAGCTCCCCTTTCCGTCCTTCACTCCCGCCCCAAGGAAGTAGTAGTAGAGAGTGGTGGTAGTGGTGGAAGAGACCTCGGACGGGATGGACGGATGGCACCCATCCCATAGCTTTTGCAGCAGCCAGTGAGGCACCTACTGAGAAACAAAGGCCAGGCTGTCTAGTGTCCTTCTTCAGTTTTGCTGTTGGTACAGCACCCATGCTGTACGACTGTGAAGAGTCTGCCACGGTGGTTGTAGGCGCGCGGGCGTTGTCTGTCTGAGTGGGAGGCGGTGCGCTCTTGCCGCCACGAGTCTTCGGCAAGGGAAGAAGATGAACAGGGAGGCTAGCACATCTAGCGTAGGGAAACTGCCGTGTTCCTCTGGAACGATAGGATGTGTTGTCCTCCCTTTCCTCATCGTCCCCATATCCAGCTCACTCTATAGCTCCCCCTTACGGCTATCTCCTCTTCTTCGTCCTCCTCCTACTGCTACTACAACTCTCTCCCAACGTCCTCCTTGCCCCAAACCGTTATACTCCCAAAACGCCCGCCCAATTCGAGACTGACTCGGCCAGGCAGCCAACGAAGGAAAGATCGGGGGCGCTCGATGGCGATCTATTTGAAATTCTGAACGGGTTGTCGCGTCGACTGATGCCACTGCGCGAGTGCTGCTGCTGCTGCTGCCGCCGGAGAAGGAGAAGTTGCCCGTCGTGCGATGTTCATCCTGTTTGCACGACAACACATCGAATCAGTGGCAAACTACTCCAGCATCCAACACCGACCTCAACCATGTTGACGTTGGATGCGCTCACTAATACAGTTCCTTGGATCTGACACAGTTTGGTAGATATTGCTTTTTGATGGTTGCTCACACGGATATGCCTATAGGGGCAGATCACGGTGGACTTAAAATCGCAGAGTATTACCGGGTTGGTGCTAACGGGCAGCGGTAGAAACAAAATGAAAGAGAGCGAAGGCCCGCTTATGCGACTGTCATCATGACGACCTCCCGGTTCGTCGCTTCTGTTGTGGCAGGTGCCGTTCCTACCGCGTCCGCGACTCAAGAAGTTAATGCCTGTAACGAGTAAATCTATTACGAAAGGCAAAAATCAAAAAAGGAATCTTCTGACATCGTCGTTGATTGAAAGAGAGGTTTCTTGACGGATTGCGTTGATTAACCGATCCAGCAACCGGCCTACCCGCAAGTTGCTAATGTTGTATGTGGCTGTTTGGCAAAACGCATCTGAAATGATCATGTTTTGAAGGAAGTGTATGAACATATTCAATTTCTCGATGCGTTGCTTGTTAGAACATTGATGTAGCGGATGAGCAGATGAAGATGGGGAACAACAATTGCTCCTTCTGGCTGGCTGGTGAGCCTTGAGGAACAGCAAATATGTCCCAGGCCTTCTCTCTGTTAGAGAGTCCTTCTCATTTTGGTGTCGATCGGCAATCGGTCAAACGGGGCGGCAAGTGGAGCAGTGACTCTCGTCGTGTCTATCCAGACGTCTAGCCAGCTACCGTAGCACAGGGCCAGGTTTAGACCAAGCAGAAAAGCAAGCAAGCGAGGGAAGAAGGACATCAATCTGAACAAAAAATCTTTCGGCTTGTCTCGTTGCCTTCTCCCAAATCCCGATTTTCCGCTTGCGTCTGCCTCTGAAGCTTCGGTAATAAAAATGGCTGGTGCTGCCGTCACCGATCTCCGTTTTCCATCGCTAGCTCGTTGGTTCTCTCCATCGGTGGCCTGCTCACGGATACGAGCTGTTTCCCCTTCCTTGCTTTGCCATCCTATCGTCTGCTGCCCGCCTCGTTGCGTCCTCAGGCCTTCTCTCCTTCCCTCCTCGTTTTCTTGGTAGTGGCCGTGGTCGTCATTCTCTTCTTTTTCGTCTTCATCCTCTCTCTGACTACGACACCAGCAGCGTAGCTGTGGCACTCGGTCACCACCATACGTACGGTGACGGTAGAAGCGGCGGACGTAAGGACTCAGCGTACGAGCTGAGGAGGAACGGCTGAACGGAGTAACGCACTGCTCCACCAGTAGCTCCACCTCTCATCCCCTCTCGCAGACTCTCAGTCCGCCGCTCTTCTATGGATTGCCTCAGCTTCGGCCATGATGCGCTAGACACACAGGGACCGACGCGCTATGGTCGAACTGTGCTCCTACTCCTGGTTTCTGCTTCTCCACCACTTCTAGAAATGTTGGAATAACACTACTAGGCGACTGCCTATCCTGCGAAGCGTAGCAGCAGCACGCTGACTGACTAACTGAGGGGCAAGTTGGAGGCAGCCGCTGCGATCCAAGACTCAACCATCACGGCCGCTACTACGACTGCTAGTAGCAGCGGCGGTGGTGGCAAGAGCAGCAGCAGCAGAAGTAGCAATAGTACTCGTAGTGTATGCCTCTGACAAATTTGAACGATATTTCCTACCGAAGCCAGCAAACGCTGGAACCCGCAGCACAAGGCCACAGAGAAGGGGGCAGACGGAGGAATGACGGAAGCCCGAGTGTGTCTTGCCTCTGCTGCTGCTGCCGCTGTTATCTTGCTCACAAAATGCTTGGACGGCACTAGATGAGGAGACAGAGGCGGCCCAGAAAATAGCATTTGTTCTCAGTATTGATATTTGCTTGCGTCAATTCCACTTTGTCGGCAATGGAGTGCCTGTGTGACTTACTGGGACATTTACATTTCGCTGCATCCTAGAAAATTTTGTATCTCCCTGATACAGATATATGGCGGGACTACTTGTTTGTAGGAGGAGATTTATACTAGACACATCTGGTGTAGTTATTTGAGCTAGATCGAATATTATGAGGCTAGTCGGATTACACTACTTATCTTCAATATTCAACGCAATAACCAGGGTACTTTTATTCGAGAGATTTATCACATTCTTTACTGACGCGGCAGGCTTCACGAAAACAGATCATTCAAATTCTCATTATTTCGATAGCCAAAGAAATTACGCTATCCTATCATGCCATGTCATATTACCTGTTGCACACCAAGCAATTTCATCTGGGACACTAATGTTCTATATTGCAGGGAACCGTACTAAAAAACAATGACCAATATGATGCATGTACAATATGACATAAAGGTCATGCTATTTTTACTACGCTTTAACAGAAGGTGTTAACTGAGGAGTTAAGTTTGGGGATCAAATTTACCCCTGAGTTAAGATAGCAGAGGTATCAAATCACTGTGCAGAGAATAGTTTCTGAGAAAACTGTCTGAGGCGGCAAACGGCGACGCATTCTGGAGCATAGACGATTATCTCATGATCGTCATGTCCATGACACAACTCGGGAATAGCAAGACTTGCAAGCTGGAGCACATGTCTCCGATAAACCTATAGGGAACACCTTTTAGAAAATACAAGAGTTATGAATCACTACAAGGATCACCAAGTCACAGTAAGATCCCTGGACATCACTATGCATATCACCTAGACGAACACCAAAATGCTAGCTAAAAGCCCCGTTGTGTGTTCAGGGCATCGACTTAATTTGGCTCTTCTAAGTTTCAGTCTACAGTATTCCAATGTGTCTCCAATTGGGTGTGGGGGTGGGATACGCTCAAGTCCGTAGAGGGCAATTATAGTGACGAATACACTAACGGAGAACACAATTTGTCCTAGTTACTGTTAAAACGCGGATATTGCATTGCACCTGACAGTGATTTCGACGTTATTTCAGTGGCCCCTCAAATCGACGACCATTTCTTCCCCGACATCATCAAGGTGGAGGAAGGAACTCGTTCAAGACTGATGTGTTCCGTTTCGAAAGGGGATCCTCCATTACGGTACGTACACCTTCTCCTAAAACCATGTCTATATTACTAGCACTAGTAATGTAATTAATATAACGTAAGTGGATAGAACAATGATTTCCTATCATCTGGTAAGCTAAACACGACACTGGTTTCCAAAATAATAATAATACCTTTTTTTCTTTGACAGATTTCGGTGGTTGAAGAATGGCCTCCAGATGCGCAACAACGCCGATCGTCAGATCGAGTCCAACGAAGATTCGTCTATCATCAAATTTCAACGGGTGAAATTTTCAGACAAAGGGATGTATACGTGTTTTGTGAGCAATGATGCTGCCTCTGTCAGTCGAACAGTGGAACTCATCGTCTCCGTTGCCCCACGGTGGAAGGTCGAACCAAGGAACGCCTCGGCAGTTATTGGCCAAAGCGCTATCCTCCACTGTTCATGCGATGGATTCCCTGCGCCAAGTGTCACTTGGAAGAAGGGAGTTGGTAAGCATTATATAGATAGCCTATTCTCTGGGGTCAACTTTTCGTTGCCATCATAGAGATCTGTTGCAGAAAGCCCAGTACGAGCGACATGATATATTCTTGAACCAATGCTACACTACAGTACATAGAAAGTCACCTGACGGTAAGCCATTAAAAAGACAGACGATTCTGTCATGTTCCGTCATGACTCCGATCAAAGTGGGGTCTAAGCATAATGAGGCTAACGCGGTTGGAAGGAGTCTGTGAAAGAGAAAGAGCCGGCCGGGTAACCGTTTGACTAGTTGGGTAGTGAACGAATTCTTTTTGTGAGATACATATTCCACCATTCTCATTCCGTCCAATTTTGATCTTCTTCTGTCTTCCCTATTTACCACGGACTTCGCCTACAGAACGCATAAATCGAAACAAATGAGGTGCCGAATCGAGTAATCATATAAATAAATAATTGGGTAGCCATATAGGGATCTTTAAGAATATGTCTAGATATGCCAATAGTGCAATCATTTCAATATCAACGATGTAAAAACATAAGGATGATGAATAATTATTTTGCAATAATATCACTTTATTCAATTGTCAAGCTATTTATAAGTTGCCCGGCTAGAGTTGATCAGGAGTCATTATTATGATTATTACGGAAAATGATGGTTGCCACCATCGTAGTCGCTGAAGAAGGTTGTCGCTGGTATTTTACACATGTCCGTATGATTTGATAAACCTTTGAAACTCTCTACAAAATATTCAGGCCAAGGATCTCTCTTATAGGCTGCCTTACCTCAACTATTCAGGACATATTTTGCTGCTGAGGATCATGTGCTCTGTGAACGGCTCGATATATGGTGAAATAGAAAGCATCATTTGTAAGTAATTCATATATTAATCTTCTGTGTTTACCCATTCGATTGTAGGCATTGAGCCGCGAAATTTCAGTTACATTCACTACAATTTTCGGAATCATCATCTGGTAAATGGGTCACTGCTGATTCGCGAGTTAGAAGAGGCTGATCAGGGTTATTACCTCTGCGAGGCGCACAATGGCATCGGGGCTGGAATCTCGAAGCTCGTGTATCTCACCGTTCACGTCCCACCGCACTTTGATACCAAGCATCGATCGTACAATGTAGCAAAGGTGCGTTAACCCAATGACTAGATTTTCAGATTTAGAAGAATCTAAGGCCGAACGAGATCGGCCACCTAGAAAGATCGTAATCGAAAAATGATTGTATCGGTTATCATAAGATCAAAGCTGTTTATTTATTGTACGTACATCTGCCTTTTTGCTAATTATTATAATATCTAGAGGCTATCGGCTTGTAGAGTTTCGTGCAGAACCCGCTAACAAGGCAGGTGTATTATATTAGTGGCTGTTTATTGAGAGATTACGAACCGGCACTAGATGAACGGTCAGAAACTTTGACACAAGTTTTTACACCATTACGTTAATACGATGGGCGCAGACACCGTCATTTGCGCAATTCGATTAGAATTTCAACGGCATCAGTTAATCAATTCATTCCAGCGAGGTAATAATTGCAAGAGGATTATCCACACAGATGTCTTCGTAATGAGTTCAAGTAATGCAGCTCTCCTGTCACAAAATAATACCACATAGCCGTCGGTCGTCCCAACAGCTCTAGTTACGATACAGCACGGAAGTCTTTATCCATTTGATGCTATCTAGAGTACAATACCTATCGCTTAAGTTAAGTTATGTGCATCCTCTGGTATTATTAATATATAATATATAAATGACAATAGTTCAATTACTATTATCACTATTCCATTAATAAATACCCACTTCTGGAAACATATTACCGACAGCATGGTAATAAATGTAATCGACTGTGCCTTGGGGTGTTCTTCGACGTTTCGGCTGCCTTCAGTGCCATTTCTTGTCCCACTCTTTCTATATGCAGATTCTGTAATGGCTTCGACGTAATTTCATTGTTGTTTCTTGGTTTCATTCCCACATCTGCAGTAGTAAGCAAAAGCTGAAGGTTGCAAACTTGAAGTCATCTTTATGCGAGATACACATAGGGACACCACATGGATTCCTTCTTGTCTTGGTCTGATCCTCTACTAGATGCTAACGTTTAATGATCACTTGGCACTTGGTTTGTCCTGCCGAAGTGCTATGTTGCGATCTCATCAATCAATCTGCTCAAAGACCTAGGTATACATATTGGGGGCCTGCCCCTGTTGTATAAGACCGTACTTATATCACTCCCTAGTTATGGTCTTGTTATCTGTGTAGTGGATATAAACAGATCATTCGTCGAGCGGAAATTGTACAACACGACGCTCTAAGGGCCATTTTGGCTCGGCTTGAAGAGATTCAGTAGTGGATATATTCGAGAAGTTCGATCTCTTTCCTCTTGGCAATATGTGAATGATCACATCACATTTCTTGCCTTCAAGATGGTTAAAGGAATAATTCCCAGGTACATTGCCTTCAAGTCTCCGCCTCGCGAGTCTTACGTCCCGACGAGCCACTAGATTTGGTGCCGTTCGTTGTCAAAGAGTCTAGCCAGTTACCACGCTCTTTCATGCCGGCTGCCTAGAGCTCGCTCCTTCGTGAGAATCGGTCACTTGCTACAGTAAAAAACGTTTATCAAAGGAAGTAAGGAAGCTAAATCCGTAATAGGTAGTTGAGGGCTTTTAAGTCTATTCCAACCGTTATGTAGGTTCTGGTTATGTAATTATGACTGTGTAAATTATGACAGCTCTTCGCTTGATGTGACAGGCCGCGGATCTAAACATTTGGGTATTACTATGACACGTCGGGGCCACCTTTGCTTTAACGTCGTCGTACCTGCAAAGAATCTACAGATATAGAAGATAATATACAAATTCAAGAATTCTCCGCGTCTGGCAAGATTTGAACCCCAACGATGTGTATTAGAATCACAATAACTGCATGCGGCTGACAGCGTCATCATTATTAAGCTCATATAATCGAACACTTTACTCCGATCATCTTGGGAGTCCAGTGCTTTATTTTGCAAGTGTATATTTCCTTTTGTCTCTGTTGTTTTTTTGTATTCGAGGTAGGTTACATACTTCTAGTAAGCTTATTAGCATTCACTTTTCGTACATATATGCATTTGATGGTTGTATCCGTGTTTTACAGGGACAGGGAGTGACCCTCGAGTGTGCCGCTTCGGGAGATCGGCCAATGCACTATGTGTGGGAGAAGAACCAAGCTGCTGCTCTTAACGAATCGCGTTATGTTGTCGAAACAAAGGAAACGAAAAGCGCACTGTTTATTAGCGCGGCGAGTAGAGAAGACTCGGCCATGTTCTCCTGTCGAGCACACAACAACTATGGACAGGAGACAGCGCTAATACAACTCGTCGTACAAGGTATACACTTTCCTCATTACAACGGCCGATTCGTTTATCAGTAGAACTCACTCGACTGACAAATCTGTAAGAGACAGTGACAGCCGGATAGAATGTCACTAAGAACCTTCCCTGCAGAGACTTGCTAGAGAAGAAAATAGACAACGATTTATTAGGTTTCAATAGCGAATCAAAACTGGAAAACAAACAATAATAATAATATCAAATTATATTATTATTATTATTAATGTTTTTTATTTTGTTTCGAATCAACCCAGCAGCAGCTAACAACAACTTTTAGCTAACAACACCTAAACACACCGCTGCTGCCACTCCCCTGGTGCCAAACTTTGAAATACAAAAACCGGACAAAATATTTGGGTCATCTGATAATAATAAAAATTATATTATATCTATTGTAACATATGCTAACCTATCCTTGACATCTAGTATTACATGATCCGATGTGACATCATTGATGGATGCCACGATACCTTATAAGCTGTTATTGCTCTCTTCATAGTACACGAGTATGTGTGTGAAAAAATGTTGGACATCTCTTATAATGACACCATGGATGGATGATGACCCCCGTTAATCCTTTGACAGCTTGGCACTGAACGGTTATCGTTGCCCATTAGGATGGGCCCATAGAGTCTCCCAACAGTGGAGGCCCACGCGGTGTTGGATGTCATGCATAAGGCTTCGCGTATGTGAGAACGGGGAATGTCGGCGCCGGCGGTAGCAACGACAGCGACAGGCTGATGTTCCTCACTGCCTCTTCCTATTGCACCCCATCGTGCAAGTGTTTGTCAAGTCGGCGTCCCTATGTGCCCGTATCGTCCATGTCCCCCATCTCAGGGTTCAGTGTCAGAGCAGAGGGCAGGTGTGCGCATGATCAACTCCGGGGGTCATCGTCAGGAAGAGTTAATGCACTTTTCATTAGCCAAACAGTCCGCCACCCTATCTCCCTCCTGGAGTCTAGCGTCCGTTCTCCTCTTCACCCTTTCCAGCGGATCCCGGAGGGGATCAGATCGCTTGCTGGCCGTTTGGTTGAGCGTGTTCACTCCTCCATTCAACTTGGAGAGTAGAGAGCGCCTGCTAGAGGGCGCAAAGGGGTACAGAATAATTTTGGCTGCAGATGCGTGGCGAACGGCGTTGTGATCGGCGTACGAAACGGCTGGTACAAGCCCCCCGGGCCGGCTGTCCGCCGGATCACACTGGGCAGCTGGATGCTAGTACACGATCACACCACCACCATCATAATGCAACTGGAGAGCAGGTTCAGAGGGCGGTTGTTCACCATCCAGAGTTCGTGTATGTGCGCATCTCTTCGGGATCTGAAGCGAGGCCGTGAGTAGGGGCTGCACGTGGTTGGTTAGGCAGGACAGGACAGGAAAACGCCTCAATGTCGCGTTCACATGCGGGACGGTTCCCGGCGGTAACGGCTTCTGCGGGACACCCCACTGCATCTGCCTGGCGACTCCACACCGCACCTTACCTTCCCGCTGCTCGACATCCCTGTGTCGACGGTAATCAGACTCATGACAGCGTAGGCCGCAAAAGGGGCGGCTGGGCCTGTTAATGGTCACTTGCCGGAGCGTTCCCTTGAAGGGGAAGCCCAGCCATTGTTTGGAGAATGTCCGCATCCGGACCAAAGGCAGGGACAGAGGGAGGTTGTACCCACCTAAGTTACTGCAAAAGGCTGGCGGACTTACTCACACCTAATGGATAATCCGTCGCGTGCGTCACTTTAACACTACTCTGCGTGGGACTGTTACACCGACCATTGCTTTCGCGACACCTACAGAATGTCTAGTAGCTTCTACACCTACCACAGCCTTAACTCCTGATGATGTCTCTTGACCGATGGGTGTTGCATCACGACGCATCGTCGTCATCGGCAGGCATCATTACAATTCACAGCGGGCAGCGTTAGTAACGTATGGCCGGATGAAAAACACGCTCTGAACCGGTTTAGTTGAAGCGTTGTAGTTACGTAAATATGGATTATACTTATGAAGTGACCTTTTGTCTGTTTCATATGATAACGTTAAGCAACCAACGAAAGTATGTCAAATTAAATTGTTAAATTATCAATATGTTTTTCATTATTACAGAACCGCCAGGAGCACCCACAAGTTTACTTGTACGTAACCAAACGTCACGGACCGCGGATCTACATTGGCAGATTCCGTATAATGGCAACTCTGTAATAACACGCTACATCATCGAGTACAAACTCAAGAAGGATACGTGGTCAGAAGCACCGTCGGCAAAGGTATTAATTAAATTTCGATTATATGTATATTTCTGTAAACATTCGAGATAATCACAATGGAGTAGGAGAGATACATCCTCTGAAGCTCTGAAGCCACGACCTCATGCAGGCGTCCCACGATATTGAATCAAAAAGATTCCTCGGGCGGAAAATTATATCCTAATGTAAATGGTGGCTAAATATTCTTCTAAACTTTTTTTGACTGAGGTCGTTAGGCCCGTAAAGAAAGTGCGATTCGTTTTGTGTATGTCCCGCTAAGTACACAATGTTTGTAACACCGGGTCGTAGCCACGAATACCAATTATAATAAAGCAACTCCTGAGAGAATTGAAAGGCGCTTTTCACGTTAAGTGCCATATGTGTAATATACTAAAGTGCAATAGATATAGTGTTTTAATATTATTGCCCGTTATACTGGTGGGACAATTTATTTCCAAATCCTTCAAGTCAAAATGTATCTTAGAAATTTTTGAAACTTGCGAGTGCGCCCAAGGTGATGGGGAATTAGTTCGAGGATCGTTCCGAAACTACGAGAGGGAACTGTGGGAACTGTATGCAGATAGGTTTGCTTCTTGCATGAAGTTTGTCATACAATTGGGGGCCATCGTATTTTTAAATATAAATTTATTTTATTTACATATTTACAATGTAAATCATGTAGGATAACTGAGAGAAACAAGCTAATCAAGAATTTGATGTTGTTTGATACTTATATTCGGTGTGTGTGTGTGTGCCTGTGATGTTCGCTGATGTTTGGGGTATACTTTGAATAGATACACAAGGTAGTGGTTGCTGGCGGAGACAACCATCAGGCGCGGTTAACGGGCCTACAGCCTGTCACTCACTACGAGGTCCGCATGAGCGCCGTTAATGCGCTCGGCACGGGGCCGCATAGTACAACTGCCGCTCTTGCAACCAGTGAGGAAGGTAAGGTTACATCTGGTAGAACATCCCATAAGAAACATTCGTCCATTTCATTTCTTTTACGCACACAGAGACATTTAAAAAACTATATAGATACCACGCGCGCTAGCCTTTCTGATTATCAGTATCCTTTTGCGGAGCTTTTCTTTCAAGGGTTAATAGGATACATTTGAAAGACTAGAAATATAATTTATATAACTATTGAGTTTTTGAGGCAGTTTAGTGTCGTGCCTATAAGTTTACTATGAAATGCACTTTTCAACATAAGTTATTACGGAATGCACAGCTTGAGGGCTTTAGAAAACGGACGTGACGTTTTGATGATATGCTCTGATTTGCTTGTGCAAGCTCTCCTTCAAGTTGTTCACAATTCAACTAGAGCATTTCGGGCTCGCGGCACCAAATGACGAGGTCAGCTGAACTGCAACAGCGTATCTATGTGTGAGTGTATCCGAATGATTTTGAACTTTCATTTCAGCCCCGAGTGCTGCACCGTCTAGCGTCAGCGTGCACACAACAGGTTCGCAGTCCCTCAAGGTGTCCTGGAAAGCGCCACCAAAGGAACAACAGAATGGAGTTATTAAAGGTGGGTGAATTAGGACGATGGTGCAATTGCGTTCTGTTCTGTTCTGAAGATCTTCCATATGGAACGATTTCTGAACGTCAACCTTATGATGACGTCTACAGGTTACAGGGTGGGGTATCGTGTTGCGTACACCGAAGGTAGCTACTCGTTCAAGCAGGTGGAGCCTCCGGTCGATACAACCTACCTCACAAATCTACAACGAATGACTAAGTACGCCATTGTGGTTCAAGCTTACAATCGAGCAGGCACAGGGCCTGCGTCAGATGAGGTCATTGCTGCTACCCTTGAAACATGTAAGTAGTAATTCTGACTCCATTGGGATCAATTATTAGCTCAAATCTGTTTCAGTATCCACAAACAAATACAGGAGGCAAACAGTAAGCAAATGATAAAAATGCCTTCGGGCGAATAAAATTACAAGGCCACATCTATGATTTGATATATCAATCAATCAACTCGTTTCCCATTCTTGTGCGTATTGTACAGATTGGGTTTATATAATAACTTCTAGGTTTTTATTCTTTATGTAATCTGTACTTTTTGCACAAAAATGCTGTATATGACATACAGCTCATTTATGTAACTTTAGCATGGCAGTACCAGTACTGCTCTGGCATTATTATTATTATTACGTTAAATGGATAGTGTTCTCGGTCTTGTTGTGAGTGGCAGTCAGTAGTGCGGTCGGTCACAAGTAGAACCTTTCTGTCCAACGTGCTCCCGGCAGCAGCCTGTTTCTCGGCAGATAATGCGCTTTGACGATAAGGTCCGCGAGCAGCCGGTTCGTTCGACAACCGCTCGCTCTTGGGCTTCGCTCTTTTTCTCTCTTCCTCTACCTCTTCCTCTTGGGGTTCTCTCATCGTTCGGAAGCCATTCGTTGTTACCGCCTCTCTCACTTTTCCGCCTTCACTCCCGTTGCTCCACCGAGTAGCGGCCTGCTGGTCTGGGAGTCCGCCGTTCCGCCGGCCAAAAGGGCTTGAGGGAACCGACCAGTGTGGGGTGAAATGCTGATGGGGAGGACCGAGTGAAGTGCGGCCGTTGTAGCAGTCGGCGAGGGGTTCGAACGGGGAATAGGAAACCCAGGATTGTGGGTCGGTCGGTCTGCAAGCACCACTGTCTGTCTGTATGCTAGCGCTCCTGGTGATGGTGGCTGCCGCTCGGTGGTTGAGTCATTTTCTCTGCTGGCGCGGCAGCCGCTACCGTTGTGGCCTTGTCACCATCGCGGTCGCGGCCGACGTCGTCGCCGCGGTTCTCCTTCGTTTCCGGATCTCCCTTCTCTGAATGGGTTCGCTTGAAGAGGAATGAGGTCGGGACAAGGTTAGAATAAGAAGAAGAAGAAAATAATAAGAGGGGAGGGGGAGTGCAGCCGGGAGAGAAACGAAGATAGAAGGAGAGACTTTCTGTCCTTTCTTCGTTACATTGTCTTCAACAACAGTCCGCCCCCACACTCAAGCCATGAAACCCTCTGTCCTAACGTATACCCGTTATATTCTGCACTCCGAGAACATTTGCCCTCCAGGCGATGGCCATTGTTTTAGCTTTTCCCGGGACTTGAACCCATCCTGAAAACTGCACCGAATACCGTTCTTCTATTGTTTAAACTCCCTCTTTTTGTGTGGAAAGCCGTCGACGACGCAAGTCAGTGCCAGACGGCCATAGCGGCTAGCCAGTCGAGTCAAGTCGAAGTCGGCTCGTAGATGGAAGGAATGTCGAACTCACCTTTGCCAAGATCCACGATGTATATATAAGGGATGGCTTAACTCACTGTACCCTCACAGAGAGCAGTTAGTTTAAGCATAAACGGGCCTGCTTTAGATTCTACAGTATAAATACAGGGGTTTGCAGGGAGCATGTAGTTGCCTAAATCGAGACATAATTATCCTAATTTTATAATACTATATAACTGAAAGCGATCAGCGACTAAGTGCACCGATCTCTGTTTTGTCATCCACAATGTCGAAAGGTGTTTACATCTGTTTACTTGTCTTTCACGCGACAACTTTACTTGATTAAGTAATTGAACCACAGGCAACTCTTTACCATCAGTTCCACCTTTTCATGAAAAGGACGGCCTCTTTGAAGCCTCTAAGTTGGGAATTCTACTAGACAAAGATTCCTAAGATAATTCATCATTATGTATATCTTAAACCAGGAAGCACGCAATCAGTGTCTTAGCCTGCGAGTCTTGCATTAACGTTCGGGGTCACCAGAATTGAGAGGTGGGTGATACATTTTCACTCCTCGAAAAGAGAAATTCGTGCACCAAAACAGCCGACGCAGTGCTTGACAATTTTATATCATATTATAATACATAAATACAAATTGGTGCAGTGTAGAGAATAGCGCTTATAATACTGTCGTTTGTTACTCATTTCCGGGATACAGTGCTGTCAGGTAGCCCTGTAAGACCAACCCCTTACACGTAAATGTTAGCTTAGAGTCAGCCCGAACACAAAAAAAACCGTGGTCATGTAAGGCCTGAGCTGGGTTCGAAGAGATGTCTAAATACTATTGTATATTGAGTTACTACACCAGAATATTTATTGCATTTGATGATGTGGTGCTTCTGATGCATCGTTGCAATGTGAAATAAACCATGAGAGGAAGTCTACTCTTGTTTAATCTAAAGCGTTTGCCCTACGCTAACTTGAGCTAATATACCTGGCACATTGACTTTCAGCATCTTTCATATATATATATATATATACATGTATATATTTCAAGGCAAACATATATATATATATGTCAAGGCAAACATATCCGTTTAGTGAGTGTGCATTTTTCTTTAAATACGAATGTTAAAAAGTAATTTATTGTACTGTGCTACTGAAGATATTCGTATAACTTTCGCCAGCATATACAAGCTGCTTGACCGTGTATTCAGTAGAATAAGATGAACCAATGACTAAGTGAATAAGGAAGATCGTTAAGAAGTCGTAATCGCTATAATAGTGGCGACGATGGTGAATTTGACTAGTGCGAATAGTGGAGCTTTTCGACCTCGGCCGGGTGCACAAGCTCTCGCTTTAACTCAACCGGGGCCCTCTCTCCATGTGTGTGTTTAGTGTGGAAGTGACTACTACCACTCTCCTCTTTTCCTGGTTCTTCTTCGTCTTTCTTCATGAGTTTGTGAGAGAATGAAAGAGAGGGAGACAGCTAAGCGAGGATACAGAGCTCTCCCAACACAGAGTAACACTGGGTCAACCAAGAGTGGCTGACCGAGCTAGTGAGGACCCAGTAACTTGGCTTAGCCTCTGCTGGTGGCGACGGCGGCGGTTCCGCTGCTGCGAAACGCAAAAGGCAGAAGCGACCTTAATGCGGTGGCGGCGGACGCAGGCAGCCATCCAGCCAGCCAGGGGTGGTAGTGGCCCTAAGAAACTCGACGTTGTCGAGGTCTGGCCGCTGCTGCTACCCGCGGACCCACGACCGGCCTGCCGCTCTCTACTCGCACCGTCGCCACCATGGACCCAGCGACCGACTATCCACCCACGACTAGCGCCATTGGCCGCCACTACCACTCGTGGCAGCGTAGTAGCGCTGACTGACGGCAGCGGTGCGACGAGCAAGCAGCGGCAAGAAGCGCAATGAGCCGTGTAATTCTAGACTTAACCATTATCCTCCTCCTTTTTCCTTCTCGTCGACCGTCGTCGTTGTCGTTGTTGTCAACGAGAGAAGAGAATGGGACGCGTCGACCTTCTCCTTTTATTCCAAAGACGCTCTCGACCCCCCACCCCCTCAATCCCCAGCTACTGTCACCGTTACCCCCGGCATTCCCAACCCCTCGGCCACGACATCTCGATTCTCCACCAGTCGTCGCACCGCCTCAATGACCAGACGGACGGGATGTAGAGACGACGAGACCAGTAGCAGTAGTTGTCTTCTTACGACGACTGCCACCACTACTACTACCAGTGCGCTGCTACTGCCACTATTACTATTGCGACCGGCCTTAGTCTTGGCTTTGTTCTGGAGAGTCATTCAGTGAGCTCGACCCATTCGACTCGGCCCTCGCCGACGCTGATGTGCTCCAAGATATCATCTGCTCCTAGGGACAGCCCCCAGAGAGCTTTAGCTTCGCCTATGTCCCACCCCGCTGATTCACCTCTTTACCTTGCCGCATGTTTAAGTGATTTTATTGGGCAATCGCTATGCCTAATACTTCTTTGTGACAACAATCGTCGTCGACTAAATTGAGGGATCCGGGGAGTCTTGCTTCTGATCACCCTGAATAGATAAAGGGAATACTCCTTATTGGAAAGGAAGATGCGGTTACAAGTTGACCTATGCGTGTATGTGTGTGGAACATTTTCAAATTACTAAGAACACAACTCACACGAATGCTAATTGTGAATTTTTTTTCAGCTCCCCCGACATCTCCATCAATTCGTGTGAGCGCAGTGTCAATATCTGCACTCCGAGTTAGCTGGGAGTTAAGTCCGAAGGACAATAAGGGTCAAGTTACAGGTAAGACTAACTGACAGTTTAAGTGTCATATACAGGTTACAATTATGGGCTTTGTTCAAGCGCAAAGTGACGTATGTCATAGATACGTATATAGAATGAAATTATATATATCTATGTCACTAAAGTGGTCGCTAGAACCGCCGATCCCACCGCTCATGTTGTTTGTCATCTTTGAGTTGTCGCATTGCGGAGGGCATTGATGACGTACATTATGCATATATCGAATCATCGTAAGGAAGAAGCACTATATGGCGAAATTAAGTACGATAACTCTAGTTAGGTAGTTGATATTCACAATCTGAAAAGCCTACGAAGGCTTGGCACAGTGTGTAAATAATTAAGTATAGTTTCTCCATATCATGATAAAAAAAACCCTTTCACTCACTCATTCCACTCGAAGTTAGAAAAGTTCCAAGAAGTGCAATCGTTTATATGCACCGAGGCATTCGAGTGTATCTGGGCCTTGATTTGAGATTTCGAGTTACCTGGGTGCATAGGCCATGTCAAGCCGATCAAGACATCGCCTATTTCCGTCGAGGCTTAGCGAGAAAGCATTAAAAAATACATCACAGGTAACGATAGCATGATCAATTTGAGCAGCAACAAACAAAATATGCAAGACCTGCTTAAAGGTTGACCTATTTCAATATTCGTTGTTGTTGTTGTTGTTGCTGTTGTTGGCTTCTTTCAGAGTATACATTACATCATTCATTCGAAGAGGGACAATGGACGAAAGTGGTGCTTGACGCTGCCTCGGCTCAGACGTATGTTCTTCAGGGTCTTCGGTGTGGGACTGTCTACCAACTATACATGACTGCATCAAATAGTCTAGGCACGGGAGAACCTGGACCTCGGGCAGTTTCCAGAACTAAGGGTAGGTAAACTAACCAATGTTTATTTATGCCCGCCATCGTCACGTAATATCCAGATATAGTTCAAACGCATTAGCCATCCAACACGAGAAAATTGATTTTGTTTCGATCTTGATTTAGGTACTCCGCCGATCCGTCCTTTACTTGAACGCTTTATATCGACCAACTCCACGTGTATTACACTCCACCTTGGGGCCTGGAAGGACTCCGCTGCTGCCGCACTTCAGGCACAAGCCACCTGTCCTGTTACGCGCTTCGCCATACAATATCGGTAAGTTCTATTATTCATAATTAGGTAATTGAGAAGCCAGATTGATTTTTATAAAGAACATATGTAACATATGATTGGAATACTCCAGAATTCGTAAAATTAGCTAGATAAACTAGGAGACACTAAAAAGGGTAAAAAAATAAAGAAAAATGTCAGATTCGGATTGAACCGGCCGAACTCGAAGTGAACTTCAAAGTGAAGTTTGTGTTTGATGGACCCAAAGGAGAGTTCACCGGATAACATCCTTCCGCATGCAGTTGCTACGGCTGCTACAACTCTGAGAGTGATAGAGAGAGAAAGAGAGAGGGTGCGGCGCAATGGAGAAACACAACAGCATCCAACAACCGACAGCTTCCAACAGACAACAGACAGCTGCTGTTCCTTCTACTGCTCGTATGTTGTTGCCTGTCCTGTCCATCCGAATTTTCTTATCTCAGACGAAGGAGCGGACGCAGAGAGGATGAAGATGAGCGGATGTTACGGCAAGTGCGAGAAGGAAAACGAAAAGGAAAGGAGAAAGAGAGAAACGAGGAGGAGGAGGTATCTTCTTACGCTGCTACGAACTACAGCATACACAATCACCTCACTCACACTGCGCTTTCCGTCGTCTCTGCGCAGCGCTCTTATCGAAGGGCTTAAGCGACTTAAGCGAGTGAACAAGCGGCGCAGAAAAGCGGAGCCCGACGGCAAAAGCAGCAGCAGCGGAGTGATAGTGACTCGTCTGGGAAAGCCTGGAGTGTGAGAGGCAGCTGAATGTGAAGAGAAGGAACGATGCAATGCAAGGTGGTCGTTCTTCTCGAGGGGGCTGGTCGAGGGACATGGTGATGGTGCTGCGGTCCTCCTGCCTGTTCAAGAAGGGCGGTAGCAAGCAGCTACCCTAGCGGGCACCTCGATGTCAACTTGATCCTAGTTTGTCTCTCAGTGTCCTATGGATGGCGACCTCCCACTACCACTACTACCATTCGCCCCACCTCCCACTTGCCCATCCTCAACCGACGGGGGGCGTCTGTTACCGCCTTCGTTTCACCTAGCCCTCACTTTGACTCCGTCCCAATTCGCCTCTCAGCGACGGACGTCGACCCATGATGGCCCGCCCGTTCTTGCTACTACGAGTGGCTATTTTACGCTTATCGGGACCTCCTCTTGCTTATTTTCGGAGAGACTTGTGAGCTTACGAAAGTCTTACGCAACAACTCGGATTTAAGTTCCGGAAGCTCAAGAAGAAGAGAGAGACAGAGAAAGAGAGAACGAGGGGTGGGTAGGGTGGCGGCGTAGGAAGACGAGGGAGGAGGAGGAGATGTCTGTTGGCTGCTCGGGCGAATCAGCAGCGGCGGTCGCTGAGCCGCTCAGTTGGTCGGCTGGTTCTGTCTTTCTTTGCTTCTGCCTGTCTCCCTAGCTGCCAGCCTTCGCACTTGCTTTGAGTGTCGAGCTAGCGAGTGGCTGGGACGAGTGCGTGTGGAGTGAAGAGTTTGCTGAGGAAGGATAAACCCCTACCGAGTCGGGACTTGAGGGTCATGAGCCAAAGGGCGAGCCGACGACGGCGAAGGATTGAAAAGCGCCCGGGCAGATGCCACGACGGACGCTGCGAGGTGTCCAGGCCCGGTTCGATGCGCTCCAACCCGGTGGTGAGCGGCCAATGCCTGGGCACACATCCGGCCGCCAACAAGTCACTCCGAAAGCCTACAAGTACACGTCAGAAAATTTGTTGAGCCGCCAGACGACCCTATCTATATTTCCTCTGGAGTCAACATCGGCCCCTCCACCGCCAAGATCGGAACAAGACAACGGGCCTTAGATCTTGAAAGTTTTTCACTTAACGATATGATGCTGCGAATTAAAGTTTAGTAACATGTATTTGTCATAAACCGCTGATACTGAGATTTTACCTTATTGAACATTGGTGGATGCTAAGATAAAACATATAGTTCAACAAGACTTTGTAGCCTTTCAGGCCGTTGCTTAGACATCAATCTTCACTTGAAAACTTCCCTCAACAGTAACCTCCAACAACAATGGCTTTATGACCAACATTGATCTCGAAATCTAGTGCGCTTTCTTTTACAATGTTTTGCATTCCATTATTAATAATTTCAAAATGTACTCTTGGACCGTGTGCCGCCAACGAATAAAGAGACCGAAGTGACTTCGAGATCGAAATGGAATAGGAGACGTAATATGTTGCAGACAGTCTACGGTTAGATCGCTTACTTATAACTTATTACGCGTCCTTTAGTAGTTAAGCACATGCGCCTGTCGGATATGAAGCATCCAGCCCCCCGATTCATCGATCCATTTTCGTGCCGGCGACTTCTTCATGTTTGTAATCCGACGGCGGCTTTGTTTGCCTTCGTAGCGTATATCTCCGCAGGCTTCGTTGGGAGGTCTCTGCAGTTATTTCTACTTCTTTTTTCTCACACAATATAACAAGCAGCTGCTGGTTATGTGAGCGTGCTTGCGTTTGTGTTGAATGGCGGTGTCTCCAGCGGTGATACGGCTAGGAGCAGCCAACTTTCTAGAGTTGCTTACGTTAACGGTGCAAGAGCTAGAAGAGGACCCGTAGCGACTAAGCTTGTCACATCGTTTACTAATTGGCTGGAGTAGAGATTTGCCAGTGAAGATTCGCAATAATAAATAAGAACATATTCAAGTTGTATCCGCAAGTATAACATATTGTTATATTTGTATGTGTTCTTTAATTGAGCTTTTTCCAGAATTTTTATTATTGTCAAAGATTCCCTGCATAGAATGAGAAACGTCTATCCGCAGAGGCAACAGTGGTTTTGCTACGCATGAAGGAGCCTTCCTTATAAATAAACGAACCCTATTATTAATTTATTCAAATGAATTAAACAGATATAATTTACTGCAACGTTTCGAAGTAATGCGAACAGAGACACCAAAATAATATAAGACTATACGATTCGCGAGCTTTGGTAAACGACATCCGTTGTTTCGGTCGGTGAATTAACAAAGTGTTGTTAATTTGGTTGGTGTTGTTAATTCTGCTGCTGCTCGGGTGCAGACCTATTCCTGTTGTAATTATCGTGGTACCTTTCTGCTGTTGTTGTTCAGTAGAATGGTCTTTGCGTACTGTTGTATTTACATTTAATTAATAAAACCGTACGTTTTAAACAAAATAAAATCGTTATATTTCACAGAAATATAACGATCCGTGGTAAAAACAAATCCATTTGTGTGCGGTGGTTTCCGAAAGATTCGATAAGATAACACAGACCTGCATTGCCGCGTACATCGCATTCAAGTAGTGAGAGTTAATTATAACAACTCCTGATGGGATCAATACGTAGCCGACAATTAGCTATTTCACACGTAGCGTGACAGCACTGAGCTCAAATGATTTGCTTTGTTTTAGAAATGTAGCTTATGAGATACAATTTGGAAAACAGTTGTTGTTATTTTATTCCATCGTTTCGATTGTGGCATGAATTTTTAGGTCAAAGGAACGCAACTCTTGGGTGGTGCTCTCCGACGCGGTGTCAACAACAGGCGGCAAGACGATCGAGCATCTTCATCCCTCACGCGAGTACCAGATTTCTGTAACAGCCTTTAGCGATGCCGGATCCACGCAAGCGGATTTCATCGTACAAACAACCGATGTCTCCACCGTCGGGCAAGGTGGTTAGTTTTTTTTAGTATACACATACGGAATAAACATTTCTTTCTGGGGGATGTTTAATGTGTAGGAACTTATGTAAATGCCAAAATGACGAAATAAATAAATGATCTCCGACTTCGAAATCGCATCCATAAGTGAAGTTAAATCGCCCGAATCATATTACTTTTCTTACTCGAAGTTGGTTCCCAGCACAGCATAGGCAACTGTCCCGTGCTGTGGGGTAGTAACATTCGTAATATTTGGGACGGGAGCCTTTTGTGCCTCCTCCTATCTTTGCCATGTTGAGAGATGGAGAGAGAGAGAGAGAGAAAGAGAACTGAAGTGTATCGTGGTGGCGCATGACTCCAAGACGCAAACAAACGATGTACATACAATAAAGAAATGTCTTATATTTACAACATAAAATTGTCGTCTGATGTTGTTACCACCGCTTTTTTGCCGTTGGCAAAGATTGCGCTAGATTGTTATAAGTGTGAGTTTGCAGGTTGCTGTTGTTGTTGTGCAGTAGGAGCAGCACAAAGCTCGGCGGGATGGGTGGTCTTCGCTTCGACCGAGCGAAACGGGCCAATTCTCGGCTAACCCGGCCATACACCGCGTTGGCTGGCATGCAATTGGTATTCCGCCCAAAACTGCAGCCGCCAGCTGTATCTGCCTACCTTATCACACACAAACACGATCATAGACAGACAGACACTCACTCACACACAGTTGGCTTGGTTGGCGGGATATTATACGTTGTGTCAGCATGGCAGCGATGCCTGGTGCTTGATTTACAATCTTACGTGCACGAGATTCTGCTGTGGCTGGATGGCACGTGGGCCGGACGTTGGCCCTTGGCCCTCCCTCAGCCCATTCCCTTTAACCGTGAGGACCCGACGAATTCGAGCGCCGCTCTGGGGGTGCATTGCATCGTTTTCGCTTGGTGGGTGGGTGGGCTGTGTATAGAGACGTGCAGAGACTTGAACTGTTGACTTCCCCTGTTACTCGTCTTGTACGCTACCACCAAATCCTATCTGGGTTTCGGCACCGCAGCATGTTGAATATTCACGAGGTGTGTGCAAGCTTTGGAATGTATTGTAAATCTATTCCGTACTGGGCGCGTCCAAACGGCGCCACGGAATAGAACGAAGGCGTGCGAGGCTATATCAATCGCAATGTACATAGATACAGGAAGGAACATCTGCCCAATTCAATGTAGAAAAGAACAACAGCACTTGCAGCCGCAGCGGCAGTTCTGCCCCGACTTTCATAAGATAGAGGGGCATGGGAAAGCTGTGATTTCGACAGTTAAGGAAACACAGTAAACATAAAGCAGGTGAAAGAGAGGATGAGAGAGGAAATAGTAGTCCCAACTTTAAGGCACAATTCCTGCCTTGCTCAATAGGGTTTTCACTTCAGTTTAACAACTACGCTGTACCGTTTAGCTGAGGCGGCTCGAAAGCGAACAGTTGTCTTATATTGAAAGATGCCCATACTTCCGCTATTTTAATTATCATGTTTAATCATCCATAGCCCTTAACAGCAGCATATTGCTGCCTAATGGTGGATGCACTTAAAATTTTCCAAAATATTTAGATACAAAAGCCTTTCGAGCCTTGTTTTTGAGCTCTATCTGATTGATTCAAAACTGAATTTTCTGCCATGGACTTGAATGTGGCGTTATTTTAACAGTTGTCAATTTTTGTGACACGTCAAAGTAGTTCATGTTTTTGAACACGATGTGACTTAAGATGTATTCGATGTATGTTGGAAATTAAGGAAATTAATTAATTATTAATTATTGCCCACAGCGTTGCTTAACTTCCCGAAATCCCTGTAGATAATGAGATTTCGGAAGCGGGACAACGTAGTCGTATAACTGGAGCACGTTAATGGGATATCAGCATTAAGACAACGAAATGACGAGACAATGCAGCGGGTTAACTGAATTAGAGTAACGGAAGAACTACAACGAGATAACAAAAGAAATTATAGGGGTTCGAAACGACGTAAGAAGAAGCCAGATATTTGTTCAGGTCAGATAGCATCCGGTTCGCCTGAATGGTGTCAGGACAGGGATGAGGAAATGCATGAGGATGGTTAAATGTAACTGTCCGAAGTAAGACAACAGACCAACGGGCCTCTTGGTCTCCGAAGTAAATAATTATTATCAGGAACGATAATATATATATATATATATATATATCACTCTAGATACACCAATACAAATAAAGCAAAATATAAAGCATTCAGTGCAAAATTTACGAAATGAACAATCTTAGACTCTAACACTAAGTTATTAACGTCATAAGTATAACGTACATCAGAAGAGAGCTTTCTTATTTTATTAGGTGGGAATCCGGTCCCGGTTTTACTCTAACAAGTAAAACCAAATGTTTGAAAGTAAGTTAACTATTTGTATCCTTAATAATTTCCGACAATTCTATGGAGTCACTTATTTATGATGGTAGACATATAAAGGGCAAAACCAGCCTCACAAACGTAGCTAACAAGTATCGTATAAGAAAGAATTTAAAGTCCTTAGGTGGACGACCAGAGGAACGTCTAGATACAGGAAGAACTCGATAAGCGGTGAACAGGGTATTGCAGTAATATGGGTGGTATAATTCAACATGAACTATTTCGACAATCTAGAACGAACGCAATTCGTAGAAGACAAGAAGACTTCCTGACTCTGCCGATCCGGCATTACCTTGCAGTTCGAGCATCGGTCTCATTTGAGCAACATGTATGTCACAACTGGCCCAGTCGGAATACGACACAACCAATTCATTAAAATACGCTGGAAAAATCAAAACAGCTTTTGGTAACTGTGTCCAACCATGTGGTGAGAGTTTGCAAGCAGAGAACATATGAAAGTTTATTACCAGAGTCTGGTAGTAATTTCTGAAATGAGCGTGATTTATTCTGTTGTGTCACCTGGATTTGCAGCATCAATCGGAAGTGGTCTTCTGGAAGACTCATCGCCCGCGAGTTCTCCATTGTGGATTGCTGTGTCCATTATTGCACCACTGATCGCCATTCTCGTAGTAACAGCCGTGCTGGTTACAGTCTGCCTTAAACGGAAGCTCTTCGTTTTGTCCCATGGTGCCCAAGATCAGCGGGGCACTCAGAGCCCGTGCCATGGTTAGTGCCGCTTGTAAATTTCTATGCAAACTGATACTCCGATTGTCTAAATACCTGTGTATTGTAACCGCTTTGGTGTAAATGACTTCATTGTCTACAATTTTTCTCCATTAGGAGTTCTTCTGCTGGTCAGAATGTTGACGCTCGGGTATTGAAATTCGAAAAGGGAAATGTCATGCTAGGAATGTCATCGTCGCTATTATCGTATATATTGGTCATACGATTTTCTCTGCGTTGTCATTCATATCCACAGATACATCGACTATCTACAGGGACTCGAAGCTCTATATGCAGGAGCAAAACATTCTTCTCTACTCAACTCTGAATCATCACAGAGCGATAGCCCATGACCACGGAGGATCAACATTCGCTCGCCGCGTCACCGAAACGGGCTGCAACGGAGTTGGCCCTAACGGGGGCCTCGCAGAAACTCAGCTATACTCGACGCCTCATCGGACTTCTAACGTTGGAAGTGCAACCGCTACGCTCAATAATACGCGAAATACCAGCGCAAACTGTATGCCTACATGTAAGTTCGGTTTAAGGGTTTCTTATCTCTAACTTGGGAAAATACCGTAAAAAGCAGTTTTACTGCACCCTAGACACTGAAATTGATTCCACTTCATAGACCTATTCCGGATTCTGTGACCAATTATTGGCAATAAATATACATAGGTATTGCGTAGCTGTTCAATGCAATAACATGATAAGTGAGTAAAAAAGGGTGCAATTAGGGCAGAGAATACACAATTCGACAATGCAAATATTATAATTGCGAATATGTAATGAACACCGTTCGAGGAAAAGTGACTCACTAACCTGCGGCTGTAAATACGTAGACGCATTGAATGCATAATCTAACCATATCCAAAGCGTACTCTATATAAAAACTCATGGTAGAAAAGTGGGCGTTTGGATATCCCTCGGTTCCACTTTTCCAATTCCGTTTTTTGTTCAGGTTTCATTAGGTTGATTGCCGAATCTGAATAAGGTCATTAACAAGGTTTTCAAACAGGTGACAGTGTTTCAAGTTTTGTAGAGCAACGCACTGAACGGTTCTCATTTTCGGACGTATCTAATGCTCTTGTCAACAGGGTCTCATGAGTATCAAGCGGCGCCTACACACGGAAGTGGCGGAGGCACGATTATCCCTGGAGGCCTTGGAGGTCAGGCGTTGACCTCAGGCGTCGGGAGCCTTGGCCAGTGGGCGGCTTGTGATGACGCCTCGGAGATTCCCTCAGAGGACTCACACTCTGTCTACGCATAGCGGTAGTCGAAATACATGAACCAACCAGCCAACGCGGCCTTTCCCGTAGTAGCCAACATGGAGCTGCTTGAACACTACAAGGGACACACTCACTAATTACTGGGGAGCCGGTCACATGTACCGGGGACCGGCAGCTCAAAAGTAGCTACAGTTTTCATTGTGTGTGAGTGGTGTTTAAATGCCGGTGTTCGGTCGATCTCTGCTGAGAACAAACATTATATCTTCTATCATCAAACCTAAGAACTATGTTTCAAACGTGCTTCCTGAAGCGTAAAAGAAATGAGCATCCACAAGTTTCAGCGTGTCCAGAAACGACTCGACCGGGTGGATTAGATGGCGTCGTGGTTGTTGTTCCCAGTGGCCATCAGAATGCCTCTTCTCAGAATAGGCTGAATCAGTGTTAAGAGTGCAAATGATGATGACGTTTTAAGATAAAAGTATCGTAAGCTCATTTCGGAGAAATGAAACGGCGATCGTCCATAGTTTTATCTGCGCGAATGCATGCGTGGTCTTGCTATTAAGGTGCCAATTTCCTACAAAAAATAACAAATCATAATAATAATAATAATAATAATAATGAAGAAGAACAGAGCACAAAGCCCGAATAGTCATATATAATATGTGGGGTCACGCGCGATTGTGGTCGCTAAAAGGATCGTGCAATGAGGGGGGGTTTCTCTGTAAGAGAATTGCATAGCGTGTGCGTGTTCTACGTCCCGCATCCGCATGAGCTATGAAGGTGTCAAAAGAAGTATCGTGTATTAAACAGAAAACATGACGACAATGAGGACAGAAATCAATGAACGATGAAACGAGAGCAGAACGGGTGTATAGAGCCTAACGTGTAGGTGGAAAACAGGTCGGTGGGTGGGTGGGTGATTGGGTGTCGTTGAAAATAAGGCAACGGGGTGTCGTACAATTCAGCGAGTCAATCGTGCTTCCGGCCGCCCATAGGTAACGCTGCTACCAAGTAGAATTGTAATGTGTCATTATTACGAGATCGTTGAGAGAAATTATTATCGATGGACTCGATACCATGGTTATATGATAGGGAAGGTGGATAGTGAGCGATTTTGTAGCAGAAGCAAGCTGAAAGGCCAAAGCGGCCAGTGCGGGTAATGTCGTCTGGGGGTTGGGAGGGTTTGCGATATAACGGTTGATGGGAAATGTCGTTGATGTCCAGGATTTGGGTGCGGGACTACTGTCGAGCTGAGTCTGGAGAGTGTCAGACGCCAATTCTCAAGATGATCCGCATGATCCGATAATGTACATATATAGGCTTCGTTGGTTTCAGATGATGAAGAGAATTGAGGAGTGTACAAAGATTGTAAGTAACTTTTGTAACCGCTGTATCTTCGACGAAGTCCGCGGCGATCCTTTGAAGGTTAAGCTAAGTGGAAACCTCTATAAATGATGAGAATTAAGGGACGAATGAAGAACACTGGCTACGATGAAGATAAATTACAAACTGAGCTAAAGGAAAGATGGAGAAGGAAACAACAAAGAAAGAAAGGGAGAGAGAGAAAGAAAGAGAGAGATAGAGATGATAGAATGATGTGGTAGATGACTGCTTTAATTAATAATTCGTTCCCTGTGAGAGATGATGTTGGTTGGGTGAGCAAAGAGGGACAGACCAGGGACAACCAACCACAAAGCACCTGGTTTCTTTCAGGTATCTACATCCAGCACCGTGCACGTTAAATGTTGGCTGCCAGTCAGCCCGGAAAGTTTACTTTACCAGATATCTACATCAGAGTGTACAATAACAGCCGGTGTGATGACACAGTAATAGTGATTTGTTTTTTAATACATACGAATATTATAAATTAAAGTAGTTCATCTACTATTGTTAACACTTATCATACAATATCGGAAAGAAAAAGGAAATTGATTTATAAGTACGCGTTTATTCGTCTATAGAATATCCATAGGCCAGCTGGGGACTATAAAAAAAACCAAATTTTATAATCTGGACTGACACTGGAATGATGAAACGTTGTTAGTAGTCGATGCTTCTGGGTGTTACAAGACAGGAGCTATAGTGGTCGAACCTGCGGTAGCTGTGACAGTGAATGGCTCGAATAAAGGAGCATCTACATTTTTGTCAGAGAAAGATGTGAAAATGTCACAAGAACAACTGCGATGATGGTGATGAGCGGGTAAAAGGGATGACCAATAACGTAAAACCATGTTCGAGGTGAAAAACTACCCTAGATGATGATTCGATCATTGTTTGTTCGGCTGACAGACGAACGACAGTCGTCATCAATTATTACAACTGATTATGACAATGGCGATAAAAGGGCGATGCGACGTAGGTTAAAGACAGCGACGAACGAATAATATATAATTAACATTATTAATAAATAATTATTAATAAACTTGCTTTTGTTGTTATAATACGATCGTATTTTCAGTCAGCGGATTCAGGAATAAAAACTAAGAAAATGTTCATACCTGTTATTCCAGTGAAGTAATCGGAAGCGGTGCATTGTAACAGAGCACCTAGTTATTACACTTTTGTTGGGGCCGGAGCTCAGGTAATGGTTTGAGAACGTACAATGAATGCATCAATAGGTGGGTCACCGATGATGAAAATATTAACATTCGATTATGTTATTATATAGAACAAAATTTTCTGATGACATTATATACGTATTATCTAGGAGTATAATGGGTCTCGACTCCTAGATATTTATGTAATATTTTCATACATGTTACATATTTTCACCAATGTAATGTTTGAATTTTGAGGTGTTGGATTTGCTTAGCTAAGCCCGTAAACATCCTAAATTTAACTGATTAGTAAACGTTTCGAGTTGAAATATTTCGGAACTTTACTTTTTACGTGGAATGATATACTTATTCTGTCAACATGTCATCTTCAGCATAAAATATTGCATTAAATCAAGCCACTCAAAAGAAAGACTGCGGAGTAGAGTATAAAAAATACCATTGTGTTCCGATGTTGGCAAACCGATAAAAAGTGAATACACCCACATAAAGGTTTTTGATGTAGCGTCATTTACAGTCCCGTTGGAAATGTGTCCTTTCTCCAAGACTTACGTTCTCATTTTATGGGTTACGTTACGACAGCAGTTTCTTGCTTACTCCCCAGGCCTCTAGAATGTATGCCACCTAAGGGCTTACCAGAAATAAATCACCCGGCTCACTAAATCTTGAGTCTCCTCCTTTTAGCACAACGTTTCACCCATTCTAAAGTTTTTCAGTGTTCAATTAGTAGTCATTGTAATTCGCAGATTCAAATTTACAAGAATTCTAGTTAAGCCGCCACCAAAGAAAATACGCACACAAAACGTTTTAGCAGAGGTCGGTAGCCTCCTGGCTCCGCTTTCGTGTTAGGAAATTGTAGCCTATCGGTTGACGTTTAAAATTTTGAGGGAAATAATTTTTCCAAAAAGAATAGTCTGTGCAAGGTTGCCTGAAGGCCCAACCCTTGAAACTAATTTAAAATAATACATATGCCCTCAACAATACACACATATATCAACGTCAACTGCGAACCACCCTCTCATTCTCACTCTATGTAAATCTCGACAAGTTGAAAGCAAAATAAAAACGAAAGGGTGTTTTCGGAGGCGAAGTACTACTATGTGTCGTGCGGCTGAGTCGGCAGACGTGTGCGAACGCTGCCAGTAGAGATTCATCTATTCATCGCTGAACAAAATCAGCTATCGGAGTGGGCAAATCGATGTTCGCGCTGAGTAACTTTTAGAGCGTCATTGTAGTTCTTGTATGATGGACAAGGCTTGCGTGTTGCATTCTCTCCGCGTGATCCGATGGATTCAATCAATATGTGTAAACAGTTACTGGTCAGAGAGAAAGAAAACATTTCCATCACAAACTTTTCCCTATTTGAGTTATATATATCATAGCATTCAAGGATAGACCATGTGAACGCATTGAATGATTCCTGCATAGAGGACAAACCCTGCATCAAGGATTATATAGACCAAGGTGCAGGAAGAAAGCGAAGATACGCAGAAATACATACCATAGTATTTTGAAATGAATATCGTCGCTTAGAGGAATAACCCGAGATTTTTCTCAATGACAGGCAAAATGAAAACAATGATACGGCCTCAAAATCTTCTTCTAGGTGAGTTTGTTGCCAGCCAACGTCCTTAAAGTAAATATTGCATGATATAGAATAAAAACAGCCACACCCATGAGGATATTTACTAGACAACTTAAAAGTTCCAGCACATATATTCTAAACATCAACAAGAACTGATACGTGAAAGGGGTAACTGGCCGTTCTCCTGGGTATCGCCTCCATCAGAGTGGCTTCTTTGAACCTTTTTACCGTCCTTACAAGAAACCCTACGACGCATACAATACAAGTTATTCTCATGAAGGGCAGTCCGTTTCTTAAGGCAAGCCTGGGATTTTGGCGATAGATCTTGATCCTCATAGATTTCCGTCTCGATATTCGGACTACTTGAAAAAAATTGTTTAGAAAGTGTGGCGATGCTTTGAGGTGTAAGGTCGTGCAAAATAAAATGTAATACGTTCCATCTGCAGCATTTCATGCATATCCCCTACACAGTGACACGAAATTGTTGTTGAACTATTCTCAACTATTTGAGCATAGAATTAAAGCTGCAAGAGAATCGATCCACACGACACCACATTGCACGTCACTAGTAACGAAATCCCTGTAGCTTGTCCATGTGCTCAAAATAACTAATGACTGTACCCTTTCTGTGAACTGTAAGGTCTATATAATATATAGATACGCATGTAAGCGTTAGTTCAATTAGCGCAAAATAGAAACAAAGAAAATGATGCTGAATTTCGGAAATGTATGTCAGTATCATCTACGTCAAGCCAATTGCTAAAGAGTGTTCCCCGAGCAGGAAAGCCGTGAGTAGCGGCGGTTGCTGCAAACAGCCGGCCGATATGGCATTCTGTCCGATGCTCTGCGATACCCTCGAATAGCAGAGCGGCCGTCAGAGGGGCGTCCACGAACGTGGCTGATATAGGGGATGCAGAGAGGCAGCGAGCGAGATGGGTGGAGGAGGCGAATCGCTTTCTTGCTCTGCTACTGGGCTGGTCCATCCATTTCTGCTTGCGCTTGCTTGCAGCGGTTGTCTGTCTCTGCCGGTCAGCGGCGTCGTTCTGATGCTGCTGCTGCGGGGGATGATGATGATGCTGGCTTCGGCTCAGCTGGCATCCTCGTTCAGCACAGAACAGGCTCACACAAATGCTTGCGACCCGCAGCTGAGGCCCTTTTCCCTTATACCTATAGCAGCATCGATTCACTCCGGATATATTATAGGGAATGGAGAACGGACGTATGCATTCGACTTAGAACCGACGGACCAACGGAACAATGCCTTCTCGTCATCGACGTATTCACATCGAAATAGGGCCACTAACCAAAGAAGCAAAGGTCGAAGCACCAAAATGTGTAGCGCAAAATCAACATAACTGAAATAGTCATGGCTCATTCCCCTCATTTTGCATTTTGTGTTCGCTTGCAAAATATACACAACAACTTGCTTCCATATTGCTGATAGATACAAAAAGAGTGCTGGAAAGAACGCCAAATTGGAACCGTTCTTATCTACAACCATAAGAGTGCTCTTTGTGTAAATATGCAGAATGCAGCTTCAATTATATTACATACTTTTATGTTGGCGTGTTAATTTTCCCCTCGAACAGAGCATTAGTAACTTACCACACCAGCACTGTATTAAAACTAGCAGTTATCATCGGGCTCAGTTGATTTTCATGGAAAATCTTCGCAGGTCTCCTGCAGGCGGTTAAAAACACTGCAGGCGATCACCATTATTTGATTTGATAATGGCTTTCTAATGGAAAATTTTCCACATACATAAGTTTCACAGATGATTTTTGCCAATAAAATTGTTTTCCAAAACAAAGATTTGAAACAATGAAGAATCATTAATAAGTGCCCGTATAGCAATATTAATAGCCCAATACAATTTGGAAAACTACTCATAAATATTATTATAATATGCTTAATTTAATCTGCGTGCTTTGTGCCGCGGTCCTCGAAAGAAACAGGCGAAATAATTCATCCAGTTTATCATTCTGCTCGAATTTTGTCTCCCGTTGTAGTTATTCCATTGTTACCCGTTACATCATACCCATGAAATGTTTTTTGCCATCAATGCTCAGTCCCTTCTAGCTATCCCGCGATGTTGACAAACAACCCATTGTAGTTGTATCTACATACAGGTGGAAGTTTTGCCTTGGACATAGCTATCCATCTAAGATTTGATCTGTTCAGTTATGTCTGCATGTTAATGGGCACAAAGCGTACTCTCTATCAATGCATCATGTATCCGCCAGCGCATCCACATCCTCTATGAGCAACTCTGATAACTTTATCAATAGGTAGCATCTGGTACTCTATATATCTTTATTGCTCCGTTAACACTAGAGCCAACGAGAAAAAATAGGCATTTTTTAGAAACCGTATTTTTAAATAAATGTCAAGCGGATTAAAAAAGGGGTCGATGCAAAACCCTTGGACGCAACTATATTGGGCTTCACAAGAACCACATTTTGTAGGCAAGCCGCAAGGACAGCTAGTCCAACACTTACATAAATAAAATTTAACCCCAGACCGACACAATGTTTAGCAAGATACTAGATTAGATAGACTGACAGGCTACAGTACCTAATATGCTCATAAAAACAATTAGAAAACATGAGGTGTAGCATACACCATGAATACGTGCATGAAGTGCCCGTACTGCATCAGGCCAATTTTCTGTTTAAACCATAGCACTAATGAATACAACGATGTGCGTCTGGACAGCATGAGCCAAGCCCACTGTAGGAAAGTCCGCTGCAAAGAAAAACATCTTCAATTTGGTCTTCTCTCTCCATGAAAAAGAGATTCAACTGCCCCTCTCTATCTACCTTATTACCGTAGCTTCGTTGTCGTAACACTGGGCAGCTCGTAGTAGCAGTAGCCCATATTATAATGTTGTGTGGGCTCTCCCACATAACGTGCAGTTTTGCCCTCCTTCGGTCAACGGTCCCTCCATTTCAATTAGCGAGAGCGCGGGAAGTGTAGTAGGTGCCGGGAGGAGTCGCGCGCAGCCACAGGGAATGTACGAAGCTCCCAGAGCCAGCGTTCGTTCATTTCGATGCTGCTGCTGCTCCTTGCAGCAGTAGTAGTGTGGCAACAGCAGCAGCAGCCGCCGCCATAGCATCTCGCGACGGGGCCGAAGTAGCAAGCCGTGTAGCCCGGGTAACCCCGGCGGCCATACGATGACCCCATCAGGTGAGGTGAGACCTCTCCTCCCCATATGGCCATGTCTACGCCCCAGCCGCTGTCTACGCTATTCGGACCATCACCACCACGACCACATCCCGCACCAAAACACCCGACGGGAGCTCGACGGTACAAACGAAGACGGGTGAGACGGTGAAGGAGGATCAGGACGAGGTTGAGGCTAGTAGGCGGATTCTACTTCTACTACGAGCAACACGCATCTCTCTCGCTCTCTCTCGCTTTCTCTGTGGGTAGTATTCATTGCCGGCACTATTTTCGCTGGCCGTCCGTCCGACCGACCTATCTGCCTACCTGCCTGCGAAACATCGAGGAAGCATCCACTCACTCGTTGCTATAATGTAACTCTGTCTACACAACAAGAAACGAGGCGTCTGTAGGCATTCATAGGCCGAATCTTGCTGTGAGACACTATTGTTTAGACTTACATATATTTGGATATAAAAGGAGTGGCATTTGTCGCCTACTTATGATGATTTGGGTGATTGATCATCCAGCAAGCATTGTCAGAACACTGGACAATGTAAAAACCTCTGCAATATTTTGAATATATTCCACATATGCCCAAGTTGAGAGATCAAACATAATCTTATTATAAACGACGCTGCTTATTTCTGGTTTAGCATGCCGAACGTCTGGTCTCCGAAAGATGGATCAAAACAAGTTAACTGATTTATGTGTAGACGCTAGCTCAGCATTACAGATCAAATTTTTCTTTAAGGAACGAGGCTAATTTTGAAACGGCTGCATTTGTGCCAACCGTAAGGTCAGGTTGAACATGTATTCGTAAGACCACAGCTGGGTATTAGTTTTCATAGATAGCTGGCTGGAAATATAAACAAGAAATATTGATTCGAGTTAAAGTTTAGTAACCGAAAAGACAGTGACGGGATAAAAAGATCGGTGACGAATAAAATTAAAGAGGATCAGCCTGGATGTGTAACAATTCATTCACTCATTCGTGCAAGATAGTGACACGATAACTAAATCTAAATAAGTGCAATTAAAGATATCTGAATGCTATCTATAAGCTAGGTTGGTAAAACTAGTAGAATATTTCGTAGGTGAACAAGGTCATGTCAAAAAAAAAAGAAGTGGATTTGTGATATTGAGTCTGGGTGTTCATGGATGCTGCCATGTATTGTGAAGATCGTTATGCTACCACAATATCATACAGTATCACGCTGGTCGGTACTCAAAATAAGAGTGCTCATGAAATGCTTATTAAAAAAGATATACATATTTGAATAACTTTGACTTTACAAACATGCGCTTGGAGCAAAGTTCTATTAACGTCGTTAGTCGTTATTAGAGCCATTACCTCCCTGGAAGTGTACGAATTTTCTAGACCAAGACAACGATAATTCACTACATTTCGCCAGCCAAAACCATCCCGGTACTATGTTTTGGTCAATAGAATTTGATAATAATATATTCTAGTCAATATCACATATATCCGTTTTAGAATATTAAAGCAACTGTATAGTTGAACCGGGTTCATTAGTAGTCCAAACCAGCAAGATCACAATAAGTACTAGTCAGTTCATATTATACTGCCGGCTGATCCGTTTGTTCGAAGTGGGTGCCTAGCCAATGTTGGGCACCCGATCTCATTGAATGCACAATCCACAATGGAATGGGAGCTCTACAAAGGGAACGAGTAATGGAATTTCTATCTCTTATTGTCCGATTAGACCTCAGGCACAGAGCAGCTTCGGGGGCCACGAGGGGGTTGGTCGATCTTTACGCTATTGAGGAAACTGGCGAAATCCGTTAACCGACAACGAAGGCCGTCGGGGCTGGCACAGCTCGGCTGGCTGCTACCGTCAACGAAGTCCTACGCAGTTTGCTCGAAATTCAGCGGCCGGCTTATGTGGGCGTAATTATAAAATAAGCCTTCGAATGGACGGCAAACAGGTTCCCAGAAAACGTTCACAGTGCGAGTATGGTGACGATTGATGACTGAGTTGATATGTTCCATTGCATAATCACAGCAGTGCAATTAGCTGTAATAAATATCGTAATTATAATGGAATGAAGCGCCTAGATTAAAGGTATAGTATTTCCAGGCGTGGACACTCAGATCGGGTGAAACTCGACAAAAACCTAAATATATAAATCCGTACCTGTGCTAACGTTTGGCCTGCGTTTTCTGTTAAGTTTCAGATTAATTCATATTATAAGCGACTCAAAATATTACGTGAGATAATAAGATAAATTCAAAATGAACGAAAACACATTAGGAGCACTTTTCTTTGTCTTTTACAAAAACATACATCCACTAATCAGAATCTAACTAGGTTGCAATCAATCAATAAGTAGCTCTTGGGTACTGTATACGAAATGGCAATAATCCGTCCGAACAGTAGACTCCCAGTTGCACCCACGTGTTGGTGGAGCCAGGTTATCGCCGAAACACGTCGAGACTAGCACAGAGCCAGGCGGCTATCGAAACAATGCAGGGAAATGGCAAATGATGAACGATGTTTTGGCAAGAAGAACTATCTAAGCTGGTAAGAGCCCTGGGCCGATGGAATTCCTGCGGCGGCAACCAAGGTACTTTTCCAAGTTCCCGATAGTTGTCACCAGGGTGGCCACAAAGATACTTAGGGAGGGCAAATTTCCTCCATAGTAATATAGATCTGATCCCGATAAAGACGCGAGCTTACCATCTCATCTACCAAATAGGTACCCTAGTCCTGGGCGTCGAAGCCATTGTAGCGCAGCGTTTACGAGACTGCACAGAAGATAATGGGCTGCCCTCTGACACCCAATATGGTTTCAAGAGAGGTCGGTCAGTTAATACTGCGCCTACCAGAATCAGTCAGAAAGGCTGATCAAGCACAGGAGTCCTCTATATAGACCAAAGACCCTTTTATTACCATACTCCTAGCCTTCAGCACCCTTAGGGAACGAATTCCCTAGCTTGTTTATTCAGAATAATGTCCGACTACTAAATGATCTATCAGTAAGCAATGGCAACTCGACCTTTCAAATTAGGGGCAAAGACACCCAAGGATTCATTCTAGGTACCCTACGGATTTTCCTCCAGAAGTAGATCGCATGGCTTTCGCGGATGACCTGGCGAGAACATGGACAACTGGAAATTACAAAAAGCGAAGTGTCTGCGTGTATGGACTAGAAAGTTCTCAAGTTGACGCCTACGAAGTCCAAGGTCTATTTTTCTTTTTGATCGGAAGGAAAAATTTTCTGAAATATCACAGATCAGCAGATCAGAATTGTCAATCTTCTAGGTACTACATTGAACACGCTATGCGCGGGGGGGGGGGGCACTCACGTCAGACAAAGGGGAGAAACAGCCACACAGGTTGCTGCTCAATCGAGCAGAATTAAGCCTAACATTCATGGACCGAAGGGCCCAACCTGCGACCTATAATGTCGGTCGCTGAATCTATCATGCTCTTCGGGGCTTCGGGCTTCAGGCGATTTCGGAGGCCACTGCGTCCGTCATTAAAACCCTGCTGAGGAGAAATAGTTCGGACCTACACGAGTGCCGTACCAGCGGCACTACATGTTGGCTGTGAGTCAGCCCAGAAAATTTACTTTTTACTAGCGGCACTAGCCCTTCCTGGGACAGTGGTAACTCAATGTAGAGGAGCGCATCAGAGCCTCATAGATGTAAGCGAAACAACACTGGTTAGAGAATAAACCCGAATGGGGAGCTGGGGGCCACCCCCTGCAAAGCTTGAGTTGAAGCAATAATAAATCAGTGCCAACCAAAATCCGATGTTCAAGAAGTCCACGATTTTTAGTGAGCAGAGTCTCACTCTACCGCGGCCATAATTTCTATTTTCATTTCAAAAAAATCTCCGAAAATAGAAAATTTTTGGTGATTCTGATTTGCTATGTTTATAGCATTAAACAGGCTAAACATTTTTATAGCAGAAGCTGCGGAGGGAGATTTCAAGCCATGTCCATAGGTATTTCAATCGTAATGTCAAAGTTGTGTTGCCGTCCATATTGTTATATTATACAAAGAATATATAATAGCTGCTTGACTCCCCTATATTTTGTCTGTGTCTCATTCACTTGCTTGTGATTACGTCACCTGCATCGTCTAGTCGTCGTAGGAGTCTCGACCAACGCAGTGGTTGAGTTGATCGTTGTTCAGGCTTGCCAATTCCGCCTCGGGTTGCAGGCCACCTCAAACGCGTAACCGTAACTTTCCTTGTGAATATTTAACAGCGACCCTAGAAGCAGGTAGCGCTAGTAGAAGATGGTGGTCAACTGGTTCCTGTCAGAGAACGAGTCAACAAATAACCGCCAGCTGCCGCTCACTGAGCGACTTATCCTGACACACATACGCAACCTTCACTTCACTAGAGCTGGACATTTCTTGTGCTAACTTTTATGTGCGAATATATACACTCTAGACATAAACGCGAATATAAATTCGTAACTCTGTCATAGATGCTGCCCCATACTTTTAGAAGCATGATTTTCGGACTTATTATCTAAATTTGTTTTAAACGGTATAATAGTGAGAAAGGTTGAATCTGATTATATTGAGGTTGTAATCTTTCAATCGTTGCCACTGCTGCCGGGACAAAACCTGAAATAACAGATGTAACTGTGACCAAACACAGTCTATTGAATTTCAACTGTTTTGCATTATTAATTATAATTATAAGTGCGATTAAAATAAGCCGCAGGTGTAAATAGGCGAAGTGATATAGAGAATTCATTCAGTGCTATTCGCATTTTCTAATTATAGTACTATTTTTCTATTGGCGATACAGTATACCATTCCCCATATTGTGGAAACTTAACAGAAATTACTCATGTAGTAATTAATGAGTTGCCAGCATCGGATAAGATAAACAAATTATTTCAACAAACAAATATGACAAGCAGTGACCACTACCATCAGTCGTTGTATTAGCTCAACACAGTACAGTGACAATGTGTCAGTGTCTTACTCGAGAGTAGTAGGTACAATACTACAGCTGAACACGTGCACGCAGAGCGGACAATTCTACAAAGAGAGAAAGGAACTGCATGCGTACTGTCGAATATAAAATAAGACCTCCTCTTCACGTGGTGTGTAATTCCCCTAATTCCGTTCTTATTCATGAGGTGGTTGATCCTATGGCCTTTTTCGCGTAGTTTCATAACCGTCCTTCGTCGCTAGTCCCATGCCTGGCCCTTCGCCTTGCATAGGTAATCCACCCATATGTAATCCTTCCCCGGAGGCTCATCAGCCACAACAACAAGAGCTGGGAATACCGCTTGTAAGTTCAAATGACTGCCCCTTGTGGAAGGTTCCACTGAACACTGAGTTGAATAACCCTCCCTCCATACGCTGTGTAACTATGCCATTCCTTCACTCACAGCCAACCATCTGCACAAAAACGCATGCTTTAATGATAAGAGCCCTGACCTGCCATGTTGTCACCGCCTTTCTACTAGTATTATATATATATATATATATATGTAATAGAGAGGGTAAGTAATCATCAGTTATCATTACTATGGTTCTATTATTTTAGCACCGCCAATTTATAGTGATATACCCTACTTCACATTAATCACTAGATATTTTGTGTAGACTTAAGTAATGTAGCTAGGACTGTTGGTTACTCACCCTGTAATATAAATAGTTCAAGTAAACTTGTCAATTTCGTTGGCTACACTAAAAACTAGTCCACGAAATGGATTGTGCGGAGTGGAAAGTTCATGATATCCTAAGAAATATGTCCATTGTTTCCTATTTGCTTATGTTTTTTACATAAAAGCAAAACGAATATTCTCAAAAATGTTACCTAAAATTAGGCCAGTACTAGTGCTTCATACCAATAAGCACTTTGGGATTATGCTTGAGGACTTTAAAAAATGCAGTGATAACCAAGTCGACATCAAAACAGTTTCCCCTATGCCTTAACCACCTCCCTTCACTGTGAAGCTTAGACAAGGACATTTCTGCAATGCCACAATTCCCCAGCACAACCGTAGAGCCATATCAGACGGTGAACCGTAGTCTGCTGAGTGCAGCATTCAGACGAGTGTATGGTATAATTAGTCCAATCCTCAAATTACTCTCCACAAGCATAAATCGTACGAGCATGCTGATAAATAGCCAACTAACTTTGCCGTATTGCTCAAAAATGGATGCGATCGTCAGAGACTACTGAGCGCAACAGAGTTTATGATGATAAGTCAGAGCGTTAATACATTTCAATCGGCGAAATATACTATATCTTGAGGTAAAGTGATGCCATCGAGTGGCCTTGTAGCAAATATTAATATACAACAGATGATTAATTTAAAAAAATAATTTCTTTTGGTTCCTCATTAACTGTTCCGTTAATGTTCCTCTGTATCTCGACTTGGCGCTGGCTCTCAATCATTTTTCGCATTTCCTCGAACTGCTGTAATTGTTGCCGGCATGAAGATATAGCTCCGAAGTCCCATATTCCACAACTTGTGGCCTATATCTGGGCGTTATGATGAGGATTTGCGGCGTTTCAGGTGGTAACAGCGTCGCTCTCTCTCTCCCTCATATGTCGGATGCTGTTACGGCCTAGCGGGCATCAGAAGTGATATGCTGACAGCCATTGCTCCTTCTACTATTACATTATGGGCCAGCGTCGTCTAGCGACCAGACGTCTAACAGGTACGGGACACAATATTTGCACATCCCCGGCTCCGTTCCTACAACCCCACTTCCCGTTGGAGATTGCCTACATTTACGCGTAGAACGATGGCACCATAATGTTGACACAGCAGAATCGCATGACAATGGCCCAGATTTGGGCACGATCCTCTTAGTGCATCATCGATTTGTCCTCTTTCACTCACCTCCTGTAAAGAGCACTTAGATTATACACAATGAAATAAGAAAGAGGTAACGTTAGGAAGCTTTTTAATCATACAGCCGACAGTGTGAGCTTACGCAATTGCTAGCGAGGCACAGAGAAAATGAACACCTGGAAGTCAACAAATACAAGCGTGTTTCTTGCGGATTTGTGAAGATACCAAGATGTAGGTTTCTCTGGAGGAATGTATAATATTTTTCTCTTGAAAGTGATATTGCCAAAAGATGTAGCGTTTTGAGAAATCAAAATTTTTTGCAAAAACTTTGACCAATAATGAAAAATTCAGTTAGTCTTAGAGGAATGCACTAACACTGTAACGTGACTGTTAATGAAAGAATAAAGATAGTTTCTCTATGTTCAAATATCGTATTACAGCGATAATAATACTAGGATAGATTTGTCCTTCGCTGGCACCCATCCGATGAATCTTGTGATGAAATCTAGACGTACATGTTATATATATATATACTACGCGGCAATTAGTGTGCAAAAAGAAAGCCACAGACCATCGCTCCATTGGTTCAAAGATTGGAGTACGTTACGCAAAACATGTCAGCGTGACTCGCTTTCATTTTCAAAGAAACGTTCTGCCCAGACGGGATAGAGGAGTATGTATAAATACCAAACGAAAGGGCCCCTATAGTATAGGCTCTTCCCCCAGCAATCGAAGCTGTTCCAGCACGCGAACCATCTATTTCCTAGGATAAGAGATTTCTGCATTGTCTCCGGATATTCGTTGAGCAGGCCCCTAATAGAAAGCTCCGCCGAGTGAAACAATCATTGTCAAAGGAAATGGGTCATGCTTGGTGGTAGTGATTTCCAGGGATTCTTCCATCAAATCGAAAATTACGAATAGAGTGGTCTGCGTGTAGCTAACTAGTGCAGGAGTTGAACATGCGTTTCTAAAACTCCTTATATAGTTTTTACTAGTAACCCACCCTTTGTCGGTACTAGTGCAAAGCTGCTGGACATGACCTTTAGTGAGATATGTAACCTTCTCTGTCGAAAGATTGACTTTGTTGGTCACTTTCTATTGCATAAGTAGATGACAACACTAATATTGACTACGATGAAATATGCGTTGTTATAATGAAAGACCACAGTGGAGGAGCCGCGCGCTACACTTGGTTTTACTTTAAAAACTAAAGTAAATCTGTGTATAAAGTAAATACAAGAATCCACCTGTGAGTAGGATTCACATTTTCAGAAATATCCTCGTTTTCTGGACAGCCTGGAGGAAGCCGAAGTCAATCCTTGTTCAGAGAGATTCTAACGAGCTCAAACCGACGAGAAAGAAATAAACAAAAAAAAAAGAAAAAATCTTGCCAATGTCGTATGGTTGAAAAGTAATTAAAGAGTATTTCTAAGAAGTTTTAAGAAAATTTCGTAAATGTGTACGTCGTAAGAGCCAGAACCCTGGTGAAACCTTGCGAGAGTTCTGCTTTCGAGTTATGCGCACTTCCACTCTTCATTGCTAATGGCGTTGCAACGAATACCATAGTATTTTTAAGTTGTTAACGTCGTGTAATACAGGAACTGAGCATTACGACCTAGGATCTACTTTAATAAGCAGAGCAGCAGGCGGCCTATTCAAAAGAATCGTTGATCGTGGAATTACCAGTTTTGACAGCACTCATCCGCTTCTGAGGTGACGTACGTGAAAGTCTTAGCTCATTGGAATTGGCGTACTCTATGCAAATGAGTTTGGGCACGTGTCTTCGTTTGTACAGGCTGATTCACACGCCATCTCAGTCTCTGCCAGATCCTTCATCTTGGCGCTTGCTTTAGCAATAACCTGAAATTATAACATTCTGTAGTAAGTTTGCATGAAATAATCTAAATTCACGATCGATATATATAAATGACATATGGTATTATAGTACTTGATAGAGCAATGATTTCCGTTTCTATTCCGATTCGGGGGGTTTTTGTCTTCAAAGGAGGGTCATGTTTAGTACCGATACCTTTTGGAGATTCGTATCGATTGGCAAATGTTGTATATGACTCTAAAATACAATTTTCTACTTTTTGCGAATTCGTAGAAGTTTCTTAACATCGTGGTCTATGTAAGGGGTATTATTTACGTTTAGGTTATGACATATTGCGAATTTACGCTTCAAAACACCGAGGGGGTCATTTTTTATTACGTCTCGCTTAATTATTACAGAATACTTTCTCTTTTCTCAGAACTCTATATTCTCAACGGCGAATGTTGTGTTAATGCTGCGTTAATTTTTTTTATTTGTAAAAACAAAAACCCACCACTAACAATACCGTTGCTTTCGTCGTAACATTCATTTAACATATCTTTCGACTTTCTCTTAACAATGTCAGTTGGGGAAGTTTACTTCGTGACGAACGCCATCTTTTGGTGGATGGATGCCTTCTTGTCTTGTTGAGGTTTTATTTTCATTAGAAACAATCTATCTATTAAACTTTCTGTAGCAGTTTTTCCTTATGCCTTAAATTATCATGTGTTTCTTTCTTCAAGGACACCCAAGGCAGCTTTTGAGAAAACTAGAGGTTGGTCCAAGGACTCTTTGTCGTCTGAAACTGGGATTCCTAAGATGACGTGTCATAGAATTATCACCAATATACTGAAGATGAAGAAAATCAATGCAAAATAGGTTCCTCATACACTGAGTGCTGAGCAGATGAACATGCGTGTGGAGTGTTCGACATCTCATTTGAAGACTTATACGCAACAAACCAATCGCTTAGAACACACGGTATCGATAGACGAGGCATGGCTTCGATAGAGCGGACAGTTCGAATGACAAATGCCATATTACATTTTGCGGGTCTGTAATACATTTCGTTCACTGTTTTGACTCGGAATAGTCGTTCTACAGTACTGGATTGTGTGTAGCCAATTGACATCGGGTCAGGCTGCATGTCACATAGCCACCAGAAATGTGGATATTCCCTTTACCTGCGGGCATGTG
This sequence comes from Stratiolaelaps scimitus, assembly GCA_019614645.1. Taxonomy (NCBI): domain Eukaryota; kingdom Metazoa; phylum Arthropoda; class Arachnida; order Mesostigmata; family Laelapidae; genus Stratiolaelaps; species Stratiolaelaps scimitus. Next base: position 1,128,387 of record JABWDB010000024.1, on the reverse strand, counting down.
TGACTTCCTCATATGTACACGAACAAATGCTTGGCTAAATGTGGGAACGGATGTTTTTCGAAAAGAGATCCGCAATTTGTTTAGCATCGTCAGGTGTATCTATTGTAGTTATGTTGAATCCTTGCTGGTGAATGTGTGAAGGAGTTATGTAGATAAACAAACAAAGATAGATATAATAAACACAAACATAGCACATGTTTGCCTGTGTCTATCTGGATGTGGCTAGCTGCTAGCTTTTGTATATATATATATATATATATATATATATATATATATATATATAAATATATATATATATATCTGGTACAGTGTGTATATTAGTTCCCAGCAAGTTTTGCATCTATAAAAGTCTTCCCCAAGACCGATGTTTGCTATACTCATTCAGTGTCACAGGCTTTTAAACGCAGGTTCACCCTCGGTGCCACCTTTCCCTGGTGGCCGGAAACAGCACCGGAAGGCGTTCAGTTTGACACCAAATTTATGTCACCCCACCCAGCTAGCCACCCACGCTCTGCCTTAGAACGAAGAAGAGGAAAAGGCCGTGAAGCCGTACCACCGTGGCGACTGACTGTTGTGGGTTCTGTTGCGACGATGGCGAGAGGAATGACGGCGGCGACGGTGCCGATGTCGTTGCGACGATGTGGGGCCTAGTACTGCCGGCCTCATAGGTAGCTAACGGTAGCTATCTGACCTACCGCCCGCTACCAGCAGCAGCAGCAGCAACAGCGGGAGGAGCACTATTATAGCTTTCTTTTCGTAGTAGTAGTAGCAGTAGAAGCCGTAGCCCCTTCAGGAAACGAGCTAGCAACGTCGACTCGCCTCGCCTGCCCTTGCCCCAGAGCGATAGCGGCCTCTTTGGGGTCCGTTCCAAGCGATTTACGACTGCGAGATCGGAACGGCGGACTACTAGGGTTGCGTAGGTGGTGGCAGCGGCGGCGGCGGCGGTGGCGGCATGGCTCCGCAGTAGCCGATCACTGCTGTCGGCCGCGCTGCTGCTTTTGCGGAGGAAGTCGTACGAACAGTCTTGAGTAGAAGTAGTCTTTGTAGTGAGACGTACGCATGCGGTACTTATGCTGGAAGAGGTTAGTATAGGAAACCCGAAGAGTTAGGGGCAAATATACGGGCAGGCATTTGCTCGCTCTCTCACTCAAGATAAGATCATAGGCGGCGGCTGCTGCTGCTACTACTCCTCCTCCTGCGGATCGTGCATTGAGTTCGCTGGGAAGGCTGCCAAAATAAACGGAATACCGACTGGTGCTACGTGACGACTCTTCGTTGGTCTTTATGTAAGCAATTTAGTTGGGACAGATAAAGGTGGGGAAATATCAATAGGCTGTATGCATCTATGTTGTCGTATGATCAATACCAAATGACCTTCAATGGCATGTCTGTTGCTGAAGCATCCTGTTGTCATCATATCGCAGTAACCCATGGTATCGATGTTTCTATTTGTAACTTGGGTTCTAATCTGAAAACCGTGCCTCAGATACCAAACGATCGTGTCTTAAGAAGGTCAAGCGGCCCTTGATTGGATGTGCAAACGCAGGAAGAAAAAACTGCTATCGATTGTACTCCAATTATACGGCAAGTGTAGAAAATTAATTTGTAGATTTCAGGCATCACATTAACAAACGGCAGAATTGGGTCGACTTAAGCAGTTACCCGGTCTACTTGGGAAAAAGTCTTAAAAGAAAAAGTATGGCCAAGCCTTTGGGGTACATTTCATTAAGACGGCAAATACCCATCGAGTAGGTGTTGATCCCCTCCGAACTTTTGCCACACAGGATTTAAGGAACGAAATTCGTGACAGCTTCCGCAGCTTTCAATATGGCAAGAAGTCCTTAGAGAATATCTGACAAATGCTGTGATAATTCAGTTTAAGAGAGCCGAGGTGTCCGATATTTCTTTTACGCTAATATGGTTCTTTTCGCTATAAGTACAGTTTTTTCAAGGTTAGTGGTATTTCACTTGTAGATGATACTCCCGTATTATCCAATGTATCGATGGTGTTACTCCAACACGATATTTCTGGTAAAACCTTTTCAAATCACTTTCAAAATATTGCATTCTCAATTCGTTGGTCATGGCATCTGAAGCTGAATGAAACAAGAGCAATCCGCTCATTCGCATATATGAGCACTACGGACTGCCTCATTGTTCGAAGCAGTGAACCGCTAAGGATCACTGCTTAAGGATTGGTCCTTGGAATCGTTCTTAAGGAGGTCCTGAAGTGCTCAGAATTAATAAATCAATTGAGAGAGGAAGGGCGTGTGGCCATTGCATGTTAGTCATCTAGGATTCGAGGGGAGCGGTATGGAATATGCGGTACACAATGCTACAATAATAGTTGTTTAATAGTGCTGCCGGAAGTGTAAACACCACCGTTGGCCTGAAATGATGATAATTCAATTTCAGTGGGTATTTATACCATAAATAATTAATCGCTGCGAATGAATACTTAGACGGAGACAACCAGGAAGAATTGCACACGATTTTTTCCAATCGAACACCAACTACATAGCGACTGTTTGATCGTCTTGTATTAGGAGTGAAATTTTGTTCTCGATGCTGTTAGAGTAAATGTTAGAAGTGCATAGGTGTGAACAAAACGACGCACATTGATCAGAATAGCATCTAATAATTGCCACTATATATAATGCAAGCCCAGTGGTAGTGACAGAGGAAATGGGGCAGCTGGAGACACATTTGTCGGACCGTCTCCAGCCAACCGATCAAGGTCGAACCGGTCTAAGTAAGCGTAGCCTCCGAAGGCAAGGACAAAAAAAATAATATTGCCATTATACATCACACAACGAACAACGTGTTGTTGGTTGTCCCAGTTGAGGGGATGCCTACGGAAGGAGGTCCGGGAAATTTGGTAACAAAAATATTGTTTGAGTCACTACCGTGCGTTCACACATGAATTCCAAAAAAAAATATGGTGCTAAAATCTCATCTCTTCGTGATGCCGACTGGAAGTCATAATTTCAAAACGCGTACATTCGAATTTTACTGAAAACAGCAAAATATATTGAAACAGTCATTGAACTGGTTTTATCACCGAATATGGTATATCTCACAATTATATCTGCAATATATGCTCGTATTTTCAAGTCCAACAATGTGTTAATAATCTTAGAAGGACTGACTACAACATCTGTTGAAATGGTCAGGCGGGATTTCTAAGGAAAAGTAACATGTTTTCGAGGAGTTAGGAGAGCGCTTCGCAAGAAGACTAAAATGCATTTACTGAATTTCGTAGGTATAATACTATTGGCTGGCTGGCTAGGCTGATCTCAATTGATGGTCCAGCCTTTGACAAAATAGAACTCATATAAATTGACTTGACTCAATAACCTTTCACTAACGATTTGTTATTTCTTCTTAGGGAACAAAGATAACGGATGTCGTGCGAAAGTTGTCCGAGACCTTCTACTATAGAATGTACTGGTATTGTATGGGTAGTCTACACTAAATGTAGGATATGGTCTTCAACCATTACACAGAACTTACAAACATCTAAATAGTATATTGCAGCCCTTTATTTCTTCGAACATACACATGCAGAAGCTTGGCGTTTAGGAATGAATCTTTGAACTGTCTGCATTGATTGTTCAAAGATTAGTTATAGATAGGCATAAAATCTACACGGGAACATAGTTAAACCATTGTCAACACGTTCCATGTTTTCCCCCTTCTTCGATCCGAGGTCATGCGATAAATAGGGAGTTGCCAATAATAAACAATCGGACCCACTATTTATGGCAAGTAACAATGGCTGACGCGACTCATAGACGATTTTATTAAACCTAAGATCGATTATAGGCAAGTTACCTCATTGCCTTTAGTGCGACATCGGTAACGTAATTAACGGTGTGCGTAGTAAGTATGAATGTCATTACTATCGCAATCAGTGATCAAACCGTTCACAAAATGTTCCCTCGGTGAATCAACAACTGTTCAACCGTACATGTAGAACGGGCGGTCTGCGCACGGAAACTACATGGGTGTCTTTATTAGCTAAGTCCCTCTCCTTCAAAGATGAAACGGAAAAAGCTAACTAACCGTTAACTTATTTTGCACGAAATTTACGTTAAGCTACGTTAATACTAGATAATGATAAGCCTGAGGCCAGCTAAGTCCGGTAGCTTGAAAAGGAATTTAGGTCTCTGAAACTCAATATAAGTAATAACATGCTTCTTGTTTTTTAAATTTGCATCAAACTTATTATCCATCTAACACAATAATCTTTTGAGGATATCGAAATTCCTTTGTATCCAAAGTATTCTTTCAAGTTAAAAACTTTTTGTTTTGAGAAAAATGAATATCTTCCTTGTACAATCATAAATCTTTCTTTTCATATATCTATCCAGTACACCTGCTAAATAGATGTTTGCTTACCATACAACGAAGGCTTACTAGTATTATTATTATTATATAAAACGTAAAAGCAAGCACAGATTCATTGATTATGTACGGTCCATTATTATACGGGAGGCCTACGGAAAAATTGTGAGAGGAGGCCAACGACTATAAACTCGTTGACTGATGTTGCCTTCGACTCGCTGTAAAATGGATCTAAAATACGATGGTGGGCTGAGTCTGGGTAGGTCGATCGAGCTGTTGGTAGGTTGGTCCGTCGCTCGGTCGTTTCCACCGTTAGGTTCTCTGCGTAGTAAAAGTGACAGTAGCCAGATACGTCGCCCAATGTATTCGCGTCCCGAAAGCCGCTGGTCTTCCAGTTTCCCGTCGGGCTCCATCCGCTGTGTCTATAGCCGCCTCGTGGTTGGAGAGCGTAAGGAGTCAATCTTAGACTATCGTAGTTTGTGGACCACGTTGGTCGTTGGCTTTGGAACCTAAGGCTTCTTCTTTTTTCTCGTTCAGAGATATTCGAGAAAAACCACTAATGGGCGCAACAGACTCGCCCAACCCATCCCCCATTGCAATAAAGCCACATTAAAGCTAAGCCTCAGTTACGACACACGGCCACAAAGACTATTCTTGTATAACGGAGACAACGACTCCCTGATGTCGCTCATCCCAAACTGCAGCTAGAATTCAGCTGACGCCGGCGATACGATAACTGCTGATGCGGATACTTCGACTGCAGAGTTGTAACGACAACAGAGGACACCTTCCACAGCAGATGGCAGATGAAACGCCTTGTCTGATTTCTACTTTATAAACAAACACATTGTGTACAACTACCACGCGTACAATAGGACAAGCATGTATCATGGATTGCGACATCGAAACTCAGATAACAAACCGCTTTACTTGAATCTGCCTAATATTAAAAATAACTGCAATTACGTCACTAGTGGGTCACTAGTGGGTATACCCAAATACCACTGATCCGCTAGTTACTTGTGTTGAACACTAAATGCGCCAAATGCGATTGCGGTGGCCTGTCTTCGACCAAGAGTGATCCGTGACTAAATACTGTTTACAATGCCTTTTTTTTATCTGCGTTTTTCATCAGATCGATAGATTAGACCGTTGATGTTTAATGAGAAGACCTTAGACCCATTTGATATTTATCTGGCCTCAGACAACGGTGCATTTCACAATTACCATTGAAATCAGTTTACTGAAGTAAACCTCCTCCTTACCTAAATTGGTACCTTTTAATTCCCAGTCTGAAGAGCACAAACTAATTTAAGAAATACGCAGCGGGTCACTAACCTATAGAAATGAAATTGAGAAGCGTTTTCCTCTGTTTGTGGGCCAATTTCCCTCTTATAGTTTAAGGATATTTCTTATACCTGGCAGAAAAAAAATGAAAGTTAACAGTAATTCATTAACATGGACTTGTCATAGAATAATTTTTGAGTCACTCTGTATTCCAGTGAAGTGCGCTAAAATAAAGTCATCCATCAACGAAGGTGTTTATGTCTAAATGAAACAAGTTATCTGTGACCCTCCCTCATCAGACGTTGCAGTCTATTTCTTCAAAAGTTAAAGTAGTCCACTGAATTAAGAAGATGGCTGAGTATACACATGTAAGACATAGTGACTTGTCATCAAAACGTCCATTTGAAATGACGTCAACAATCTCCCCATGTTTTCCGGAGATTTATTATCAACAGTGTACTACACTTTATGTCTCTTTATCTATCTGTCTCTCTATTCGGCGTTATCTATCGTTCGAGTTTGGCCAACTCACACGAGACGAACGAGCAAGCCACACCAGTCACTGACAGATAGTCACTCGATGGACAGACAAACGCATGGGCTACCCGCAAGTGGGCGATATGTCGAACTCTCGCTCTCTCAATCGGCCAACAATGGAGCTGCTTAAGCATCTCGGGTTACCGTTGACGTCTATCGATCTGCAATGCTGCCCACCAGACGGCGGACTTCCTAAGAATCGGACTGCGAAAGCTTGCCTTCAGCCCACCATACATCCAACATCAGAAATCCGACTCCCATGAGCCGACTGTGGCTGAGTGGGGTGTATAAAAACAACTGGTAGGGGCGGACATAGGGAGTCACTTGCTCGTTTAGAAATCTCTGACACTCTCTTTCTCTCTCGCTCTCTCTCGCACGCGCTAGGATCATTCTTAGGTCTCGTATACCGACCGACATTGTGTCTGTTTCGCGCTGGCGGACTCGGACAATGACAGGATTGTACAAGGAGTACAATCAATTGACTCCAATTCAACCCTTCTGTATTAATTTGATTGATTAAGCCAGCACTGTTATGGTGGAAGGGCGGGCAAAATACGACAAAAGAATCACTCATTGCCATTCTTGATGCGAGAAGATGATGATTTCTTAAATCGGATCCACAAAAACAGAAAAACTTAGCAAACCAAACGTCAGGCAAAATTACAACTAAGAGCAATGCTAAATGGCGTGCAGTTCTTAAATGTTAATGAAATATATAAGAGAGCTCGATAACAAGTAACCAAGGCTATAAGCTTACATAGTGAGCCATATTAAGTTGATTCCAGATAATTTTGGGCTATCCTTATTTTCTCAGAGCTCAGCATTATATTAAGTTTTATATTTAGTTAGAAACCTACCAGGCGTACCAACTGTGGTTTATTGTCGGAGATTTCACATCTCTCAGCCAACCTAAATCAAACTGCGCTCGACTAAATGATCATGTGAAGTTGATACTACCGAGGCACAGTATGGATTAATTAGAGTGAAGCTAAACAACTGAGGGTCACTTTGTAGGATGTTGGTGTGTAAAGATTGTGCTGTGTTTCCGTATTGAGGCATGCCTAATAAGAGTATTTCCATTATAAATATATCGAGTACTACTACCGTTTTGTAAATTATTGAAACTGAATAATATGTTACTTGCCTTTATTTAGAGCGGACAGGGCCTTTTATAATATGGCGGTTCATGTCCCTTCACCGTCGCCGAGTGCCCTATTAAGTGATGCGTACACTTGAAGTGCATGCTTCATTTTTTTGCTGGGCTTCTTGAAATCATCTGCCCATCAGCCAGGAGAATCTTGTCAGGTTTTAAGAGATAGCGGGTAAATCCATTCCAGTGAACACGGGTGCCCCACCGTCGAGTTACGAGCTTCACGCGATCGCATAGTGTCCGCTATTACCCGCGTCGTCTGCCTTGGCTATGATTGAATAACGATATGGTATTGCGTGCCGGTGTCCTAATGCAACGAATGAAGTCGATTCTAAAGGAGAGAAGATGGGCAGGCCCGATGAGAAGCCCTGACATATTTGCAGCCCGGGAAGAATAAACCAAACAATGGAAGTAAGATCAGAAGGAGATGACATTTTGACCCAGTCCAAGCTGTAGACTGCACTGGATGATCTCATGAAACGACTTTCCAGTGCCGCACATGAAAACTACGTCCATCATCAGTAACTTGGTTACTAGCTTGAACGGCCAACATTGCTTGCAGAACGCTTTCCACAACTCCAATGACATGCCTTCCATTGTCCACGCAAACATGCAACATAATAGCGACGAGTAATTTTTATGTGCTGAGGATCGCATCAGTAAAATGTTCCGACCGATAGTCGCCAAGGTCGGTCCTACCGACTGCAATTAGTCTCAATTAGAAATTGCTCAACCAGAGAAATACAGCAGAAAATAAACCGACTTGACCGAATACGTGGGAAGAAAAAACTACACAATCATTATTGCTTTATTTATCATGTCTATGTTTACTTTTATCGGCACTCTCCACTTTACAATTAATCATTTTTTAGCACGGGTAAATATGTACGTGTACAAAGCTTCCCGTTTGTGTTTATAAAATTTATACGACACAATTATAATGGTGTTATTTAAATATTAAATCAGCCTGTTGTAATAAAGGCCGTGTTGACTTCGTCTGGCCTCCCGTATATAAAGTGGATGAACTTCCGTTTTCGCAAGACGTAGCTATATTCCAACACAAGTAAACTTGTGTACATTCTCCTAACCACACGAGGGTGTCAAAGCCTGTCCGTGTAGATCCACATACACCTACAGGTCATCTAGAGCTTTCAGGCAAATAAAGTTCCTCGCAACAACGTAAAGGGGAAAAAGATATGATTACAGCCTATCCACCTACATTCATACCTATCTAATATCTACTTTCGTCCGATGATTCGTTCGTTTCTTCCTTCGACAGCACACGTCTTTCTTTTTCCCTGTCTACCCCAGCTTTAGCATACTGTTGTATGATGTCTTCAGGGCAGGGACTCTGTTGGGTCGCTAGAAGAGATGTAGGTGTCTTGGGATGCCCTCAATGATAGTCCGAGGGCGAGAGCCTGTGGATAGGGTGGGGGTTGTAGGCAGAGTGAAGGCCTACACCAACGCCTACTTGTTATAGGGTAGGATAGAAATAGGAGAAGGGAGAAAAGGTGGAAGGGACGGCTAAGGGTGTATGGGCGCCTGTGTTAGTGTTGGTGGTCCCAACTCCTCGATTGTATCAACAACAACCGCCTCAACCGTGATCATCATCCATACGACCAGCAGCAACAGCACCAGCATTAGGGATAGCTGTGTTGCGAAGGAGTGGAGTTATCATCGAAGAACCCCTTCGTTGTCTGCCTCCAACCCCCGTCCGGCCTCCCGTACGCTTCCCATTGTTCACGTAGCGCGGCGTCGCTGGTACACTAGTATACCTCTGTAAAGGCAATGCCACCTCTTACTGAGTACGTTACTAGAGTTCTTGCCTTCGCCCTCGGCCCTCAGCACCATGGCCTCCTGGCAGTGCGTGTCGTGTGCCTCCCGACGTGTGTCGCTGCTGATGCCACTGCTGTTGGTGATATAAAGAGTCCGAAGAAGCAAATAAAACACGAGCCAACAGAGCGGACGAGCGCGCAGTCTGCAGAGCCTTCTCCTCCTGCCTCTCGCTCTCGGCCTTGAACGGAAACGCTGCCAGAGGCAGCAGCAGCAGCAGTGAATCCGCCACATTGCTGGAAAGAGAAGAGCGAGGATAGACGCCAGAAAAGCCGTAACACACAGAGATAGCTACATATACATGTACACATACAGACAGAGAAGAGAGAAGGTAGGAGAGTGTGGATGGAGCAATGGGATGGACGGACCAAATCGGACTCGGTATATAGATGTGTGTTCCGGACACAAAGCAAGATCACGCAGACATAGGTGTACGCATGGACCGAACGGACGAGCTGGCGAAGCTGGAGGAGAGGCATTTGGGCCTGTAGAAAACCCAGAAGCAGCTATTGGCAGGCGCGGCGAAGCCAAAGGATTCCTGCAACGGCGAAAGGAGAAGAACAGCGAGGCGGCAGCGGCGGCCTCACTACTTCTGCTCTGTAGCATAGCAGCGGCTACTACTCTGAAAGACGACCACTAACGGCAGCTTCGGCCAAAGGTAGGTACGTCGTGCAATAAATTCGTGCTGCCCACGTCCGGCTGCCAGAGCGGCTGAGCAGACGCTCGTTTCAAAGAGGGTCTAGGCGGGAACATTTGCCAGCCACAAGGAGAACAGAACGAGAGAAAGGGGGGAGAGAGTGAGAAAGAGAGTTAAAAATAAAACGAGAAAATGAAGGGGAAGAGAGAAAAGGACAGCTTTTACGAAGTGAGCGAAATAAAGAGAGAGAAAAGGGCATTCGCGAACGATCGGTGAACATCAGCTTCCCGAGAAGTTGTCGGAACAGACGGAGGTGTCGGTACAGTTCGGTACAGCTCCTCAGATCCTCGGGGTGAACGAAGCAGAGCGTTGAGACGTACTCAGAAGTGAGCTCACAGCGACTACAAAGGTTAAGCGCCTCCCTCATCGCCCATTGTTTATATATATATATATATATATATATATATATATATATATATATATATAGGTCTATGTATGTACATGTGTATATTTGTATTTGGTGCTCCTTAAGAATGTACTCCGTTCTTGAGTTAGAGAATATTAAGGTGTAAGAACTCGTTTTCGAAATAGTAACATACTACCGCACTTCTGTCATATCCTGTAGTAGGATCGTATCCGAAATTCCACGTGCATACAGCAGAAGCCGGCCCTATATAGAAGAGCGGTCGATAGAGGAGCATGGCTATGATAGAGCTTAAAGTAGGAGGTCCAGGAGTGGATGACGATACGGAGGCGAAGCATTGTAGCAGAAAGGAAAACAGATACAAGCTAGAGTTAGTTATTCTCGGAGGGGAAGAGAGAAGACAAGCGGGAGGGTTGGTAGAATAAAGGAAAGGAGTCGACCCACAGTACACGGGGTGGATCAGGATCGGGGAAGATGCCACAGAAGTGGATCAGGTAAGGAGGCACAGTGTGAGGCGAGTCGAGGTGTGTAGTCCTAATGAACTCTCGAGAAGCGGAACCATGGACACAATTGTCTAGAGAATAGTGTCGGTGAGGAACCCTGTCGAAACAATAACAGTGGCCGGCTCATATGGAAAGGACTCAAACAAATCGGAAATACATATTGCAGGGTTTATCGACCCCAACGCCTACAGGTCGACATAGAGTCAACATACCTTCTGGTAAAATGCGTATTGGACAGGAGTTGGCGGATAAGGGTCATATACCCAGTAAATCTAATTTCAGGGATATATATATATATATAACACCTGACTCAAGGAATTATGCAATAGTAACGTAGATCCAGGAATATTAACATACTATAGCGATACCCGTTATTTTTCAGTAATTACATAATTTTTTTCTAAAATTTACTTAAAGCTTGTGTCATCGCCGAATTGGCCCTCATTTTATACAGTACATAAATAGACGTGGTTTTATTGACTGCAACAGATCTTGCCTTCGTATTACGCATCTGATGAGTGGTCTTCCAGAAGAACACTTTCTTCATACGTTCGGTCATTAGCAATTATCTATCTGTTCCATTGTAAGAGAACAGCGTGAACTACAGTTGTCGTAAAAGCGACTTCGTCACTCCGATGCTAACGATCATTGCACAAACTGTTTAGAATAAAACTCTCATGTATACATATTAAATTGAGGCTGACGAAACTAGATCACTTCTATTCTGGGTTTGTTGCATGTACTTTGCGCAACTAACATAACAACTATATATAGACAAAAGAAGATCTGGTGCACTACTGGCTGGCCGGGTAAAAATATATTTCAAGGCCGCAGAGTTCTGACAGCTTCTGCGCTATAATTCACCAGACAAGAATCACTGCAACGTTAAAACTAATGCTTCTCTAACTCTAGCACTACCTATTCTATTGATTTGAGCAGCTCCCAAGGCTATTGGCTATAGAATGTTTCAACATAAGCCACAAATGCAGTCATTTGGAGCTGTAAGATGTAGTGAAGAGACCGGAAGAACCCTATCACAACCGCAATTAATCTAGCAATCAGAACACCGCTTTGACGCATACAGTCTCGCCAGTACTGTTTTCGTTGTAGAGGCTTCTGGTAGGAATGCGTTGCTTGCAGCATCAATGTCTGTGCATTAGTGGACTCAGTTTACATTATTTCGATGAGTTAAACTTTGACGAAGGATAGCTCATAAGTTTCAGGATAAATCGTTTTTTTTTGTATGTTATCAACAGCCGTTTCCGCTTGGCACGTGCAGAGATTAAGACAATTAAGGTGTAGATCCACGAACGTTTGGCAATTCGATCTCTCCAGAGAGCCACTACTTTACGAGAACAGGAAACGGTAAAACACCTCTTGGGAATGCCTAAAACGGCTTCATTCGATTCGCGCTCATCAGATAGTACACAAGCTTCGGGGCAAGCCTCCTGGCAGAACGAAATATTTTCGCTCATGTATGTCTTTAGAGCTGCACTATAGCGATGCGCATGCCGCCCATGCAACCGTTCCAGGTATTTTGTTTTTCAAGAGTTGCCAAATCCCTGCCTCGTGAAGTGTTGCTATTGTCATAGGGCAAATTGAAATTGAATTCCCGGACAACGAATATGTTTTTGCTGATACATATATCCCCACTGTTCGATCCTGACGGTTGCACATTGCATTTAGGGGTTTGTCTTATGAAGCAATGCTAATATATCATACCGTTGTAATAATGACATTGTAGCAAAGAAAATTAGTGCGAGATGCATCCGATCTTATTTGGAAACTGCTCGATGCAGTTTAGTGGTTTCCGTTTTCAAGGGAACACAGGATATATTATAGGATACTAAGTAGCTAATTCAGCTGGCTGTTACAAAGAACCAACTATGCTGTCGATTGCGAACTAGACACCATAGGGTGGAGCACGTATAGAACGGATTCTGAAGAACACCGCTGCACTACTGGAATTAAGCCACTCACAGGCGTATTGCAAAGTCTACAGATAGAGGCTTGTACAACTGATCTGAAAACAAAGCCATGACAGGGTAAATGCGTCCATGTTACTGCTAACGTGTACAACGTGTGCAAGCTCGCCTGCCAACTAAAGGTGGATAGTTAAGCTCCACACGACAGAATGCTTAATACAACGGCTTCATGGTTACGCAACTTGACTGCTCCTAGACTTAACGACTCGAAGGTCTCAATGGGCGGAAGCTAGCTCCGTATTACAACGGCGTACGTTGTACAAGATGCAACGATTTGAATACGACGCCTCCTACGGGGCGTCACGTGCAAACGACAGACCCGACGGAAGGATATGCGACTGTGGTAAAAGTGATACAGCTACTGCGGAGACAGGTAGGGATTAAGTAGAAGCCCCCCCCACCCATTGGTGCCGGGGATACATGAAGGATCCATCGAAACGAGGGACCCGTTGATCACCCGGACCACGAAAATCGTCAAGCAGACGGGTAATGGGTGAAGGGTCATAGAAACAGAGTGTAATGTTCGCTTTCTCTCTCTTTGCCGCGAGTCCCGTTCTACCAACAGTAATTCCGAAGGAAATGGGACTGCGGTCAGAGACTAAATCGAGCTAATTTGGACGAAATCTGCACATTCTATTATGGTGATCCCCGGAACGCTGGAGAATAGTCCTTATGTTTTCAAGGAGGCCCTGTTGGGAAAAAAGGAGGCATCGTTATGAATTAAGGAAGGATGGACCTTTTTGGGAGCTTATAATTTCGGAACTAGTCCAGGGAGATGCGTAGTGGTACATTCTTGAAATTGCTGATGATAAATTTATGGATGAAATTATTACATTTGGCTAAGAATTCAATCGGCAGGGTATACGGGCAAAACATTTCTAGTAATATATTTTGTTCCTAATATCTGATTAATTTTCCGTTTCTACGTTTGGCGAATATGTACGTAGCCAAAAAGGTTCAACAAGTAAAGCTATTTAAGTGATGTCTTTAAGGAATATCAACTATTACGCTCATTGCTGAATAAAAACAAATAAGTATTACTCCAAGGATTTATGATCAGTTGAGTGGGTGTCCCCAATGTAATACGTCTATAGACATTAAAGCACAACCTGCTTGAAATATCGCTATGTCCATTTTCGATGATCTTAACGTCCACGAGGCCAACAGGAGTAGTAGCTATTAAAGTACAACGCCACCACTGCCATTCTTATGGCAGTGACATTTCTAATGAAGAGCTTGCTCGACATGGAACCAACGGGCGGAAAGTTAGAAACTCAGGCCAGTGGTAGAGCCGGGGAAGAGGCTAAAGCTTAAGGGAGGGCTGCGTCTAGAAGCGTAGGGCGCCATGGGGATCAAGTTGTAAACGAACGCCTTCCACGCTAGAAGTGCCGCTAAGCTTCAAAGCTCCGAAGAGTTGCACCACTAAGGACTGCCCGCGTAGCTGTGCGGGTGAAGAAGCGTTCTTTTTCGTTTCTCGTCACGGATGAGGTGACCTGAAAATAAAGCTCTCACTCGTATTGGACGAGGGGAGGGGGTGTCTGAGACTTGATGGCGCAGGTGTAAACGTTCATAGACGAGACGCAGAAAACCCATCTTCTTACTGCATCCTCCTGTCCAGCCAAGCGTCCGCCCACCATCGAAACAAACTAGTTGGCGGCTTGAAACTAGTTCTATTGAAACGCTACCAGGAATATCACACTATCTACGATAGTATGGGTACATTGAATCAAAAATCACTCTTGTCTCGAACTAAACTCAAAGTTTCGGCTATAAATTGCACCTGCAAAAAGGTCTCAGAATTGTATGTTTAATTAACAGTCCATTAATGGCGATTTAAGGATGCCAAACCCTCACATAGTCCTACATTTTGAAATTATTTGACTTGTTGCTATCAATGCCTGTCGAATGCGATCGTTCTTATTACACATGACAGTCTAAATTAATAAGTGTATTCATATATTGACAAGCCGAGGTAGCATTTGCACGCACTTCCTTCATATGTTATTCCCATTGTGCTCTAAACCTTGCAAATGAAGAAATTTCTCTGAGTCCTTTTGGTGCTAGCTGTTTCAAACACCTCTATTAAACATTTTAATATCTGATATTTTCAATGCTCAAATAAATACAAGCGTGTCGCGTCCCGAAACGACCCACGACGATCGAAATTCGAAGCAAGGTTTCTGAATCAGGGTTTTTAGTGATTTTAAAACAAATGGAGCTGAGTGGGATGGTAAGGGGATATAAAGCTAGAAAAAAAAGACGACTAAAGGAGGCAACAGAAGAAATCTAACAGAAGTGAAAAGATTTCGACGTTCGAACTTTGAAGATGGCTCTGCGACTTTCTGGATCCCGTCCATCTATGGGTGCGCGTTGTGCGCAGCATGGCGCAGCCGCCGTTGGCCGTGGGTCGTTTCTGCGAACGGTTGGTCGGTCGCTCGGTCGTCTGGTTGAATGAGTGAACTGTGGGCACAGGCCATGTGCGGGTATGTGGTTGCTGTCAAACTGCATATGGGTTCTATCCTATCCAGCGTGTCACTAGACTGTCTAGCTGCCTCACTGCAGCAGCTCCTTATTGGAAAAGTCATAAAGATCCTGTGGCATGTTTTTCTTTCGTTTCACTTTCACCGTGCTTCCTTTCTTGCTGTCTGGCTTCCTTAGTGAGAGGGAACTGTTAGCATGGGGATGAGAACTGCCGAGAAGCTATCGGTTTCCTGTGCAAGTTTGCAACTCTGTGCAAGTAAGGCGTTCGGCTCGGTTTGTCTGTCGCCGGTATCCCACCAACCAACCAACCAACTCCCACCCTTCCAATTTCGCGGTCATAGTCCCACACGAGCCAGTCGTACAGCGTAGTATAGTCAGTAGCTGCGGCTGTAATAGCAGCGTATGTACAGCCTTTACTCCCTCCAGCAGGCGTCTCGGCGGGAGACGTCGCTTGAAGGCCTTACACTTCGACCCGCCTCGGTCGGCTGGGTGACCCACGAGTTTTCCTGTTCCAAGAGCGTGTGGAATTTGAGTTCTCCGCCACTGTGGAGCTGTGGAGAGAAATAAGTCCCGACTAGTCAGACGCGATGGCGACAACGCTACGTAGCAAATGTAGATGTTACGAGGACATCCCCCGCTCGGAGGAATGTCCTCAAATGCTTGACCGTCGTTGTCGGTCGCCTAACAACGGATGAAATGGTGAAATTAGAAAGCAGCTTTAAAATTGTCATAATAATAATAATAATAATAATAATAATAATAGTGAAAATAAACCCAAGCGTTCCGTTCTTTTATTGATTTTAACAGCAAAAAACTAAGAAGGAATTACGTCCTAATGTTCTGTGCTTTTGAAATTCACGGCAAAAACATCCTCGGTACCTCATCACGACAGTGTATTGCGCTTAGGATCCGAACTAACGACTTGATGTTGCATTGATAGTTCATTCTGCAGTGCGCATCATACGCATGAAGGCGATGTACAATATTTACATACACTTGAAAACTGTCAATTCTAAACACGCGAACTCGTTGGTGAACTGAGCCAGAGATACATAAGGCAGCCTGCGACGAGCGTGGGTGAGATTGAGCCCTCTGGAGGGGTTTTCTAGTAGATAAAAAAAGCTTTTTCGGGAACACTAACAACGAAAATCGTGGCGTTGGGAAGCCTTGTGTCTGATGGAGTTGAAGTATCAGATTTTTACAAAGATTTGGTTTCGCCATTTGCGCTCACTTGATCCACATTCAGTCAAATAATTCACTGTCCGACTGTCCATCGATTAGCATAACAGTAGAGTCGGTTACTAGCAAATTTAGGTTACCTGTCTAAGCACGGCGCTGTCCTACGTGAATCCGTCCGCATTATTCCTTGTCGCAATGACAGAGAAGTTATCGTTTCCCAATGCAAACATTGTCAATTAAAGGCCTGTGCTCCAAGAAGCTATTACATGTATTAGTTTTAAAATGCTTGTACTTGATCACCTATTCAACTACGTCACAGGGAAGTGGATATTACATGTCGGTCAATGAGGCTTTACCTTTGACAGATCTACTTCCACCCAGCTTGTACTATAGCCGAAAATAGCACGGAAATGGGCAATATACACAATAGAAAATAAGCAGAATAAGTAACTTGGCCCTATAGGGTTGGATTTTTTAAGGAGTTCGATAGAGTTCCTCAACCTTGCCTTATTTTAACATTATTCAAATTTGGGAGAAGAGTTCGTTAGGTGAGTGCTTGTCAGGAGTGCCGTAAGGACCTTGTAATTTTCTGGACAGACTGACAGCCAACATTTAACAATGTCCACGGTGCAATCATAAAAGAAAAATTGCATCAGAAATCGTACCTTTTCTTTGAAGTATATTCGATGACTCGTCCACGAGTACAATCCATATATATATATATATATTCTTAAACTTAATAACTTCATTGTCAAATCAGTATCATATCGATTCGTATGTACCCTGGACTCGAACCGGGGACGCTATAGTTCAACATATTTATACACACGGTTAGGGCAGGATCTAATTTTAGAATAATTCAAAAAGACGCTGTTTTGTGTCAACTGTAGGTTTACTTGGTTTCTTAACTGTGAATCACTTTTTGTTCTAACCATACGTCCTACTACATATGTCTCTACTCTAAGCCTACCTACCTTCCCACCTGTGTCTATCTGTATACATGAATTCTATCATATCGCTTCATGCACTATAGGAATCTTCATCTTATTGAGCCAACGATGGGCGGTAGATCTCGCCTGAATGTGCTAATAGAGCGAGAGCTTCCGTTCAAACGACATTTGGGATTGGCAATCAGACAGGAAAAAGTAAATGAATGTATTTATTATACATCCGCTTTGCAGTCGTTGAATAGGTGAGGAAAGGTAAGCACCACTGGAAGCACCCAGAGACTCGATGTATCATTCGGGCGATAAAAAATGATGTGCCCTATAGCTGCTCATTTGAAGAGTGGGATGTAAAGAATGGGCTGAAAATGGTCAAATCACGATAATTTTCAGTTCATCGTCTGCATCGTCTGTGATATTGATTCTATACCTATCCATTGCGGCTGCCATCTAATGATAATATAGAACATCATTCTGCAGTCATACGGTATGAATTGGTTTTACATTGTAATTGTTTACTGTTATATTGTGTCTGTCTGTGGTGTGTGCACAAGCCTTTCACTATCTCACCGAATTCGAATGAAAGTAAAGCGCCAAACAGAGATCCGTGCTCTTTGGCCATTTCGCGCCCTGTGCACGCAATCCTTAACATTTACAATCCTTTACTCAGTCTTTCTTAGCCTGATTTCGCCCCTCTAAGCCTTTAACAACCCCAAAATAGCCTTATGTATGAACATTGTAGTATAATTGTGGGCCAGGCCGTTTGATTCGCGTTGTTTCTACGGGACTCTGCTAGGTACCACTACGCTGTTTTTTTCCTCGAAACATTGGCCAAAGCGTTTACTTCTTGATGTGTTCCATTTAAGGTTAGCCCGAATGGAGGCTGCGAGTCCTTTGCAATGAGCTTCGTCACGCGAAGTCGCCATGTGGACTTTGAAGGCGTAATGTGCTAACGACAGTGCTTTCATATATATATATAACACGTTGTTTTTTCTTCAAGTGCGCATTGTTTGAGCATTTACCCGAGCCAAAAAGCTTTCTGCTCAGCCCGAAATTTTAATCAACGCTTATTTTATTTTCGGAAATAATCAAGTGGTGTAAAACGAAAAAAATATTTCGAACGATTTGTCTCAAATAGACGGTCTTCTTGACTTAACTTGAACCAGATAGCTCGAGACCTAGCTAATCGCGCATACACGGCATCAAGAACTTAAAACAGTTACTGTTTTCGAAAAGAGATGCAAACGCTTCAACTGTTGCTATTTAGAATTGCTGTCTTAGTAAATCGAATTGTTTTTATCAATATTATGGATTTATATATATATATATATGGGTTGAATAAAGGAGAATTTGTATTGTGTACTGCCATAACGCTCTGTTCAACGATGCGAAACAGCCATTCAGGCGAGGCATATCTCCAGTGGCCTTAATAGCTGAAGTGGATATTTGACCGGTATTTGTGGACAGCTAACCCCTTCATCAATTCATCATAATTTCGTATTCGCTGCACGGTGTCTATTCGTGTCGGCGGCAGTCGCGATTACAATAGCATCAAGTGATCGGGGGAAGGTCAGCTCTTGCCAAAGCCATTACTATAATAGTACGAGCATTCGTACAACGAACACTCACACACACACGGCCACAGCTCAGAAACAACGGCAGCAAAATTAATACCCCGCGTGACCGGTGACCACATATGAGGTCAGACAGATGGAACATCACTCGTGCTTTGACGTCGGAGCGATGTCATCGTGAACGTACCTGACTCCCGCACATACCGATACTTTCCAAAGGCACTAATTATTATATACCTCGCTCATTTTTATTTACTCTCACGAAGCATCGCTAACATTTGCTTAAACTATCTATTCTCATCAAGTCTCTGTGAAATACATATATACATACGCTAATCTATATTTCTAAATATACCAGAATAAAAACGCTTTTCGGAAATCCTCAAATTCAGCAAGAATTATTTAGCTATTAGAATTATTCCTTTGGGTATAATTATACTGACGTAATAACTTGGAAGCGGGAAAAACAGGAGAATCTGTAAACAATCAACGAATTAGGCATCTGTAAGGATCATGTTCATGTTAAAAAAATCTGAAAAAAAAAGTGATTGCTCACAGGTGGCAGCGATGCTTCGACGGACAAATCATCACACTAACCGATGTTGTCGCCGTCGCGGAGATTAGTTGCATGTCTTCTAGAAAAACGTCAAGGAAATCGTTTTGGAATGAAAAAATAACGAAATAGGGAAGAGATGGATCGTACATCAATTGAAAGGGTTCCTGTGGTAAGCACTGTTGTTGAAGTCGAGATTTTACTTGTTACTATTCTTAATGAAGTATTCTACCTTAACTCTTGCAACGGTTAAGATGCATTCGAAGAAAGAAGGCTCCTAAGAATAACAAACGAACGAAAATTACAAAAATATTTCGAGAAGTGACCTGATGAAGTTTATAATTAGGCAATGAGCAGCAAGCGAATGAAACTGAACAAATGCAATAGAGAACCACACTCGACCCAGAACAGTGCGATTCTACTGCTTCTGTATTATTACTCTGCGTTCTGGTCGTTAACGTTTGTGAACTCCTGGTGATAAGGGCATACAAACAAAATAAATTACATTACACATCGTGTTTCACTAACGTTTTCGGTCCATCTTAGGTCTAGAAGTTATTGGAGGAAAGCATATTTTCTGCAGGGTGTGACCCAATAATAATCCTCCTCTTACGGTCCAACTTTAGGGATTAGTTTATAAAGCCAGCCAATGCAAAGTAGTCTATGGCGCAGTCTAAAAAACCGCTCTCATCATTTAAGAAGAAGAAGAACTTCCGAAAAACAAACAGTGGTGGTTGCCATTCTAAATGAGGGTGTAATGTTTTCGTTCATTTTCCTCGTTATTCCGTAGCAAGTCATTCTCCCAAAGCTGTTTTACTGAAACTTCTCATTGCGATTTTCGATACGATCTGTTGCAGGCAAAGTAGACTCACAACCTTAAGAGAACCCTCATAAACACCCTCACCTTTGTTGTGTTTCCACCAATTTGATAACTTCATTAGACGACAGTAGAATCTAACTCGCCTCCTCAATGTATCAAGTTTGAGAAATCCTCGTTCTCTTTGAAGCAAGATTATAATAGAATGCTATTATTTCACAAAGCTTGGTACATTATTTATGACTGAAGCTATTATATATTCGCATTATTTCGGTTCTTCACATGTGTGTTTAGCCGTAAGTGCAGAAACTTAGGATGAAATTACTCCGACCACTTATTTTAGTCGACGGCCGATTCCATAAATGTAGAGAAATGTCCTGTCCAGAAGATCACGGCCAATTGCCTTCTTCTACTCAAAGCGCACATCGATCTAGATAATTGTCGTAATTGCCTCGTTGAATTGCCAATTGTTGGTATGCCACACTGCGGGACGTTATTTGGCTAAAAGAGGAGGCAACGGAAGGCGGCTAAATGCGACAGAGACAAATCTGCAGTGGTTGCTCTGAGCGGCCGCAACAGCGTGTGTCCGGTGGGGTGGCGCCCACTGTAATTGTGCTTCGTTGCACTCCCATCGTGTCGTTACCCTCGTGTAGCGGATGACAGTCTACTCTCAAAGCTTGCGTGGGAGGTTGCTGCATCATTGCTGCGGAACGGAACAGCCAACTGCTTGCAGGGGCGGCAGGTTATCCCGGAAGACTTAGTATGTGTCACAGGGTGGATGTGTGTGTGTGCAAAGAGGCATCGTAAACGTGTAGCGAGCAAGTCGTGGTTGCTCTGATTCTTTGGGTTGGGGTAAAAAAGGAACCGACGACTACAGAACAACCTCAACAGTAGTGATAACGGACTAGCTGATGATGGTGGTGGTGGTGGTGGTGGCGAAAAGGCGGAGACCAACAGAGACATACGAGGACGAGGCGAAACTGAAAAAAGGAAGGCCTTCTGTTACCGCGCGGGGGGGGGGAAACACAGTTTACTGATATCACCGGATGTTCCGCAGATTTCTCGAATTGGATACGGGTGGCACTTATGATTAGAGCTGCAACCATAACCAAGCTGCCTATCAAGATGTCGTACTAGGAAATCAGATAAAGTACATAATAATCGGTCATAAGTCTAAGTGGTCGTTGGTGCAAATCGTACAAGGTGCACACAAATTGCTGCATTTAGTTGTATTATAATGGAGAAAAAATAGGTGATTTGATAGAAATGTCAACCTCTATTTGTTGAAACGACAATCAGTATTACCTTGTTATGGGTCCTTATCTCTTGTTCAATAACGCACAACGTTGCATGCGTCGTGAGTGGAAAAAGTACAGTACAGTATA
Organism: Stratiolaelaps scimitus; assembly: GCA_019614645.1. NCBI lineage: Eukaryota > Metazoa > Arthropoda > Arachnida > Mesostigmata > Laelapidae > Stratiolaelaps > Stratiolaelaps scimitus. The sequence continues at coordinate 1,106,751 of JABWDB010000024.1, read as the reverse complement.
ATTTGACATGATTTGCTATTTTCATTATTAGATTAAAACGAACACTTTAAACACCAAAAAATGAGATTTGCAAATAAAACAGATACGTTATATCTTAGCAGTGCGGTTGGTTGTGTTCCATTTATTTGTAAATGTGCGAAAATGGAAGATTGAAAATTGAAAAGCTTTTGAATGGCCCAAAAGGGTCCATAAATAAGTCACCCAGGCACAATCGGAGCTCTTGATGAATACCACATGGGTCCTTCAGCGGACCCGACCCAGTACACGATAGACTGAGCTACACTGTACATGACTGGACGCTATTAAGGGTATACACCGGTTCAGGCCGTTGTAAATATATCATCACCTGACAATTACATGGTGACTAATACAGACTGTTTAGCCGACCTTGTGTTATTACACCTTGCAACGCCTTATTCTATAAAGCTCATCGCAATACAATGTAGAAGATCATACACATTACCTGTGCATCACCTACTATATGCATATCGCTTGAAGGACTTTGTACGTATTCAGCGATGTCATCGTACCATTGACATATCGGCCCCTGACATACGACACTAGGTAATCCAGAGGGCGTTGCAAACAGTTTCCGGTAGCAAAACGGAAACCCATTTCGCATATGTCATAAAACAATCAAACTTTATTACATATATATATATATATATATATATATATATATATATATATATATATATATATATATATATATATATATATATATATATATATATATATATATATATACATATATATATATATATATATATATATATATATATATATATAGCTGACAGCTAGAGCAGAGGAGTCCTCAGGAATGGTTACCTTTTTTGACCTGCCAGTTTGAGCCTTGGTATCGCGGGTAATATCTACACTTGCAATACAGTACACAAGATTTTCTGGTTGAGAATTTGGCAAGACTTATCCTTCGCTCGCTGTTTTTGATCAGTCGATTGACTGGTCCAATTAACTAATCAAGTAAAGTTACCAATACCTATATTTTGGATGCAACAAATGTGACGCTTGTGACACTACCGCTTTTCCACACCGTATATATATTGTGCATACATAACACATATAATGTTGAATGTCATAGGGTGTTTGCCCCACGTGCAACTGTAATTGACCCATCCTAGAATCCACTTTGGACAGAATTTGTACAGTGACCATATTTTTTTCATAAAATGTTTTCGATTACTACCATCGTTAATGAACCCAAGTAAACATGTACCCGACAAATGCAAGAATGGTTTACAGAAAATTAACAAGGATGAAGCTATATCTCTGCGAATTACTTTAATGTTATAGGTGTTGATTGACTAACCCGCCGAAAACAGAGAAATAAAAAGTGGTGTATAAGGATGAAATTTGAAAGTACGTTATTTTGCATGATATAGCCCCTCAAATTAATAAGCATTATCTGTATTTAGTAAATGGGTATTGTTTTTTTTGCAACGTTATAAGTAGCGCGTCAATGATTTAGTTATCTGACTAATTCCCAGCATAAACAACTGACTCATTTTTCACGACCCTTGTTATGTTCGAAGCCAAAAAATAGTAAGCCATGTCGGAGAGCGTTTTCATCCATCCATCCATCTGGCTTGTGCGAGTATGTGGCTTTTTCCCTCTTTCTATCTCGTTCTCTCGGTCTGCCTGGATGGACGAAGACCACACTTCACTCAATGGTCCAATCGAATTGACAAAATGAGCGACATTTCAGTGACGGGCATTTGCTGTTAAAAGGCGGCAAAGGCGATTGCAATCTTCGTCCTCTCCCGCTCTGTCCCTGTCTTTCTGATTCGTCGTAGTCGTCCTCTTCTTTTTCTTCTGCCCGAGCCAAAAGGGACCCTTCTGTGTCGCCACTGCTACTACTTCCATTGCCAAATTGAGCCAGCGATGAAATGAAGACTCGGGAGCAGATCGGACCGCATCGGCGCCTAGGGGGATTTGATCACCTCGTTTGAACCCCTTGTTGGCAACTCTGATGGTCGTCGGCTGCGACGAACTGTTTCACAATGAAAGACAGTCGTGATCATCTCAATAGATCGATCCTATGGGACCGTGAAAGAATGGCTACTGAACACAACAACTTCAGAAAGAGAGAGAGTGGTTCATTGCAAGTGTGTGGGCGTAGTTTCCGCTTGTTAGTGCTGTCGCTTACGTAGAGTAGAGTACACTCAGCAGCTGCAATTCGTGTACACGAACATAACGAAAGATACATGTATTAACCTGGAGTTGCTAGTTTACAGGTAAGCTGCTGGTAAAAAAAACTGTTTGTATGAGGGGAACCAACATAATGCTACGTGTTTTACGCCAATAGATCGACAAGAAAGCAAAATCTCCTATGATGCAGATGTCGGTATCTACAAGTTAAGAAAGCAGTACAAGTGATGGTGTAAGACGTTTCAAGTGACATCAGAAATTATTTTTCACGCCCGAAAGAAAATTTCCGGATACTCTATCTTTGTCAATGTTCCCTAATTAGTGGCTGTGATTGATCAATCGAAAAGGGAGGGATATATTATAAAGATTTGGTAGTCTTTGAATACATATTGAAATCAAGAAAATGATGCTTTTATGAAAACGAATTAGTTTTTATCATCTTTTGAGCAATCTAATCGTAAACTGAAACTCCAATTACACTCGAGACTGCGCCCATCATCGCGCTCACTCATCTGGGCCGACTAACATGTTTCAAAAAGTCAAACTTTGTTGGCAACAATCAATGTGCGATGATATATATTTATATTCACACATAACATATTTGTACAGAAATGCATTTTCACAGCATTACATTATTCCCAAATATGTAACATTTAGTATCATTAAACCTTTTCAGACAATTTTCATTAGGCGCAATTTAGGCCCCCTTAAGAATACATGTCCACTATGATGTTTCTTTTGACCTCAAGATATCCCACAGACTAGCACCTTCAAATGGTGTCCGTTAGGGACCAATAAATACACGTTCATTAGGGTTCTGTACGGACGAAAGAACAGAGAACATAGGTGTGTTTTCCAGGCGATGTTTTATTAGCTGTGCATTATCATATCGTGTTTCTGGTTTCACACGAGAATCTCAGGAACTTCAATGAACATTCAACTTTCAATGTAACTCACCGAAAGCTGCTGGGTACAGTTAACCTAGAGAATACGCAAGGTGCTGGAGCTGACAATGGCACACACTCTTAAGCCACCAGGCGGCTATACGAGGCGCTTTAATGCTTACAGGAAAATGTACACCAAAACGCAGATATCATAGGATACATTAAGTATGGGCATTTTGAAGCCTTTGAAGGTATTTTATCTTTTGACGTCGTTAACCGTAGCCAATTGTTATTGTGATTTAACCAAGAAAGCACAAAATACCTAGCAGCCAGCTGTAGATTTTCCTCCTGAACCCTACCCATTACCATGACTAAGGCAACACATTCGTTCTCTATCTGGCCATTTTGTCAAGTACGTCTTGTGCAATTTGCCTGATACACAAATCCAACGATTATAAAACCACAAATTAAATGATGTCACTTTTTAACGTGCCCCGTAACCGTATTTGTTGCCTGTACATTTGAACTAGACACGAACAAGTTACCGGATCACAATCGCGATAAGCACTCAATTTTTCGTCTTATAAAGGATAACATTTGTTGAACAAAATACTCCGGTCTCTTTTCCCCCAAATCAAAGTGAAATCCTCTAAATAATATCAAACATGAAACAATATTTGTTAATCTTTACAGCAACTTATCGAGTATCGTTTTTCATAGCCATGTGCGGCCACATTGGGATGGGTAGAAATAACTTTGTTAGATAACTTCATCTGGATCATACAATCAACGTGCTGCTCGAGCGTTGTCAATTTCAAACGGTGGAGCATTTTGGGTTGTTAATAACATGTATGTTGTATCTGTAAAATCTGTATTTTAATCAAATCTATGATTTGGCCAAATGATTCATCAGCTATCTGTGACATTGAAGCCTAATTGAATAATAGACAACTAGACGGTAACCCAAAGGCAAAGTGAATAAACTTCGCACAATTATAGAAAAAGGTCTTATGTCATGAAATACTTAATTAGTACTTAATTTTTTTCGCAATCTGTTCAGTATGAAGGAAATCACTCCTGTGAGTGTACAGAGATACAACTCAAGATAGAAACTTTCACTTGATAGTTGCTGTGATCGCTGCTGTCATTGTTGTCATTGTGACTACGCCGACTATCAGCAGTAAACGCCCTGGTGTTCACACGTCGAATGAGAACAACCCTATTGGCCTGAACGGTCATTGCTAATATCAGGGTGACCAAGTGCGTACCGTTAGAGTGTCACTGTACATCACTATGGGTGTCTCCGTGTTTGGCACGATGCGGGTGAGCTCTGGATGTTTGCGCTGTAACTATCCTCAAAATTTGCTGCCTGCTACTGGACCACCGACAGTGCTTTTGTGTGTGCTTATGTCAGATGTAGGTGGTGGTGGTGGTGGTGAGCTGGGTGTGTGACGTTGGCGAGACTGGACAATTCCCGAGTGCGGGTGGTAGACGTTTGTGAAATGTGCCCGAGGCTTTTCGGTGTCGCCCTACATTGCGGTGACTGGTTGACTGTAACGAAACCGGTTCTCGCTCTCATTTGCTTCGTTGCGTTGAGTTAGCGGCTGCGGCAGCTGCAGCAGAAGCAGCAGCAACCGCTGAAGCAAAGACACAAAGAAGGCAGACTGTCGTTATACAATACTGGGGTAATATCACAAACATTGGGATCGGTGCCCCAGGCCACAGAAATACGACAGCTATCCACGCTGCTTGTGTCGGGGATGCTGCTTCTGGTATGAGCGTATCACCGCTGCTGCCACTGACTATTTTTACCTCCCCATCTCCAGCAGAGCACCCACAGAGAGCTGCTGCGACACGCTCACCAGCGCAGCCACAACCGGGACATTCCTCGCCCACTTGGGTTCACGGTTGCTGCTGCTGCTGCTACTGCTGGTACAATATAACGTCATGGCGACACATTATCAGAGCAAAACGATATTTTAATCAGAGTGAACAAGAACATAGTGTCGATTAAACGCTCACAATGCTGATCGGACAATATATATAGTTTCATATAAGTCGCTGTTTATGTCCATCCATGAAAGGAGGACACGGTGCAACGAGGTAAGAGAACATGTATGTCTCATTCTGGAGGAAATCACTCATTAATGTAAAATGTCCTAAGTAGAATTCTAATTACACGCTATGAAGCTTGCACAGATCCACGACGTTTAGAACTGTGCGGCTGTGTCCAAGGTTATAATTAAATTGAGAAGGCTCTCCTCTAATGAACTCAGCAATTCCGAGTTGAAGTGTAGTTCAGTTTAATATAATAGGTCGCAAAGACTCACGTCAAATCGTATTGTACATAATTGCTCGGATCTCTAAATGTACGATGCACAAAAATGGATACCGACATGTCAGAGTTAGACTACGATTCAACAACGGAATCGGTAGGACACCGCCAAGGGGTCGGGGCTAATGTGTCACAACAGAGAGCGGAGAACGGCGTTCAACAAGATGGGGTTTGCATCATTTCCGACATTTCCGGATTCACTTAGATGAAGCCTTTCATCTGCTTGGTGTGTTCTATTCTGCTACGAAGGTCATATCCGCTGGCGCCCTTGTCACTATGCGACGCCTCTATCATGGGGATTTTTTCCGCCTTCGGCGCAATGATGAGCGGTGTTGGTACAAATGCCTATCCAACCATGTTACTTTCACATACATACATATATATATATATATATACGTACAAGTGATATACTTGGACAAGCATTTGTACCATGAATATATATATGTATATATACATACATACATACATACAAACATGCATATGAACGCTGTGTTTAACATGCTCAGAGTACGACATCCCCTTCGAGGCGAGATATTTAATGAAGGGCTAGGATTATGTCGGATACATGCAAGTTTAAGCTTATTTGATACTGCACCAATGTACAATACATATGTTACATACAATACAAATCTGAATGATTCTGTCTAAGTCGGTGTAAGTGAGTGCAGTGCAGTGGGCGACTGACTACATGTAATCCCTTAAGAGCTTATAAATCTGCTAGATTATGTTAGAGTTAGCTCTTACAAAATATCGTTTCGAAGGGAGTTAGAGAGGAAAGGTGGCGGAAAGCGTAGTCTTGAAAGTCAAGAACATTCCAATCCCGTCGCCTTTATGTTCAGTCGTTAATTGACCAACAAAAATATATATATATATACCAGTACTTTTTTTTTAGAGGAGGAAATTTTCTTCAAACGCACGGTTACCACCAGAGACATTCCAATCTCCATGAAAGTGGGCCGATCCAGTGCAGGGTTGACGTACCAGTACTGTTATCCTCTTTGTGATCGTTATCTGGTGATCTTAGCAATGATTACCTATTATAAAACTTGATTCTTCGTAAAAAGGTCACCTTTAAAGTGTATCGTTCATGTGAGATGATTTCGTTATCATGCTTGTGTGGTTTGATCACTATCGAGCGAGCAACGGTTTGCTTTCGAAAAATTTGTCCTATCCCCTGCAGGCTCGTCAGTGGCCTGACGGACTGAAAACCGGCTCGCCTTCCGCCCTCGTCCCCTCGGCATCTTGGTATTCCGAGATTGCTTCCGTTGTCGGCGTCCTCTGACAGCAGTGGTGGGGTCTGGCAGTATAGCTGCTACTGCTACTGCTCGTGCAATGGAAAGGAGTTCAGCAGCAGCAGCAGCAGCAGAATCCCTCCGTTGGGTCCGTTGTCCTCGCGTGGACGGCGGGGGGCGATGCGCAGCTTCCGTCCAGAATGCCAAGTAGTAGCCGCGTTAGCCGTAGCGATGTGGCGGCACTAGGAGACAAGAAACGGCACATGCGACGGATGCTGCCACTGCTCCACCGTTCCATCACAGTTCCGAGTTGTAACTCTGGACATGTTCTGTACTAGGCCCAACGTCTCTCGCGGTGGCGAGAAGGAGCAGGAAGGACAGTGAAAGGGACATCGTCCTACCGTCAACCAACTCTAACCAGCAGCCGTATGTTAGCCCGTCGACTTGTCAGTTGGGTGTGTGTGTGTGCATGTATATGTGAGTGTGTATTAGCTGCTGTGTAAACGCACAGGTTTATGTACGTGGCGATCATGATGATGATGATGATGATACCCAGCAGTCGACAAACGTGCAAAGCCATTCGCCTGACTGGGCCGGGGCGAAATTCCTACTGTTGGATGGGGGTAGTCCCGCGAAAGAAGACGAAAAGAAGGCGACGTCGTTAGCAATCAGACCACACTGCAAACAAACAATAAAAGACTGGCTGTACACCGTACGGCGACCAAGTGACGGCCAGCTGACCACTCAGGGCCGTCTAGCAGTCAATGTCAGTAACAGTATAGTCGTTTGGTTAGACGTTATCTATCATATAATTGTATGAGTCCCTAAACTCTTGCTAGCTCGTCATGTTATGCTTAATTAAGCATAACCATATAGGCGAGCACGACCGAGAGCCAATTTTGTATAAATTACAGATATTTATATATAAGTTGCGGCGCTTACTGAGATAATATATGTATGTACTATTACTAGTAATAACAATAACATTATATTAGCTCAAATTCTACATGCAACTCACTATATATATATATATATATATGTATATAGTCATCCTTGCCTAAAAATGAAGGAGAAAGTAAATCGTTGTACAACTGTATTGTATTATAAAAGGAGCTGCAAGTCACCTGAGGACCGAACTAATAGTTCACAAGGGGGTAGCCTGTGCTGTAGCCTTAAATACAACAATAATCGGTGGCGCGCAAAATTGCATGCGCTAAACGTATGTCACTCATTTATCAAACTTCTCTATTCCAATCCAAAGGGGGACTGATTGGTCCAGTCGGTGGACTGTGCAGCTATAATATATACAGTTATATACTCAGAATCATTAAGGTAGCTTAAGTCGCAGCTCCCCGAAACAAAATTACATATTTTCACCAGCTTTTAAAATATTCGGTGAGTAGCCGGCCGATTACGCACAAAATTATGCCAAGTCTCTCGATTTATCATGCTTATAGGCCATCCATAGCGGCCTGCGGGCGTTCAACAGATGTATGTTTGAAAGCAGCCTCTTCCTCATCTCCTGGGTTCGACGCCCAATATCCTTCGCTGCAAGACATTGTGTCGAAATTCGCTATTAAGTTGGGCGCGCAATAAAAATGTAACCCTCAAAATGTTATTGCGAGACACCATTTGGTTGGTGATCGCTCGAAATCCCCGCCTCGCAAAGAGTAAAGCAAAACGATGGGGCAAGCTTTCATAAAATAACCTGTTTAAAAGGAACACTGTTCGAAAGATAACCATAAGCTATTTATATTTCCGGAGGAACGTTCAAATGTATCGTCTTTATATAAAGGAAATTGGTACGAGCGGTCGGCCGGAATTATTTGGTCGAGCGAGAATGGTCTGTAGACCCGATTTTACAACGAGGACATCGATTTGCGTATAATGTTATTATAGTAGTATAGTTCTTCAAAATGATAGGCATTTATAGCAGCCTCCCTGCAACTCGGCTAGTTCCGGAGGCCATTTAATGAGGAAAAACCAAGGAAATATTAAAAAACAATTAATCTCGAAGTGACCCAATAAATTTATTTTTCTAATTATCCGGAAAACATGTTTTCTATCCTCGAGTCAGCTGGTCTAAAGTATTCGTGTATCTATGAGCGACCTAATTGCACAAGACCAAATACACAGAGACGGACAAACAGGACGGAACAAACATCTTCCCTATGATGGATATTTATCAAGCAATTATAGATATTGTTCATAACGTCTTCATCGGTCCATAAAGGCCGCTAGGCTTATATTCGCCTTGCAAAACCGAATTAATTCAGAATAATTTCAACATTCTCGAGAGGCTCTAGGAGTACCATGTTCACAACAGTAACTCCATTTCGGTATCACTATTGGTCAAATGTCGCCTATTAATGCGTCGATGCCTGAGTGCAGCTGTTGGACCACATTTCACTAATTATTATCAGTACTCCTTGGAAGTTTAACAAGGCAGTACGTCTGTCTCACTCGGTGATATGTCATGTGTACGGTGATCGTTGTGTGGCGGTACGTATGTCTCACTGATTTCGTTACAATATTTAGACCTCCACTTAACAGTTCGTTGAGGTCACAAACACGCCGTTACAATAGTACGTCTATTTGGCAGCCGTTTTATTGCCTGGTCAAGAGTGTGACCTGTTCTGTTAGGGGATTTCCACGGAAGCTTTCGACAGGTACAGCTCGTCTCATCCTGACGGTCTCATCCTCATATATATATATATATATCTACGACCAAGGAGCTAATTGGTTTTCTTGCCGTAATCAAATTACGACAAAATGCGAGGAAGACATGAGTGCCAGCCATAGAGGTCAAGCAGTGTGGTTTGCCCTTTGGGAGTGGTGCTTGTGTGATTAAAACGAAACAGTTGAGGCAGCATTCGGCTGTCCAACAGCCCTGACTCGACTCCCGCCTGAGGCATAGACACGGATTAGGACTGTTATAATTCCCGATTGTTTAATTAGCAAGAGGCGAATGACGGATATGTAGATGCAACTGGAAAATAAATACTAGTACGGCATACGTTCCATTGCATCCGATCCATCTGGTAAGGATGGTGATGTACAGCATAACAGTAGTGTTACATTGTTTATATTACTTTGCCTCTCATACGCAATATACTATGAGCAAATTTAATTTATTTAATTCAGCTTAAGTATACGTACTAGATATGTACCGTTTAGGTCGAATAAGATACTATATTATATCTACAATAATCTAAGAGGAGTAAGTTCCTCTAAAAGCTTGAGACGTCATCTATTGGACGCTACTTGCACGCCTGTCGCTCATAGAAGCGTGCTTGGTCAGGCCATGGATGAGCGCTTAAGCTTCTTCACTATTGCAACAAAGCGACCACAACTCTCGCTGCCGCCGTCACCGCCACCGCCGCAATGTGCAATGCATGCTTCATCGCTTCCTTCACTCAACGGAAGACGTTGTCGTGCGGATAATCCTTCGTACCCGCGATAACGATCCACTCACTGCACAGGGCCGCTCTAGAGAGTCATGGAGACCCGCACTCATCTACCTAAAGTTAATTTTCCGGGCTGACTCACTGCGAACAGTTAACGTCCATGGTAACGCTTTCAGCATAAGGCTTCATAAGACGGACCCCTTTAAATGCTAATGTGCAACGGTGGGGATCGAACCCGTGTACCTTCGTGTCTCCTGCGACCTCTTAATAGTTTCTGATGTTCATTGTATGTGTGTGGGGCAGAGTCATGCTGTCAAATGTGAACAATCAATAAGACTAATATCCTTCTAACCATATGAAGCAATGCCACCAGAATCGCATACGCATAAGGGCTGGTACAGACACGAAATAGCATACACGAAATAACATACTCCTATGCATTGGCCAGACTGTGTAAATTATTAAAGATCTAAGTTGGCTACACTGAAATATTCCAAGCTACATATATACTAAAGAATATGTGCAAGGCAAATGCGGATCCTTTTAAATATTAGAAACGCCTAATGAGCAATTCAACTGCTTCTAAATGCCGAGTTCGCATAAAGATAGTTTGGTAAGCAAAACCTCTCCTGCAATTATTATTATTATTATTACTTTATTATTCGTAAGCGGAGTCGAAGACTCGACCAAAACTACCTGCGTAAAATGAAGAAGCGAGTTGTAGACATCTATTTTTGACACCTTTTAGTACCTATCCATGTTCCCTGGAAGGATTTGTGGTGAGCGTCTTAGACTTCCAGACGCTTCGGAGAATATTTGGATTCCTTTATCAGGTTCCTTCATCTATGGCTTTTTGCCTTTCGGCGGGTAAAAAATAAGCAAAGGTTACTTGGGCAATATGCATTGTGCCGTTTGCATTGATGGTGGTAGCTGATCACGGTAACAAGCAACTACAATCAATACAATAACTAAAGTGAACTTGAGTTGATTGTGGCTGGACTCGCATTTCGGTTGGAGGGCTATCATTTCGGGTCTTTGGCCAATGTGATGTGAGATCCCGTTCAGTTTGTGCCCGACAGAGTTGACCCGATAAGCTCCCATACCACTGGGAGCTCTTTCAAATTCACAATTATTGGGGTGTACAAAGTCGACCAGGCAACGGGTGTATCAAACCGCGTTTCGAATACGGCTTATGGTTATTTTCCAACGCACCGTCCGTCGAGCCAACTCGGAACCACTTTAGTGTCCGCTGGAAGGATTAGAGTAATCGTTGCAAGAATTATTTATCTTAGAGCATGATCTTCTCTTAGAGATATGACTATTTCACTGTATTGAACATATTAGGCAGAGTCGAGAGACACATTGATTCTGAAACACAATTCGTACTAATATGTCCACGTGAATGTAGCATCAATCGACGAATTGCGTTTTACCTATGTTACTTGGCTATGTGTTGCGACCGTTTGGCGATAATGCATTCGGTAAATCAACATTTAATGTGTGAACTAAATCATCAGGAAGGATTGGGTATACCCCAGCAATAATATCAACTAAAATCTGTGGCCAAGTACAATCCAGATAAAAAAAGTAACTATCCTCCTGAGGGTTTCAATTTAACTCATTAAAACCGACTTTTCAAGGATAGAGATCCCGGAAGAAAAGCGCTCTCAAAAACAACGAGGATTTGTAAATACTACTTTTTTAACGGAAAAAGGCAGTTTGAAGTCTGAGCAAGAAATGCGAAATAAAAAAACGAAAGAGGGGTCTTCGCCCCCGATCCTCCTCCGACTGGTCTATGTCCTAGAGCATATTTCAGTTTTCCAATCTTCTCGTCTACAATGTATTTACATATGCTTTGCCATAGCATAAGTCATCTGTAGCCAGGCGTATTGTGTTGGCTGTGTTCGAAGTGTCGGCGCCAACTGGCCTGCACACTGGACCAACCACTCGGTGTCATTACACACGCACATGCTAATGTAATATCCACCCATATACATATGCACAACAATATATGTATATATATGTATATATATATATGTACATTTTGTAGGTATCAGAATTTCGAGCATGGATATTCGCTTGGGTACACAAAGCAGCCAAGCATAAGTCCGCTCGGTGGTCCGTTGGTCCGTAGATCCATCTATCCATCCTTCCACGTGACAATATCACACGTCAAAGCGCAATGTCTACGGGGATGAGCGACCGAGAAAGAGGGTTTGATGAAGTGAGTATATACATTGTATTGTTTCTGGAACCTAATTATATCTGCATGATGCAATGGGGTTTGCTGTATATGTAAAATAATCAGTGCTGTAGAAGTTATATCACAAGCTCTAATTATAAATAAATAATAATAAATAAATGTTATTTTTGGGCAGACATTTCGGTAGGGATTCCCCTCCTCGATCTGCGATAGATTTGTCTTTTTGCTTGTGCTTTGCTTGTAATATAGCGAATTGAAGCAGCTGATCAGGATATCATCTTTCGAATGTGGAATCTATTTAATATCTAGCTACATCGTCATAATACTGCTCAAAGCGACATGTATATTAGTTTTTCTATGAAGTTCATTCTCTATTTCACAAATTCTCTTCGTGTGTAGACTGCACGTGAGACATGTTATTGCAAGCGGAAATTATTCTTTCTTCCTAAAAATACATTAAATTATACGTGATACGTAACATGACGTAATATTGGATATACTCATTGTGCTCTCTAGAATGGCTTTTGCTGTAACATAGGTTCTATATTATTTAATTTAATCTAACTCCTCCTTCTTCCGGGCTGACCCACAGCGAACATTTAACGTCCAAGGGACTGCTTTCGACATTGCTTCATAATCTAACTAATACATTATTATCAAATAGTGTCACGGCTGCCTAGGTAGTTACGTTCGTCATTGGCTGCAGAACTGGAGAGGATTGGCGTAATTGACGCGATGATGTGCAATACGATTCGAATAGATCTTTGATTTTGGTTGCTAAAGTGGCCCTGTAGCATCGAGGAGGACTCTGGGACTAATCCACTAACCAGACACTGACATTCAATTGTATTTGGGCTATTTCAAATACCGAACCGCGTCATAACGGATATTACCTTTAATTTATACTTCTTAGTGTTTAGGTATAGCTGGAGTCGGTCCCCATATGAAGACCAATTAAAATAGGTGTAAAGCTTCGTTTGAGGTGAGCGCTTCGACTGCAATTAAGAGCAATTAATTCTACTATCTGTGTACTTCAGCTGCATTTTTAGCTTGGTGTAGCAAATATGGGCATGTTTGTAATTTTGGTGGTATTACTGCAACAGGCTGACCCCAGTTTACTGAGATAGAGGCCTTGAATTTACAACTATTTGCACGGAAGAAGTAGTAAGGTGAGTGAATAATACCATTCATATATGCCACATTCTACGGGGTCTCTACTGTTGTTGTTGTTGTTGTGGTAGCAGATATTTATTAATGAGACCCAATGTAGATTCTTTTTCTCACTGCGCCTTGGTACATTGTCAGGTACACGAATAACCCTTTCGTTAACGACATGAAAGCGGCAGTCGTCAATTTCAATTTAATTCCTTTGGCCACACGACTCTAGCAGAGTAAGTACTCCGTTCGTTTCCGTATAGTTCCGGCCGAGAGCTGTAACGGGGCAGCCGAGAGCGTATCATGTGTTCTGCGTTCCGTGTACGGTCATTGCACGATACCAATGCAGATCGGGCTCGCTAGAGCGGCCGCACACGTTCAACGATTCCCACCCACCTTTACCCTCCGGGGACCTGTGAACTGCCAGAGCAAACGGGTCCCCAGTCAGAGGATCGCGAACGTCGTTGTGCCCTGTCATGGCCCCAGTGTGGGTCTGCTGTTACACCTCCAGCTGTCGTTCCGTAGTGTATAATTCACAGCTAGAACACATTGCCACCACCGTCCGTATCGAAGGTCCGTATCTGGAGGACCAATCGCGTCACCTCGTTCGCCTATCGAATTTTAGAGTGAAGACACTGAGGGAAATGCACAGACTGTAACAACAAGGGCTACCGCTACAGAGAGCTGTTATCACTTTTGCTGTATCTAAGTCGTCACTGAATAGTTGCGACAAGTTTTTCTAATGTTTTGACTTTGAGCTGTCTAAACGAGAGCATTCGCGGTGCCTAATCCAGGGTATTTTGTTTTAATTTCCGTAATATCCGTTAATAAGCGAAATACCCGTTGGCATCCAGTTAGCTAATTTTACTTAAACCAGTTACGTCGATATGAGCAATCCTCACTCAAAGATGTTGACGTCAGTGCTATACGTGACTTTGAAACCGGTCTCCCGCTATCGCTGTGGCCCCATTATCGCTGTGTCATTCCCGAGTGTTTTGTTTGATCAAATAATAAAACAGAATCGACATCAGTTAGATAAATAGAATAAAAATCCCCCACAGTGGATGGATGCTAAACGTGAACATCTTTGGCTTCCTTTAGTCGTTACCGGAAACTATATTTGGTGGCATATCTATGTATCACAATATTACAGCACGGTTTTTGATTGTGTACCTGTACTACGCGTATCGTCCGCGTAAGTCATTGCTTCGATTCGATTTTTTGCCTAAGCCGATGGAGTTTCATTTTTTGGGAATGCGACTTTTTCCTCTCCGCATATTCGTTATCTCTTTTTCTTTCTGGATGGATTCAACTGCACCGTGTCAATGCTATTCAGCTTCAGCAACTGTGTCACTCACTTGAAATCTGTGTTTCACAATTTTGTCATTCGGGTCAAATATGGTGATTTTGTTCAATTGGTTGAGGATAGATGTGATACACTGGACAACAACACCGGGTTCCGTTCAACTGAGCAACTCCATGTCCCAACTAGAGTTTACGCTAAAAGGGACGAATCAGAATCAGATTCAATCGTCCATTGAGTAAGGCGGGCGTCGTGGGGCAACACAACGGGCCACTCTAATATGTAGACGAGCTCAAATTTCATTTAGATGCGAACGTTTTGCAAAGTCATCCAGATAAATATATAGATATATAAATTAGCGAGATAGGCAGATACCGGATTCCAGTGTAATTCATGCGGAGGAGAATTTGCTGAGTATATTATATTAATCGGTCGAACTCACCTCTGGTGCGCCATTCCCGCAATCTGAGCCATATATACTTAAATGACAGGCGCATGCGATCTACCCAAAGATAATCAATCTTTCTTTAATGGTGGTATTGCGAATTTCCGTTCGAGTCTGAATATTATAAATTTAAAACGTCTAGGTGTTTGTCAGCTCCTCTTGTCAGACGATTAAATGAACTTGGAAATGTTGTTCATCAACACCTGATCTATATACCTCTTCGACCTTACATAAGAAAGGTAAGCAAGCAACGTGACGACTTGGACTATTACGATAAATACTGTTCATTGCTATTCTGTGTATTTTCGTGGGTGACACTGACTTTGACAGCAGATAAACGCATGGAGCCTAAGAATAAGAGGTATGTTATTTACGTTGTCAGATTTGCATGAATTGTTTGTAAAAGTTACTTTGATCGAGCAACGTCCATTCGTTTTAAAGGCTAGGATCTAAAAAGGACTTTATGCACTAGGCACTGAAGTACAGATATGAGTAGGCTCTGACAAAGGATCTAGAGTGGACATCCCGGTAACACTTCACACACATATGGCAATATCGATACACTAGTTGATAAAGCTCGACAGTATTGATCGACAGAGGGAGCTAGTGATGCGAGCGTAAACATGGGACCATACAGATATATGTATTTGTATATATTGCTGGCTGGTATTGTTAGCTGGACGTTGACCTACAGCAAGCAGGCGTTTCGCACCAAGCTTCACCGCAGTTGCACATCGGTACGATGGGACGTTCCGCCATATCGTGACGGTAAGAGGATACGGGTAGTTGCCGTATAGTCCCGCGGGCGATCTACTACGCAAGCAAATAGATTCGCAGTGCAAACAAACACAGCATACGTGTTCCCCTAAAGCAAACCGTTGGATGAACTGAATATGTGGAACGGAGATGAACACGAAGATGGGCGGGTCAGCGCTTCGCCCATTTCGTATCCTACGTCTATGTCTGTCAGCTGGACGATGCGATTCCATTCCCTCATCTCACCTCAACTCACCACCACCATAGCACACTCTGTTGTCCGCCAGGCGACTACCAACACTAACTCACTCACTCCTGCCGAAAGTTGACGCTCTTTGCAAATTTTCCGATAAAATAACGATTATAGTGGGCGTGGAGCTCATTTCAAATGTATGGAGGTGCATATCTTATTATTATTTTTTTGTCAATTCCGTACGCCTATGCCCGAGCGAGGGATATTATTTGCATTTGTTTTTACTTGTTTATTACTTGTGCGATTAAGGTCTTTATCCAGATTCCAGGTGTAAAGGTTCATTTGTCTTCATTATTTTTTCTAAGCTTCAAAAGCAGTGGGAAATACACCATCGCTACCCGAAAACGTTCGGAAAGTTATTTTTTTGTTGACACACATTTTTTCAAGGGGTCCGTCTTACGAAGCAATGCGAAAGCGGTACCGTGGACGTTAAATGTTGGCTGAGAGTCAGCCCGAAAAAGTTGACACACATTTAATAATAAGGTGTATAACAAAATATGGATAAAGTGAACAAATTCAAAGAAACAATTGTAGAGGTCGGCAAACTTTTCCGAAAATCTGACAGATCTTTGACATATTTCTCTTTCTTTTTTCCTTTAAAATGCGTGCTACTATTTAATTATGTATGGGTAGAAAACGAGTTATCAGTTGCCTATAACGTTGCGTGACTTTCCGAACACCTTGTATGAAAGTTACGCGGAATAAAAATAGATTTTTTTTGTCATCATCCAAGTGACAAACTCTGCTAATGTATCCGCCGTTTCCCTTAACAAAAGAACATTTCAGTTACGCTAGACGTTCGCTAATTCTGAAGAGCATGAGGAGTTTCGATGGATGTTAAGAATGCAGGTATCCTACACATTATTGAGTGTAGTTCCCAAGGGCAAGGCCATTATTATATGGCCAAATCATCAAGTGGCAAAGAAGTCTAACCCATACACAGAGGGACTTCATATACACGCGCTGCCTTAGGGAGGTGCAACTGCCGGTCAGTCGAGCATTGACTAACTGAGATGGAGAGTTTGCCCATGTGACGGAATAGGTGGTCACCAACCAAGTTCGTCCCTTCATCGTTATCCTCCCGTTCTGGCGCCGGAGCTCCATTTCGTGACTCCGCAACCTGCTTGCATGCCTAGCTGTCTAGCTGTCTGACAGAGGGTGACGCAGACGGTGGCTGGTGTGAACAGAATCTCGCCAGCAGTGACCTGTGTACGTACTGCGACTCGCATAGACGTTCACTCAGTTCGCTCAACTCACCGCCAGCAGCTGGACTAAATTGCGCGGAAGTGTCGCTCTGATGCTGGCCGACAGGCCGGACTTTTGCTGCGGCTGGTAGTACTACCATGGCCACTACAGC
Source organism: Stratiolaelaps scimitus (assembly GCA_019614645.1). Lineage (NCBI taxonomy): Eukaryota > Metazoa > Arthropoda > Arachnida > Mesostigmata > Laelapidae > Stratiolaelaps > Stratiolaelaps scimitus. The sequence continues at coordinate 1,089,255 of JABWDB010000024.1, read as the reverse complement.
CAGCCAGCCAGCCGCCGCCCCCGCTGCTGCTGCTACTACTACTACTATGACGACGATAGAAACGGCAAGCAGACAGCCACCAGCTTGGCAAGGAAGGAAAGAAGGCAAAGGAACGGAACGAGTTGATCATCGAGCCGTGCACACGTAAGGGTACGGAGGCGTAAGCGACTACCATCCTAGAGCCATACCATGCGACAGACTAGACCTCTATGGACATATGACCACTCAACGTTCTCCGCCTATGAGTAAGGGAAGGTGGGGATAACACTCGTAGGAGGCAGCAGCAGCAGCAAGTAGTGTGTCAAGTCGTCCACGGTGCACAAGCGTGGGCGGCATTGCCACCACGCCACCGCATGTAGCACATTAGACGCGAGTCGAAGACGAATGAGTCTCTGCCAACCGCCCATATATACAGATTCAGCTCAGCAGCTGTAAACAGACGCCCTAAGCTGATCTCGATGCGGGTAAACGTTATAAGAAGAAATACTGTAATGTCAAAGAAAATAATTCGTCGTCCAATTCATATTTTCTAGGAGCTTGTTAGGGTGCATGTCAGGAGCGGCTAGAGACGTACAAAATTCAGGGTCAACATATACCCTGAATAGAAAAGAAAACATTATGAAACAGTAAGTTAGTATGTCGTGTATTAAGTAGCCTTCTACATTTCCTTAAGTAATCATCCGTAGCCAAGTCTGGTTGGCATTGAAATTTGAAATTATACGCTACCGTTGTCTTGGTCTGCCTATGTAGCTTACGTAGTCTAGAGCTTTGAGCAAATTGCTTTTCACTCGATAGGTGAATAGGTCATGCGGACCAAATGGCGAAAGAATTCGCAAAAAAGAACCAACTATGGCCTCCATCGAATGTGTGAGCAAAACAACGGCGGCATTCAAGTGCAAAATTCAAAATATATACCGCTTACCTAGAAACGTAAGATTCAATATACTACAAAGTTATCGTATATTCCCCAATTTTTACAGGCGATGAACGTCCATATTATAAACTAGTATTGCATATGGAATGGGTAATACAATATGTGTCATAATTAAGACAGTCGATGAACCCCGCCAGTCCTGGTTTTCGGTAGATCCTATTAGGAGTGTGTTTCGTCTCCACTCAAACGTCTAAAGTCTAACCATTTGTAATTAAATCGTGCAACATCTTGGCTATGGCAAAACTTCCTGCTTATATTGGTCGGTTTCGGTGGCCAAGTCTATCCCAGTTGTAGCGCATATGCCTCAATTTAAAAACTCCTTGAACTCAACTACCTACAACATATACAACTGTACTTTGATTATGGTGTCTCTCTTCAATCGGGTCCTAAAACACAGACCTGAAAGGTAATTAGAGCGGGCTGTTCGATGCATTTGAATCGGCTTCTGATATGTAGTGAGCTTACCGGACCCCAAGTGCGCTTTCGTCAAATGCTAACCGTTCGCCTTCGAATGCTCGCCTAGGTGTATAAACTACCTGTCTACCTCTATCGTGATGTAAGAAAGCGAAAAGCCTTTTATCCAAGCGGCAGAATTGAGCCGATTTGGTAGAGCTTTGGGTGCAGGGGAGAAGGTGTACGTAGGCCTAAAGTAGGATAGTGTCAAGCAAGAATGCCCTCACTAGAATAGAAAACGCTAGCATTACAGCTAGTTGAAATCTCCAATAGAAGAAGATGCTGTCCTGGTGGCGGCAGAAGCAGCGGGATCTATCACAAACTTTCTCTGGCTGTTTCTACGGCCTTCGTTGGATGCGCAGGTAGCTAGACCGTCTTTTACATTCTTATTTCGCAATGGCCCCCGTATCACAGCGTTCCTATATTTCTCTCTGGTGTCACTGTTCTGGATCGAATAGACGAAGGCTGTGACAGTCTTTGTCCAATGAGACGGGATTCATCACAGCTCAGCTCGTCTATTGTTTACGGCGAATTCCCTAACTTTTTGCTTTTCATACCGAGCAATGCCGAAATACGGTTGTTTATTGTTAACTTGTATATATATATACATTTACGTAGTTAGCAAGAACTGAACGCACCAGTCATAACAATGACTTACCCTTATGTAATTATATTTAAAATACGCAATGTCTACCACTCCCACACGTTTCAAGACTGTGGAGCGACTGACAAGATAAAGTTTCAATCAAATCAAATCGAGCTTACGAACCGTTGATAATCTCGTACGAAACTTCATACTTAGTGCGTTTCTTTGTTTGTATCTTGTCGCCTATCTCTAGGGTCATTTTACACACTGTTTGTGTATGTGTGTATTGTATTCCATTTTTCAGTGATGGGAACAATGAGGCAACGCTTTGGTTTCAAAACACATAATGAGTGAGTTCGGAGCCGAAGGCATCTAACCAAACAGCTTTCCTTACGACTGCCATTCGGTATTTACCAGAAAGCTGGGAGTCCATTGTGATCAGCAAGCCAATCAATCGACATTTGGTAAGCTAGGACTTAAGATAAAGGATAGAAAAAAAAAATGGGCGTACAGTTGAGTTAGATGCTACCTCACCTGTAAGTTCTACTTTTCACTGACTTAAACTAGTGTAAGCCAACGTATATCCAATCTTCGGGTCCGTAACAATCATCCATTGACTAAATTTACATTAATTTTGAGTGAACAGCTCTCTTTGTTGGCTGAGAACTTTTCCTCATTAGTCTTAGTTGACGAGCATTCAAGGTGGATCGAGGGAAAAACAGTGGAACAAAACGAAAATTATAATCTTCCTATTTTTTTTCATCAGCTCCGATCTTTGGCGTTTTCACTCTATTCACAAGGGCAGTAGTATGTGATGAGTGATCCTTTATGTAGTCTCTCCTTCTTTGATATAACAACAGAGAGCAGTTGGGACTCGTTTCTTCAATTTGGATTGAATGGCTGATGTTACTTCTACCACTACGGCTGATGTTAATGGTGATGATCTTGATGATGTTGGTGGTAGTGGTGGCGGCGGCGGTAGCGGCCTGGTACGTGTGTACGCGTGTTGGGGGGGGGGGGGGCAAGGGCCGGGCGCCCAGAAGGCCGAGGCCGTTGTGGCGTTCCATTCCAGTCTCATCACGTCGTCCTCAAGCTGCCCCATCGTGAAGCGTCTTTTCCTCTCCTCTTTGCCTCGTCCTCGGTCCGGTCGGTCGGTCGCTCGTCGGGTCTGCAAGAGCGACGAGACTGCGCCTGAAGCAGCGGCGGCGGCGGCCGCAGCAGCACTGACTGGTCAGCAGCGCGCTGGTGCGGTTGCCAACCGAACGAGGTCCGTTCCGTCCGTCGCCATTTTGAGGTCACGCCGGACAATGACTTGCAGCAGCCTGTCCGTCTGTCAGTCCGCGTGCGAACAAGCAGTCAGTCAGGCAGGCAGGCCGACGGGCGGTCGGGCGGGCAAGCCAGTGTGTCTGTCTGTCAGACGACGGCTGGGCTCATCGTTGAGATCCCCCTGGAAATGAAAGAGCCATCCTGCGCAAGCCAATGAATGGACTGATGATCCCAAAATGAAGAGATAAAGAACGAGGATAATTCGGCTGAACTAATGAATCTTGAGGCAGCATCAAATCCAAAGCAGAGCACCAAAACAAAAAAAAAATGTATAAAAAAACGAGCGCATCGTTTTTAAAAGTGCCGCTGTAAACAATGTCAAAAACTACTTGCTAATGGTAGAATATGATGTCGTTATACATTTAGAAACACGCTAAACCCTCTTGGCTGATCAAATACTATTGGAAACTGGAAAGACAGCCCTACTGAGTAACTCAGTCAAGAGTTTCTTGACGCTTAATTTTCGTGCTTAAGCGTCAATTCATTTTCCCTTTTGCTACTGGTCATATACTTGATTTAAATTCTTCTACCTAGTAGTGCAGCATTCGTTGTTGGCAGACTTATGCACCTAATAGGCCGTTCGCGATTGTCCCTTAGTTGAAGGCATAGACTTACGTAAAAAGCTATCGGTTTTTACAACGCGTCACACTGGCAAGTCAAAAAACTAAAAAAAAAGAGCGATAACAACCGATATTGACTATTTCGGCAAGCGTTAGTCAGGGAGATCTCTGCACGAGTTTCACATTCTTGCTTTGTTTAGCTTGGGCGGTCTCTCGGTCGAGGTGGAGATGAATGTTGTTAGTTGGTTGCCAGCCTTTCGATTGAATAGTTAGCGAGTTCGTTGATGACTTCCTCCCGGCCCCAGACTAGCCCTCGGCTTCTCATTGCAGCCACGTTCGTCGTCGCGGGAGGAGAGTGGAGATCACATAGCGCTGCCGTTCTGTGGGAATTCCCCATTCACCGTTCTCTCGACGAAAAAGGATAGCAGCCATTACGGTCATGGCAGCAGCAGCAGCAGCAACTGTAGTTTCTCCAGAGGCTGCTGCTTCTGCTGGTGGTGGCCGTGATGCCATCGCTACTGGCGCTGCAGCAGCAGCAGCAGCCGCAGCCAGCCGCTTCAACCCGAGACCTCGCGTTATCTCGTAAACGGACGGCTCCCACATAAATACAACAATAAAAACACTCTACGAACGAAGCGACCGCCATCGTCGTCGCTGCCGCGCTATCCGAGGAGGCATCCGAAAGCAAAAACTGCGCTGCTGCTGCTGCTGCTGCCGCCACCACCAACACCAGTGGCCTGACGACAGACAACCAGCGGGTGGCGGGAAAGATTAATGGAGGATTTCGAGAAAGTGGCCGCTGTCCTGAGCTCACGAGCCCAATGGGGATGAGTGTCACGGTGCAGCAGCGATCGCCGGCTGTACAGCAGAAGCACTGTCACTGCAGCAGTCCAAACCCCTAAACAGTCCCAGCAGACGACCCTGTAGCAACAGCAGCGTCAGTCGCAGATCCGGGAACGGCAGGGAGCGCTCGGTTCGTTTGAAACCCACCAGTGTGACCAGAACGAGCCTCGATGTCGACACAGATCGACGATGGCGCGGATCGTCGACGAGGATCTCAACCACCATCGGGAGCACTTGTTCGTTCGGTTGGCTCTCGCTGCCCCTTTTTGCTTCAAAGAACGCACCGATGATTGATCCTGATCGTCAGTTGAGGCCAGAGGTAGATACAACTGTTCTCGTGATCCAATGAAGTATATAGATAACGCAGTTAAACGCGATAAGGTCAGGGTAGCTCTGAGTCTATGACATCAGCGAGTAAGTTTAAAACAGAATTTAATCTCAAAACAAATACGATGTTTATGCATACCACCTCCATTTGGCGAAAGTTCAACGCTGAGCTAAAAGCAGACATCTATCGGTGACTTGATAAATAACTGGTAACCCAATGAAGATAAATCCATATGAAATACACGTTGGCACACAGAGGGCTTAATGAGTCTACTAGGCAGCTAACCCCCAGCATGTTTATGTCACGAACGTCCAGGTCTTTGTGTTTCAAGATCTCAACTACGCCTTCACAGCAGATATTTCTTCATTATAGTCTTATGAATCGTTTTTTAAAAAACCTGCTTTCTAATATATTAAACTAGTGAACGGTCACTGATAGGTGGCTCTTGCTAATGGAGCAGGTCGTCTAGGATACAAAACTTCTCTGAATCTAACCTTCACAAATATGGAAATCATGGGCGGATTTATTGTCAAGTTGGATTATTAGTGTAGCCTCGATCCCCAAGCCCGAGATCGTTCCGGGTCACCCCAGAAAACAGTGGTTACAATCCATTCTCTTGGATTTGGAATCTGGGCAAAACTAGGTTGATTGCGGCATAAATCTAGTCTGTCCATAGTCTGCCTAGATAATCTGACTGAAATGTACGTGCGAGCCTGTCGATAGATCAACCATGTGGCGTATCGCCGGTTAGCATTTATTTATTTCGTTCGACAATGGTTGCTCGAGTTATTATAGAATTTTTATCACTGTTCACAGTAAGGCAGATTAGTCCGTTATATGAAGCCAAAAATGTTATATTATCCTCTCTGGAAATCAACTTCTTCATCAAGCAGCGGGCAAGGCAATAGTATAGAAATAATGATGATTTGGCCATTGATTGAAGACAAGAAAACAGACTCATAAATCGGTTGTTTTACCTCCAGTTGTCTGGGTCATCTGTAGAAAAACAATTCTCACTGAACTCGATCTGTTAGAAACACCACGAACGAAGATAGTAACAATCGGGTACATTGTTGTTAAAGCAGAGCCAGGTTTGAGTTTGACCTTGCACATAAGCCTAGTATTTGATTCGTATCCTTAGTAACCCATACAAGGTCACTTTTTCGTCACTTTATATAAGGTCTGGGGTTTATTGCAGGCCACAAGCAGGCATCCTGTTGCGAGGTGCACGAGGAGTATTTCTTTGAAAAAAATACATAAAATCTATTGAGGGATCTTGGAATCGTTTCATGGAGAGCGCCTCCTAAGCGTTGCAACATTGAGGAAGTTGATAAGGATGAATTCGAAATGTTTACTATCTATTTGATGCAGGAATATTTTTATATATTATAGTTCGAAGGTCTGACAATCTAAACGAAGATTATAACATACAGACGAATGATTTTTGAAGTAGGAAAACTATCTGGGTTCCAATTGCCACGTCTGATAGAATAATTATAACAAAATATATTTGCATAACTCATATCACGTATAATAAGATAAGAACATAATGTTGAATAATAATATAATAATTATATAAACGTTAGTATAATATTAATATTTGGATAACTCCTTATACTTAATAAAGAAGCTTTTGAGTTGACTTGATATATGAGCGTGTATATTTTGTCATCAACTATAACGTCTACTGAGCACGTCCCTATGATGTGATCTATGTAAAAACGGATGCCCATATCCACACCTGAACACGCCTTTTCAGACCAGGCAAAAAAATCACTCTATAATGCCACGTCGCATAATCAGCTCGCCGCTGCCATCGCCTAGATAGGACCACCTTCGACCGGCTTGGGACTGTTTACTTCCCCAACTGCCTGAGGAGACCTGTCCATTCATGAATAGAGCGGCTTAGCCAAATGTTTGCGTAGTCCCCGTTTCCGCCTTGGCCGTGTTCAGTTCCGTAAGACAAAGTGAGCTTGGTTGGTTAGTTGCAGGCGTGAGGACCACACCGAACAGCGAGCAGTTCCTCCGTTCGGCACCCACCCCACTTCTAATCCTCACTCAGATGCACCAAAAGGCCGTCGTTACGAGAAACTCAGGGTTCCAAGCTTTGAGAAGCACTCCGAGGCACCTCGTCTTCTCCACGCCCGCCGCATCGAGTCCCGGAACGAAACGGCGCCCATAACAACATCATCATCATCATCAGACACGGGATGCTTACTAATTATTACTTACACACACACACACACAAATGTGAAACGGTGGTGCAGTGCCTGCAGGTTCCTCATTGCGAAGTGTGAGATGCATAAGCACCGAGTTCTGTTAGTGATGAAAGTGATCTCCTTGGGTTTTTGTTTAAGAGGAGGTGTTAGGATGTGGAAGTACGCGAACATAAGATGCCGTATTGGGAACACGTTCTACTGGATAAGTGCCCGATAATCGGATTAATTATTCCCTTCAGAAATACATCTTAAATTTGATAGGTAGAGCACACGAAAATAAGCGATGTTCATTTTGGGGTTCCAGAAACACTCATCTGCCTTCTGTTGAGTTCTGTTGAGGAATTTATAGCAACGAAGACTTTCGCGGACCTAATATTTTGATTTTTCAGAAACCTATGAACTAGTTGTCAAATCGTAGCTCTGAAGTAAAGTCAAATGAAAATGTTAGTACCCTTGGACAATCCCTTTATGAAAAACATGATAGTACCTTGACAAAGCGGATGCTTATAGGAACTATAAATTGGACAAGGCGAGAGAACATGGGGATAATCGGGTCATTAATAAGTATTAGGAAAGCTCACGATAAAGCAAACAGGGAGAAGTTGTGGGAGGCAGTGATGGAAAATAGAATCGATGAGTGTATGGGTGGATATTTTTAAACAACTATTATATACGATCGTTGCTATATCTTTGCTGAGTTGGGAGTACTGAATCAAACAAACCTAGATTAAGAAAAGGACTGCGTCAGGGATGCCCATGCTCTGTGATACTGTTCCTAACATATATTGAAGCTATAGGCATCAAAATATGCGAAAACAATCTGTGTAATAAATTAAATTGTAAAAAAAAAACAATAATAATATACCGAAAATTTTATCTGCAATGGTGTTTACCAGAAAATGTACGTAGATGATCTGAAGTTATTATTAACGTAGGTGCACATTAGGCTGAGACTTAGGCTTACAGCTAACAGTTTGTGCATGCAAACATGTAGTATCTCATATGATAATAAAGTTCATTTAATTGCAACTACTAAAATGATAGTTTACAGTTAAAACAGATCAGCTCTGTTGATTTTGGGCGGGTTCAGGATCGTCTTTGCTGTAAACGTTCCCGTGAATTCCAAGGAGCCGTTTGCGCACATTGTAGAAGAGACCTGACATCGGAAAAGGTTTATTTAGCCTGATTCCCATGACTGGTTCGGCTAACTCTATTTTTCACAGTAACAATCATCGCTTGAAAGCGCGTCGTAATGTTATTTAAATATCATTGTGTGTTATTTATATAATATATACATATATATACTTTTTTTGTTTTAACAGAAAACTGTAAATAACTTTGCAAAATGGTATCGGCCGTACAAAATATTCTGTCTTACCAATCTGCGCTAACCGTTTACATGGAGTTTGTGAGCTGAGTTGCTCGAAATGATACTGATGTTATTATTGTAATATAATCAATATATTTCGATGACCACTAGAAAGAAAATGATGTGCTAGAACGCCTAAAGCAAAAAATGGTTGTCCACCTTATCGAGAAGGCAATGCCAACGCGGATGCGGCCCACAAGGCTGAAGCATCTGGCGATCTGCCAGGTTCTGACATTTCCAAAGGCGGTTAGAGCAAAAGGTCTACGACAAAGGCCAAATGCCTATTCCGCCTGTCTTGGCCACGGTCCACTTGGCTACACCAGGGTGGTCAGACCTTGTTCCTGGCTGGTTTGATTATGCGGGCGGTTCGCTTGGACCTTCGTCGCATAACACTCGAACATTGTCCACCGGCCGACGCGTCTGAATAATGATTTATGTGAGCGGTAGCGAGCTCGTGGAATACATGACAGAGAAATACAGCGTCGTCTATAACCATATCAAATATAGTAACCGTATCGATGTATATTGTACAATAGATGATTGAAGGAATGAATGGAAGAATGAATAATAATAGGTGATCATGTAATGGTGTACAGCATGGAAACACCTCTCAGACAGGCCAGTATCTACTGTGCAATTAATTATCGCATGTAACACAAGGACAACGTGTAACTACGTCAACTGGGAGCACAATCGAATATATATAATATATATATTTTTTTTCACATATTTACACACAGTGGCCAATAACTGTCAAATAATTGTCATTCTTTTATTCGTACACCGTCTGGGGCTCTGGAGGAATCTGAGGCTACTATTAATTTCTAAAATTAACAGTATGCTTCTAAGGCTCGTGTAATTTCATAAGAAATATGTTAAGTACAAAATGTGTGGAGTTGCTACAGTTATATTGGCGCTCGTGAGTAGCGCTTATTGAATCTTGAGTCAGTCTATTACTGATGTGGATTCGACCAGTAAGTAAAATATCGGTGGCATACAGTAGTTCGAAACCGGTGGCAGAGATTGAAGCGGGTTCATTCATATATTCCATGAATTCAACTGGACGCATCTTTTAGTATCACCGAGTATCGATGAAAATTCAGAGGGAGTCAACTTGAGGGGGACGAGACCGAGGATCAGTCGTGAGTTGAAAAACCTTATTAGTAACCTTCATACATATATATATATATATATGTGTGTGTCATTAGTTCAGTCAGAATTACAGCATAGACTCGTTTTATATTTCATTACTTTCACCTTTGATTTATGTTCCAGGGCAATTGCTATTACTAGATTAGATTAGCCCCGATTAGCATTTATTATAAATATTTAGTCGGATATTTTTGATATCTTTATCTACTGTCTCTCCTCTATCAGACATATTTTTGGCCAATGTGTTATATTATACACACACACATATATATGTGTAAACACGCGTGTGTCTTTAGGGCGAGGAGAATTGGGTTAGAAATTCAAGGTTTTCAGCAGTCCCATCTTCCCCGACAGAAGTCGTTCCAAGGTCCGACAACCAATGACTTCGAGCTACGCGTTGCCTCTCCATTCAGTGCCATCCGTAAATCGTTTGAATATCTTCTTGTCGGCATTGTTCTATTACTGCAACCATTTGTATTTTATTACCTAAAATTATTTAGTCAAGTGTCCATGTTTTTAACCTCTAAGTTACTACATTGTGGAGAAAAACTAAATGAATACTGGCGTGTATATCGAGCGTCACCGTAAAGACTAAGCGGTGAAAAATACTGTGTGAATTATGAATGTACGATTAGAACGTTTTCTTGATTGATGGGCAGATGCAGATTCGAAAGATAAATAAATGATACGTTTTGCCATGGTGGGGGAAAAGAAATATTGAGAACAAGGTTTGAAGGCGACCGATGATGAGAATACAATGACTATATGCGTCTGAAAAATTCTACAGAAACCCATCACTAATGAGTTATTCCGAGTAATTATCCTATTTAATTATCCTAGTTTAAATGTGCATCAAACCTTATAACCTTTGGCATTTAAGCAAGCTAAATAGGTCACGGAAATTGTTTGCGATCTTTTTCGGATGCAATAGTTTAAGACCCGTAGAGAGTTTCGTGTCTCTCTGAATCATGTCTGGTGAGGTTTCGTTACCTCCGGAGCACAGTTGGGCAATGATAGCAGCCGAGGTTTACCGTAGTGCAATTCGCTTGAAGGTTAAAGCACCACGTCGCCCACTCTGCTAAGTGCAGCGTTAACGACAAACACTTTATTGTATAGTTTCCGACGGAGTTCTATGCTCACCTTGTCATCAAGGACTTCGACGTATAGTACCTGAAACCGTCGCATTCCCCTGAGTGCAACATGGCCTGCAAAAGCTAGAGTTCCCCACAGGAAGTGGGCCTTGGATAGATTCTGCTCTTGGAACAGTGCACGACTTGGCCCGGAGGCGTGAAGAAAGATCTACCACGGTACTCTGTGGAAGACGGAGTGCGATGGACGAGTGTTTGCATTTACACAACAATGGCGTCAACGCATCCCCCACTAACCCCTCGGTCGCCAGCTGGGGCCGCATTGGAGGCAAGCCACGCCAGTCCTGTATAGGACGAGATAAAGTGGATTCGATTCACTCACACAGACGATGTGGGGAGTGGAAATAGAACCAATGCGACCATCACTATAATAATAATAGTCTGATCTAGGAACATTCATAGTGCAGCAAAATGATCTCCTAGGTTGCATTGTTTTTAGGCTAATCTGCCGTTAGCTTCGCGTCTTCATTTAACCACAACCAAAGTTGATTGTGTCATAAAATTAGCCAGGTCGACCGCCTCCTTGTTGAGTGTATTATTTAATCACAAGCTGGAGTGCACTGGCTTGAGCTATTAATTGCTGCAGGTACACAGAACTAATAATAACGCAATTTTGCCGCAATCAAAATGGAAAATACCTTAAGTAAGATAATCGGTCTCAACTCACGAGAACTCAAATCCTAAGACTAGTGGTTGCCGTTAAAATAAACATTAATTAGTGTAATAATCGTTTTACGAATGTTCTCATGAACCAGAGAAGAGACTGTAGGGTTCAGCAGTGAGTGGCGTTAATAAACGTAATTATTATTGCTAGGAACGGTGCCGGCCAACTACTTGTATGTCTTGGAACACGTTGAGCTCACTTCACGTTATTTAATGACCCTGATGAGTTGCCAGCCGTCGACGATCATTTTGTCTAGAACATACGCGGTTTTGAATTTATTGGAGTGGCTAAGAGCCTAACCATTATCGGTGATGTTTACGCTCAATGAGGTGTGTTTTGATTTAAGATTAGATAATGCTGCATGTTTTTAATATTTAACTTATAAATAATATTAGATAATGCCCACGATTTTTAATATATCGCGTCCGTTATTACTGAACCAAATTATTTCAATTAAAAATCGGCAAAAATTAAAGTCAATGTGGCACACATAGGTATTACGATACCAAAGTTGATAGGTCTAAGCTGTTTTACACTATAATGGCCACACGAATCCCCCGAGAAAAACTAATGCAAACAGTGAATGAAGCAAAGTAAGTACGTCAACTGATATATATACCAGCGAACTTATAGAGCATATATATGAGCGAATTAAATATACATAATCTTAATGACATTACTTTATTACTGCGGAATGAGAAATATTAATCATCAACGGGCACCTACTAACGAATAACAGTCTCACAAGGGCAGCGCCCATGATAATAATAATAATAATAACAGCAGCAACAGCAGCAGCTGCAACAACAACAACAATAAGAGAAGCAGAAGTAGTAGAACGAAGCAAATAGAACAAACGAATGAACCTCGATAGTCAGTGTCAACGGTGGATGGAGCAGCGGGAGCGACGTCGGTGGAGATGACGACCAACTCAGAACTGACGAACCACGACGACAACGACAACGGCTGCCTAGCTGTCTGTCTGTCTGGCTGGCTGACTGAGTTCTCTTTGCCTCTTTGCAAACTGAGTGATTGCTGGGTGGTAGTCCCGCAGTGAGGTCGACCCTGTTCTGTCCGATTCGACTACAGCTGCTGCTGGTGTTGGCGACTGCTGCTGCTGCTGCAGCTGCTATTGGGCTACTGCGGAGTCGGCCTGGCAGTTCCTAGCGCGTGGCGCCGTCTGAAGCAGCAGCAGCAGTTCCTTGTGAACGTGAGTGCAATCTTTCGTTTCACTTGTTCGCCTGTCACCACCACCACCACAGCCACCACCACCACCACCACGGCCAACATCGGCAGCTCCAACCTTCCTTCTTCCATCCCTCGCCCCGAAAATGAAACCCCATTTTCTTCGTGTCCCTTCCCGCTGGGCTTCGGGCACTGCTTCCGATGTTCTCCACTACGCTTTGCTGATGCAGTTGACGGCGCCCTCTGCCGGTGACATCTGTCGATTTTCCTTTCTGGCCTACCCACTCAACTATAATAAGATTCTATTGTAGACATTTACGAGGCCACCGCCCCCGCCCCCCGAGGCCGAAGCCAGCCTCGCCAATGTCCAATTCGCACGTCCGCGCTTACAACACCCGTGTGCTATTTACGTTGCAGGAGGCGCATTTGCGCCACCTTCGTATTCATAAATCGCACAAGCAAGTATTATATTTGTAAAGGTGTGTTGATAACTCAAAATCGACCGAGTAAACACTTAACTTTACTAAAAGTAGGCAACTTAGATCACATGTTTCGTGTTTGCCGAATTGGATTACTTACACTGAACAGCCCGACATGTGAACATCGCTTAAACCCGCATTTCAACCTAAACTATAATACAATGTTTACTTTTTGTCCCATTTAGCGCACATAGGCCACTTTGTGTTTCACATATTAGCAAATTAGAGGCGACTTTATTTTGGTACAAATTAAGGAGTAGAATACATTCTGCTGGGTCTTTGTCATCGAGGTAAAGGGAAAACAATGAGGTTTAATCCAAAATGCCAAAATTTCACATCGATTTAAAAATATCAAAGAATATTGACCTTTCCATAACACAGAGCTAAATTTGACAGCCAATACATTTGAATCATTCGTCCTGTGGAGAAAAACGTAATGAAAATATTTTAATAACGTGTGTATGTGTCTTGAATATAAAACAAAATGGCTACATTAAGAAATGTAGACGGTAGATTTCTACTCGGCGTCTGTGATTTGACACTCCATGTTCGTTAAATAACCTACAATTAACTATCCTACTCTAAAGTCAAGATAACTGAACAATTTCGTATTCTGTTATTACTTATGCATGTGAATAAATCGTTGCTTTAGCCAATCGAGTTCCTGTGTGTATTATATTTGTTAACTGTAGTTCATTAACCTACGTATAAATAAATAAAAAAAAAACTCCTTTAATAAACCAATAAAGCTTTACCTTACCTTTACATGGCTATATACAGGCGTGCGTGTGGTCGCGTCTATATAAATATATACAATACCTTGTCGCACAATGAACGTCGCTAGTCCGAGCCTCAATCTATCTTTGCCTTTGGGGATAAAGGTATCGTTTGGATTAAAACTTTGTTCTTTTTTCACAACGAGGGTCTCAGGAGATATCAAGAACGCTCACAATGTGAGGACCGATAAGGGATTCTTTTAGGACGCTTTCTTAGTTTCAACAAAAACAAAATATTTCGAGAGTGGACTAACGATGGCAATAACATGGCGATGCCACCATCGCGTTTGTTATCTCCGGGGACTCGCATAGGCGGTCCTAAAAGGAGTGTGTGCCTATTAACATCAAGCATCATCGAACGATCTACATAATATTGTGTACTATCTGCATGTGTTACGAAACGGTGCACTTTTGCATAAAATAGTACATACCGAATATCCTGTGTGTGCTGAATATAATCCCATTTATATAGACGAAATGTAATGTTGACTTTTGGCTGCAAACATCTCTATTTTTAAATATTTTTGGATCGGATGGGAAATTTCGATCGGTAATATATAACATCTCGAACTTAAGGTGGTGCTATATGTAATATGTAGGTCAATTAGATATGCGTAAAACGAAGCGCCAAAGCTGCAAATCGCACTGGCAGGTACATTTAGAGTTGCTTATTATATTTCCCGAAAAGAAATCGTCCACGAGTTAGATAGAAGCTCCCATTTTGCGAAAGATCTGTCTAGTTTCTCTACAATTAAGAAATACCAGACCATTTGACAGCTCAAAGCACACACACACACACGCACACAGACACGCGAAGAGACGTTGCTTGGCTCTATGTGTGTAAGATATCAGACCGCAGGAAATGATTTCTTAACACTCTAGACGACTTCAGTATACTCGCCGTCGAGTTAATATTCAAGTCTCCTCCAAGTGTGTCAACGAGACTAACGTCACGAGATTTGCAAATGCATACCCGTATAAAATAGACAGGACTAAGGACCTTCCGAGTCGTCTTGTGAAACATTCATAGATATACATATATAATACGCGTACATAGATAAGTGCGTACATCAAAGTGCATACTACAATATATCCTCGCAAACGTGTCATTTCTGTGTACTTATCAGAATAGAGAGGGGTTGCCAATGCATAGTTCTGCTCATCTGTTTCCATAGAATAATAGGTCAGTACACGTATATGTATATACACACGTCTGATCTTTTATTGCAGTTTCCACTTGAAGAATGACCGTGCTGCCTTTGAACAAAGATCGTGTTGCGAAAGCTCAAAATCATTTTCAAATATTGAATTAAACGAACGATGATGCTTTAACTTAAAGGGTACCCCAGTCTCCTACGCAGAATATTTAGCTCTACTTGGATCGCTCGGTTTCACCGTTGGGCTTTTGGATCGTTTGTGCTGTAAAATAAATTTTATGATCAATATCGTAGCAGCACCTTTGGAGATGTAAGCAGGGTCTCCCTGCTGTATCGTAATCATAGTAAGACGAGCGAAAACTCCATTGTATCCATCCTTCGAAGTGTGTGTGTATATCTATGTATTATGTAAATCTTCCTAACAACTGGTGGTGAAAGTCTCTTTCGGTCGTCCGTTGTAGGGTGTCGTTATGTTGTTCGTAGCGATATTTGTGAGACACCCGACGCCAACAATCCCAACCATTTCAGTGTCGGATTTCCATCCGAGAACAACTTAGTATTGTTAATTAGTTCGGCGGCTTCACTGGTGTTTTATGCTACTTTGCCTTGATTTTGGTACGAGACGCACCTGACACGGTCCTCTTTACGTCTAATCGACACTGGTGGTCGAAAGTGGACACAACTCATATTTTTGTACCAAAATGTAATATTTTGCCTGCCCCGTAAAAGTGATCGAAATTAGACCTCATCTATTTGGCATCTTTACGAATATATATATTTATATATATATATTATTCGTAAAGACGCCAAACAGATGAGGTACAAGTCTTGGGCACCCGGTGACATTCCAAATTCGAAGTATGTTGTCTCCGTGAGCTACATTCAGATAGTAGAGTCTGAATTTCTCTTCAGGCTGACCACCAACCTGTATCAAAGAAATGGGAATGAAGTGAAAATGTTCTCGACTTTTGAAGGTAGTATCTCATAGTGAAGAAGCTTTGCGTGCTGTTTCACTACCTTCGTGGGCTACGTATGTGCTATAGCAGTATGCTATTTGATGTGTGAGTAACGAACACACATCTATGATATGGTAGTGACTTACGCCAACGCGGACATGACAGCACGTCGACATCGTTTGGCCATCCCTGCGGATCCGTGGGGTCAGCGTAGTCTGGCTGTGTTTGTAAGACTCCCGAAGCTTCCCTTCACTCTCGCTTTTGTTGGTGGTTCCATTTTACTCTCATGGTATCCCACCTCTGTTAGATATTTTCTTACTCACAACGATTTGATAATTGCTTATTCACACATTTGCCTACGGTATCCGGGCCGAAGATGGGTCTAGTGAATCTTGCTAACTCCGGATGGCAATGGAGGTGGCTTGATAAAGGCATGTCAATCAATGAAACGAGAGACACTGTGATGGAGATGAAACAGCTTGGGGAAATTGACCAGTCAGGTAAAATCGAATGTCGAACTCCACTCGCGTTGTTACTGCTGCTAAGGCCTCCGCAGCCACGGTTCGATGATAGACTGATGGCCATCTGGTGACAGACACAAAGAGCTCGATGTGAAGCCAGGGGCTGAAACGCGTTCGCTACTTCCAGACGGTTGGACGGTATGGCATGGCCTGCGGAAGTAAGAAGAAAGAGGTGTGCAGAATGGCCTGGAAGGTTGGTAAATCTCTTTTTGATGAGCGCCCATCATGAACGAGCGGTACGGTAGGGTAGGGTACGGTATGGCAGGGCACCGTAGGGCGAGATGAGTGGATGGGTGGCTCGAGGTGAATCTTTCTCATCGCGTCCAGCGCCTTCCTGGTTTTGCCGCTCGCAGAGGTTTGGGACATTCCAGGCGAATAAATGAGCATATTACCTCACATTAGCCCTTGTGTGCGTTTTAGAAAATTCTATAACGGTAGGGAGCAGGCTACTGTAGAATGGATCTATAGATGATCCGATGTGTCAATATGAGTTTGCGGTGGCAGAGGTCGTAGCGGCTTGAAACATTGCTATTTTTCTGAGGTCTTTATTCCTCATCGGCTCGAACGAAACGTTAGTATTGTCAATGATAGCTCATGTATTCTTGTTCTGAATCGAACTTGCGTATTTTGAAAAAGTTATCCAGTCCACCTTGGAAATGTTACATAACATTGAAAAATCTAACCTTCAGCTGAATTTACAAAAAAAATGTTATTTATTGTGGATACACGGTGCTATGCACCGATGGATGAATTCAGAGCGAAGAGACGGTGTGAACGGGAGTTAGTTTCGTTCCGCCAATAATTTCCTGATGTCCAGTTCTGCCCATGCTTTTTACTTCATGGATGATTTAAAAATTCGTTTTGCCAGTTGCTTGATTTCAGAAGCAAAGGGAAAATTACGTTACATTGTTGCTATTATTGTTACTATTGCATTACGTTCACCTCTACTTCTCACGCTTACCACTTGAATACTACTGAGGACAAGATTCTTTAAAATGTCGACAGAGTTACAAGTATAAAGTGAGGATTCGCTGAGGGTAAGTCGCCTCCCAATCGTCTGGAATGGCCGAATCTGGACTCCGATGTTGTTTCCCCGCCTGCCCCCGACCAAACTGTAAGAGTATTTTCTCAAAGGCCTTCCCATCCGTTCGTCGATGATATTGGCAATGGCAATGGTGATACAGAACTTGTGAAAAGATGCACCCACCCGAGGCCAGCATCTCCATCTCCGTCTCGACGCCCGCTCTTGGCTGAGGCTTTCTTCGTTGCTTCCCACAGCTCCTCTGCACCTCCGACCCCGCCTCAGCTCCAAGAGCCCCCAACAATCGGGATCTGCAAGAAAAAGAACATACCCCCCCCGCTGCTGCCGTCGCCGGTCTTTCGGTCGCTCGGCTGGTCGGTCGGTGAGGCCAAAATAGTAGCTAGCGTCTGCTTATCTTATCTCTTCTTCGTCCTATTTTATGTGCTTGCAGCGGCAGCATCGCTGCCGCTGCCACCTTCTCTGCGTCTCCGATGCAGAGAGAATAAGGCCCGTCTCGAAGAAGACTCACACCGCTCCTCCTGCTCCACCGGCCCGCCCTCTCTGTGGCCCCATCGTCTACGTTACTCCTCCTTTTGCGTACCACTCTATCCAAATCTATCCTCGTTTATCGCTCTCGTACCTTCTCTATCTATCTCTCTCTCTCTCTTCCCGCTATCTCTCTGGTCTTGAGGGCAGAAATACAAAATACGCACCCATTTGTCTTGCCACCCATCCTTACGCTACCCAAACAGACTAAATAAAACCCACCCCTAATCATGATGATCATGATAGTGACGGAACGAAATGCTAAGGACGAAGGGAAAAACTTCGTTTCTTCGTTTCCATATAGGGGCGCATTTGATTTTAATGCATCCGATCGGCTAAGAAAATGTCATAATGTATATAATGCGTTGCGGAGTTCCAAGATAACCTTCTGTAAGATTTTGCTTGTTTGCAACTCAATCCAGATGCTCCCTTGTTTCCAAACAAGGAGCCAGGGTTGGCACAATGGACGCAATATAGCAGAATGGAAACATCCTCACCGACAATTGGTCGTGAACAGGTGTTATTATTGTTAACATTATTATCATTGTGAAAGAAGTTTGGTCCATCCAACGTAGAAGTATTATAAGCAGTCCGGCAGAACATACTACTTCAGTGCTATGAATGTCAAAGTCAAGATAGGGTATGACTATTATGCCAGGGTCCCTTGCTTGCAACTGGTGCACTTCATTACCTCGCCGTTAATAGAGTATTAACATTGTTGTATTGACTCGAGCAGGAAATAGCGCACTTTCGTATATAATAGATAAACATGCCATTTCGATTACACCACTAACTACAACCGCTTTCATAGCAGCCTGCAGTAGTGGCCTATCATCTCTACAGCGATATAGCGTCTAATCATTGCGCCCAGAACTTATGAGTCAGTCCGTCTGGAAGATTTCTTTAAAAGTAGAGATATATAGAACAGGGGGCCCAACACAGGAGGCAGGGGAAATTGCCGTTACTATTTCGTCATTTTTACATACTGATGTGTATTTCAAGTCATAAATAAACAGAAAAAGTTCTCTTAGGGGACGGCAAATCTTAAAGCGCTGGTTGGTGAAGTTTGTTTTCTAAGAGAACCTTAGATTATTTTCTCGTTCTTTGTAGAAAGGGAAAGAAAAATTGATAAAAAGTTTGCTCGAAACTGTCATAAGTTAAAGAGTCCTCCTCCATGGGGTAGCATTACCTATGTACACCAGGTGCAATGTATTCAAAAAGTCACTCAACCTATTATAGAAAGTTACGCAACCTGCCATAGACCCACTATTTAATGTACTTAAAAACAACAGCAAGCCGTCGGACTGGCGTTTCTTTACAGAAGGAAACACATGATTTGCCAAATATATATATATATATATATATTGGTAATTCCGTGCCAAGTCGACTACACAGGGTTGTAGTTTATATTTTTAAAGCGATGGAGCTAGGTTTTTTGGTGACATGCCAAAAAAGGGTATCCTTTTGACACGAAAATGTACATATTGTACTGTGCAATAATAACATAATAATTAACGTAGTTACAAAACACTGTATATCTAGATAGGGACGGTTCATCTGAAAGATAGGCGGGGAATTGGCGTTCCCGAGGGCTTCAAGACCTGTATGTCGAGACCTGATCGCATATCGGTTTCAGTCGATGTATCGGATGCTGGGGTATCGTCCCGGGAAATGCATAATTTAGGACGCAACCGTAACCTGTACATTAGCTAATTCGTGTGTACAGACAGATAGACAACGGCACCCCGAGAGGATGCCGAGGGGCTGAACAAGATGATACAGCTGAGACGATGACTACCTCACCGGCACCCGGTGAACAGTACGGGCCGTTATAATTGGACTTATTCGTTGATTTAGTAAAACCCTATAAGAATGGCTAGGTCTATGTGTTTACGTTTCATCTGAATGTATACATTGAGTTTATTATCGGTGCTATCGATAACTTACGCATAGTTTTGTTTGCTCAGTGTTTTGCAAACTCATATATATATATATATATATCTCATATCATGCATTATAGAATAAGGATCAGTAATTTGCGATTTGCTTCTACCGGAACTCCTCTGTTGGTACCAATATAGAATTGATTGACAGGTAAGTTATCTGTTGGGGAATCCATACGAGGTCAAGGGACAATACTCAAGCTCAGATACTTTGTTCGCCCTTTCGTGACAGCTACTTTCTTCGATGAAATGGGTTTTTTTTCCACAAGGTGCATATTCATTTTTTTGTGATCCCCTAATGTTACACTCGCACAGTTTTGAATATAGATACCTGTTGGAGAAAAACAGTAGAGTTACACAATAATTAATAGGCAATGATAATACTAATAGGCAATATTGCCAAGCATTTTTGGCGTTTTATTAAAAATAAAGACGTGCAGATAGAGCAGATGTCCGATTAGCTCTTGTTATAGTTCGATGTACTTCTTCGGGAAGAATAAAAACCTTAATTTTTGTGGTATTATAAAACAATGTTCCAAATAGGTGGTCCCTTTGCAGTTGTGTAACTTTGAGAATCCTCCACCACAGATGTTTTTCTGATCACCAGAGATCGTCACTATGAATGGTCCTGACCAAATTGCCAGGCGTATATATCTATGGTCGATTTAGAAGGGTTGTTCAGGTTCCCGCGCTTGATTGGAGAAAGGTGGAAGTAAGCTTGACCGTAGGCTACATCCTTTATATACAAGAAAATATATAATGTCAAAATTGCTCCTCATCATCATGGACAAAGAACAACAGATTTGGCCTTTAAAAACCTATGCGCCTTATAATGCATTTCAGTTATATATTTTCTTGTTTGAAAACATCTGAACGTATGTATGTCCCTAATACATGTCTGTGGTGCAGGAATTTTACATAATAACAAACTTTGGTTACTTTTCAAGTGCTTCGAAAATGTTTCTAACCGTCTAGCTAGGAAAGTACATCCTCGCGTTGCAACTAACATCCTGATGGTACCTGAATTAATAACAATTATAATTACATTAGAAAGGACATGGTGGAAAGGGTTGTATACGGGACAGAACACGCGAGAGGAGAGGGTAAGTGTCTGTCTATTCAGTGAATAATTGATTACATAGGTGTAATACGTGTATTCGTTGTCGGTACAGGGAGAATCCGCACTGAATAAAGTCGGGATGGAGTCTAAAGTAAACAATGAAACTTGTAATGGCAGTCGCCCCCATCTGATGTAGTGGATTTGCGGTGATCCTAGAGCGACCCGTGAATTTGAAATCGCGGCATTCATCCACTGACGGAAAGTCAAGCGTGAGAGATTCATTTTATACTGAAATTATGTAGCGACTTCAACTATTGACTTTTTGAGTTCATGATATATATATATATATCTCCGTCTGTGGAAAATGCAGAACTTTTACAAATTTTTCTACTCAAGGCACTCAATTACAATTCGATAGATTTCTGCTAAGTGAATATAGCTCCAGCTAGCGCAGTGGATTTCTAGTTATTTCTACCCGCTTGGTGCGTTTATTTACCTAGCTATTCACCACGGCAATGGACTCATAACTATTTACGAGTAAGCATCACCTTTGGATTAGTATGGTCCCTCTTATTGGGTTCATTAAGAGGCGACTTGTCATCTGAGGAATTAATAAGGCGTTTCTGACATTAATTAGAAACCGACTTTCAACGAACATTAAATATCCACGGTACTGCTTTTGTATTGCTTTGTAAGACGGACCTCTAAATGCGAACGTTCAAGGGTGAGGATTGAACCCATTCACCTACGTGTCCTCCAGTTGCAAGGGACACGTGAATGCACCACCAGGACACCAGGCTCGACTCTGACCTTAATCCTATCAGCATCCAATGTGACTTTGTACAAAGTACCGTTAGCCGTTGTCTCTCAAGTGTGGGTCTCTAAACCCTCTGGGGTCTCAAACGTCGCCCCTAAGGGAGCTCAACAACATAGAGGAACTACTTGATCTGGGAAAATATAGCATATTTATATAATATATTTTACCGATAGAGAGGAATAGCACGCATATGCTTTTAAAGCTATCTCAGAAGAATGACCCTTATCATGTGAACGAAAAGCCCCATGAAATAAATATATTGAAAAGAGAAGAATTAGATACGATCCGATGTAGCGTCTTTGCAGGACGCCAGCTTGTTATACTCAACTATTGCAAATCGCTGCATTATTCGTGTACACAGCATTGAGGCTAAAACATAAATAATCGCATCCGTCGCTGGGTAACTTAAATTACAAGATGAGATATGATAGAGGTAAATTCTATAAGACGTTCCCATAAGTGTATGATATGATACCTCTTATCAATATTAACATCATGGCAAGCCTTTCTCAGAGAATCTAATTTTATGGGATACGAAGTGGCACAACCCGCGTGGTGGTTACAGCGCCTTTTCCTCATCTGGGCTGAGTGCTCTTAGCTAGACGTGGACCCAACGTAAACAAGACAAAAGGCCCACAGATGAGAAAGCTATCGAAGGGCCAAACCTCTTCAGGTCACTACCACTTCAAGTGTTTATTTTCATAACATACACATCATATATTTTTATAGTCGATCAAAAATATTTGATTAATTTTGCGACCACTCTGCTTATAGAAAAGAAATAATTTAAACATGTCTAACATAGGAAGCTTTATCTAAATCGTTAAAGGACTTAAAGCGCATTCTCTACCCATTCTAGCTCAAAAGACGTATGAACCAAGAGTAGAAATGGAGGCTTCAAGCAGTGAACTCTCTTGATTGACAAAGCGACGATTTATAGTGATCGAAAAGCAAACGAGATCCAGCGCGCTCATCCCACGAAAATATGGTATAGAATAAGCCTGTTTGCCAAGTAAATTATGTGCTATTATGTTTAAATAGACATGTGTAGAAAACGATATGCCGGGATTTTTTTTCAGTTCTAACAAACCCTAATATCAAGTCTAATACATAAAGCCGTTTTTGTCAGCTCACTGACCTACGAATACACGTCTGCTTATTGTCTGCTCACTATTTTTTCATTCACTTAAATCAAATCGCATTTTATAAAGATCGAATCTACAGCTCCAAGATGGATTCAAGCAGGCGTTTTCGCCTATTTGTGTTATAATACAACAGTGGGTGGGATGAATCAGCGACACGCAATGGACATTTCTGAGAAGGCGTTCTGATAGTTGCCTTCACGTAATTGAAGTACCACCACTGATTGCAGACCCCTATGGTTTGCCACTGCCACTCAAGCGTTAGTCGTTCCCCACCGAAAACCCCGAACTCCTTCACCACGTTTTCACAGCCCGCTCAATTCGCATGTTTCTCGGTCTCGCTCCTTCCCGAGGGAGCGTTCAGCGAGGTCCGACTTTAACTGGTTGGTCCCCTGTGCTGTCCAGGCCGTCCGCATCCAGCTTTCGTTGACCTGCGCGAACAGCGCGGATGCCTTAAGTTGGCGCGCAAAAGGGCCGTCCCTTAAACGGATCCCACTTCGGCTGGTCACGTACACAGCGCCCCACCGGGGTTCCGCTTGTAAAGAATGTTCGCTAGTTCGGACCGACCTCTCCAAAGCTCCTGTCCTCCTAACACAGTGTGCCCTCAAGTACCCGATTGGCGGACCATAGACTATTTGAAGGGCGATTTTGTAGGGGGCAAACAAGCTTAGTTACATGAAATAGCTAGGGTTGGGCATTCGAAGACGCGAACGTCAGATAAAAAAGTAACCTTTAAGCTTGACTACGGCTATAAAACCATTGTTGTTATAATTCGTAACAGTAATGTAGTGATCGAATAATGTTCCTCCTTGTAATGGACTTATTGCCAATTATTAAACAAGCTGTCTTAGTTATAAAACCTAATGCTTTCGGTACGCTACGAACAAGTGAAATATAATAGCATTACAACTGATGGTATTTTATCATGAATATGACATAATTATATCTATTCTAGCTTTTAACGTAGCTCACTTGTTCGGTAGCAAAGACAGCTTCCCCTATCCCTGACCCTGTCCTCTCACAAGGCTTCTCTACAGACCTTACAGACGCGTATTATCTTCCAAGCGTTTACACCAATACCAGGTGCCAAAGACAAGCTTTATTCAGAACGGGAGTCGCAGCGGACAAAATATGTTGTTGTGATTTATTTTTATCCTATTACGTGAAGAATCCTATCCAATTTCGTGGAACGCTGATTTTTCATTTCGGTTGCGCAGAGGAGTATTTCGAGTTCTCTACAGTTCTTTTGACGTAGCGATATAGACTAAACACCCACGACACCTAGACTCTAGGTTAATAATTGACATCTTGTTAATTATGCTATGCCACTTTAAACCACAATAATAATCTAAGTATAAGAATATAGTTTATTAACAATAAGGAACTATCTTCGAATTGAGTGCTTCTCCCCATACAAGCCACATGGACACTAATTAATGAGCCAGTCACGAACAGCGTTTTTATCCAACAGCCAGATGGCTTCAGCTATATAGATACGGTACGACAAAGAATCTTGAAGAGAGTGAATGGAATGACTATTGAACAGAGTAGAACCATTTCAAATTGAAGTAGGAGTGGCAGTGGTGGTGGTGGTGTTGTTCAATCGATTTTATATCGTTTAATTTCAGATCATCGATCGACCGCTCTAACTGCTCGCTTTTGGGACATATCTTTCGCTCATATGACTTGAGCTGAACTGAGCACTCATGATATTAAAATTAATACTTCGCCGCAAGAATATCAATCGTTGCACGAATCCTGCATAAAGTCCTCGTCCTGAAATTACACCGGCTTGAGCCCACTAAAACTCTCTTGATTACCCTTAATTGCGGTCCCGGATTTAGTCAAATGAGTCAACCAGGCAAAGGACACCTTTATACTAGTTGATTCTTGTCCATACTTTTATCAGCTTGAAATGGAGTGCATTTAAACAAGTTCTGAGAAGCGATACAAAATTCAAGTAATGTTCCTCTTGAGTACGATAGCTCTCTCTAAATGTGGACTATTAAAACATATGCAAAGTGACTGATTTCGCTACACAAATGGCGCATTTGGTCAACTATGAACTCGAATTATATGAAAACATCCCTTTTTCAAATTTATTGCCATGCAAACTAGATTCAAATTATTTGCACGATACGCCACAGATCACCCATGGAGCATATATCAGTTCCCGTCTAGCTATAACCAATGCCACTAGATGAATTGTCCCATCGTTCAGGGCGGAAAAGACGCTTGAGCGTCGGTCTCATTCTGTCCTATATAGATGAGGGATACGGGGTGCTCCACATGTTGCCTCGGGCGATCGTTCGCCGAGATGCACAATGTCGTAGGGACGGATGGATAACCTAATCACGAATTTGTGGCCAATAGTTGTAGTTGTGGTAGTACTAGTACAAGTACTTCACCGTCCAGTGCTGGTCGGATGTCGATGTAGCCCAACTACATCGATTGGGTACACGTGAAGGAGCCTGGCAGGCGCGTGCATTATTGAGTATGACATTTTTAAGTGCTTTATTGAACTAGAATATCCTATAAGTTTTTTTTATCAAGTCGAATAGGCTCTGTACGACAGTTATAAGCTACTAAGAGAAATGAGAACGTCACTCACGAATTTGACGATTTTCAACACCAAATCTCCTGGTGAGTAATCACCCATGGCTAAAATCTGTTTCTTAAACACAGCTTGTCGCCATTGGAAAGGATCTTTGACACTTAGCGTATTCTATTCTTTTATATGCTCGGTGACACGATCAGATTTTCCTTATGGGCACTCAGACAGTATAAAGGCCAGCAAGTGTTGCAGATTTTGAATATAAATAAAATACTAATTTATTCCACTTGGGTGGTGCAGGCCGGATCGATGATTGGATGACGCGTTCGTTTGATGATTACGTTGATCACAACTATAGACATAATTCTCAATTGGTTGATGAACATCACATTTACAAGGTCCTGGACTGTCCTTCATAAAATTAGTGTTACTCTGTAAGAGGGCGTCATTTTGTTTACGGATGTCGCCACATTTGACCTAGCCAATCTCGCAAATTGCCATTATTTAGGACAACGAGTATATACAGGATGACTCGATCTCTCGGCTAGCAGGATCTGGTGGAAGATTTCTCCGGAAACTGATGGATTCATTAAGCAACAGTCTGTAAATATGTGTTTAAATTTTGCGAGATACGTCCGCAAATTTTTTAACTACTCTTCGATTTTTAGGTAAAACCAATAACGATCTATTTTATTCTCACAGATTCGGAATCACGATTTTACCGAGCGTCATCGGCTGATCTAGAACCGTTTGCTTTTGGACGACTAAACTAACCGCATTTCAATTAAAATTCAACAGTCAGGCCCAACAGAATGGCGGCATCGAAGCGTCATTTTGATAGAGATATCACATGGTTTAACCGCAGTGCATGGCAGTTTTCATCCCAGGGCTTCCATAAAAGATTTACTGCAATGACTTTTTAGGCTTTACAAACATTTAGGAGCAACTCCAATACAGCAGCAACTCCATACATCGAACATCGGTTAGATACCATATGTTTCACTTTCACGTTTGACTGATCTTTGCTAAATCAATGGTAATGAAACTTTTCAGACGTAATATCTAGTACATAGCCAGGTCAAACTTGCAATCAAATCCATGCTCATTGATGAAAATGATAAAACTATAATAGCAACGTATAATAGAGCCACTCTTATTTAGAATTATCGATTTAAAATATCTTAGATCCTGTTGCTCATATATATATATATATATATATATATTGATTTTAAGTCTATCGTTGAACGTTTGTACGACATGAGGAAAGCATGGACTGCTTAGGGTGAATGCATGGCACATGCAGCGAGAACGATTCTATTAATATTATTTTTATCATCATGATGACAACGGGCAATGTACATATAGCTCTCGAGGACAAAGAGCCGAGCATTGTCATCGTTTCGAAACCTGCGGTTATATTATAATATTACGCTGCTGTTGCTGAGTGATATCCAGCACTGAACGCCACTCCTTCACACACCTGCTGTACGCCGCTTCGGCATAATTAGATTCGAGATGGATGTACGTATGCTTCAATGCTTCGCTGTTTTGGCCGCTGATGTGTATGTAGTCTGTCCGCTGAGCGGCTTGACCACCCCAGAGTGGGCGGACGGGTGGCCTGGTTGGTTGGTTGGTCCTTCTTCATCTCGAATTCTAGACACACGCGCGAAGCCCATACAAAGGGCTCGTGGCGGGGAGAGAAACCCTAAAGTACTGGGTCACCAACCCATTTTGACGACCTGCACAAGAGCATTTTGCGGTTTTGGTATTTCTCCAGTAACATAGTCCCTTCGCTAAGCCCACAAGCGAGCCATACAATAACCATAGAGTTGTGCATCAGGTGATATGCTGCTGCTGCTACTAAAACGAAATAGCGTCCTTGAATCGCAGGGGACCTCCACCCGGCGGTGAACGTACCACTCCATGTATATGTATTATAGTTGCGTCCCCGTGAAACCTTCGTTCGTTTGCTGCACAATACAGTCGGGTCTTGCATACACAGAATGGCAGCCATTCGTCAACGTTTTAACACGGCACTACGGCAACACAATGAAACTACTTCTAGGCAGACTCCACGATACAATGTAAATTTTGATTATATATGAAGTACCTGCTTTTTCAATATATACACCTCAATACAACCTAAACTGAGATTGCGTCTGGCCTGTATAGAAAGCCTTTTTGGTTTAAGGAAAGTATATCACGTAATACACAATGGGTAAACACTTTGCACCAAAAAGATTATTATTTTATTCGGATCCCTTACTTTATTTAATTAGTATTTCATAAAATCCATATGTTTATTCCTTCAAATATTTTGGATATTCAACACATTACACTATCATTCGTTTACCTAATTGTTTTCGAAGCACAGCTTTATAGCCAGAAATGTTAGGTCTCCTAGTTCTTCCTGTATGATATTTCCATGAAACGCGAAACTTCGAGGAGCCCTAATCAAGTATATTTGTTGTCTTCTCCTTATCAACAAATACCCCAAATATGGTGTACTATCGGTAACTTCTGGGGGCTCTTCGAGTGAGTTGTTGAACAAAAACAACTGTATTTGCATGCGTGTATCCTGGAGCTAGTTAATCGCTTGAAACGGATAACTACAGAATAGTTTGAATAGTGTCAATTAGTTGGGGCATAACTTGTATCGTTTTTTTTTATCAATATTACCATTGAGGCAACTTCGCCATTAACAATATTAAGTGGCTCATAGACAATAAGTGAACTTCGTCATCTTGAGTGTCGCAGTGGTCAATGGAGATCAATTTGTTCGAGGCAGATAGACTATGTGCAGAAACTCTGCGGCTTCTGCCAATCATTACCCTCAAGGTATCGTTCTGGAATATTTGGGCCCTACGGGTTACCTGACGTTACATCCTCGCGTGAAACTCCAATTCACATTCATTTTGGGGCCTGAACAGCCAAGTGAGCCTGCCACTTCATTGTCTCATGAAGATAAATACCCAAGCATTCGATCGTCTCAGACAACAGAAGGTGAGTCCCACCAAGTGAGGCACATCATTGTTTCTCTGAGGCCTGCGGAACAGCGCTACACTTAAAATATAAATTCTCCGGGCTGACTCCCAGCCAACGTTGAACGTCTACGGTATTGCTTTCGGCATTGCTTCATAAGACTGACCCTTTTAAATCCAAATGTGCAGAGGCGGGGATCGAACCTGTGCACCTACGTGTCTCCTCCGATTGCAAGTCGCACGCCACTGAGCACTGATTTACTATGTACTGTGTGTCCCTTCGGGGACACATAAAATAGAGAAAATGGAAACAGCGTCTAACCTGTCTTATTCGTATTGACGACAAGACCGAATGTTTTGAAAATTTAAAAAGAGCATCGAAGTATCATCTGCCTATGCGATTTTACAGATGCCACTCGCTGAGACCTTGACTAAGATACAACTCATAAAAATTATGGGCCCGAATATCGATACTTAAGGAGTCACAATGTCCACCAATTCTCAGGCGGACTCAATACGATCTGCCTTAACAGCCTGCCGTCCGCCGGAGAGATACGACTTGAACCGTTTAATTGCAGTTGGCGCGCACCCAAGACAATCTAACATTTGCAAGAAGATTGACTGGTTTAAGCAGTTGAACGCACCCGCAACCTCTAGAAAAACACCAAGGCTGACCTGCTCATTTCCAATCCACCTCCTGCCAGAGGTGCGCCAACGCCAGTTCAGTCGACCTTGACTTTTAAAAGCCGAATTGACCAGGAGAGAAGAATTTGGCCGAGTCTGTCAAGTCTACCAATAACTAGCCTCTCGAGAATCTTGGACAAGTAATCAACTAGGGATATTGGACTGTAGTTAGCGGCTCGAGTACGCTCTTCCTTGTTCCTGAATAGTGGGACGATCCTCGCTTCCTTCAATCTGGCAGGAAAAGAACTCGTATCAAAGGATAGGTTAACTATAATATAATAGCTAACGGACTAGCAAGCGCGTAGGTGTTTTCTCTTAACAGCTTGCTCGGAACGTTGGCTGCCCCGCAACCCTAGCTAGCTTTCGTATTTTTTGGGAACCCTCTGGGCCTCTAGCGGACTTACATGACTTAGTTTCGGCGCCTCAGGAGGCCTGTCCTGGATTGACGAAAGGTTCCCCCAGTGCAAACGGGCAACGGGATAGGGGTCAGAAAACAATGGAGTTAGCTAAATTGAAGAGGCCACACATAGGAACCTTTCACAGTTGGTCACAGCTATCTGATCCATACATATCTTTGAGGACGGGCTTTTGGTGGTCAATGCGGTAATCTCCAGAAGAGAAGAACCCTACATTTTTCTACCCTACGATTTATAGTGCATTCATATTGCATTCGTTAAGGCAAATAGACGCATTTCAGCAACGAATCCTCGCTAAAACCAAGAATTCCGAAAAGCATTTTAGAGGCTGTTGCTTTACGTTCCGCAAACACATAGCATTTGTTTGGGGTGAAAGTCCCTGATCTCGAGTCTTCAGAGCACCTTCGCAAATACGCTTGGCAGCTTCCCTTCACGAATCTGCTGTTCCCCCAGAATTATTTCCAGGCGCTTTGCAAAGTAACTACGAAACAGGTCGAGACTTGCCACTTGCTTTTAATTTTCCTTTGCTCAGGCTGCCTAAAAAGATCTTCGCATATAATTAGCAGATAGGAGTTAACTTTGCCAGATGCTAGAGCTGCGTCCTATAAAGCCTGTGGGGTATTTAGTGAGAGCAAGATGTTTTAACTTGGCAGTAAGTAACAATGGATTGGGAAAGTATTTTGCTAAATACTCGGAAGCGGTCAAGCTCTGGATTACTCACTCCTCGTACACACTAACATCCTTATGAAGTTTCTGCTGAATTTTAACGTATATTCCAAATACTTTGCTTGATGTAAGCATCGGAGTTTTCGTACTTTGTAAAATCTAACATTTCTAGAAATTAAAAAACAAAAAATACTGGTGTGCGTACACGTCTCTGCGACCTCTTTGAATTCTGAAGGTGGCTGTGCTTTATGTATAACCTAAACGTAAACAATGCTGGCTGTATTTGTGTGCAACGTAACAGACGAGCCACCTAGTAAATTTTACGGGCTGACTCGCAGCCAACGTTTAACGTCCGAGGTACTGCTTTCGGCATTGCTGCATAAGACGGACCCCTTTAGACGCAAACGTGCAGCGGCGGGATCGAACCCGTGGACCTACGGGTCTCCTTCGATTGCAAGTCGCACACGAATGCACCACGCCACCGGGGTCGACAACTAAGTTCGTTATAAAAAGCCTTTTTACAGATTTATCGTTGGGTCCACGGTTGGTCAGTTTAATCGTAAGGGCATGAAACGTTCGTATTTATGCGGAAAAGTAACGTATTTCAATCTGCCTTTTCATAGATTAATTGTGAATGGAAGGTAGTGAAAATACGCCCTATATGTATTATATCTCAATATTCCTTCTCACCATCACCAGTGCGAGAACAGATAAAAGGAACACAGAAAGTTAACGTGGTATTAATTCACGATTCAGTATGACATACCACACATTTATTAGTTAGGTTTACATTTATTGGGATATCGAACAAACTTGGCGAATTTTGTGACACTTTGCTGTTGTTAGAATCGATTTGAACCAAAGGGGATAAACGATCATTAAGCGACAAGGGCTCTTAATGTTGCTGTGTACTATCATTAGCTTCTTCGTACGGACGTTCGAATACCACCAAACATTATAATATCACTCGAGCTGCGGGAACAGCTTCAGATACGCCAGCTGGTGCCCACCTCTGTGTGGCGGTCATCAGGGAGAATTCGAACTAAAACACGAACAGAAAACCCACTGTTCGCCATCTTGTGATGGCACCACCGGAAGCTTTGTACCGGAAGATGACCCGTCTCCCGTTCGAAGGGTCCTGAAATCAACGAGACCATATCTCAGCCCACTGACATAACCTTGTCAGCCACTTCCTCTTTTCAATAATAAACTACTTTCATGGTTTATGAGTTTTTATCACCGAGAGGTTTTTAAAAGCAAGGATTGTCGCTTGTTGTTCTGGTGCTGTTCATTTACGGCAAGAAAATTTACACCAATAGTATCATTTTCAGACAGCCGGATATACCTAAATAGCTATCAGCCGCAGAATCATTAGACAAGAGGTATTTGGAAACACACATCCTTTACCCTCGTACACCCTAATGTGATATTCTAGCATATCACGACGTTGTTATAAACCGCCACTCCTTTTTTTAATCATTCTCACCGTTACGAACTCGCGGAAATGTCACTATCAATTTATTTGAATGGATATATTATATTTATATATTTCCTCCTAAGAAGCATGTTTTACCAATGCAAAGAGTTTATAAAAAGCAATTTCAGCAGTAATCTTTATTTTTGACGAATTGAGTCCTGTGAGATATCAATGCTCAAATTTCAATCTCAAGACAATTTTGGCGGTGACTGCGGCAAGTATATTTGAGAAATAGTGGATGATTGATTATGTTGCCTACACCCCAGAAAATAACCCCAGAGACGGCCAAGACGGTGGGTAGCGATGATGCCGTATTGGTTCCAGTAAAAAGAAGGTAGGAAGGCCACGGGAGACGGTGATCGAATCGGGAGGTGAATCGGCAAACGGGAAAGTGTCAGGGAAGGCTCTTCTCCCTTTGCGCCTATTGCAACCAAACGCGTCCTTCATCGATCAGGCCCGTTTAAGTCGTCACTCGAAATTCTCTCACGGAGAATCGAGCAGAATACTT
Source organism: Stratiolaelaps scimitus (assembly GCA_019614645.1). Taxonomy (NCBI): domain Eukaryota; kingdom Metazoa; phylum Arthropoda; class Arachnida; order Mesostigmata; family Laelapidae; genus Stratiolaelaps; species Stratiolaelaps scimitus. Next base: position 1,056,784 of record JABWDB010000024.1, on the reverse strand, counting down.
GTGGATATAAAGCCAATTGATCAACATGAGCCCTTGTCAAGCCGCATCCGAGAAGGGAAAAGTTTATTCTAATGAGCGTGTGGGTTTTGGATGAATACAATCAAAGGTTCAGCATTCTCATCTGCTCATGGGGCAAATATTTGGTGAGATTTGGTATCCTGACCGTTTCCAGGTGCTATTTCATTGATGAGTCTACTTGCGACACTCAAATAGTTTTCTCTTTTAACCGTGTATATCATTAGAACAATAAATGCTACGCTATGTCCCACAGACGACAACGGTGGCTCCGATGTAACTGATAGACAGAGGTCCCTGAGGCTTATTCGTTGAAGTCCGTGATTGGCCTCTCCAACTACGGTTATATTGTTATTACATACTGTTGGGTAATTTGACCAACTTGGAACAAACATGTTTCAACATGCCGTTTTTCTAATAACTATCATAAATGCGACGTATGGAGAATTGTGCATATAAACTGTGAATTCTTCCCTTCTCTTCTGCAATTAATAATACATTCTCTTCCCAATTACTATTAAAAATATTTTCATTCATTCATCTATTTTTTTTATTCTCTTAATGAAGTTGATTTATGCAAATATTTTTGTCTTTATCCCATTTATTTCTCCGGTCCCTTCGCCAATCTATCAACCTATCCTTTTGCCACATCTATCTCCTTGTGATGTTTCATTATATAGGATGTATTTGTTGCGGCCTTTCACTAGTGTCCTTTTAAAGCTTCGCAGCGTGGCTATACAATGCTGGAAATATATATTCTGCTGAATCTACATCAAAGCCTACGATTCATACGATGTTCAAAATAATTGCGCTCATTCGATGACTCTTTCGGCCATAAGCAATAGCGTTCCGATCTGTAATATATAATAAGTCCAATTGACCTAGACGGTTTTCATGTGAAAATGTCGGCCTGAGTACACTTCAGTATCAGCTAAATATACATATGTATTGGAATGGCAAGTGATTTTCACTGACATTTTTACAGATCATAGTTATAAAATTTACCACAGCGCTCGGTGATTAGCGTATTAGGTTATCGCAGCTTGTGAGAAACCTGAGAGAAACCTGGCTAACCAAAATACCATTGGGCTTGTTCTTCCCCTCTAAGAGGTCTTACTCATGTCCGGCTACAACTGCGACTTTAGGTCAGGCCGTGTCCTTCCGGCCGAGACACCGGATGTAGATAAGGAAGCGTGATTTGTACCTCTCCCTTTTTCCTTATTATTTCTTGTTTCCTGATGAGACACCGCCGGCCCCCTGGTATATACCCACAGAGGGAAACTGCTCATGCTCCACCGAAGCAGGCAAGAGGAAACATATAGGGACATCGAGATGATACGAACCCTAGTGTATTATTATCAGAAAAATACTGGATTTGGTCTAGATAGTAAATATATTATATCAAATATGATCTAATGTAAATACTAATAATAATAAAAGCGACAGTGCTTTGAATAACTCTATATCGTAGCTGGTTAGGAACGGTTTGAAATGTTTGTCGTTTGAATGCTGATGGCAGCGTAGTAGCGTTCCCTTTTCACTCAAGTAGTTACGGCTTCTTTCTTCGTCTAATTAAGACGATCAGTAAGGGCTTAGTCGCTTAGAATTAAACTCCGGTCGATTTTTCATTAATAAACGCATTAGAACATTCAACATAATATAGGATGAGCATGATCATTATGGATACAAAGGTAACTACGAGCACTTTGTTGCACAAATGAAATCGCAAGTGAGTTCAACCTAGATGTCGCCATACAGGGCAGATTAAAAAGTTAAAACATTTAAATTGCAAGAGTTTGATTATTAGAGGCGGTACCTTGTGGTTGTTCTCGTACATATCGTCAAATGAACGTGACTAAAGTCGATATCGAAGCAAAGTGCCGAGACACATGCAGGCAACTGTTCGCAGCTGATGTCTGTCCGGCCTGATGCATCTGTATTTAACATGCTGCGCAACATCGCAACGAGTAGAATACAAAAAAAACGCCTCGTTTCGTATTCCGATGTATTAGCGTTAACGAGAATAAATTAGAGAGTAATCAAGTCTAAATTAATTGCGCCATCTTAGCGCGGGTCTTCGATCACGTATTACTGAAAGTCATCTTATCAAACGCAATCTGCTACATTTTATAATAATGCTAATGTTCCATAGAAGAAAAATATAAAGTGAAATTTGAAAAAATACATATCTATCCTCTCTGTCTTCTTCAAAATCATAGCTACACTGTGGGCACGGCCTGAAATGTTTTCGCTCCTCTCATGATTAGTCCTGTGCACAAGGAAAAATCTAAAGCTAATGTAGATATTATAATTATAAACCGGTTGTCCAAGAACCCATGCATCATCCGTAAGAAGCTTCTAGTTGATCATATCTTCTCCTACCTTGTACATAAGGAGCTGCTGGACTATGCTCAGCACGGTTTTATCAAGGGTCGCTCCGCATATATATATATATATATAAATTTTGGTGACGCTAGATATCGTGGAAATTTATCAGCGGCTCTTCCTCCAATTCCATTCGAGTGCCCACTGTTCCACAGTTTATGGTCTACGACTGGGTGGTATGATATAACTGCGACTGTCTAGAACAGTCGCAGTTATATCATACCACTCATATCAAGTTAACTGGACGCAGATACTTCTTCTGATGTTGTATCGAGCGTATTTACATTGGCGCGTTGTTCAAACATAAATGAATCATCATCAACAACATCAGGCTTCACACGGACAACATCGAGTTCTATATCATCATCTATTCGGGTGTTGTAAGAATGCGTCGATATGTGACAACGGCAGTGGGCGGAGCCTGATGAAGCCTTCCTCAGTACGAGGATGGCTGCTGTAGTGGCACCACACGTACTCACTCCTGTGCGACAGATGTATTATATTATAGCTGCCATGACACGCAGGCAGGCAGCTACAGGCCAAGCTGTAGATGGCTGTGGTGAAGACGGTGACGTTAGCTAAAGATAGGTCTTTTGCAGCATCGAGCGAGATCGGGATAACGATGGGGGCTGCTGTGAAGTGGATTGGGTCAGTATCGAACTGGTTGGTAGATACTGTACATCTCTCTCCGTCCGTTTGCTCGTCCGTACCTTCAGACCCTATCGGCGTACATAGGTGTGCATGTGTGCGTGCGCGCGCGCGTGTATCTTCCCTCATCCATTTAGGGCAACAGACTGGAGGGAGATATTCGTACAACGGCAGTGTGGCCGGACACACCCAATATGCATCGGCGGATTAGCTAATGTAACCGCCCGCATGTGCGACCTGTTTGGGAACAGTGAAAACCATTGAATTGGCGAAGGGACATATACTCCTAAGATGAGCAAATATTACCGTATAAACGTTTGGTGTATGAATAAAATCATAATTCAAATATATTCAAAGATGACTTGAAGCAGATGATGTTGCTGTATTTTGGTGGTTAAAGGAATGACCCAACGAGCTATAGAACACAACAAAGCACAAGTCCGGATCGTACTTATCACTTTATTATTTCACTTCACGGGAATTGGAATATGCTATGTTGGTTTTTAGTGTGATACTTAGCACTGGGTGTGACAGCGTCCTTGATTATCAAAATAATGATAATCAAGGTTAGCAAGGCAATGCCGAAGAGCAGTGTCAGTGGTGACCCTGGTTGTGAATATGGAGTAGTTACTTCATATTCACAAGCAGGGCCCTGGTGATTCTGCTTTCTGGGATTACCTTGGCCACAAACTTAGATTATATACTACGAACAGATTATGTTCAGATGCGCCATCCAAAACTACCGTGCAAACTGGTCTACCTGGGGTACCTACATAGTTAGTCATTAATATGCAATGTACATGAGATTATAATATCAAAACAAAACATCACCAAAATTTTTAAAATACAGACTCGGTTTACAAACTGAATATTTTGCAGACTGCTCCTTTGATACTTCGTCTACAATTGTACAGTAAATATTAATATAGAATTTCAAGGGAAAAGGACAGGGTAGCTGCTGTCGCATCAAGTTTTTTTTTTTATCATCATTTTTTTTATGGCGGAGAATGCTTATGCTCATCATCAAGTATTTGGAATGAGCAAAACCAGGAGATATAATACGACTCACTGCCCTGCACTAGAAATACGAAAATGCCCATTAGACAGAAGATTGAAGCCATTCATGAAATGTATTGCTGCTACTTCCCCACAATTTTATTGCAGATGAGAATAAAATAATCATAATTGTAATAGATAGGAGTGCGGATCACCATGTCCGAAGTTAAATCCGTTTATTATCAAGTTTAGCCTTTGACGATATTAAATCTGTGTGATATACTCTGTTCATATGTAGGTTTTGTATTTTAGTAGAAGAAGTGACAAAGTGTATAACATGGACGTTGATATAAATTTGCGACCGACATGCTATAGTAATTCAGTGCCCTCAGCATATCGTATGTACATCAAAGTTTTTCTAGTTAGCAATTTGGTTAAACTTCTTGGTTAAACTTGAATGTAGCGGAATTGATTACTATTATAAATTATAAAATATGACTGCTTCATCTATCTCCTGGTCGAGTCTGGATAGTTGTCGAAATATCTATAGGGGAATAATGGTGACAATTGCTTAGTTCGTGTCGAACTAAATAGACTATTTTCTAATTAAGCTATCTCTTTAAATAGTAGTTATTCTTCATATTTCAAAGAATAGTGCCAGCTCAGCCTGACTTGGCGACGGGGCTCGCTGGAGGATGATATTCCATTCGTTGAGTACAGCTTGCAATAGTAGGTTCGTAAAGCCATTTTGCAACCGAGAGAGAGAGAGAGAGAGAGAGAGAGAGAGAGAGAGAAAGAGAGACGAAGGAAGGGAACTCATAGTCAGAGAAGGAAGTGAATAAAGTAAATTGAGGGGACAGGCGGTTCCAGTGTTGTTGGCTGATGAGCGTTGAGGGACTAGCGATTCTAAGCGAGAGATGTATACAGGGTTAGGGGATGATTAAAGGGATGCTTGCAGGGATGGACATGCATAGTGGCCTGTGGCGGATCGCCCACGTGGGAATCGCAGGGATTGCGGGAAACGAAGCCAAGGGGAGGGAGCGAGCGAGCGAGCTAGTTGTAGCGTGCCAGCTAGACGAAGGCGCTAGGGGGCATCCAACCAAAGGGCTTGGCCGACGGTCCGTTTCGCCGGACCAAGCCGAAGCGGTTCGGTCAAACCGAACGGGTTTACGCGGACGCCCTCGGTTGAGAGCTGTATAGAAACGATGTTGATGTGAAACGGCGATCAGACCAGCGAGAGGGTAACAGCGCTTCCAGCATCGCTAATGACCTAACAACGCTTCCAGCATCGCTAATGACCTGTTTCTGGAGGAGTGCCGCCGACTGAGTCGGTTTTGGGGGGAGGGGGTAGAGAAAGAGAGAGAGGGAGGGAGGTAGGGGGCAAGCAGACATTTCAGTTGGAGGAGTGCCGCACAATAATTGGTTCTTTGTTCTCACACACAGCAACGCTAGACGAATAGCACAGTGCAGTGCAGGTGTACATCTGTGTTGCGAGCATTTCTGCCAATTTAACAGCTTCACTCGTAGATTGGACGTGATTTGTGTATACAAAAAATCTCGGAGAGGCTACATATAGCGTAACATAGGAAATAGTGCCAGCATTACACAGATACGTCTCCTAGTAGAACTGGCCGATTGCTTCGTGTAGTTCATAAGTATTTACTTTCCAGTCTGACTTGCTGTGACAAACTAATAATAACTGACTTGCTATTTTTGTCTGGAATGCCTCATATGTATATGTTTTTAATAGCCTTATCGTTATTCTTTTGAATGGTATACATCATCAGTAAATGTAAAGGTTTATTGGTTTATTAAAGGAGCTGCAATTTCGCAATGCTTGAGCTCTCTTATATGTCAGTAGTGGTGACCTTTGAATTATTAAATACGAGACGGCTACAGCTCTTGTTGCTATTTCTACCCTTGTTAGCTCGGGCAAAACTAGCATACTGGATCTCGGGTCTTTGCTGTGACATCCCTATATCCAAATATGAACAAAGATTTCTAGAAACAGCCTTTTGATTGATGTAACGGCCCAGCTGACGTACACATTAAGCTACCTTGGCATTAAGTTATCTATTAATAGATTACTATCTTCAGAGCGGAGTAGGAGATGCCTCAAAGTGCGCAATTCCTAAACAAACAAATGTTCAACAAGGACGCCGACGCCAACAACTCATTTTGCCTCCGCGATGACTTCATTCGTATCGTTGCCTCAAACGACAGCGCCGTCGACTGCCCCCATCTCCCTAGCCAGCTCTCTTCATACCCCCCCTGTTCGCCACTGCTGTTCTTGTGACAGCAGAAGCCAGTCCGAACAAGAGTCAGTCGTCCTGACATTGCTTGCTCGTCCGTTCTTTCGCCCGCTCAGCGTCGCCTCTAGATCGGGTGAAGAAGACAGCCGGATTGGGAAGTCAGAGAAACCACGATGGGGGGCTGATTCCGGCCAAAACCGGGATCGTTTTGGGGATGAATTGGATGGCGACAGTTGAACGAACAGAAACTCGTTCGTTTGGTCTGCCCTGTCTAGACATCGCATGGTGGTGTTGCTGCTACTACTGGTGTTTTCGTTCGGCGCACATTGGCGCTGACGACACTGTTCCAGCGCTGCGGCGGTCCAACACCCGCCTTCCAGGGTCCCTGCCTCCTCGACTCATCGTTGCCTTCATCTGGAAAGGTCCAACAGAACAGAAGGAAGTCGAAATACCAGACGAAAACAGCGAAGACGCGACTGCTGCTGATGCTGCTGTCTTCCCCAGTTTGCGATTGCCACTGGTGGTGTTCGTTCTGTTACTGAAACTGCCGTACTGGCAGTATTGCTACCGATACCCCATCCCCAGTTACGGGTGACACACACCAATCCTTTGGGACTAATACGTGTCAACCCTTGAGATCTTCAGATCCCTTTGGCTCTCGAAATCACTCGACACTGTGTACATCATTCTCTCTCTCTCTCTCTCTCTCTCACTGGGACGTAAGATGTAGGGAGAGCGGAAAATGCCGTCGAATCTATAGGCTAGCTGGAAAATATGATAGAAAACGCCGAAGTATAAAACAAGGTATAAAATACACAAACGTAATACTTAAAGAGGTAAGCCTGTTACTATGAAAGATAGATTGCTAGAAAAAACTAATATAGATAGATACACGGCTTTGCTTTGTAGAATTACCTACAAGTTGGATAACCTCTCGATACTCCTCTGCGGGGCAGCGCTGCACAAAGCAACGTTACTAAATTTATCCCGTATTCATTGAGGTTGTCGCAGAAATCATTTGCCTTTCGGTCACGACGTGTGGGGTATTCTTGCCATCTCAGAGACCCTCCCAGACACCTATCGAAATGTTCTCCTTTTTAAGCGATATCACGGATCCGGTTATCTTGCCACTGCGTTGCTGACAATTTATCCTGACTCATAGTTTTCCGATGTCTTCCACAAACAGTTTCAACGATTTCGAGAAACAGACATATTGATCTAATCTAAACACCTGATTCTTGATTTATTCTAAACGTTTGTCATGTACTTCCCATGATTTCCCTTTTATCTGCCAGATGGACTACTGAACGATAAACCAATGAACGTTGCATCAGGCGGATTCCGCTATTCGGATGAATTTGTGCCACTACGCCAGTGGTGAAAAGGGGCGACGGCCTTGACAGACAGCCGATGACAGCCACTACCACCACCACCATCACCAAGAGCAATAACAGCGTCAGTAACATACGCACGAGCCGAGTATTTCTTGGTTTAGAGCATTAAGGAAGAATCAGGCTTCGCCGACATCGGCTGATGCAACAGTTACACCGTTAAGGACACATAATCGTCGTCGTATGCCGGTCGATCCGGTAAAACACAAGGGAACACCAGAACTCCCCTTGCACGACTGCCGTCAGCACCGCCACAAGCAATGCCAACATCAACAACAACATCATCATCATCATAAAAGATCGTTATTGTTCTCAGAAATAAGCTTTGTAACTACGTAAAGAAGGCAGAGAGAGAGAGAGAGAGGGAGAGAGAGCAGTGGTAGGAGGAGAAAGTGGCAGAGTCTGATGACAGACCCGTCATGATCCAGGACGAAGGCGTGGATGTGATGCGGCAATATTCAGATGGCAGCACAACCACCACCACCACACAACAGATAGGAAGAACGAAGCAGGAACATAGAAGAAAATAATGGAAATGTACGAGGCAGGGGACGGGATGGGGGTGGCGTGTTGGGGGCTCCATTCGTTTTTGTAGCAAATTTATCACACTGCGGGATGGTCAATGCGGGAAGGCTGAAAATGACTTGCGCATGAGATCGAACAGCAGAAAAAACACTTGGCTAGTCATAGCTTCCAGTCTTCGAAAAGCATTCTTTTGGTAGATAGGTTGCATGGGATTGAGAGATAAGGTTGAGAAGGGTGGAGACATCGAGAAGAAACTTCAACCACAGCCAACAACATGAACATCAATAATAATAATAAGACAACAACACGATAATGATTTTTTTAACCACAATTTATATTTTGCTTTGAGTTCTCACGTAGAGAACATTGCGTGATACAGGAGAAACAATATCATAGCAGATTTGTTGATCGAAGGAAACACTCCCGTACTGAACATAGGTAGCGCGATTTGAATCGCCAGTACTAAATACTATATTGTTGAACTTCGAAATTACCTATTTTTTTTGTTAGCCCATGTAGTAAAAATGAGTACAAAGAGACGGTGTCTACTCATTAAGCGGCTCTGAAAATAGCCACGAATTGTCAATAAATTGAATCATAATCGACCATCAACGTTCACCTCTTATAACCTAGCCACCACAGACAGTTAAATGGACTTGTGCTTTCATTGCTAGCCAATAAATTCAATCTCTAATCACTTTTGCTCAAAGTACAAGATTACGTTCACATGTACTGGATTCTTCTGTTAAACATCTTCAGTGTTACATACCCTCAGCTGTCTAGGGATTAGACACTAGATCGTTACTTGTCTGAGCCGCGAAGCACAGGCTGCTAGCACTGTCAATATTTAAAATGCTAAGCGCGGGCGTGAGTTTGCCTTTTTTTATCCAAACAATAAGAACACCTAAAAAGTCTATATACCAAACGCATTATAATAAGTTCGTGATGACCAATTCATTGATTTAATTGATCTTCCAACATTTATCGAAAGGTGGAAGTAGTGACTTCTTATCATCCAGTGGTGATTTAAGCATAGCATGTTGTGTTATCAAACATATGCTAATGGAATTCACATTCGATAGAACTTCATAATCTAGCATAATTTTCTACTCATTGGCGATGACAGTGTTCATACACTGCCTCGAAATTATGATTATATTCATATGACGTAAATGATGTAGTTCACGCCATCATGGGGGTGGTCGTCTGCTCTTCAACTCACTTATGTCGTTTCATGTATAATAGTGCTTGCCCAAGTTATGGACGCCATCTAACTTGCGACAAGTCCTTTGTGCTGAAGAACTTGGTTTACCAACGAGAGTTCCTCGTGGTCCGGTGTTTCTTAGTTGAACACAGGAGAGATTTTATTTGATTTTAGAATGTAATTTATTGATAAAAAGAGAACCAAATGTGTCAAGGTTAAGATGATGCAACGTTGAAATGATAGATATGATGCTGTATGTTAACTACATATCTAATACTATTCCACAGTAAATGCTTTCGTCGTAACTTAAAGCGTGAGATTGTCCGAACGCACATATTGTGCTGATCATTGCTAAATGCCTAAATAAATACGATGGCTAGGTCGGGACTGTCTCGTTTTTGCTAGAGTTTCTTAGGCGATAAAGCATATTATCTCCTGGCGTTAACATAGCCGCATAACATAAACATGGTTACAGGAAACATACCATTTGAACTCGCCACAGCTAATTGGTTAATATAAATCGATTTGCGAAACTCTAATCAAAACTCTAGCCCTTCCACGTAATTGAATTGTAACCACTTCCTCGCCGGCTTTGACAGTCCAACCCATTACGGCGTCGGCCGTCACAATTCTGCTGGCCAAAACTTGTTCTTCTGTTTCGCCGTTGGTCGGCGTGGTGGGCCTGCTTGAGCGAGTGTGCGACCCGCTGCAACTACTACCACCACTACAGCTGCTCTAGTAGGCTGCCGCAGTTGCGAAACTGTGGCGGCGCAGAGAGAGTGCCCATTTGGGAGCTGCGAGGCGTTCCGTAGCCACCCCAAGATAGATGACATGGGGTTTCGTCTACGCTTACAAGCAGGACGTTTCTACTTGTGACAATGGAAATGCCATTACAGCGAACGTTACCAGCGGGGGCGGAGGGGGGGGCGGTCGTTGGAGTATAGTGGGAAAACCCTTAGAGGGGTACAAGGGCGTAGGAGGGAAAAGCAGGTCTGAGATACGGATTGCGGGTAGGGAGCTGCGTGTCTTCATTGAAGCTGTCGAGGACCCTCTTCCCTAGAAGGGGTCGTGCGTCCTAGTAGACCGCTGTCGCTCTTTGACAGCGAAGTCCGTAGCAGTCCTTAGCAGCAGTCTAAAGTGCATCGTGTGAGAGAGGTGGGGTGGTCGCCGTAATCCATTTCGAGAAGTCGGTAGAGAAACCGAGTGAGAAAAAGAGAGCGAGGCGAGTGAGAGCCACTGAGGGTTCGAGGCTAGCTAGCTTTTTAGACTGGGCGGTGCTTCCCTACCCTGATATATTGTGTGAAGCGGAGGGTCCTTTTCTAGCGTTTCAATAGTGTTAGGCTACGTCGTTTCGAGCGCGTGATGTGAGCAACGGGGACATTATGACCCTTATCTTGACAACCTTAGCTTGTACTTGACTACCTCGACTTTAACGACCCACCGAAATGCTCTTGGTGGAACTTTGCTCTTTGAGTGACATCATTCGATATGGCGCGAACCCATTACAATAATGTACTCTAGATGAGTGTTCATAATCTAAAAATATGTTAAAAACGCATTTTCTACTGTCGTAAGAATGTTGGTTGTACCAATATGGTTTGCTAGTTATTCCTCTTAAATATCAGACTTAGCTTGGAATGGGTTAAAACTCCGCCAAAGTTGTATTTAAGTACCACTTAGAAGGTATACTCTTATTGCAGATCTCTATATTGGCTGTGGTTTATACTACTATAATCAAGCTCGCCATGATGATGAAGCACACTAAGTTTTTTTTGTGTACATACGGTGCAACAATAATCAACAATCAATCAATTAATTTATTTGAAGTAACAAACGGAAAGGACGGTAGTGCATCGTTCGTTCACAACTACACTAATAATACTTGGCGTTGAAGTGTCTGCGGACCCTTATTAGGTGGGTCAACAAGTTTTCTATACAGAAAGAAGAGCGGTTCTTTAGGGAGAAAATTGTTGATGCATCTCTTCAGCCTATTCCCCCTGAAACTCAATGCACCCAGTTCAGCGATCGTCAAGTGACTTTATCCAGTTCGAAAAAAATATTGTTTTCATAGACCCAAAATGCTCCTCAAAGGTCGCTTTAACGCCATCAGTTGTATCATAACGCTGGCCTCTGAGATGCGAGCTACGATTTTTGAAGGGGTCATAGTTTCTTGGGCCAAATCTGGAGGACAGTATGGGTGCTCGACAATTTCGAAGCCTAACTCTGCCAGTTTAGCCATCGTACGAAGTGACTTATCTGCAGGTACGAATCCTGGTTAAATCAAGCATCTTCTTCTTCCGCATGCCAGGCGGATTCCTTGTCTTTCATGCCGAGCAATTCACTCACAAGTGAATTGCTTGGTTTCGGGTGTGTTGTGGTGATTCCAGCTTTTACCAACGGTTACGAATCGGCCCCAATGGTCCAACAGACCTCTCGCTTCATCTGCGCGAGATAGCGCAAGAAAAGCATCACTCGTTTAATTTTTTGGCACACAGAGAAGCTGTGCGGCACTCACTTGCTGTTTAACTTTCTCATATCGAGATCGCGATATGGAATGGAAATAACTAAACCCTTGCTCGTCTTTAACTCCGCCTCTGCCTTATGACCCTTAACCCGACGATCCTGCAAGACTATATCGTACACTTTTAGCACATTTTCTTCATTGTGTTTGGAGCTCCTGGATATGGTTCGTTTTGGACATTGGTTTGACTCTTCCACCGAAATTCACCGATGCAATAGCGCACAATTTCGCACGATAGGGCACACATTTCGTAAACTGCATCTAACTTCATTTTTATCTGGGTTGCACCGCAACGCTTAAAGCAGTAGTGTTTAGCAACAGCCCAAAACTCGAAACTGGCGACACCGTCCGAGAGGCTTCCACTCGTAGATGTCGTGAAAACAAACGATACCGCCGATCATTGGCTCTGTTGTCTGCCGTTTCATCGAGCAGGCTTTCTACCAAAACATGAACCTTCCACCACTGGTGAGTTGAACATGCCAATACAGGAAACTTATTGACCCACCTAGTATATGTGAAATTGAATTGATCTTGTCAGATTTCACTAGGAATGGCCTACCCCTTCTCGAAACATATATACTCTAGCTTTACGGATTTCTATATATGGAGCGGGACAGCTTTCAGGAAAGCACATAACAAATCTTAGTTGAATGTAGTTCTTCGTGACCTTCAAAATCCAACCTTATCCGGTGGGAAGCCAAATTATTTCGTGAAGATATGTCAACATCTGAGTGCCTCTCAGCAGCCTCTAGTCAGCTATTGTCGTAGAGAATAACCAGTGTTTGAAAAAAGTATGCTGACAATTACTTAAAAGAGACACACTCACTTGTGTTATATTCAATCTGCCTCTTACCCGAAATTGAAACCGTGGACTGACAAACCACGAAACCATGGATTATCTTTATTTCACAGCGGTTTTTATTAATTACTATTGTATAATATTAGGCATCATATTTTCAGATCATATACCTAGATCAGATATGATCTAGGAATTTACAGCATAGTATAGAACATATGTCAATGAAAGCATATTAGGAACATAACCATTTAAGAAACAGGTTGAACACTATGGTGCGATGGTCTTGTAACAAAGCTTGGCCACCTTTCTAATGTAATCATACATTTGGGTTTGCCGGAGGGCAAAGACCTGTGATTTACATCGTTTGCAGAGGAAACAGGGAACGTGCAGCAGTGTCCCAGTGAACACGAGGCACAAAGGAACATCATGGTACACCCGGCGGGGCTGACACCGGCGGAAAGAATGCAATGAGTGAGCCCGATCTCTCACTACCACCTCATATGGCGAGCTGGCGGGCAAGCAAGCACTAAAAGGCCGAGTGTGAGCGGTTGAACGCTAGGCTCATGCAGACAAAACAGGAGGAAAATGTGGAGTGAACCGACTTTTCCCCGAATGAAACAACGCTGTGATGATCATAAAGGCTGCGAGCGCACCACCGGGGTAAGCACCCAGATGGAGTCGACGCCGTTGGAGGTTTCGGCTCGACATTGGCTGCAACTGCTATTTAGTTCAACTGCTCTCCAAAGTCTTGTGAAAGTCTCATCGTCCTCCTAACAGTGACTATTTTCAGGTTCATTAAGATGGGCTCCATTTAAGCAGAACATGCTCTATGTACCAGACAGACAACTGTGGAGACAGAGTAACAGAAAGCGATTGCCATACGATGGCCATATGGTAGATGGCGAACGTTTGCATAGCTACATAGAACGTGTCTCAATGTTACATATCGAATCGCATGAATTTGGTCCATGATAAAAAATAAATAACTCTTAATCTCTAGAACCCCCACCTCTCCCCCGGTCCAGATTGACTTTGTGAAAGGGAAACCGTACAGTACAACCTACCGTGCAGTACACTGACGTCTATTACGGCGCTAGAGCAGCGCAATACCCTCAATGGTTCAGACCAAATCGTTTCCCACCTTATAGCCAAACATGTCAAGAAATTAAGTAAAAAAGACACTCCCTTCATAACACACAAGCAGTGTGTGCATATGTATAATTTTTAGTTTTACTATCGCGGTGTAGTTTCATCTTAAAGTTCAAAGGGTTACTACCTGAAATTATTTTCGGTTCGCGTTATAAAAGAGCTAAGGCTGATGTGATATAGATGCCTATGAAGGGGACTGTTGGAAACTATGGGACCACATAGTAGTTCACTGGGCCTTATTATTCCCTTGCTCTTCTTGCGTTTGAGTGATTCTTGCGCTCAGCGTCCTTACACTTTGACACACATTGGAATACAGGTGCTGAGTTACAACCGGGAACCAGACTTAATATAGTTTCCAGGACACTGAGTTCTGAGAAGACTACTGGATTTCAGCCATCATCACATCCTAATCTGTGACAGGGGTCTGTAAAGCATAACGAAGGGTAGGTGAATTTCAAGAATTGGGCCCTCAATGCAATAATATAATCAATTCTCACTGTGGAATTACAGATGGCGGTGCCGAAAAACATGGTCACAGTAGACTGGCTTACAAGAACTAAGGAAGGTATGCTTTGTGATACATTGCAAAAGTGAATTATAGGAAAATAATACCTCAGTAAAGAAAAACATATCAATTGTATGGCATAATGCAGAAATTAGTCTGTAGATGAATTCCTAATACTATTATCTGGAGATAACTGAAAATATTAATAGCCTAAGTTGCCAAATTCAAATGGATTAACTTGTATGACTAATATATATACTATTTTGTGTTATTGTGACCTATTTTGATGAGCAGCAGTATTGACAAGTACACGAATCATCACTAAAATTAAACCTACTAGCGGGATGAGGCTCGAAGCGCCCACAGCATATATTCTTTGCAACCTGCTTAACTGACAGCCAGGACCTTCAGGGATGCCGGACTCACGCTCCACTCAAGGCCCTTTCATTGTGTCTTTATTCTATGCGGCGTCCTTAATAGCAGCCTTCGTCGGCAGGCCGTCTCAGGTCGTCCGTCCGATGAATGGACGCATTCCTTCGAGGTATTGTTGTGCAAATCAGCAAACACCAAGGGACAGCTTCAATCGCCTTCCTGCCGTTGATTCAAGCAGACAGGATACATCGGGGTATGCATACATTTATGTACCTATAGATGTCGTTTCATTGCAAGGTAATGAATAATTTATTTAGGAAATATTCTTTCAGTGTCTTACAGTGGTAGGCGCTATTCTATAATATTACAAAAAATCAGAGTTATCATACTCTGTAGGCTTCTTCAACCATTTACTTAGCCGCCGTTTAATGATAAGACTATATATTATTTAAACTATACCATCGAATAGGCGACAGATTAGACTGACCGTGGCTTGTTGAAAGATCAGTCAATAGTATTTTACACCGCTAGAATGATTATTACCGTATGGCTTGCTTTAGTGAAGGGTCTACATTGGTGGAGCCAACGATGATAATCCAAGCTTCCAAGTGTGTATATGTGTTTGCATGTAGAATGCTTGTGTGTATGTGGGACGACTTGTGGTAGGCCATTGGAGAACGGCGACTCGCTTGGCAAAGTACAGCATAGCATGGTATGTTGACCAAGGTCAACTGAACTCGCAAAAATAACGACACTAATGCGAGGACACGCTGTAACAGGGAAGTGACTGCCAGAGGGCAAACCGCGTACAGGCGGCACACGATCCTCCCAGCAGAGGGTGGACGCACAAACGTACCGCCCTTGACCGAGCAGTCCCAAGTCAAGACAGCAGCAGCAGCAGCCTCACATAGGTGCCTGGGGCACCACTCAATGAACCATGTAATTCTACGTGTACATCAACAAGCTTTGTACTATTAACGATTTGAGAAGAGGCAGTCCGCGACCAAGAGAGAGAGAGAGAGATGAGGGGCGCGAACGAGCAATGGCAAAGAATTTTTAGCTTCACTCAAGTGGTGTTCCTTTTAAGTCAAATGCTGCGCGTTCACTTACGATGTCACTATAGTGCGTTCTCAAGTAATACCCTGGGTCGTCCTCGAATCATGACTTTCCGTGATCGATTCTTGGGCAAGCTTGCCCTGAGAGCTCTTTTTTTGTGGGGGATTACAGGAATGCATGATGCAGATACTTGTTGGGCGGTTCATACCAACATTAGTGTGAGAAAACCGAACTAAATCCGGGTACCTCCTCCCCTCCCCCGATGGCTCGGAAAGTTTTACACTGAGAGCTTAATCATCATCACTTAACTGTTTTTTCGAGCTAACCCTCAGCTGTTCCCTTATCTGACAGGCCTCAGCTATAATCATCATCACTTGTCATTGTTTATCTGCCGTAATACTTGTGCGGCACACTTGAAATGGACAATGTGCCTGGACACCGATTTGTATGTAACATATTATTTATAGAAAATATGCGACGTTCGTTTGACTAATCGTCCATGAAATGGGTCCGATTATTAACGTCACCCCCAGTTATTCTTGGGTTGAAGGATTAAACACAGATTAATGCAGCCGCAGATTTATTTATTGCATTTCTTGGCTATTGCTATTTTTGCCCTTACAACAATTTTGGTCTTGTCACCTTACTATACTAAGGACTTGTTCACATTTGGTAGCTTCTTCTTTCTCTGTATCTGTTATCAACTTATTGAAGTTCTCACCCTTCGGAGCACCCAGAGTCAAAACAGGTACAGGTTTCAGCGAGATCAATATGAATATCCTTCCCGTATATGTCCATCTGGCCAAAGCGATCGCGGCGACGTATTACAGGTACAAATGAATCTAGAGTATTCTATAATATTTCAACAATTCAGATAAATTACTAAATAATATGACAAAATAGATTACGTATACAACCTTACCATCTTGCAATTGGACAAAAGGGTTTAAACGACAATCATTTGCAACTCTATTTTCGTTGCATGATTTTCATGCTTTATTGACAAACTATTTTGCTTATGTCCGTTCGTTTGCAGTGTCATGGCACGATGTTCTTATCTTATGAGTATTGCTGCATCCCACAGACAATGCATTCGATAGTCACACATCACATGTATAGGAGCCCATTATGTTCGTACTAAAGAGACTAAAACGGAGAGGACAACAGACGCTGTGACGCACAACTGCGACATCGTTTACCCACACAACCTCTGTGGCAGTGGTCGCGATGGGGTATTGGCGGCCCCGCTCGTGGCTCGCGACGGGGATGAGCCGCAGCACCAGCAGCGGAAAACGTCAGACGAGGCGTCAGACTTTGGGGTGGGTAGCTCAATGTCTTCTATCTGTCTGAGTGTCCCCGCTTTCACCGCTGAACATTCGACGGGTAGAGGCCGGCTGGCGGAACCACCACCGCTGGCTGCCAACTTCAACGGGTGATCCGTCTAGTTGGGACGTCAGCAGATCTTTCTTTTCCTTTCACTGAGCCCCTCCGACCCTGGTGGCTCTTGCCTCTGCTACCGTTGCCGTTGCTGCACTTTCATCCGCTGTCCGTCGGTACTGCCGTCGTGGCGCGTCGCGCATCGCGACATCGATACGTGGTACCGGCGAGAAAGACGATGGGCGATAGGATGATGGCATAGGATAGGAGACAGATGAATCGATAGGGTAGCACTACGTAAGCCGACGAAAGAACGAAGGGTATAGGCAACAGCCACGGCAAGAAGCATCGATGCGAGAGGACGAGAGAGAGAAGGCGCATATTAAATACAAACCATTCAGCTGACACAAATCACTATATCCGACCGGTTCTAGTGCAGCTCACTAAGAACTACACATCCCTAAAAGGATAGGAATATAAATAAGCCTTGAGTATATTTGAAATTCAGATATATGCTCGTTTGATTCGATCTCACCCGATGCCCTCGATGCACTTTTAGAGCACACCAGATTCGCTGAATGCACTATGAAATGGGTTAATCCTGTAACCCCTAACCGACAGAGAGTGCAATCCGTGTGTCATTTGACCATTGAATAACTACTAGCGCCGCAACCGTTAGCTTTAGCAGATAATATAATAAATATAGTAAAATAAACATTAAATAAAAGAACCACGAAACTGACTACATTTCATACCTCAATCATATTAACAAAATACAGCCTTAAGGTTTGCCCATTATTAAGACCTAGAAGAAATAACAGATTCCATTGCTAGCAGGAACTGACTAAGTACTAACCGATAGTTGATCATGGCAACTAGCGTTTTATAGTCCAGGGATATCAGGCTGGCTCTCGCGATGCATAGGGTTTTCAAACCGGCACGATGCGGCTGTAGCGGGTAGTTTACCTCATACATATTGCAAAGTCGCACGATGAGCACACTGGCTTCCAGTGAAGGAACTAACCTTTTTCTCCGTGTAGCTATCGCACTGGGAATCACCGCACAGCCTGGCTCTTTAGTAACCTGAGGTCCAGAGATGACTCCCCAAGAACGGCGTGAGTTCGACTCCGTCAGCGGCTACGCGGAGAGACGTGATGCGACTAAATGTAGTGGACGTGCACTCACGCCCAAAGAAATGGCAGATTGCGATTGCAAAGGCGACGCACGATCGCTTGAAGCGAAGTCCATCGGTGCCGTGCTGTACAGTATACGCGCCGCTCGCAATCTCGAATATGAGTTAGGAGAGACCACCTATAGGTATTAGCCTGAATATCTGTAATGATTGTTTTATATGCATACCTTGCCCGGTCACATCCTGTAAACAATTTAATTTATTTTATTTAATAAAGGAACGTGTGAGTTAAGTAAAAGGCTGTAACGGCTGGCAGCGGATCGAGTCATCTATTATTTAAGCAGCGGAGTCAGCGCGGGGAGCTCCTGAACGGCAGCATACTTTCCACTTGCGTAACCATACCTAATTTCATCGTTTATATCTTCCCGAAACAAATCCATGTTTGCATAATATACACCACCAATTGCCGTTTTTAATGCTTGGAAGCAAGCATAATCACGATGGCTTAGATCAGGAGGATATGCAGGCTGAATCCTAGAGTTGTGCGCAGAGATGATAGTCTAGCTCTGTCAACACCGCATCTAAAGCTAGCCTGCGAATAATCTGTCGACTATGATATTAAGATGTTTCCGCATATAAACTCACCAAGTTTCAGAACGATACACAAATGTGGTATATTTACAACAAAACTGTTGTGGAAGTTAAAGATGATGATCATCAAAAACAATGAAATAGACTAAGCATAACATAATTGTGCTTTGGCAGCACCGGCAAATGCTGAACATACAGACGACTCACGCACATACACTGATAGACGCATACCTTGTCCACATCCGTCGTTGGGACACGCAGGTCATATTGTAGACAAGTTCCGCCACTTGTACAAGAACGACAACAGGACCCGTCATATCCTTACTGCCTTAATAATAGAGTGGAGTGATTAAAATTTGAACATATGTTGCAGTCTTCTACCACGAGAAGAGTATCATACTTGGATGGCTGTGTGCAATTTCAGCCCTTGATGGCGCATTTTACATAGTAAGGGTGTTCACCCGAAGCACTCTGTTGTACGAATCGCATTCATACCACAAGGACAACAAACGCTCAGTCCGGAAACGCTTGCAATAAAGACGACACAAATTTAATGACGTTGCTCCATTCCTTCCGAATGATATACAGACAATGTGTAACCCTTGTAACATTTTGCAAACCTAACTCGAATTGCTGTAGCTATCGCCGTCTGTGAGTAAGGGAAACATTTATTAGAGTTGATCGTGGAAAGTTTAATATGTGATCATGGTTTGATTTAGAAGGATGATCTGAATGGTACCTGATACTGGAATAATAATTATCAAGGCTTTATTCTATGTCGTATATTAATTATGATTATGTGTCTTAAAATATCCAATAATTAGCAAAGTAGTTGGGGACAGGGTATCCGGCCGAGGCCGTTATGGTCCCGAGGGAGGGCTTGAGAGCTGCGCGCTTGCCCCTGTGGCGCGGCGCAGCCTGTGGTAGACTTATTCGAGGAAATTACTTGATATCTGAATTGTATGGTGAACGCATATTTTGTTTTCTGCCACAGATAAAATATTTGAATGATTAATAGCAGTGTGAAAAATGTGTAGATTGTTTAAATCTTTGCAAAGATTTTGTTTTAGGTAGCAGATATGTTTACAAGTGAGAGGTGTAAACATTCCGAGTGGAAACGGTTCAGACGTTGTGAACATATGCAGATCGTTAAAGATTGACAAAGTAATCTAATGAATTAGTCTGATGTAGTAGCCACGTCCCATATTATGATTGTTTTAAAATTTTATTTATTTAAATACTATAATATATAATAGAATAATCTTTGCAGAAAACCTTGGAACGTGAGAATCCCTATACATTTAACAATATAGCCTAACCTATAAGTTAAACCGTCGAAGAATTCGTTTAGAATTAGAGAGATTTCTAGGAATTACTCCTCGACTTCACTAATCAATTAGGGACTGTGCCTAGTTCGATGTTTTGAGATAGCCTAACCAGACCCTCATAAGAATAACTGTGTATAAAAAGTTAACAATTATTCAAGCCACGTTCCTTGTTATTATTGACATGTTTTCATTTAATTAAATTTAGTTTATATATTATTAATGTATTGCGATTTGTTGTGGAAGTTTCCAGCCAGCAAAGCGTACCCAGAAGTATACAGCCTCAACTGTATCCTTTATCACAGAACAGAGTACGACTTCCACTTACGATTTTTATATTGTTATTCCTGGAAGCTATTCCTTTGTGCTCTCCGAACAAAAATTGAGAAAACCCTCCGATTGTTACAAGTGAAATACTCATGTATAATACAAAAGCGTGACGCATGTATGTATCTCTCATGTAGGATAGCTTGTGGGTTGTATCTCTAAATTTCGAAATTATTGCATCTGAATGAATAACTGTTTAGCTATTTTTCTCCCATCTCTGCCTCAAAAGTGAGCTTACTATTTCCAAACTGTAAGCCTATTACACATGGTATTATGGTGTAGCTAATTGCTGCTATTTGTGCAAATCGAGTGGAATAGAGGGCGTTTCATCCTGCCTCATTAAATTATTTTGTACTCATTTATATATTTTCTAAGGGTTTTAGCCTTCGACAAACACAAAATATTCAAAAATAACTAAATTGATGAAAACCGCCATGATATTAGACCATCGTCGAATATTTGCTAAACGGTATGTCCGTATCAAGTGGTCGGTGACCAGCTTCAACAGACCATTGAGCTGTTGTGTTAGCCGAAATCGTGCTGCGAAATGCTTAAGGGGGATCGGAGCGCTTTTTGTACTGCCATGCTGAATGCGGCCGTAGGGCTTAAATAAACTAAATAGATATTTAGATAGATAGGTGGACAGATTAGTTGAAGAGTTGGTCGTTCCGACGTGTGTAGCAATCGCAGGATATCACCATCTCATTATCAGAGTATTTACAGACCTAGTGACGGTTACGGCCTTCCCCCTAAGATTTTTTTAAGGCATTAGCGGAGCCTCTCACGAGGAGGGAACCGTAATATCCTATCTCAAATATCCTCCCTGTGGATACTATAGGGAGTTATTTGAGATATGATATTACGGTTGTATCCTTTCTATTGACATAGCGTTATAATAACAAAAGTCTATAATAACATATAAATCAGATTTTGCTTTGGCCGTTCCTATTGGAAAAACATTTTATGATAATAATAACTCTTCCAATAGATCTTCCAAAGTGCAAAGTGGCCTACATAAGTCAACGTGAACTTAGATCACTTTACAGGGACCGGAATTAGTACTTATGAGAAGACAATGGAATCTATTTCTCGTAACTAGTGAAATGTGACTAAGTGCACTTGTACCTACAGTAACGCACGCAATCACAATTAACAATTATCATACGCCTACTGAGCTGAGCCATACAGATGTTAACGGCCAAGGATACTCAAAGAGGTGTGTATATTTCCGCTATCAATAAAGATATGAAGACCATTTGATGAGAAAATAAAACCAACACCTTTGGTCATAGAAAAGCCAGTTTTAACTTTGATTTACCATTATATATATATATATATATATATATATATATATATATATATATAGTTAGTTATATACAAAGTTATACATAAATATATATATATATATATATATATAGTTAGTTATATACAAAGTTATACACAAATATATATATATATATATATATATTTGTGTTTTAAAACTTTGATTTACAGTACGTTACTTCTGAGTGAAATTGCAAGAGCAGACCAAGCTTAAGTTTTTCCAAACCACTGTTCCGACGGTTCGATTTGACACAAAAGAAAGAAGTGTTATTCTGCTAGAGATCGTTCATTTATTTAGCACGATTGTTTTATTGAAGATTAAGCGCATTGAAGTTAAACTAACGTTTGGGATATTCAGAAAAACGAAGAAAGACGCATGCTTTTGAGCAATACATAAATAGTATATGTGCTTGTTATTCCTTGAAGAATATATGCTTCTATAAAGGCTTTTGTGTGATAACTACGATTATGTCTATTCAACGGGAATCTCGAACCTATTGCAACGCTTGTTCAAAGTGACTTTTACTGATCTTCCCTGTACGCCTTCAGTGATAATTCGGTTTTCTCACATCCCTGCTCAGCTGAGATTGACTTTGCGCTTAGAGGAAGTGATTCTCTTTTTGTTTCTTTCGTGCGGTTTCCGTTGGATTCGCCCGCTTCCGCCGACAGCCAACATCGTAAATTAAAGGGTGCACCCAACACCCCTATGAGGTTTGCCACTTTTTGGCCCTCCGTGTTCTGTAAACGAATGTGCTTGTTAGCTGCCTTTAGCCCCAGGAAGTGGGGCGATATACCCCCACGACCCAGTGCATGATAGCTATAGCTGCTGATGTTAAACTTCAAAGTATATATGGAAAAGAGGGTTCACATTTCGTGAAGATGAATGAGATGAAAAACAGAAGCAATCCAGAGCGAAGCAGGGCCGACATAAATGTCATCGCCATATTGAAGATCTTCCGGAGCCGTTTCCGGTTGGGGAGATTTAGAAGAAAGAGCTAGCACCTATTTGGGCCGAAGATCACGTTGAATCTACCTCTATGGTGCCAATAGGTGTTAAATGTTCGAATGATATTTAAGCACGAACAATATATATATATATATACATCACATATCACATACATATATATACATATATAATATATATGTATGTGATATTGGATTGTCGAGCGCTGAAGCCGTTGGGATCTGTTGCCACGTGTGTGTCTTCTTCTTTTAGATGCAAAACGTACATGGTGGCGATTGAAAAATCATTTAGTTCGAGTCAACGATATATATAATATATAAGGATGTGCATGAAATAAAAGACGAGGTCTGTCCATCTGTTGTGAACTCGGTAGTTTTATTATATTACCGGGTATGCTCGCCATTTAATTATAATCGAATACGCTGAATGGAAATTGGATTGTTGAGCAATATATTTGTTTAAACACGTATTCGTTTTTGAATTTGTGTTCATTTAGATTTAGTTAAAGAAAATAGAGTTAAGGATATCGTTTCACAATTGACGTTAACGAGTATACGTGACGACGCTCAAGGCCACCTATGAAATTCATTAGTTCTTATAGGTAAAAAACTGGTTATCTTACATGAGTATTATTGATTGTCCATGATGTATTCCAAATAAAAACAGCCCCAGGTCAACATAATCATGTTCCAACTCCAATCGCCGACTTTGATTTTTAATGATTGACGTATATAAATGTCACATCTTGAAATAGACGTTATTCCAAAATGTCCCTCTCGCATCATCGTTTGCATCAGGACGATTTTCAATTTCAGCTCGAACAACGGAAGGGTTTTACTTGATTTGTCTGCCGAGAGAAAAGATCGTTTCCATAATAAAATAGAGTAAAATGAAGGTGCGCCCCCTGAATAAGCTCTGCATATTGTAAGCTTATTTAATTCACGAATATGAATCAAATACATTTACTGGAGAATCATCTTTGAAAGACTTCGCCGGTCCCTGGCCCTCAGCTGACGTTGCATTAGTAATTAGCGTTTCGTATTATACTCGACGACATGGCTGAGCCAGATGTATTATATAAACACTCTGAAAAGTGAAAAAATGAATTCATTGAATCTATTTCATTCTGTTGGTCAGTTTCTCCAATATTGACGATGTTTGCTTCAAATAGCTACAATCGCTCTTTCTCCATGAAGGTCAATATGACAAGCTATAGCTCAAGTCTATCGTTCTTGTATAACAATTTACTCACCTGCTTCACGTTGTGGATGATGGTTCCATCATACTGCAGTATCCGACAAAGAGAAATTATAAAATATCGTCGTTTTAAGCAGAATAGTAAAATTCAGTTTCTTTTTGAGTGCATTAGAGGACATACTAGTACTATAATAATATGACCGTGGTCAGGCCAGACCACGCACAGACTACCACATTGCTAAGGGTTCAAGAGGTGTCAGCATGGGTAGGGCTAATTCAAGTATAGCAAAACTGGGAACATCTTACAACGTCTTCAGCAACCACTCGATGATCATAAGTACTCCGAAGGGCACCGTAAAGTCTTGGCGACATACTCGGCCAATTGGTATATAGCTCTTTCCGGCCTTTCCATAACGCCCTCTATCAGTTTGGTTTATGGTGGGCAATGTGCAGGGTGCACCTAATCTCTAAGAATCTGACCAAACTCATTTACCGATTGAGTTGCTGGGCGTTTCGATGTTGTAGGACCTACCAGGAAGCTATCTGTTGCAGACGATTGTATTAGACTGGTTTACTACCAATTGACTACTCTTCTGCATCTATATAGAAGTACAAGAAGCCCTTTTGGTTTGTCGATCTGCGTCTGTAATCTATAGTGTCTATAATCCACATGTTTAGAAAAAGAAGTGATGTAAGAGTATGAAAGTCAGTCATAGAAACCAACTTATCCCGTATTTTTTGATATATATATATATTTTTTTTTTTTTTGCCAGTTATGCGTATTTCCACGTAACATATATATATATATATATATAACTGGCAGAAAAATACATGTCAACGTATGTCAAATGTAATAGAAATAAAACTTAAATAGAAAACCAACCTTCCCTGATCAGGAAGGGGCACCTGATAATTTCTAAGTCATACCTTGTGCTATCAAAAGAACAAACATTATAAATTATTATTTTCCACAGTTTCTTGTCATTACTCGAGGTATTTTAAGTACATACATGTAAGTTGTATGTTCAAAAAATGGGATGTTTACAATCTCAATTTGATTAGTGACGTTTTATTGCATGATATATTTGAATTAGCGATATCTTGGTGCCCTATTAGCGGAACTTACTGTGGGTGAATTACGACATTTATTCTGCTGTGACGACTTTGCAGTCTACACTCAGTGGGGGGGGGGACAAAAGCCCTCTTGGTCTGCCTGTCTGTCTATGGGCCCTTTTCGTAGTTGTAGCCGCAGCAGACACCAGCCAGTATCTCCGTCCGTTTCGCTGAGTGTGTGTGATGTGGAGCCTGCCTCTCCAATTAGTGCGTCACAGAAAGAGGAAAGGCTGTCAACCGAGCAGCCGACATCGAAGGAGCGGATGGGTGACCTTCGTCCACCCCGGGCCCCAAACTACTACTACTACTACTAGTCGCTGAAATCGTGTTACATTATGCATCATGACCACTACGCGGGTGACTCCCTGCAGCTTTGCCGGCAGCGCAAGCAGAGCAGCACCAGCAGCAGGGAGTGTAGCATGAGCAAAGAGTGTATAGCAGAGTACAGCAGAACAGAACGGCGCTGGACGACGAATACTGTTCGGTACTCGACGCGACTGCTGCTGCTGCTGCTGTGGATGAGCTCGTGGCCTGAGCTTAGCTTAGCTCATGACCGAGTTAACCCTTCAGGCCCTGAAAGCCTCAGCTAGTGCTTCTCCAGCTCCTATCCCTCGAGTGTCTTCCCGCTCTGAGCGTGGATGTGGATATGGGTGTGTGTATGTGTGCTTCTGTGAAGTGTGTCTGTGAGATCCCTGCTGCCCGCTTTGGTGATATCCGAGGCAGTCAAGAGGTCGACGACGGCGACGACATGTTTTATCTCGAATGAGACTACGACTATGCGCATCTGTATAGATACAATACATATCGATACAATATATACAAAGGCAGCACGCCATTCTGCTGGTGCTGTATTGCTGCCTTCACCGCCGCTCAAATACACCAGTGTCTGTAGCGGCCAGAGTAACAGCTAACACATTGGCTATACATACATACATTATTATGCTAAGCTACAACCGAGTACAGGGACAACAGTAAGGGAAGGGGAGGATGGATGATATAGACAACAACGACGACGACGACTGCGCCGAATACCACCAGTCTCTGTAGTAATAGTAATACTAGTATATCGGTTAGCAGCGAGTGAAGGAGGGTAAGTGGGAAAACGGCTGCTGTTGTTGTCTGCCGACGAATCGGGGCTTCACTCGCTGCGCTGAAAGGCACCACGAAGACAACGAGAACTGCGATGATAACGACGAGATATACGGGTTCACTCAGATCTGGCGCAGAATTTCCACGTCTCTATTACAATTACAGAGCGACAAGAGAGGGGTAACCAACAGCTGAATACTACCACTACAACTGCTAACCAACGCCGTGATACTGCACACACACACACAGACAGACACTGGTACTAGTAGCTACCAGTCGTTGCTGACGCGGAATTACGGCGCAGGAAGGGAGGTCGCTCGGTCGGTCGAGGGTGTTATTAAAAGTTTGTGTGACATCTTGACGCTCGTAGCTGCTACCGTCGTGATGGCAACGCCAGTGATGAGGGCAACTCGGAGATGATAGCATACATAGGAAGCGTGTTTTTTTCGGGCTGCTTGACACGGACATCGTTCTTCCACATCCATTTTAGTAAAAGTCCTCACAGCGGACCTAGAACACGTTGACCATCCTACAACCGTAATCAGAGGGTTGGCTGTACATCTATGGAGAAGTAGAGGGTTTGAATTCTGGAACAGTTAGACAGAAAAAGATGGTATGATTCGATAAGAAGCAGTCAACCATTGTTTATGAGGTAAATATATAATAGAAAGCGAGAATGAATCTCGCAGACGCCGTCTAGACTTCGACCCATGGTCATTGAATTTTACCTCTAGTTCATGCCATGGTGAGCTTACTACCATTTGCAGTTTCTTGATTCGTTACAATCAAAATGATTATGCCAAATTGACTTAAGCATGACATGAATGAACAGCTTTTCCAATATTTCATGTACGACTGGATATCTAGATTTCAAAAGTTATTTGATTGATTTATTTGTTATAGTTTGCTTTATTTCTTAATGAAGTGCAAATATGTTTACCCTGTGAGCTGACCTCAATTTGCAAATATGTTTACCCTGTGACCTGACCTCAATTTATTTTTTTCTACCATAGACTTTAAGTTACCATTCGATGGACATAAAGGAAAGTGTTGGAGATTATTCAATTTCTTTGAGACATGCTTGTGGTCCAATGTCTAGCTGCTGTTTTCAACATGCTGTAACATGCTCTATTTCTGAAATAAAAAGCAAGCTAAACTTCCTTAATTCGATACATACTGTGAGAATCAGACGTGTACTTATCTACAAATCTACATACTGCAGGGGGCTATTACGATTGTCAGTTCCGGGTGCAAATGACAAAAACTTTCGATAAATGATCTCGTAACTGAAGAAGGGACATTTCTTGGTTATATATATATATATATATATATATATACACAAAGATAAGATGCTCGATAGAGGGAGTTAATCAATTGACTTACAAAGGTCAGTCATTTACATTACAATGTATACCCGTAATAATCACATCGACGAGTAGAGTTGCTGCTCAAAAGATTCCCTGGATAACAATCGTCGCAGAACGAACGCTCTTTTCATCCACTACGACAGATAAAAGCCTCTGTCTAAACTTTGCTGAATACAGCCATGTTCATTTCGATGACACTTAGTCTCATGCACGTTGTTTATTATAGTTCCGATAGGTCAACACATTGCTCATAATACGTCAAGTGGATCACACGAAAAAAATATTTTCCAGATTCAAGAGTTATAGCCAATGTGGTGACGATATTTTTTCGTAGCAGACAATCACATAAAATCACATTAACATTATGCGTATCTCGGGACATGAGTGTTCTTCAATTTATTTCTATTGGAGGAAAATTAATGAATGATGTTGATGTGATGACTCATCCCTTCTACTCACGAAGAACTTCCCTAATCAGCATCGAATTTTGTATGGAACTGGCACTCACAGAGCGTACGAAAGGGCCCATTCAGGCGCAACGCTACTGGAACTCGCTCTTGATTGGGCTACTACTATTATACTATTACTGAAGCAATGTACGTCATGGTAATTCTCTTAAATGGCATTTGTCGTTGTTGTCTCTATCTGCATAAGGTAGATTTGAACGTATCTGTGTGTTCACTATGCTTGATCACGTCCAAAGCATTTGCAATACATAAATAAACGCTTAATCTCAAGTGCGCCGTATATGATGTTAACTGAAATAAACGCTAGGCTATAATTAGAGTCATCAAGAGTTCAAACGTTCTGAAGATGTGACCGCTGAGTTAAATCTATTCTAGATTTGTTCTATATTATTAACATTAGTAGCTAAGGATGTGTAGGAAAAATCCGTCTATTCATATTCTGTATGTTAACTGACCGGACCAACGCCACATCACATCAATGGCTATCACAAATTTCGAAACACTTGTTGATAATCGTTGTTATTATATATCCTAGAAATGCATTTCAACTTAAATGTTACAGATTCGGACCCGTGATGATCAAGACGCAGAATAATTTCATATAAATCGTTTTACTTCGATATATCAACAAAATATATTTCTATGGTTCTTCTTAAATCGTTGAGCTTCTACACTTATATTGTTTGGTATCAATGTTTATGCTAAATTCAATCACTTGACATAACTTGCTGTTTAGCCTTAGCTTATGAGGTGTAGAACATAGAACAACACGCTGGCAGTAGAAACGGAAAGAATGGTCGAAGAGAGGTCGATTCGGCTTCTTATTGCTCGGTGGTAGTCGTTGTTGTTGTTCGTAATTAGTAGCGTGTTAGCCAGTCTACTCACCAGATGCTCGAGCAACCGTCCTCCGCCAACAGGTTTCTCCCCACTGAGCTAACATGTGCGACCTTGTAACTGCATAGGTTGCTTTTCGCTCAGCTGCTGAATATAAGATGGCATCCACCTCGGGTACCTGTCGGTCGAGCCACACAGCTCGCAAAAAGTCGACTTGCTACCGCTCGGCTGGCGTTAATTACTCGTTATAACGACACAAACGCAGAACAGAACACAACAACGATAGGCGCGACAACAACAATAACAACAACAACAACAACAACGACAGGTGATCTAAGAATGTTCTCTCAAAATTCAACACAAACATTTACACGAAGGACTCATGCGTTTGGAAGACGGAACAGAATATTATATAATTAAATGTCTCTCGGTTAATTTTTCAACAACGCCCCTTAGTAGGTATAATAGGTATCAAATGGACTTCAAACGTCAAACGTCAACGTTTCTCTAGGTACCTGTAGAGAAGATTGCTACATTCTTAATGAAATGTCACTATATAGAGCCTATCTATTATTTGACTGTGCTATATTTATTATAATATAACGCCAAATGTGAGTCCACAGTTCCATCTTCTATTCATTGGTGACGCCTTTCTTTGCATTTCTATTCGCGGCATAGGACTAAGAATGTCTCCATTTAGCTGACTTGACCGGTTTGCCGCTTCGGCCGGGGGTTGTCGGGGGTGGGGGGGTCAAAATGGGGGGCCATTTTATACCATGGGCGACGGCGGACAGGAGCCTTCTGCTCCTGGACGACGCTCATCCAACTCTGAAAGCCAGAAGAGAGTCACGGCGTTAGCGAGGAGCCGAAGGCTCCTGTACGACGTTCATCCAAATGACGTCTCAAAAAGCCCCGAATTTCAACTTTCGAATTCTCTAACATCCAACAACTAACATATCGCAAGCGGGACTAGAGTTGGCCGCCGCCTGTAGGGCAAGACCAATTCTAGTGTTATTTAGCAAACTGTACCAACGAAACACTCGGACCCGATCAATGGTTTATGGCTCAATGGTCAAAAATTCAAGGGTACGAGTCTGTGTGAAAGGTTCTCACGAATTCATGCCGCTTAATTACACCTAGATTTTAAGGAACCAGAGATGTCGCTTAAGCAAAAACCGTTACTAAGCACGTCATTGCGCCGGATATTATTTTTCATCCACAGTCCCCAACGGGTGCTCAAATACGATCTGCCTATTGGCAGCCACCCGTGGTGATGTGAAACCACCACCCAACAACACAACCTTTGAGCTTCCTTTCCATGTACATACATACGTATCGGTATATGATCCTGGTAACAACATTTTCGAAATATCGCACGTTTACTGCGTTAGCGGTCGAGTGTTGCCAACGGTTTATTATGCGCGATGCCCAACGCAGCTGTGCGAAGATGAAATTTCCGGCGATGAGGTCCAAGCATGAAGAGCCTCCAAACTCCGCCCCGTTCTGCCGCTATATAGCGAATCGCTTGATGGTTGCAGAAAATGTGTACGTAAGCCATGCTTTGTTGTCGTCGTTGTTGTTGTTTTTTTTTTTGGCAAAGTAAATGGCGCTGTTTGATCTGGTGGCTGGCGGATTCTCGGAGGGCCGGGAGGGCATCTGTGAGGAGCTGATAGCGGATGCGTTTACGAGCCGCGCTGATGTGTGAGTAGAACCCATCGTTGGTCGGAAGCTGTTGGCGGCGTAACACCGCATGCTGACGACATGGAAATACCGAATCCAATGAAGCCCTTTACACGGCAAATGGCTTTCAGAGACAGTAAAAGATATTCGCTCCAGGAAGAATTGACTTTGTATGGAAAGCTGTTATGATAAAGGGCGTAACAACATGCTTTACAAAAAAAAACAATTTCACAAATGATTGTATTCAAGGTTCTTCGCTAAATTAGGTGGCAAGCGCTTTTACTTATCTACAAATAGTGGTTTCAAGGTGAGCGATATAGTGAGTACGGCACGCTTCTGTCATCACTACAGCACAAACATAGTCATCTCATAGCGTTTAAATAGCTTCAGGGGTTTCTAAGCCTGTTGTTATCTCAACCAACAATACCTTGCAGTATTTCTTAGTAGTATACTTTGTAGTCATGTGATTTCTTAAATAGAATTGCGATCTCGAACATCTGTTTAGTGAGATATATATCCATGGAAAGTTAGGCTATATCCGACCTCTGTTCTCTATGTCCCCGTTATGTACAGCTTGAGCGTAGGTGGTCATTCTAAACAAACACACAACCAAGCAAGCAGGCGTCACTTATGTCTGTCTGTCTGGGTGTTTCTTGAGTGATTATGTTGATATTGGTCGGTTTGTCTGGACGCCTGTCGAACCCTTTCTTTTGGAGGTACAATAATAGAAAATGATGATGTATCACACGAAAGCGATGCGATGCGATGGCAACCACGGTAAATGCTGCTACTGCTGCTATCGCTAGCTAACACCGATGGTAACTTAATTGTGTCGAACAAACAGAGCATATCCCTGGTGAAAAAGACTTTCTATGCCTTTTCCTTTTCCGCCCTCAAGCCGCACCTGCTCCCCCCGCGCCCCCGTGTTCTCTCATCGGCCTCGAGTGAGTCGTTCGTTGAGATACTTTCTTCATTCTTTTCATGACGCTCTCTGCTTCCAGAAGAAGAAGAAGTTTACCTTTCCATTCTCCTTTCAACTCATTCTTCCATCTATTCGTGCCTGTCCCGTACATACCAGCTACAAACTACCCCACAACTACAACAACTATCAATGTTCTCTTCCCAGTACCCTGCGAGGGACAAACTCTCTTCCCATTGTTAGATGCTGCTGTTATTGCTGCCGCCACTATGTGGCTAGATTTCTGTTTGTAGCAGCGAATGTATTCGCGACCCTATGAATGTGAGTGTATCCTTGTTTGGATGTTCGTCTGTGTCCATCCATCTATATATGAATGTATATGTCTATGCTCTGTCTGTGCTGTATGCACGAATGCCAATGTCTGCTGCGCGCAAGCTGACTGCGAACACCATCTGCAGAAGCTTGGACGGGTTAGATGCACCCACCCATAGAAACATTCAAACATGTAACGTATGTCGAATCTGTTTGCAGATTCCTGAGTTGTGTGCTCACTTTCCTCAGATCACGAGCCACCCAATTGTGCTAACCAAACGATGGGTAAATGCGATTTTTCAACTAGTTTAAGTGTTGAGTACAATACGAACCCTCATTTCAATGTATAGCAATCACATATGCGAGCGGCAATTGCCCTCGGAGTGTATGCAATATCATCTCAACAAAATCGCAGCCGTGGTAACATTACAACCTGTCCTCCCGCTGCTTCAACCACGTCAACTGTACGCGTCTAGGCCTGACGACCAATTTACGACTCGAAGTCTATGTAACACCCAAGCGATCGGCTTATGCAAATTGCGATCGGTTGTCAGACAGACAGACATCAGCGGAAGAGACGCTCCGCACGCGTGCGATTATTCGTTTGAATTCGGAAATGGTTCGCGTTGACCCATCAGTGAATGGCATCCGTCGCGGCTACTGCTACCACAGGGGCGGCCGGTGTCGCAGCCACCTACTGCTGTGCTCGTTCGATCTCTGCTGTTCGGGTTCTTCTACTGTTTCGCAACTAGTTCCTTGTGCTTATTATCCTCTGCGTTCTATTCAAGCCACGTACAAGCGTTTAAGCTTTACAGTCGCTGCGTGATACTCACAAGAGCTGCCTATCGAATTGCTATCAAACAACCCCAAGTAGATTTATCTATGCAATGGTTCTGTGATAAGGCGCATATTATTATTCCACTCTCAATCGAAGACGGCTCTAGAGCAGAACGCTGCTGAACGATTACACTTGGGCACATTTGGCGTTGGCTGGTTTCGATTGAGAGACCGAGACAACCAACCGGTCAGCTAGGTATCGTAGCTGACTAGCGTTTACTACCACCGAACAAGTGTGCAACATTATCGC
Organism: Stratiolaelaps scimitus; assembly: GCA_019614645.1. Classification (NCBI taxonomy): domain Eukaryota; kingdom Metazoa; phylum Arthropoda; class Arachnida; order Mesostigmata; family Laelapidae; genus Stratiolaelaps; species Stratiolaelaps scimitus. Next base: position 1,023,862 of record JABWDB010000024.1, on the reverse strand, counting down.
ATGGTATTTATGTGTGCTACTGTTCCATGTATAATACATATTCATGCACGTTCGTACGTACAGCGTCAGCCAAGATGTGTGCTGGCAACCATTTACGAACGCCCGGTAAAAATCCATACATCCACCCACCCACCGACCGACCGAACAACTATGAGTCTCAATGCGGCACAGCATGTGTACATATGATTGAGTTGATTACTGGGGTATGGTACGAAGACATCTTCAGACCCTTCGGTACTTTCGAGAAATGCATAACATTTTTTTCTAGTTTTAAAATTGTGCAAATTGAAGAAAATTCCAACTTACACGTGGCATATATGCGCTAAATTCATTACGTCAAGTGAATGTATTGTGAGAAAGCGTTAACGATTATATTCCAGATGATTGTAGGTTGGACCACCGAATAGATTCAGTCCAGAAATAGCCATTTGCGATTTCTCTATCTATTATAGTTAGCTAGATCGATAGACAGATGTGTTTGGTTATATAGACACTCGATGTCACATATAATATAATGTTACGTTGATTGAGTTCAAATCAATTAAGTAGCCCCTTTAGGCCAGGTCAATCCCATATTGGCCTTCTCTCGTCGATGTTCGCCTTCAGATGGTATATTATATAAGACATATATACACGCGCGCACGCATGCACGCAACACGAATATAACATACATTGCGTGACTTGTATTATGGTGAAATATCTTAGCCAGCGACACCAACTCCATTCACGGAAAATGGCTAATTCCAGCAAGCCTAATATAATCAAATACGATGAATGCCGCTCCTGATAAATAATTTCTTCGTTATTTCGCGAAAAATGTTTGTTTTTCCTATCCGGCAAATTGGCAAACGGAAAAATATATACTGTAAGTTCAAAACGAGTTGCTCTGAGCGTAGTGAGACGAAGATGAATTATAGTTTTTACGCACTCAATTCGTGTGCTTATCAACTAATAATTCAAGTAATTTGTATGTTTATTGGGCACAATTCTCAGCGCGAGATGTGTACCCGCCTTCGTTGTTTATTCGTTCTATGTTCGTTCTTAAGTCCATCAAGGACATTTGAATAAAATGTCCTCCTACACGTGTGACCTTAATGAACTCACTTTAGTTTCGATCTCAGCAGTGCAGTCTGGCTGAATGACTTCTGACATATACGAATTCTTCTAAATGTTCAAGCCGGTGGCAGATAAAAAATGCAGTGCTATGGCTAAACAATAACTTTCAAATTAAATTGTACCGTTTTTCTCCAAATTCTGTCTCAGCGGTTAATTCCTATATTTGCAACTGCAAAATTGTCTACTATTTCCAAACCCCGTGCGTGGTCGATTGCAATTAGCTTTCGAGCTGCCGATTCTACAATATAACTATTCAACACAAGTGTTCGTTTCCAGCTGGAGTTAACTTATTGAACGATAGACTCGGTTGCATCGGTAGGCAGCACTTAGCAATAAGCACTTTCATACAAGCGGATGCCCATTAGAAAACGAAGCAGGATCTCACGAAATTTATTTCGAGAACAATAAGTGAGGGGAATCATCCCATACAGCCACTTTACTACGGATCGTGGTTTTAAACGTACCGGGATATTTTGTGTATTTTCGTCAATACTCGTGATAGGATGAATGGAAATAGGAATGACTCCGAGATATCTGTTTCACGTTGTTGGTTGACATGTGACTAAGTAATTATTGTTAGCTAGTAATGAACGACGTCCCATGAATGAGCAACTTTCATTTTTCAGAAAAAAAGTTTACTTGACGCCAATGAACCTTCGTGTGGACTTGCCTGAAAGTCAAGGCCCCTATATCCTAGTAGGCACTGCTCTCATATCGAATATGTCTATCTCATTGTTTCTGGGCGGAGCTCGATTGTGTATTGACACGATTGTGGATAACTGCCAACACCACATAAGCTAATAACCTGCCCGCTCTAACCGCCCGCACGGGTCCCGCAGAAGGGTACGCCAGCGGGGAACGACAGTAAGGCTGCAACAGCGGCGGTGGCACCCTGTGTTCATTTCCGTAAAGGAGGGTCAGTCAGCAGCTCTTGCGTGCTGCCATTATTAGTTGTTCGGCTGACACGCCCAATCCCAAATGCACCCCGGCCCTCCATGGCATCGCACGTCACCGTTCGTATACGTAATAATGATTTGCAGATGCATGAACATCATTAACCCATATATTGTACAACAGATGTACATAGATTGAATGTAATATATTAAAAAAACATTTTGTTATATTAATAAGATGGAACAGTGTCGAGTATTATGGAGGCTCTATTCCATGTTTAGCTAATTAGGGGCATTTTTTTCTCATAAGGTGAACCTCGTTATACTTTTCAATGGCCAAAAGAATCATTGTTCATAATCATCTTAACGCGCAGTTGCAGAGTCTCACGTGATCGTTTTCAAAGCGTCGTTTAAAAACGTTTGCCGTTCGCTTATCAATCTGTAATATACACTCTAACCCCGCTCTTCACAATATATCCTGCCTTGTACAGACTATTTTGTATAGAAAATCCATTAAATACAAAAAAAAGGTAATGAAAAAGGCTAAATAAATCATGCGGGTGTATGTAACGGTAGCCGTTTTCGAGATATTCGGTAATACCGACATTTTCCTCATCTATAACACTATTTTCCTTACCGATTGGAGATAGCAGCTATCCACCAGAAATAGTCAGCCAAATTGTATTGTTTTGGGGTCTCATTTGAAGTCTTCAAGTCCGCCTTTTACAAAGCCGTTTATTTGAAAAATCTTTATGAAACTAACTGCCAACACCTACAAAAACACCTACATAGAACACTCGAGTGCGCACAGGTTTAACAACAAAGCAACTCGAAACGAAATTAATAATTCGCCTACTGTCGAAGTCAACCGAGCAGAGACAAAGAAAGGCCAATTATAGTCTCTCTCAAAGCATCTGTAGACGGTTTCCAATTGAAAGCCCATTGCCGGGTGAGCGGCGCGTTAGCTGGTGTCTATAGAGGTATGGTCGTACGGTGGCGCATGAGCTCATGCAAAAACGGTTCCTCCACACACCGAACGAACATAGGACGCGGAAAGCACGGAGCTTGGGGCAGAAGAAGGGCTAGCGGCAGACTAACCCTAATGTTCATTTTTATTACTGTTCTCTATGGTGGCTGTATAAGTTCAGGTGGTTCTGGTTGTACAGCACATCCACGTTCCCGCCAGCAGTAGCGGCCATAGCAGTGGTGGGACCGCCTGCCGGGACAGGCAGGGGTTATCTAGGAAATAGCGGACTAATCTATACCTTTCTTTTTCGTGTCTTCGCCAATGGACCCACATGACCGATCAGCTAACGCTGCGGTCACCGTACCTTGGTCCGGCAAAGAGAAACGGGCGCACCACACGACACAGCCAAAAGCACACCACGACCTACACAACTCTACATCACCAACTCGTCGTCCATAATAAGGTGTAGAGAGTCCAAGGCCAAGCATGAAGCCGAAGGACTCCTTTTTTCTCTCCCTTGCCGAAGCCTGCAAGCGAAACGCCGACACCGCTCCCTAAGCCGCTGTCATAGGAGGAGGAGGAGGCAAAGGTAATCGTGATGTCCAAGGCAGCCCCGCCTGCGTTTTATTGCTCCAGTCCAGAGCTCACAGTCCAGCTGAGTAGTGTCGGCGATCATTGAATTATCATAATAATAATAATAATCCGCCGAATCGAATCATTAAAACGTTTAGTAATAACATCGCGACGTGAGAAAGAGAGGGAGTCGAAACCGTCCAGGAAAATTGTCTAGTATCTATAATGTGTTAATTGACTTATTGTGGCGCTTGCCTCTAAACGTTATATGTAATACATTCGCACATTAAGAGATGCAGTGGATATGACTCTCAAACTAGACGCGTGCGAGTCTATCACCCATACATAAACTGCCAGACATATATATATCTGCATATGCATCGGCGGCATATGCATCTGACATCGGCGATGTTCCAAAGGTATTCGCATATTGTTGCACACACATGCATGCAAGTTACAAACAAAAATGAGATTGAGAAAAAAAAGTGTATTTTTCTAGAAAGTAACAATTACAGATGACCATTTTGCGGTACTTCTAAACCGCGAGGAATATTTGAATCAAGACAAACAAAGAGACATAGAATACTGCTTTTCAAGTGAATCAAAAGTATTCACTTCCCCACATCAATTAGGACATCATAGAATACCTTGGCATTCATTACGTCTGAGCTCTGACGTACTGAGAGACGAACGGACGAAAGCGTGGACGAGTTGGATCTCAATGGCATTATATCTTTTGATTAGCGCAGTATACAACGGATGTTGCATTTGAGAAGGGCACGGAAAGAAAGGTGGTGACATTCAATTTTCAATTCAAGTGCTCCATTGTTGAACAAAAGAGCTTGATACAGTGAGGAGAATAGATTTTCTATAGAGCAACGTAAAAGTTAGTTTTTTTTAACAATAAAGCATCTCAAGATAATGTTACACATCACTGAAGCGGAGCGAACAATTTCGGTAAATGTGCAAATCGAAGTCCAGGGTTGGTGTGACCGGTGCGCCCATGTCCCGAATGGAACGATTTTGCTAATCAACTAAGTCAACAATTAATAGGGTAGCCGTGGTTATGTTGTTGTTGTAGGAGCTAGTGCACACAGCACACTTGAGCACAGATATGTTTATGTCGTGTTGACGACTCCAAAAGCCCGCAGTATCAATTGCAGAATAGAACAGAGGCCTAGAGTCTGAGAGCAAATGGGCACGTAGAATTCCAAATGGGAATGACGAATGAGAATTGCAATTCGTTAAGATAGAACTTATAGGAGACCCCTTTCGTAGGACATTTTTGAGGGTCTATCGCAAAGATGCAGAACAGAAACAGGCCCACGAACGACCCTTGGGGAACTCCCGACGGGCAGGGTAAGAAGTAAAGAGTGTAATATGTAAAATGTTAAATGAATAAAATAAAATGTAACCCTTTTTATCAATAAAAAAAGGTTAAGAAGAAGAGAGCTGTAAGAGTGATTAAGCTTACACAGAAAGTCCTGTTAGTGAACTAGCTGCTGATCTAGCTAATACCTCTACTATTGAGATCAGTATCTGAACAATAAAGCTTATAGACGAGAAGTGTGCTGGAAACGAGGCCAAGAGCTTTGGAAAAATCTTCGTTTTATTATTAATTTATTCAAAACGTCATAGTCAGGCTTTATTATGACCTCATTCTCTTTTATTTCTAATCTATTCAAATCATAAGTACGAGTTAAAGAGGTGCTCCAAGTCGTTCCCAGCTATTATATTTATCTGGCCATGTATCCGAAGATTGCTATTTAAAAAACAAATGGCCATTCTGTTTCAAAGTGTCTGGAAGTTCGACCGCAAAAGAGGACCGTGATGGTGGAGGCACCGTGACCGTGGTCTCGAGGTGTTAGTGGTGAAGAGGAACTGTGTAAATTAGGTTTGTGTTTAGCTAGATCTTAATTATGTTAGGCAGCCATTTACTCTGAGTGAGGGCAGCTCGGTCGCCTTGGTATGGCTGGTTGGCGAGCGCATGAGTCTCTCTCTTTCTCTCTCTAGGTCTGTCTGTGCGGATTGCTGCGAGTTGTGAAGAAGAGTAGTGCGCGGCCGTAGTGTGACTAGGGAAGTCGAGCGAACCTCCGAAAGGAGATAAGGTGATTATGTTGAGCTGCTCCTGCCGGTCCTCCCTGACGGCGCCCGAACGCCCGCCCGACCGCTCGCCTGCCGTGGCTAAGGGCGCTGAGTAGTCCGCGGCGTAAGTCGGTCGTATGTCATCGTTAGAGGTCACCCACCACCACCACCTCTACCCACCCGTGCTATTCTGTGCTGCCAGCCTCATGATGTTGTTGTAGCTACAGCTACTCCTCTGACGCTGACTTCGACTTCGGGAAAATGGTTGTGTGGGCTTCCAGTGTGCCACGATGCTGCTGCTGGCGACGACGAAGGCCGAAGTCGCGTTATGCTGCATCTTGACTGTAGAATGATGCCGCAGGGAACAACGACGACGACGACGATGAGGTTCATAATAACGATGTTACAGAAATCTCTACGTGTCTCTCTCTCTCTCTCTCCCTCCCCTCTTCATCTCTGTCGCAATGTCCTGCACGGACAAGTTAAAATACAATTAAATCTTTGGGCAATTCCACAGAATCTACGCCGAGAAGAAATAAGAAAATAAGTGACGAAACCAATTCTGATAATATAATGATTGTAAACAATTAAACAACATGACTGCATTTATAAACAACAGTTTCACACAAACACCCATTCTGGACTGATGAGATTAGAATAACTCCCAGGAACGTAGGCCCGCTTTCGATCACGAAAGGCGGCGTTGATGGCGATCAAGAAGTCTAGGCCAGTTTAGCATACTTGGATCATAGTGCACTGACCTTTCTAACTGTATAAACAGTTGCAGAGGTGGCCGCCCAATACGTGTAAACAAAAATTGAGAACAATGGCCAACATCTATGCCAATCAGTCTCACAGCGAACCAAGTGCTTTGGTGGAAATCGAGTAAGCAGTGTAAAAATGACAAGAATAGCAAAAAAGAACCAAGTAAGACACTAATAATAAAACCTTTCTTTGTTCACTCGAGAGAAATGTCATTAGGCCGCAGCGTATGCGCTTCGTTGCTCTTCTTGAGTATTCTGCTCAACACTGAGTGAGGGATTCATAGACAATCACTGTTCATCCGTCACCTACAATGGCTGACCGCTCTGAAACTACAACCATAGCTCGAGTATTTCCCATTGCGCTCTCAATCGTCGTCCTCTTGTGCCCTCACAACGACTGCATTGTCATATCCCTTTGCTACTATTCTGCTGAAGTATTGCTCCCGGGATAGCTCTCACTGGGCCACTTGACACCAGTAAGGCCTCCGACAGCCTTAAGGTGACATGAAGGTCACAGGCACCAGCTTCCGTCGTTTCGCGCATGTGACGAGTATTTAGGACCGGTGTGTGGCCCTCCATTAGAATCCCGCCGTACATGTATAGGCGGCGGTTTGTTTGTCTCTCTCGAGGGGGAGCAATGCAAAATGAAGACGAAAACCCTTCTTATTATGGGCAAGTCTCATGATGATACTGAACAAACACTGATACGGAAAACAAAAGCAACATTATTGACATCGAACTTTAGGTAGACGTAAGGTTGAATGAGTCAGCCTAATGAGTCGCAAACTATTGTCATCTATTTTTTTTTAGGACCAGCCATATGTGTGCAAATGAAATTTCTTTATTGTCAATCTGTGCAGTTAGCTTATTTGAAGTTATTAGCTAAAGGGAGTATTAGTGCTTTCTGAAGGTCAAGCTGACTTCAAGACCCTCTGGTTGGATAAAAGCGAACGTATTTCGCGCTTGAAAAGTTCGTTTCACCACGAGAATGGATATATAATGGAAGAGATTGAACTGAGAAGGAATGAAGCAGTAAAATATTATAGGCAGAAATACGATCTTTTAGCCCTTTTCAGCTGCTTGTGTGAGCATTCCTGATTCGTTTCGTCACCTAATTCTCCAACAACGTACTTTGTAAAACTTCTACAAGCCCTGTTATTCCATAGAAACACGCACCAGACGGAACGCTTTCTTTATTGAATAGCTTTTTTTAAAACCCGAGGACCCAAGTTCCTAGCAAGTAAAATGACAGTGAGCAGATTGTTAAATGAATTATGGATTCACGCGGCGCGACGAACAGACAGGCCTGCAGGCTTCTGTGGGTTTCGGACAAAATTACAGACAGACATGGAGTGCTTGTGCTCGAGAGCGGTCTGGCCATAACATGACCGACCAAGCTTCAGCAGCCATGCTATTGGGATCGTCTCTTTGGAAAGAAGTACCAGCAGTATCAAAGTAGAAGCGAACGCTGAGCTGAGCTGCGCTACGCCGGCTGCGCAAGAGTGAGCCGAGAAGTCTGGGCCAGCTAAAGAAAGGCAGCCTCTGACGTCGGACCTCTAACTAAGATGCCCCGCTGAGTAACAAATGAATGCTTACACAAAAATGCTGTTGCCATGCTCATTATTTCACAATACGCTAACACTTGGTTATTGTCGCTGTTTTTAGAAGATTTTGGAAGAGTACGCTGCGCTTGTCCTCGAGCTAAGAACATGTCCAATAGTGAGAGAGGAAGTGTTTGTTTGTTTGATATTTGTAAAGTCCTGCCCGCTATATTGTGAATACCTGCGCTATTGTAAATGCAATGCTAGCTCTAACGAAACATCTTCTAGACGAACAACCACACGATCATAAATATATGAGGCTTCACTTAGAAGTAGAGCTGTAGTAATGGTTGTATGGAAAATACATTATATAATGTACCTATGATAATGCCTATCATACAATAATGTACTTATTCATGCAAATGATAATTGGCGGATAGCACTACAAAGACGGCTGTTTATTTTACTGTGCATTAAGGGCCGCAAGAATACGCAGCGGCTACACGTCCGTCGGACGCACTGTCCGCATATCTATGAGTAAGATAAGTACATTAGATAATCCAGGTTTTATATTAACTATCTTGCGTTCCCAGATTGTAGACATTCTGGGCATATGAACCTTCTTAAATGAAGACAGCCTTAAAGGCAACCTTCATTGAAATTAGTAAACGAGTTCATTTGCAGGCGGTGGCTACTATGTAAAAACGCTCAAAAAATTCAAAATCGGCGAACAATTTAGGATTAATTTGGTCATTTATTCAGTGATTGTGCTTCTATTTGTTCCCTGGTGAGTATCAAATTGCCATAAACTCTCTCTGTCAGCGCATTTGTGCATTTCTCGTCAACAGGCGTTCGCCGTCGTCGTGGTGGTGATGGTGGTACCCAATGATCATCTTGGCATGCCCAAGGGCGACAAGCTCAATATTGGCCCTAAATTCTCAACAAAAAACCTCGAATTATTTAGTACTTGGCGGTAAAGAAACATGTGCGTGGCGGCATGGTTAGAGATATTCAATATACATGCAAATTGAGCGTTTCCCTAGGCAGCACATTAAACTCTCATCAGCGTCGAAGACTTCTCGTGTTGAAAACCCGTCGACGCATCGACGACCATTCACTCATTGACCTACCCGCTTATGTTCTCGTCCACATTCACGGTTTCCCAGCTCCCTTCTTGTAGATTAGCAACTCGATGGCGTTGTCCCAAGAACTTATTTTCTCTGAATGCGATTTTTTGTAGTCGCAGCTTCGGTGTACATACAGGATGTGGTCTAATTGTTAGGGATTAGAATTAAATTAATTTGAGTGCCGTTCTAAAGCGATTGCCAGGGTGGGATATGAAAAAATTTAGCAGCCAAGTGATTTCGTGTATCAGGGAGGCAAAGTACGCATGGTTACGCCATGTCACAACACATTATAACCGGCACCTTTTTTATCGCCGACGTGATTAGGATGACACGCTGACATTAAAATTTCAAGGGAACGGACGAATTCGCGGCTATGGGACCCTGCCGGTATTCATTTTGAACCTCCAGAGACCGAACAAATATGATCAGAACGACGAAAAGTGATATTTAATAGTCTGTGCAAGTTTTGAATTTCCAAACTAAGCTAAATTTTGCTTATGTAGTTTATTTCTAAGAAGCGATTATAAATAAAAGCTCATTTCCGAAAACAACGTGTTACTGTGACGGGTGCCTAGACTGTTTTGGTTGTCGCGATATGACATATAATATATTTATCTTTTTCAATAGCACCTTATAAGTCACAGGGACCTTGAACATGCGGCTTCCGATTTAGCCGTATTTTGATTTAGAATTACACTGACAATCCCGCTCGACCGCCCGCTCGCCCCGCTTGACCCATTTTCATATACAAATTTCGGTCATCATTTCAGGAGATCATTCAAATACATTTAATTCGCATGCTAAATTATTCGCGGCATGTGTCGCAAATGTGTATCTATCTGTATATTGATATGCATGGCGGAGTTCATACTCAGTGCCCTATTCAAATTGATTCGTCCTCCATATGGTGAACTCAAAACAGGGTCTCAAACTGACCTTAGTGTCGTTGGACACATACTATTAGAAACTAGCGCTGATCCATAGCAAGCACCTGCAATTTGATCTGTATCCAGATGGATGCAGGTAGACGATTTATGTCCAACAAATATAATAGACGTTTTGTTCATTAATAATAATAATAATAAGATAATGGGCGAAGATATCGACGGTACACAAGAACTGTTTGCGTCGCGTTACTTAGGGATACAAGGTCGATTTTAACGAAATTGCAAACGACGACACCTTATAAAGATAATCTGAATTTGTGATATTAAAATAACTAGAGAATTAAACTAACCTCACCCAAATATTCTTCACATCAACATCTACCATAGTAAGAGACGTACTTAATATATAATACAACCCAAACAAACTGCAACGAAAACCAATGTAAATAGCGTATTCGCGTAGAGCCTCCCAAGTTTTGCTGGTCTCACCAAGCATATAAACTGTATTATTGCTATAGCATTCATCCAACCTGTATCTAGGTGCTATTGTTACCTTCTCAACCATCACGGGGACATCCCCGCAAACCACTCGAAATTCCAATTCATACATATTGCACGAGAACGACTGAGTGAGAGCAACAAATCAGCCAATGACAACGAGTGGCGGGCTCCACATATAAGAAAGAAAGACGCGCCTTTCAAATCATAGGAAACTATCGTGTCATTCCAGAATGGCGGGATATTGCAGTGTCTCTATACATTTCTAAAGTTTCTTGTGAAGGTTGACTCGTAAGCTCAGCTGGGCGAACAAATTATCGTATAATAATAACAATAATAATAATACCTGCAGGCAACTTTCTGTTCTGTATATTACTATGCGCCCCCCCCCCCCCCCGCCCCGGATTTAATATTATAATACAAAGGGGAATTTGAATTGTATTACTTACAATGAATCAGCTTGAAGATAATTGTAATAGTTGCATATATTCTAACAATTGAAAATGATTGCAATACATTTGATACCCATAAAATCCCTAAAAATATGGGTTATTTTAGTTCATAATCAAATTCGTGTATTATATTGCACAATGCCAGAGATTGTTGGTGCAATATTTTTCATTTCGCATAAGTCTTACTTTCAAGAATGCATACTCGTTGAAAATTTTACCAAAGTTTGGACGCATCGAGTAAAAGGTTAATTGCGAGCGCTCTTAGTTGTTCGATGGCCGCATTTCCTGTTGTGCCTTCCACTGGTTCTCCTAACTTGGCCAAGGCGTTCCATTCCACTCTCGGGAGAAATTCAAGTGGACCCCAACGAATATATGGGTGTACCGATGGGGACTCGATGAGCGGGAAAAGAGAATCCTCTCGAAAACAAACACAGGCGGTTGAACCCCTTGAGTTGACTCTCGATAAAAGGGTCGCGATACGATCTCAAGTATTGCGTTGGGCAGAGCATCGCTTGGTGAAAAAGAATACCAGAGACTATGCTCGGGTCACGGGTTTCCGCTAACTCTGCTGCGCAGAAAATGTTTCAGAGTAGCTTTTTCGATGGGGTAACCGCAAGAGTCTAGAGAGGTAACCTCAATCTTGATCAGAATTTGGATACGTTTGCTACGGTGATGCTGTTTTTATAATACTACATATGTATATGCATTTGTGCAAGTGTGAGTTATATCATTAATATATTTATAATATATTCATAATGAAATAGAACAGTAATTATATTATAACAAAGAATATTTTAATCACTTCAATTTTTATAGTTTTGTAGTATCGTATATATCAGCACCTGCTGCTTCTATCCCTATATAATATAGAGCTTTTATTCTGGTCATCCATCCTACTCTCGTAGGTATAATAAGTATCTCCAACCTATTCAGCTACGATTAGAAGGAACAATTTCAATTAATTGACCCTCAGTTCAATTCGTTGAAGTCTCATGAACAATCTTTCTGCTTCCGATAGAATAGAATCAGCTAAGTGGCGACAGGCATCTGCTCAATCTGTCTGTTCCAATCAGAAGAACAAGCGAGCAATGTTGACGCAGAATCATCTCGTAATTTCCTTACGACCAAATTACTAAACAATTAGAATGACTTTGACTCTGATGTGTCCAGCTATTGCATAGATATATAGACTCACAAGTAAAACACAAAATCAATACAATCTGCACTGACTCTGCGAACAGTGATCGCTACAGTATTGTCGTAGCGTTCAACATTAATAACCCTTATCCTATTTTAATCATTTTTAATAAATATGTAGTGTCACTGTAAGTTACTCATGTTTTTTTAATATTTTACTTCGCATATTGGACTATAAAACTAGGGACTTTTAACTACCTATACTAAGACCATCGCATTCTGTTTTGATCAATTTGTTTCTTTCTAATCAATATTTTGTAGGTTAGTGGACATATAAATTGATTGTGATATCCGGCGACGTAGATATGATCCTCTAGTTCTGTTATTTTCGATTTATTTTCTTTCAGTATCTTCTTTTAATTAATAGTAGAGGCTGGATACACTGAACAGCTATTCACTTAGCTGATTAACTGGTGATCGGCTCCCGTATTGCTTACAACTAGAGATAATTTCCCTAGCACAGCAACTATGAAGAGAAAGACTGGGAGGTATATCACATAAATGGAACAATATGTCAAAGAATGTTCCTTTATAATGTAACCGGTAGATTGTTTCATGAGAAGAACATAAACGCCTGCCACTGGAACACTATCTAGTGGGTTCCATTGCAGGCTGTAATCGAGGTCGGCTGTCTTTCGGATTTTCTACCAACCTTGCGACCCCCATCCCCCGAGAGGATCTCACTAGCTAGCGGAGATTCCCCCTTCGGTGACAGTAGTAGGTTATATGTTCGTTGCTGTGTGACCGTGTCTGTGTGTGTGTGTGTGGAAGTCGACTGAGACACTCGAATAGTATGCCTCTGTGTACGTTGTCTGCCGGCAGTGGTACGATACAGCTCTGGTCCTTGTTGGCCCCGAACGAACCCTTCTGCTGCTTTGGGCGACTGAGTTATCTGGCGCTCAGTCAGTGCCCTACGGACGGACGGACAGAGGAACGGTCGGTATACCAGACTCAAGCAGTAGTATCCTATGTTTCCTTCAGTAGGCAGGCGAACTCAACGTCTGGCCCTGAACCCATCTGCGTCCGCCCCAGACGCCCGAGGCGATGGGAAGAAGAACTCGGCCGGACGATGTCACGGCAGGTCCATCAGGCGAAACGACCCCCTCTCTCTCTCTCTCTCTCTCTCTTTCTGTAGACCCGCTGTGCCTATCCTACGATAGAGAGATTGCAGGTTTACACCTGCACAATAATATATACAGTACGTTACGGCCGTACGGTGCTCCACCGCCACTGTCCCCACATCTTGCCACCACCACCACCACCAGCACTACTATCAGCTTCACCCGGTTACGAGACCGTTACGGTGGAAATGCCTCTGTTGTCCAGTTGGGCCGGGTGTTGGTCGGTCGATACACATCTACATAATAATTGCTAGATTTCAATACGATAGAACTAATACAGCAGTAGCTAACTTGAAAGATAGAGCCGAGGTGGATCGGAAGATCAAATGATCTCATGTCGTTGTCTATCTATCGCCGTCACCAATCTTTCGAACTCAGAAAGGAAATATTACTGAAGAATCATGTATAAACATAGATACATATCAGGTTAAACCTGAAAAACTACCACTAAAGCAAGATTCAGACACAGCAAAAGAAATATCGGGACCGCCCAGCTGTTGTCACTCAACCAGAGTTCTCTTCCTTCTATTTTATTATATTTGAAGTCATAGGCTCCAGTCGCGTGGTGTCAGCGTGTCGAGCAGACGAACAGAAATCTCGGTTGCTTTAGTTTAGGTTAGACAATATAGATTATTGATAAATGCTCATCAAGCCATCATTTTGTCCACGATGTAAATGATCTCTCTCTCATCAAATATGTTTGAATAATGTCGATATGGTGGCTAAGTTTCCCACGTGCGAAAGTTCTCTCATGGATATGGTGCGCTTATGAAGAAATCGAAGTCATAGCCGCATAAACATAGGAATCATACTGCTTTATAACGTAATGGCTAGTAACGATTATAAATCTTCTTATACCTTCTGGTAATTACTTTAAGGTAGTGTATGTATCTCTACCAATAAACATATTTTTAAATAAGTAAGTCCTGAAATGACGTGGGCAAATTCAAAGGTCATCCACCAAACTGAGGATCCTTCCTCTGTCCATATACGTCTTGACGCTAGCATTGTAGTATTGTAAACCAATCCGTCCAATGCAACACGATCATTCGGACCCTCGCTTTGGATGTTCGACAGTTAGGACCAATTTATACACGCTAGTAATTCAAGAAATTGGCCTTGTCGCGATGATCATTGCGTACATGAGAGAAACGCGGGGGGCTCCAAGAGAACGTGGTTCATGGCTACCCACGTTGACTCCGTTCTGTAGAACAAAACTGCTTCTGGATACTTCTATTTGTATATATATATATGCATACACTCTGATTACATAACTTCGTGTTCATACGTTGACAAATATTAGCGTATACATTTTGCTATTAAATTTGTGGGTATTCGACCTTTTTTTAGAGGTTAAAGTTAAATCCTGCATGGACACCAGGCCTCACGCTAAGGTATTTGCCTGGTAGGGTCAGACTCTTACTGACTAAACCCAGACTTGGGGCACTGACCGGGACTGTCATAGTATTACTTCAGTCAGTTTCTTGCAGAGATCGGCAGTTGATTCCAACCATGTCCTGTTCCTTAGTTCCTCCTCTGAGATAAACCTTCCAGCCCAGCCGCAACGGGTGGGTTCCGGGCATTTTCCTTTCGGGCCAGCTCTGCTATCTGTGAGTATTCGACCTACGAAATGGTTTGTAGCGATTAACTCAGGTGCTAGATCCCACTAATTGGTGGATGTTTCACACAGAGCGGCGCTCAATGGGCTTTCGCATCATTACGTCCGTGTCAACATTTGCTCAAGAGTGGCTCTGTCATCTTGTCGTATAGGCAGACATAGAGTACAGTGTTTAATAGTAAATAAAATTTACCTCAAATCAATGTGATAGATTCCAGAGCAAGCCTATATATGTTTATATTTGCACATTGGGAAGAAGTAGGCTTATATTAAGATGACAAGTAAATTTAGAAAATTAGATATAGGAGTCCATGTAGGGGGAAGTGTAAGTTCAAAATTTTAGTTGACGCTGCTTAAACTGTAAGCTTCCTTTCTTTAACTATAAGCTCATTATTTTTTTAAGTGCAGTCTTACGACTCAGCTTACTGTAAGCTCCTTTCATCTCCTTTATTACATCCCTATTGTATACAAGGTGTGTAGACCAAATGTAGATGAGCCTTAGGTGGTTATGTTATTAGATAGAAGTCATAGATTGATTGTTGTATGTCGTCCAGTATGTTCACGATGGTAGCCAAGTGGAATGCCGTTGTGTATCTCCATTTGGCTGGTAAGAAAAGATTTGATATAGTCAAAGACCTGAAACATCTCGGAGAGAATAAACTTCTCCCGTATCGGACTAGGACGGGGGCACAGAAGAAGACAAGCAAATAAAGCAACACCCTCATTCCGCAAAAAGCACTACAATCTCCGCTTGGAACGTGAAAAGAGTGAGGGACAGGTTGGAGCACATCCCTCGACGGAACACTGGAAAATATATGAAAATATCAGTGTTAGAGTGTCACTGCATCATGATCTATACAGAAATGGATACAATCACCAGGAGTTTCATGACCTTACAGCGAAGGAGGTGCGGTACGCTATCTCGGAACTTCAGAATGGTAGGGAACTGACTAAACTTCAGCGTTCAGTGGCGAGACAACATTTGCGATCGAACAGGTGGTAAACAAACAAATAGACATATATGAGATGTGTATAACTAAAGGGACGCCAAGACGATAACTGGCAATATACAATAGGATTGTATTGTAAAACATTGATCCTAGTCATTTGAAATGCTGGATGCTCGATGGCTAGCAAGACAAAAAATGACTATTGCACTGATTCAAAATGGTAAATCTACGTGCGTAAATGCAGCCCTAGATGAACGAATCATCTGTACTAATCATACATCTTTAAGCGTGGTTTACTAGTGTTTTTAGGACGCATCTTCCACTCAGAATAGATGGATGTCCCCGACTGCGTTCGCCTTGCCTTCTGTCAGTCGCGCGATTTTCATTCAAAGTTCAAATTCCGAGTCATTTGTCTCCTCCTTCACGCCATAAATCAACATTAAAAGAACACTTGCGTAGCTGCTAGATTAAGAACGAGTGTCTACCTAACTCAATTTACACAGATCTCATCCCGCACTTTTTCTCTACAGATCCTGTTAGGGGAGAGGTCTGTTAGTAGGAATGCGCCAGCAGTGAAATGCATTCCGCCAAGAAAAGTTAACTTAGCTCGAGTTGGAGGATTTCTTACAAGCTGTTTGTCTGACTTGCATTTCATTTTCGATTGCGTTGACAGCACGAAAATACAATTAGTGGGACGATTTATTTTGTTGCTCCTCTCGGCGCGAGGTGTGGAAGAACATTGTTCAGGGGAACACTAGCCTTCATTAGGCAATTATTTTTGAGAAATCTCTACATTGGCCCAAAGTGCTGCCAAAGCTGGATAGATTCATCCAAGGACCTGAGTCTCATACGCCAAGAGCGCACGGCATGTCTTAAAAACCGACAGCTAGACATAAGTGCTGCAAGTGTGTTCTTGCTGAAGCTTGACACAAAATTCTGTCTGAATTTTTAAGTCATCTATATTTTTCGTCTTGTGTTTCCCCATCTAAAGATAGGCTTGGTTAATATCCGAACTCAAGATTCTGGGTATCCGCTGTATCGGTGGGTCTATTCGGGAATCGTTTGAAGAATACTACCCACTACTTAGAGAACATACGCCCAATTGCTTCGGATGTTGTGGGCAATTGCAGCCGGCAGAATGATTCTGAGTTCACTAAAGTGGCCTTGTTTTCATTTCTATCAAACTTACCGACTCCTCGTATAATACAATACAAACTGCGGTTTATTGACTACAACATACATTGCTTGAGTTCTCTTAAAAAAATAATAGGTAAAAGGTGTAAAATATTACACTGCAACAGACGAATACATACATTTTCTGTGATCCTTGTCCGCAATACTTTATGATGATGAAGCCAGTTTAACTGCCTAAGCCCCTTTGAATGAGGTGGTTTGAAAAAAGTGGCTTTCAGGTAGCCAGCTGATTAATTCATTTATTTGTCCCAACAATGGGACCAAATAAATGAAACGAAATGGAGTCTGGCTAAATGCTCCGCCAGAAGATCAACTGAAAATTATTGAAAAGCAAGAGCTAAAGAAGAAACCTGACGGACAGTTATAGTTTATTCACAGGGCTATAACCATTGTAAATACTTATTATAATGCCCATAGCAGTGGAAATCGACATTTTGACGGTTATTAGCCGGGGATTCTCCTAACTGAAGTAATTTCTTTTCTACATAGATGTGGGCATACATGAACTTGAAACGATCAACATGTTCACTATTCCTCTTGATAATCTGCCTTTATTTTTATTTGGGGTTACGAAGGTTTCTCGATGAAGTTGTCGTACTGGTGTGTGTGTGTGTGTGTGTGTTATTTTACAGGGATAAACTCTGTCGGATGCGGAGACGGATAAAGGACGAGTAAGAACATCAAAGAACCAACACGAAACTTCGAGAATGGCATAAGGGAAAGCATGAGGCATTTTTGTGGCTACACTAGAATTTGTAACACCGCGGGATATCTTAGTTGAACGTGCGTCGCGTATGAGCCGAGCCTGGGAGATGTGACTATCCCGAGAGGTCCTTGAACATACTGCCACTAAAGCCCCCACAACCATTGGGGTATCGTGCTGAGCCTCCGGCTGTGCGACAGTGTTGTTGGTTTACCAACACAACATATGATGATGTATACGACAGATGCGGTACAGACAGTACCACACATGAATCGAATCTGTTGGATAGTTTCCAAAGGGCGACGGCCCATACATACATATCCAAGTGCAAGTGACCTCGAGTTTCTATAAAAGAGAGGTATCGACATAGACAACGCCACTCAACTACACAATGTGTCTCTATGTGTGCGTGCGTAACTAGAAGCTGCATATTGTTAACCTGTTGAAGACCAGGCCTTGTTGAGATATTTTAAGTCAATATTTGATCTCTTTGAAACCCATCTACCAATAATAGTAATAACATCGCTTTATTACAAAGGAATATTACATACCGCGCGAATCAACAGTCTGCGACTCACAAATTGAATCTCCCCTGACAAGAGAAATAAGAATTTCAGTGTATACGTAGCTATGAATTTTTTTAGTATAGTTTTCACTTTGATCTATTGTTTGTTAGAACTATATCGATCATCGTTAAGCCATAGTCGGCTATTTGGCCTCTATTTTGATAAATAGGAACTTATCTAAGGTAGTTGATATGCAGTATATGACCTCCTGAAAATCCATGAAAACGGAGTGTACTCTGATAGCCCCAGTTTCTTCATAACGTAAGGTGGTATGTTGTCTGGTGTTGGGCTTAGATTCGACTATTGTTTTCTTACGAGGTGGATATTTTCCGCACTGACATCCACATCGTGAACCATGTACATTAGAGGTCTTTCCAGTAAAGACTACGGTTTTCTACTCTGGCGTCGTGCTAGCTCATCATTGCGTCGGTATATTTCCTCAAAATGCTTCTTCAATATTTCAGCCTTGTCTTTGTCGTCGGTGGTAAAGCTACCGTCACCTCGTTGAAGTGAGGTGAATGTGTCGTTAATCACGACCCGTTTACAAACGTATTTGTGAATTGCCTTGTTCGTGGGTTTGCGCAGGATGGCATATTCATTAGTAACCCGCTCCGGTTTAGATACCTTAGCTATTTCTTTCTGGAGAAATGCAATTGTCTGTTCATCTCTGGTGACCTTAAGAGAGATATGTGGCTTTATTATATGAGCTGTTGTTGGGTGTATATGTTTAATTCGCCTTGGAGTGCGTTTTGCGATCAGTCCATGGAGGTATTGTGAAACTTTGTTGTACATTTCATCGGCGCTTCCATAGCTTTCAAAAAGCGACATCCAGTCCATGTCTAATTGCCATTTCATTAAAACACGTCGGATCGTAGAGGATTTGGTAGAACCCTCACTTCTGATACAGAATCATCGTCACATAACACAATGTCCAAAATAGTTTATGTGTTTTTAATATGTCTGGTAGGATCTGTTACAAATTGAAGAAGTCCATGTGTCGTGTAGAATTGTAATAAGAGGCTCTCTTTCGATATAACTGAATAACTGATATAAATCAACGTATCTCCTCTCAGGCCGAGCTAATAAATAGAAATTTTATTATAACTGCATACTTAGGCAACATTCTATTAATACTGTGGAATAATATCAGACGATTTGCTCCTGTTAGTTTCATTTATAATTATGCCGTAGATACGACAACTTTGTATGCACATCAGTAACGGACAACGAACGAGCGATCTGCACTATATCCACACCCGCATACCCTCTCACACTTCAGTATGTGTAAGCTACATATAAAAATGAGAGAAGAATGGCGCCGTCTTCAAATTGACTCCCTTCTTATAACTTCTACTCCCGCCTTACCAGCTACAAAGTTGAACGCTGATGGAGGGCCTTGCTGAAGGACTTCCCCGTGCGTGAACTCTGTATATGACCTTCGAAGAACCGCAGCAGCAGGATGGGTGCTAGCGAAATAGACCGTTCCACGTCATGGGCGGCGATGGCGGCGGCGGCGGCGGCAGCGCTAGAGGCTTGACGGCTCATTCGCGTTCGCACGGCTCCAGAGGGGAAGAGATAACGGTGGTTTGCCGCTCCGCCATTGCTATGCACTTGCTCGTTTTGTGTGACGGATGAAGAAAGATGTGCGCTTCCCTATATATATACATATATATATATATATATACATATATATATATATATATATACATATATATATATATATATACATATATATATATATACATATATATATATATATATACATATATTATATATATATACATATATATATATATATACATATATTATATATATATACATATATATATATATATACATATATTATATATATATACATATATATATATATATGTATGTGCGTGTGTATAGTGTGTGAATGAGCGACGGCTTTCTGTGAACGACACATGGACGACGAGATGATCACGTGGCACCCCGCCGGGGTGACTAGTGCCGTTGACGACGACCACGAAACGAGATGTCGCCGCTGCTACAGGAGGAGAAGCGGAGTTCACGGAGTTGCGTTACTCAGGAACACGACTCAGGGTAGAGGTAAATCTCATGATGGCACTCAGAAAATCAAAGCAGACGCATTGTTGGAGGTATAAGGTGATGTATAACAGTGTCTGGTTCGTGCTCCCAGTAAAAGCGATAGCGGACGGAGATGATTCATTAGTTTCACTCTTCTGATTTACTTATAAATTCACAGTTAAAGGAAATTAAAGAAATAAAAAGAACCCACTCATAGTGGACCACACCAGGTAGAACAGGGAGTATCCAATAATGACGTACTCATATACTAAATAAATAACCCCACAGTCAACATATTAACGTCCACGGTACTTGGTTGCTTCATAAGACAGATCCATACTCATATACTATAGAAAATCTACCATTTTCACTAACATAATCGACTTGATGTTGTTAACTGCAATTATTCTAAGCAGTATTCGAAACGTACGTTGTCTTGATAACATAAAAAGGAATCTTAAACTGAATAATCATATAATCTCTTTAAAGTTAATTTCACCATATCCATTTGTATTTCCATTTTCCAAAGTAAATTTTGTGAAAGTACGTGGCGTAGATATTACGCCGGTCAGTGCAACCAGCGGTAAATTCTTAAGTCTTATACATAAACCCTCCTGCGAAAGTTCATGAGAGTTAGAGAATCCAGGCTCTAGAAATGCATACAGGTATTACTGCACGTTTAGCCCAATAAGAATATGCACAGGTGCAGGACATAGTTCGGAAAAAGTTAAGAAGTGCCTTGAAACAAGAATCCATTAGGATTCCGATTGTAAGGCACTAAGCCGCGACTGCGCATTTTTTTGAAAATTGATACGAAATATACATCCGTCATACTTTGAACTCTTGTTGTTATTTTAGTTGTTGGCGAATGTCTCCGGTCAATTTGGAATACCCTTGCCGTGGATTTTAAGTCAAGTTAAATTACACTATGAACCTATATACAATTTAGACCTCGCACCGCTATCTACAAACAGAAATATTGAGGATTCCATTGATAGAAAATGCATGGCGAATGATTTTAAATATCCCAAAAATATAAATAATTTTTCGAAGACAATCCCGAATCTACCTGACTGAAGTTACCACCCTTGTTGTTTCCGAGTTTGACAAAAGTTCCCAGTGACTAACTTCCTATATAATGCGATTAAATCTTTTGGAACTTTAATCACATTCTATCTAGTACCCGAGAAGTGAATCTGCAGCAATAAAAAAACTAGGCATATGACTTAATAAGCTGAAATTTAACTTGAATTTTGCGCGTTTAAACTTAATAATGCAGCGCTGCCTGGGAAACAGAGGGTTGCTGCTTTAAAACTACTCATTCTACGCAATTGTGTCCGTGATTAGGTAATGCCCCGAGCTGGATGGGATTACTATTATTCTTCAGGTGGAAAGTAATATAATAAATGGGCGGATGGGCGGAGGATGAAATCTTACACCGTATTTAGGCTTCGCACTCGTCGAGGCCCGCTCGCTCGCTCCTTTTGCTGGAATTCTACGCCAGCGTACAGGTAGGCGTTTTCACTCAAATTTTGGCATCTCCATTTATTTTACCGTTTCATGGTGAGTTCACTCGAATACCTTTTCCATAGATAGAAGGGGTTCCTTGTTTTCTTTCTCTCTCTCTCTCTCTCTCTCTTTCATCCTCACTGAACTCCGTAGTGAACACGTCGCTTACATTGGAGTGGCGTGTACATGCGCGTCCAAGATCGCGAGATGTCTGAGGGACAGAACTCGGAAGTGTCCAACGCTATCACAGGAGAGCTCTCTGGCAGGAGTACAGTACTCAGTCACAAGTCGGTTTTTCCTCTCGTCCCAACCGTCCGGCATGACTCGGAGACTACGAGAGTCACGCCACACTTGGACAGGGTAAATAATTCCGTCTTACGGAGAATGTCGGTGGCTAAACAACGTCGTACGGGTCCATAACTCGAGATATGCGTGTGCTACTACTACTAGTACTAGTATTTACTTCTAGTTTGTACATGATAAATATAAGCTCACGTATTTTTGGGCCCAGGTAATGCTTTTGTGTTAGCCTGTACAGAAATACATGCGTTATCATTATATTCGTGTGTACGTGCGCATTGTTTTCCCTCGTCAAATTGAGACTGGACCAAATGCTTTATCTGCAAGGAGGGTTTGAAATATGTTAGTTATTCATATATCCCACATAATACGAAAGTAGTTCCGAACCGTGGTCCAAGTAACAACACATCCAGGGTCGAAAAATAGTTGCAGTGTTCAGTTCGAGAAGAGGACTGGAGGAATGGATGGGGAGATGCTAACCTTTACGGGCAAGTAGTTTATTAAGCAGAAAATAGACGATGACAGGAAGAAGATACTAAACGATACTTAATAAAATGTGTAACGCAAAGGATTAACGAAGTATATCAAGTGAATCAATGAGTCATTCATTCAATTAATGTCAGAGCTAGCTTGAGAGGGGCTACATCGTGGTGACCAACAATGAAGAGAGCGCTCAAGTGCTTTTTAACAGATGTATTCAACCCTGATAACTGACTCTCTCTCTCTTCCGCTGGGTATTCTTAATTTATCTTTCACCCGGGCGCAGGCTTGTGCTGGAATTTGTTTACATCTTCTTGGTCAGTGCTCATCAGTAACTGTTACGTGTCCGGCACTGTCCCAGAGTTTCTCCTAATCTATACTTCAGAGTAACTTCTTGTCGCTACCCAGAGTATAACCAGCGCATCCAATTATTTACACGAGTATTCGTATAATAAACATAAATATTTCAAGATAACCATAAGAAATAACGAGGGCGTAATTTTGAGACTATCATAAAATAAAAAGTTGTAATTTATTTACTAATACAACATAGATGATGAGGGAGCCATTTTTGTGTCTTCTGTGAATATCCTGAAACATTTTCAACACGAATTCGTTTCCTGCATACAAATGCTTACTATCTTATGTGTCGTACGTTCAATTCAGTAATCGCAATCATTCTTGTGTCAAACCGGAGTAAAGGTATCCGTCAGAATGAAGAAGGATAAGCTATCTAGATGGATGGTTCACTAATGTCTACTGTGCGAAGAGTCTACTTCTAGCTCTATTCGCTAGATTTTCCGTGGATGAAACGCACACACAGAAATATATATTATATACTGTCCTAGTTAGTCATTTGCCAGCTCACGCGTTCGAGCCTTCATTATTCATATCACATCGTGCATGCTGGCTATTATATATAAACATTCGCAGACACAAAGGAGTTATGCAGGAGCAATTGAGACAATGCGAAAAATACAACATCGTATTTGACAAATATATATCCGTTGGTAAGGTCTCTCCAAGTCATTCAGTTTTGTTTTACTTAGGAAATGTTTGAAATATCATTGATACTATATACATAGGAGTGTCAACATAAACACCCTGTGGTACCTCTATACAACGCAATGTCAAAACACGCGGATCCAACCTTGAACTTCTTGAGAATGAAGATTCCGCATAACAATTACATTACTGCCAATGGCCTAAAGGTTATTGCTTTTAGATAAATTGTAAGCATGCCTCATGTCCTCACATTTCAAGTTAGAGAAAGTTACAAATATGTACGTAGCCTAAGTGCATGGAGTTTTCGATGCACTTCACTCAGATCAAACTTTATGTACTGTTATATAAAGAGGTGTTTCGTACTGTACGCAGGGTTCATGGGCGCTCGGGTTGTGTACAGGCGTTAATGTTTTATCCAATCATGCAAATCTGTAGTCCAATAAGGTAGAGTAAATAATATAAGTTGGAGGTCTACTGTGATAGTATCGAAGTAATGCCCACTGATTTCTGAGCCTTGGGGTGGGAGCGGAGACCGACTTAGTGGGTATGTGAGTCCCACATTGGACACTACGACTAACTGAGGTGTAAAAAACCCCTTTAATTTTTATATTTTATTGAGAACTAAAGCATATTATATTGCAGTTCCAAAAATAAACTTGATTTTGAAACTGAAAAAACTGAACTGAAGCGGCACATGTGAATCAAGCGTCCTCGACCCCCGCCTCCACCCCGTTTAGAAAAAAATTGTTCATGGGAAAGAGAGAAGAGTTTTTACTGTTGTCAGTTGCACATCATGTACTGCACATCAAGTCGGTGGAGGGGCTAGCGGAAGCAATGTGTAGAAGACAATCTCACTATGGAATATTTTCAATAATATGTACTATTCAGTATATGACCTCGTGAAACCCATGTGGGTTTCTCAACTTGATTAGCGAGAACTTTGATTAATCCGATTAATTTGGCCACCTAGGCAAACGATTAGTCCACATTTGTCGGTATGTCTATATATATATATATGCATACGAATTTAGTGATTCGAGTGATTCTCGAAATTAAACACACTGTCAGGCGGATTATCGGCTATGTTTCTTGCTGATTCCGTAGTCATTCAGTTAACTTGACGTTCAACCTAATTCATGATCGACACATTTAACCACGTGTGAGTCAGCGTATTCTCTGACACGAAGGACAAGCACTAAACGAACTGAGCAACAAAAAGAGTCCTGAACGTTAATGGATATGGAACGTGTACATAGTAAGCGTGAGCGACAGACAGGCCGACAGACACCCTGGAGGCCAGCCCTAGGGCTGACTAAATGAACCTGGTGACAACCAATGTCACGACCGCGAGCTATTGGCCCCCTCCCTACCGACCAAACGACACCAGTATCACCACCCTGTTGGGAGATGGGAGATGCTGATGAAACAAGCTCCTCTGCATTCTATTCTAGCGTCTATCCTCGTAGACTCTCTTCACTTAGTGGGCTTCGCTTCGGCACCGGTGACCGTGGTAGTGATAAGATAGTTGCCAACGTCTAGCAACAGCAGCAGCAGAAGGAGGAGGGCCGGTTTGACCGTAAACGGGCCAATCATTTACTGTCATATCCGGTGTAATCACCCGGTCGAATAGTTCTGTAATTACGGCTTTCACCCAGTGGTTATTCCATCACAAATCAGTTCTTGAGAGCGTATTAAGCGAGAGCAATATTAGATATATGATGACTGAATCAGAATACTTTGTAATTGAAACCGAAGCAGAGCCACAATGAATATTATGTCTCGAACACAGTCAATAGCTTGTTCACGTTAAAACAACCAATTTTGGATCAACCAGCTACATTTGTATATTGACACGGTTTAAGTGTGAATCCGCAGACCTGATGAGATTTCACTTTGCTTGTTGTAGAATTCAACGAACTATGTATTATGTCAAGGTTATCCTTTACCAAACCGAATATAAACTGAATCACTTTTAAGCTATATTCGATTTTGTATGCAGAGATATCTTCTCACTCTCTGCTCTCCCTTGTTTTATGGTACGTGTATGCACTAATATATATATATATATATATACACTCAACGATGGAACCCTCTTGGCCTTGACATCAGCACAACTACCACGAAGACGACCGTCAACACGACGACGGCTGCGGGCCTTGGTGATCCTCCTCCTGCCGCCGCCGCTGCCGCTGCCGCCTCCGAGCTACAACAGCAGCAGCAGTCGCAGCAGCAGAGGCGTCGTGTAATGTAGTGTACCACCACCGAGAGCGGCTCGACCGACCGATCGGCCGACCGTCCCAACGGTACGTTACCGTAGCGTTGGTTCCTTTTCACGAGGAAGTCACAGCCATCAATAGTGGTGCGGCTTTTTCCTCGGCACGATCCTTCCTTTGATGGGATTAGGGCTTATCGAGGACCACACATCGTCGCGTACTGAGGCATACTGAGCCCGCTATGAAGCCCACGGCCCCTGGGGTTGGATTGGGATGAGCGTAGCGGGATGTACGTAGTTGCAAGGCGCAGTGGCTGGCGGGCATTACTCCCGATATGGGATTAGCTGGGGATTTATATGTGGGTAGCCGGAGGCATATTTAGGGAAGTGTAGAAGCATATTGGTGTAGAGACGACGGCCGCTGCAGCAGCAGCTGAAGTGGCAAGCATATGCTGGGGGCAGCCAGAAAGCGAGAGGATATACGGGGATACGAAGAAATAGTGGAAGACGCAACGATGGGAGACGGAGAAATCGATGGGACAGTGTACAGCGCAAAGCAGGCTACCGTAGAATAGGATAGGGGATATTTAGGGAGATGAAAAGGATGCCCAACCTCCTGAACCAATCGAGACCAAGGACGTACATGAGGAGCTGTAATAGTACTAACCGTACTAGTAGTAGGCAGAGTAGCAACAGCAGCAGCAGTAGCATAAGGTGTTGACATGGCATGGGCTGAGGTAGAAGGGATCGATTGATAAGGGGAATACAGTAGTAGAAGAGGAGGAGAATGTTAGTTCAGTTAATCTACTCCTACAACTACTACATATGTGCATAAGCGTGTGTGTGTGTGTAATGTGTATGACAAGGATCATGACTTGCGTTCGACGAAGCGCACTGCTACTCTGGGCAGTGTTGGTTCAGTTTTGTGGTACTGGCAAAAAGTTTATCCTCCAAGATGCTTAAGAGTACAAGCATTGTGATTTTGTAGTAGTGAACAAAAACGCTCATCGTCATCATATGCTTTTCAAAATCCATTTCTCAATAAGCGTTATTATTCGCACCAATCCAATTGTAATCATACCTTGCTTCATACTGCGCATTATACGAAATATACTATAATATTACAATCACCGGAAATTATCTTCGTTATATTCTGGATGAGACATCTATCGAGGAAATCAACTATCACTCTTGGGGTCGTCAAAAGCTCACTTATACAACTTGTCAAATATATTGCTACTTCTCGTAGTTGAAATATGAAATGGCTTCCGTGTTAGCTGCTGTCACTTATCAACACGCCAGCGCTTTGTTACACCAGCGTCGGTCAATGCCGATAAACACCCGAAGACGATTACGATAATTTAATAAATAAGCAACGAATGGACAGAAAACGTGAAAATGGCGATTCACAGAGATGACGGTGAAATATATTTAGCTTGCTTTGGAAAATATTTCAACGGCAACGGCGGTAATCGTATAAAAATATCTGTTTCCGTTCCCCAAATGTCGGGATATCTCACACAAGTAATCTTTACCAGCTTATGACTAGATTAACCAATTTAAGAACAAATTTTAATTATATTGAGCTTATTCAAAATGAGAAGGTTCGTTTGGTGTTCATTCTATCAATTATGCGTTTACGAACAGAATTCGAAAATAATTCTCTCTCTCTCTATATATATATATATATATATATAATATATTTGTCCGCGTATTAACCACTTTGTTCGGCAGACAAAGATAGATAGACATATAGACATCGCTCGCTTAGCTTGTATGGTAGCATGCACAACATGCAGCGGTGGCAGCGGAGGAGACCACGGTTTCGGTGGAAGCCGCTTTGAACGTTCATTTGGACAGCTGCCTGCCGACCCGCCTGTTTGGCCCAATGCCCTGCATGATTGTGTAGTGTCTCTGTCTCTCTGTTTGTGTCAGTAGTAGTACTGGTAGTAGCAGTCGTTGTTGTGGTACGCTGATGCCTATTTTGTTGTTGGTGGTGGGTGTGTTCTGTTCGCCCGTTCTCCTCCACTGTGCTCCTCTCTGGTGTGCTGTTATGCTGCATACCACCACGGCCCTCCCACCTCATGTGACCCAACCCGAACGAGGTGCTACCAAGAAGAAGAAGAAGAAGAGAAGCCGTTGCCATCCATGGGGGCCAAAGGAGCTGCCTTAGCTACCGTCGTCGTCGTTGCTGTTACAGTTTCTCTGCGTTCTTCGCAGAGTAACAAATTTCTGTACGTGTAGGTGCATTCTGAGCATTCCTGTTTTGCCCATAGGCGATACCATGGAGTGCCTCCTCCTCCTCCTGCTGTTGCCGCTAACAGAAGCCGTCGAATCCTTTGCCCCTAACTTGTATAACATGGCCTCACAGAAGTCAACTGCCTTGCTCTATACTGATAGGCTGAAACTGAGGTGACCATGGGGTCATCCTACCTGTTAACTTATCTCTAAGATAAAATAATAAACCGAATAGCGCATTTATTACTTGTATTAACAAAAAAAAATGTACTGTTTGTGAGCAACAACAGAAAAGTGCGTTAAGCATTAAGACGTATGATTAACGGAAGTTCCTACCAAACGTAGGCTACACATTAATAGGCTGCTTCTTTAATTTTTTTTCAAATGTGGCATAGATATATTTAAACTATAATAAGTTCAGCACGATCTAGCAGATATATATGTTTAGCAGAGTTTGTCCGAAGTGAAAATGCCCGGAACCCACCCGCTGCGGCTGGGTGGGAGTGTTCACCCCAGGAGAGGAACGGAGGGATTGGGCTTGATTGGAATCAACTGCCGGTCCCTGCGAGGCACTGACTAAAGCAATACTTTGACAGTCCCGGTCAGTGCCCCAAGTCAAAATCGGTGCTGGGTTTAGTCAGTAAGAGTCTGACCCTACCAGGCAAATACCTTAGTGTGAGGCCTGGTGTCCATGCAGGATTTACCTTTAACCTCTATGAAAAAAAAGCACGTAGATATGTTTAGACCCGGTTCCATACAGGTCTTTGCAGACGGATGGTCAAAAAATGTCAAGACAATTAGCCTTCTCGACAATTCGTTGAACGAGATGTCATTAAGAACATCAGCCTGTGCGCGAGCTCATTCACACCGAACACATTATTATAATAGTATATTTACTAGGTGTCTCCAATAATAAATATGGTAGTATTCGTATGAATATAGTCATCACACGTTACGTCACTTGAGCTTGAATGTAAGTCATCTCGATGGCGTGGTGTTATTATTATCATAAATTGGATTAATCGTTATATCAATCGTGCCATATCATAATACCCTCTATTGTAAATGGACGATTTCTAAAAGAGTTTGAGGAATTAAAATAATACTTTATCTCGTTCCACCACCATCTAGAAACGTTCTCTTCTGGTTTTTACGCCTCTATCCCAGTTTACGTATTGAATTCGTTGTTATAAACTTTCGACCGTTAGTACTACCGGGATACGAAAGGAGCAAGCTCCGGGCAATTCCAGTTCAAGTTATCATATCCTAAAATTCGTGTGTAGGGCCACTGGGATTGTCTTCCTAATAACTGATTTCGAACGTGCCGCCAAGGGCACAGTCTACGCCGATGATAGTAGTTCAGAAGTCGCAATTGGTTACTGCAAAATGGCGTAACAAAATGTCGAAATTAGGTTTGTATTCATTTGTACATTCGATTTTGGGTATTTATATTATTCTAGAGAATTGACGGTTGTATCTGAGCTAGCAGTTGAGGATCCTGCTGTCTTCACTCGGATTACTACAGGTCAGATCAGAGAATGAGCTGAGCCTAATGTACAAGTGAGAGCATGAATTATAATAGGAGAGTAGTTATTCGATATTATAATAGGGAATAAGGATGCTTCAGTAACGAATTGCTTAGGAAAAATCTCCACCCTATTTTGGGCGACTTCAATCAGCAGACTCTGTGTTCTACTAGCAAACCTAAAGTAATGCCTGTAATCTCGTTCGAAATCATCAAATGAGACGTGTTTGAAAATCGTGGAAATGTTATTATGGCATTTATATCATTATTCTCTTGTATTGTATTATTGTATTTTTTTCTTGCCATTGGTATGCTTCCTATTTGTAAACATGCTAACCATCAGTGAAGGAACACATGTGGCGCTCCGGCAGTGACAGGCAATGACGGTCAGTTTAGAAAACACTAACAATACGCGTCGAGCTGCCTTTAGACTGCTCCTAGGGGCTGGGATGTAGTTGGAAAATTGGCGTTCGTATTTCAATTTTCTGGAACTCCTTACTTTTACTCTCTTTATACATCCAATTCAAACAAAGGAAAAATGGTTAAGTAAACTTAACATATTTAAACTCACTCTTAAATGGCCTTAACCACGGCCCACCCTAGTGTTATTTTAGCAGTGTACCCTACCCTTAATTCAAGTCGTATCGTCGCTTGTCTAATGCTTATTGTTGTCGTATTTATTGCGCAATTATACAGCCCACATTGAGTTTGGTTTGATCGACATTCTCGTCATTGACTCCCTCTGTTTGTTATCTGAAGGGTTTCACTTTACTATTGAAAATTGTCTCAACTCAGTCTTGTTGTGCGCACGTACGTATGTACCCCCGTTCGATTGTACGTACTGTTTACACTTAAAAAAGCTATCGAGTTACGTATGTTCGACTTTAGGTATAATATCTACAAATTTTGCAGGTTATTCATTATAGTTCTAGGCTAAAATAGATCTGCGGGGACGACATCTTCCAGTCGCGCAGCTTGTTCCAAAAATATAACCCACAGAGCTGTCTGTAGCCGAACAAGGAAGTGCGCATTTGACGTGCTGCACCTGTCAGACAAGTGTAAGCTATTTCGGTGGAATCTGCTACACAAGTGATATATGTTATACAAGAAGTAATACCCAGGCATTCTTATTGCATGCTGCTACACCCTATACGTGTGTGGGTGTTTATGTGTGTGTCTGGTGGTTTGTAGGTGAAGGAGGGGCAAGCGATCTAAGATCTAAGTGATCGCTAGGTTTCAATATAATAGAAATGTACACAATTAGTGGTTCTATTCTACTCCAGCATTGAATTCTTGTGTCAAAACCATTATTAGATTTACAATGCAATACTACAGCATCTTAAAGAGATGTGTCGTGATAAATCGATATTACCGCTTGCTGACGCGCTCTTTATCTGTCTCTATACGGAGCGTGCCACCTGAAAAGTGTAAATAAAATAAATAAAAGTGTAAATAATTTTGCACGCCGGAAAGTGTAACTACACTATAATACCTATAGTTGTTTGTATTGAACGTAGTAATCCTACTGATTTCAGTTTTCCTCGCCTGCAACAGCTGGGATCAGTTCCTTTTTTCTACACGATAACCTTGACACGACCTTCTTCAACAGCTGCAGTGGCAGTAACAATATCCAATGTCCCCTACCCCAAGCAGTGTCTCCTTCGTATTCGCATGGTCATTTGTGCTGTGACAATCGTTTGTTACTGTGGCCCATCTTCTTTTTCAGTTGTTGGCAACTTGTCCTTGTTGGTCTTTTTCGGTCGGTTTCTTTGGTTCCGTCCGTTTTTTCTTCATCTTGTTTATGGGTGGCATTTCACCTTTTTCGGGGCCTCGAAAACGTCGCGAACCATTGCGGTGGCGCCACAAGCGAGCCATGCACCATGCGAGAGTCCCCTGAGCTCTCTCCGCATACAGCGTACCGACCTGTACGCTGTGTGTCCTCGACGGTTTGCGGCGCAATAACCTCTTCATGTTGACGGCACTGGCTAGCCATCCATTGGCCTGTGTGCACGGCACAGGACGGACTCTGTACTTTCCTCTCTTCCTCCTGCCACCGTCTGCCTGGTCAGTTCTCAGCCCCCCCCCCTCGTTGGCAGATGCAATACCAAAGCGTATGGCTGGCTGGTTGACCGGACCACTGGTTTGCCGCTGTGGCTTCGTCGGCAGAGCAAAGGAAGAACTGCCGGTGGGACAAGACGCATAGCCGACTAGAGGACGAGGCCGTAGACAGCAACAGCACGCTCCTTTGTGCCCGCCAGTCCCAGATACCCAGAACACATTCGGACGCCGGTAGCATAGACACATGGCCGGTAGTCGAACCTTTGTGGTTGCAATAAAAACAGTTTCTTATAGCCACCAACGTGGTCCTGAGCGCTTCGGGTGAATAGGTTCTCCCTTGGTGAGACGGCTGCGCGATTATTGCAATGGGCATCAGTAGGAAAATGGAAGCGTCTCTAAATTTTTGTCTATGGAAAGTGTGGTCCTTTCAAGAGACCGACAGGGCGGCCATACAATTTGTTCGTGATGCAACATCGTTGGATTATCGAGTTGACACGAATGTAAGAACTAACTTTCATTATTCACACAGGTTCTGTAGTGCATGCCATTCTGGAACAACTACTGGTGTACATAACGCCAGGTTATATGTTCATATACTGCTTTTTCTTTGCAACTCATACTCTACGTCTCTAAGCGGTGGTTCAGGAAGGGAAAAACGCTTGCTTGATCGATCGTTGCAGAAACTGTGTACCATCCTAGCTGATATGCCATTGACAGACGCAATGCCATTTGAGTGGCATTCGTTCTATCGTACATTTCTTAGGTTTTAGTTTTAGCTAACTTTTCTAGCGTCTCTTTATTGGCTATCGATAGCCGGACGTTGAAAACTATTATAAATATATTCGACAATATATAAAAGAATCAAGATGATAGTCTTCTCTCTAGAGGCTCTCCAAAATAGAGAATAACGGTTTTGACAGGGAATCTGACCCGGGGGGCTGGATGACAGGAAGGAAAATGAGACTTCGCTGCTTCTGCTGCATCAATGAATAGATGAACGAAACGATTGCGCAGAGGTAAAGCTGTACGAGGTATCCATTGCTCACATCGGCTTCGATAGGCGGACGATCTCCCGATCAGTCCCCATTTTGTCTGTTTACCCCTCCCCCCCAAAAAAAGAAGAGAACTTTGCATTGGCCTATGTCCAAAATACTTCTCCAGGGGGTCCAGCTCAAAGGGGAGAGGCTATGATATTTCCACTACGAGAATTTCGAAAGCGTTTGTGACTTTTCTTCTTTCTGGCCATATACAACAAAAGGTGACATCCACAGTAAATTTTGATATGATAAATATTCATATTCATCATGAATATTATGCGTGATGTGTGCATACATCACCATGTATAATTTATGGTTCCGTGATCTAACAGAGTTTGCGGGGCGGTTTGCGTCTATAACGTAACGGCTAATAAACCGTAGGGATTCGATAAACTATATATGTTCGCACATGAAACTGATCGAAATTTGAATGACAAATCATCGCCCACTCACTCATTAACCACTCACTTCACTTTCAAGTAACGTCATGGTTCACAGTTTCCTATGCCGGCTTATTATCTCTAGCTTTGTTGAAATTCTGTGTTTATCCATTTGAAGTTTCCATGCTGTTTTTTTTACCACACAACCCTTGCAAATATGACGTATAAAGCCAATTCAGTCAGTGTCTCACATCCTTTGATTTGCCATGAAATATCCTTGTTATTCTAGCTGTGTAATCGTTTATATATAGTTTATCTTCAATCGTGTTGGAAGAATCTGATTTCTATACTGTACTATACATAAACCTGAAGCTTTAATCATTGATTGATAGTAGACGTTTCAAGTTGTTGATGGCTCGCCGTTGTATAAGAACAGAAGGGCAAGATTATACAGCCCTATGCCCTATTCCTGTCCATGTGTTTCAATAACCAAAGCTTAACTTTATGGTCATTACTGACAGCGCCGTACCGTAGAGGGCCCGGGCTGTCAGGGGAGATTTTAAAGGCAGCCAAACGAACAGCCAATGTCCAATATCGCCACAAACGAGGGGGCCCGGAGGGGCGTAGAGACGACGACGGTTACAGAGGACAACGATAGAAGAAGAGAAGAGGAAAAGTTAACGACGATTGTACAGCAGGAGTCCAAGGCCCCATTGGCGACATATATCGTGCACCTATCACTTTTACGACCGGGAAGGAAGCGCAAGCTGTTGTGTGGCTCTGTGGGAAAGATGACTCTGGACGGGTGAGATGTAACACCTCCCCCCCAGATCTCTGTTATATCCTGTTTTATAGCGAAGAAGAAATCGTCCGGATGAGCTTCGATAACGCACAAAGGAGGTCTAAAATCATGTTCGGTCATATTAGCGTCTAAGTGGATCACAGAGCAGGTTAGAAAATGAATTGATTTGTGCAAATTATTTACAGAGCCGTAGCAATATTTAATAGTCTTAGTATATTGTTCTTTCTCTACAGATATGTTTACATCGTAGATTCCTATTATACGGAAGGCATGCCTAAATAAAGCAAGAACGCATGAGCTCACATGTTTTTCAATACATTCAATACATGACTACAAGAGGCTATTTCAAAGTCAGCATGGCCCGGATTAATGTAATCTAAGATTTAGTATATGTTTGCATCTCGCAATCTCTACAATCGAGCAATTTCGATCACTTTAACTGGGATTGACATTGGGATTGACAAAAAAATTGAAGTAAAAAAAATCGTGTTGAAATCACAACTGGTTCACTTTGGACTACTGCTGCTATTATTTCGTACTGTGCCGGCGAAAGAAGATAAGATTCATCTTGAAAATTATTTTCGTTTTAAACTGGCCTACAGCCCGTCTCCTGTCAGACATTACTCAGTACTCATCCGTATTATGGCAGCACGACTATTATAAATGTCGGGAAGAAGAACCCACATCTCCCCCAGGTCAGAGCAGGATTTGAACCTGTGATCTACCGGTTTATTATTTATCCAAGCTGGAGATGCTACTGAGTTGCGTCCTATTCGTCCGCCCGGACCCCTGTACAATACCAGTCTCTGCTTCGGTGGGTACACCGCAGCATACCACTAAGAGCAAGTGGCGCCGCCGAACTTAGATTCATCGCTGTCGAGGTTGTGGACAGCAAGTGTTTCACATGTCTCGGTATAGCCAACATGTTCGTTATGAAAGTATAGATACTGACACGGACGCACTAACGAGACCGGGAAACATCAGTGTGGTCAAATGTAAATCAGAGATCCTGAATCTCGAATCGCCTTATTTGACACCAATTTGACTCAAACATTATTAAAAATGATTTGTTTGTCTCTGGGTCCAGTTGTAGAAGGGTACACGCTTATGTGGGAAGTAAACCCTGAAGGTAATAATTAGGCAACTCTAGAGGCGAGCCCGCAGCCGCAAGTCCAAGTACTTAACGACAGGTCGTTCACCTCCGGTTCTTAGACCAACGTAAATTTTTGATTGGTCTGTACAGGCAAGAATGTTTCAAATATTTCACCCGTTATATTTCCGCATTCAGGAGTGAATGGATGAATGAACCAACAAAAGGAGACATTATCATCAGTATCAAGAACCGTATCACCATCAGTAGTGGAATCGTTCGCTCAAGCGTTGACGAATCGAGACAGCACGCGAAGTCGCACCTGCCTCTTTTCCTGTACAATCCATAATAAAATACAGTTGGACACGCTAACAAGTAAAAATGCCATCGACACGTTACCATCCACATTCCCTTTACTCTCAACATGAGACTGGTGCGGCCTATTGCAACAACAAAATCTAAGAACGTTGTTCCTGGACGAAGAGAGTCATAAAGTTTATTGACTTCGCTATGGCTGACATAGCGATTGCTGCTTCTTCTGCCTCTACCATTGGTGAAGACAGAAACGAGTAAGAGAACAAAGGGGATAGCAAGCGAAAATCAAATTTGTCTGAGTGCGACTATCAACACACCCACACACACTCACACTTACTCACATAGGATACATCGGTGCTATCATACTACTTGTGATTGCTAATCTTAAGCAATGTAAAGGAGTGAAGCAAGAAATCACATCATATATCGAACAGAATGATCTAAAAGGGTTCGTTCACTAAGTAATGTATATGCCCTTAGCTGAATTGGCTCCGTGTTTTATTAAATTATTTGCATCATGATGCGTATCTTTGTTGAAAACTATTTGCATTGAGCTAGTATGAAACCGAGGAGCTTTCTCTTGATTTCTTATTATAGTAGGATACAAATATTTTTTTTTTCAATGAAAATTATACCGTATCATAGAATTACTATCTGATTCCAAACTGTACAACTCCTGTGGGGTTCACTGGATTACCAAACGATATAATGCTTTTTCAGCTCGAATAAAAGAGATATGTGCGTCGTGTTATATACAAATGCAAAGTCAGCCGAAGTACAACTGAATATTAGGATATTTTCCATGTTTTCTATGAAAATAGTTTTATTACGTTTAAGACGACAACTCGAATTGTTCAATGTGTTCTTCACTGCGAGCTAAATGCACAACCAAACAGAATCTCAACTAAATCATTAAATGTGAACAACTATTTAGCACGGGGTGTTCTACATTTCTTCTTCCTGTTGGCGCTTGTGATTATACCAATGATATATATCGTATTACAAGGATCTTAAATAGGTAAACTTGGGTGAAGTAATGTACCAGTATTTTTTAATTCTTTGGCCTGACTTAGAGAACGCATATTTCAACTTCAAACACTAAGCTTAAGAAGATGTAAGTAACTTTAGGAATAATTATGCTCTGAATATCAATATACCACGCACGCTTCTGTTATTACCATAGCCTCTTGTGCTAGTCACATATAGTATTATTCCTTGATATTATAGGAATTGTATAAATTCCCATATGTTGGCCACAGTTCTGCTGTAAGCCTTTAACATCAATTCCCATTAACAGGCACTATCCCATACGGCCATATATATACACACACATTGATATCGAATAATAGCCTACTCGCCTGCTTTTTCTATCAGAAATAATAATTGGTATAAGGAAATCATCATAAGACAGAGCAATTGGGAGTCGTCTCAGTGGTGGCGATGACGACGACGACGACGACGATGACCGGAAGCAGAGGCAGCCCCTAGAATCAGCAGTTAGCCGGTCAGGACGCAGCAGCAGCCTACGGTAATGACGCCTTTGTCTATATATGATAGATGAAGTGAGCTCCGCGCCTCGCCGCGGCGTCTTCCATCGCTCCGGCGGCTCATTCCCGCGAGAGCTGAGAAGAGACATCGCTAACGCCAACGCCATCGCCAAGATGAGAAGGAGGAAGAAGAGCAGCAGCAGCAATACTCGACTGTGTCTGTTCTTTCACGAACGTACAACCCTAGCCAACGCAACCCAACCTGGCCCAGCACCAGAAAGACGACCCGTAGAACCTCTCTATTGCACCGGAACACATCCTGCCTCTGCTCTTCGCCGGTTCCCCCATTGCAGTGAGCTACGCTGCCTGGCCTGTCAGTCTTGAAGCATTATATACACATACAGCCACATGACTCTATTTCATAGTCGCTGGGTGCCGTTGCTGGTTAGCTCCGCTGCTGCTGCTGCCGCTGCAGTATGTGTGTGAAGCCAGTCCAGCTCAACCCCCGCGCTGTTGGGCTGAACCCAGCTTCATTTCCCGCCTTTTCGTTCCTTCGGTGGTCGTAGACCTTAGTAGACCTCATAGGTAGCGTGCGCAGAAGCTAGGAACCCCCAGGCCACCCCTATTTTCTACCCCCATTTCCAGGGAAGCTATCGAGCCATCATCAGGGCCGCGACCAGAGATGATCTCCACCCATTCCGCCATGGCCTGGCAAAGAGTAATGGGTCTCGCTTGGCAATCGCATGAGAAAGAAACAGCCAGTCGACCAATGAGCCAACCTACCCAACCACCCTTATTTCTCATCATTTTCACACAGAGGAGAAGAGCAGTGCGACGAGGAGCAATGAAGCCGAGTTCGTTCCCAACACCCACAAGCGACCACCCAAACCAACCCCCCTCGCCCTACCCACTTCCCATGGGAATATATCTGTAGGCAGAGAGCAAACTCTGACGACGAAGTGGAAACATCGCAGCATAACTAAGGATGGCTGCTACGGCGCCGACCACGACAACGACGGCACCACGTACGACTGAGCAGTATACGATCATAAGGAGCGGGCGGATAAGGAAAGACAGCAGAGTTGGGGCGAGTTGGCACAAAAATTGAACCTTTCTTCTTCTTCTTCATCTTCTTATTCTTTCTGCACGGGGGGGGGGTGATCTTGGTCGCGGGGTGATGCCTATGAGTGGAAGGAAACGATGAATACCCTTGGACGCTTGTCTCCGTCATGCATTTAAGCTGTCCACATACCTGAGATGATGCATAGAGGGCAGTTGCCTAAGTCACATATTATACCTACTCATCCGTGTCATAACAAAAATCAATTCTATAACAAAAACCACCGTGGAAACGCCGCAGTGTATAATACTACCACTATATACTTGTGGGCTAGTTGGCTGATTGTAGCTGTGTTGTTGTGGCCAGTTTGGTTGCATGCTTAAACCAATGTCGAAATATATACAAGTGCCACTTGGGAGCTCAACCCAATTCGAGATTCAAGATTTAGGTTAGAATTGGCGTGAGGAGGGCAGACACGATAAAATATTCCCACAATACATTTCGATAACAGTGGCCATAAATATAGTGGTCAGATCACCTGGCAAGGATGGACTCGGTAGACTTGAAATAACCCGCGTTCCCGCTCCTTGAAGTAGTACCCATTCCAGCATGGATTTGTTCCAGATTTGCTTTTTTTCTCAGCATATATTTTTAAGCTATTTATTAAAGCGCATCTTACATGTCGATACTTTACTGCTCTTACAACGTTCATCGAACACGGTTCCTTATATGCAGTTTGACCAACTTCCCCATGAAGAATGATTGTGTATTAAATCTTTACAAGTTTACCAGTATAATAATGTATCCATTAGATCTCCGACATGCTTCAAGTGTGTGTACCACCTAGTGTATTTCATACACTATCCATACTATCTAATACATCTTGATAGACAACGAAAGCGTATGGCAGACCAAACGACGTAGTACGCCCATCACTTTGAGCGGCTGCCAACTCACCCAGAACTGCTATCGCTGGTGAGGAACATTCAGATCAATTTTGACGGGTTCAACTCGTGCTTCTCGGAGCTCTGGCCTATGTTTCGCGTTATGCCATAGTCGATATTCGTCTATTCAAGCCTTTATTCGCCGATCAAGGGAAGACTGGGCGCTACTTGTTCGAAGGATGATCTCTGCCAATCTCGCTTCGAACGTTCTACCGAAGAATGAAGTACCGTTAGATACTGGGGCAGTCATTCTGTTGTGTTGAACTATTTACAAACCTTAACATAACAGCTTACGAAAGATGAAGGCTAACCCGTCGATACTATACGTTATAATTTATTCTCGGACACATATTTTATAATGGATCTCAAATTGAACGGCAGCGCGCTTCACCTTGAAATACGAAATAATAATAAGGAGAATGTAGGCTTACAGTACCGATCCCAGTAACATAGCGTGCTGCACGTAAAATAAGTCTTCCTTCACGAACAAATGAAATATCACAGATTAGCTTTAATATACTCTAAAAATGGAAATGCAAATGGCTTCAGATTCAATCAGGTATGTTGGAAATTAAGCGTAGATATTTTGGAATAGGCCGCAATGGAGTGACGGGGATATGTTCAATCGTGCAACAACTTTAGGGGCTTGTGAGGTAACAGGGTAGTTATAATATTATACAATGCGAAGACGGTTGACATACGGGGGGGGGATAATTGCTGCAGCATAACGGGATGACTAAAACAAAGTCGTAGAATAAGTTAACTAGAGTTGATTGAGTAACCGCGGCATAGCAACGGGATTCCTGTAACTGAACAATGTTGTCGAATAGCGGAAATACCATGTTGGCATAACTACATTTCAATGTAGCTAAATGAGTCGAACAATGCAGTGAGCTAACTGAAATAATGGGAAGCGTATAACGAAATAAATAATCTATCGCTACCTAGCATGATAGGTCGTTTGCTGAATGTTTGAGGTAATGTTATTTAAGGATACTCTGAAGTTGATCTATTTATTTGATTAGCCGCTTTGATGTACATCAAATTTAACCGACCCGATTGTTGCCCATTGTTGCACATTATGAGAATGGGCAATATTTTTAAATGAATAATAATTATCAGAATGAAGAATAATTGTATGCGTTGATATTTCCTCGAAATTATTTTAGCTGTGTACAATCTTGTTGGGCAAATGTTCGACTTCACTTGTATTATCCAATATCCGTTTTCTCATATATGCATATACGAGTTCCGGGTACCTCTCCATTGATGGAAATATATTTTCATTACAAATGCTGCATGGCATCATATAGAGAAGTTTTACGGCTTCGATTGACATCGTCTACCAGATGTAGGCTTCATCCCCTAACGAGATGAATTGAGCGTCAACATTAATTCATGACATCTGTTCAACTTACAAACAGGTGTACTTACAAATAGGTAAATACGATGCGGATTTATTACGTTGCGAAATTTCGATAAGAAGCCAAGTGAAACCTACATCACAAGGATGTTAAGATGTTCACTTTTTGTGGTGAGTTACTACAAATGATCGACAGATTAAATGAATGAATGCAGATGGCTCTTCACTGTTTAGTATAACAGACTCTCTAACTATATAATAATCATGCTTTGCCCGCATCGCCTCATCTGTGTGACTTACATTGTGCTTTTTTCAATTGTTGACACAATCGTTATGACTTTACATCGTGATAACACTTATAGATTACTGTTTTTTTCGAGCTGACCTTCAGCTGTGCCCCTATCTGACCGGCCTCAGCTCTTAACCTTTAGGTAATACTATGAGGACCTGTCGGGGCCACCTTTGCTTATTCTCTGCCTTACTCGTACATAGGCTGCCTGCTGTTACAATGTTAACACTTATAGATTAGGTAATGCAAACTCAATCTATATTATAAATTGCTGAAACATTGAACGAAGTTAAGTGATTCTTTTGTCATTACCTGTACTAATTATGTAATTCGTCATCCAACCAATCGATTATTCCAAATTCCCTTAAAACACCGACGTAACACGCATATAACCTGTTCGTATAACACATTTAAGTTTATGCTGAAAGAACAACGATATTTTGTTGGTCCTCGTACATTTCGGTCTTGTATAGAGTTAACATTGTAACAGCAGGCAGCCTATGTCGCAATGAATCGCTATTTTCTTGCATCTCACGCGATTTCTCATCTCAGAACGGAGAGAAGATACTGCCACTTGTCTTCTAGTAACCAAATGTAACGTTTATTGTCTCTGAAAGCGACATTCTATTTGTTAGTGTCGACTAACGAGGCTATGCCGTAAGTTTTTATCTCGCCCAGCTGCCTGAGTAACCGCGGCGTAGGCAAAATGCCAACTTGTATGAACATATGTCCACGCTGGATATTTGTGATGTCTCACGTCGGAAACGATTTCTGTGGGAAGTGTTATATGCGGATTGTTAATCTTCATTTCAATATCATGTGTGTATGTAGCGGAGCATTCATGAAGGCATGAAGAAAATCCTGGAGAACATGGACAATGCTCTGATCTGCGATTATAAGGTTTGTAGTGTTCGCCACTGACAAAGCAGCCCCCCCGCATTGTCGCTTGAGATAAGTGAACTTTTACTATTTAAAAGAAATCCATTAGTATTATTATTAGTGATCAGACTATAAACTACCCTATGAGCCTGAATTCGGTAGAGGCTTGTGTTGTAACATGATGTGTCCATTTGGATGATGTTGAGGCACCAAGCGGGTGGAGCGTATTTATGCTTATCACCAAGGGCATTCTGCATAACGTTCTTCTAGTGTGCATTTCGCATTATTCAATTATCTATCGTACGTTATCGGCGGCAACATAAATAAAGTGAGGATGCATAGTAAAGTAACCTATGCTGGCGCGGTGTTTGCCCCTGTCCGCCTGTTTGCTCGGACGAAAATGCTTCGCCAGGTGGCACATTGCAGTTCGTCGGGACCAAACTAACGAGATGGAAAACACTTGTTATTTAGGTCTTACCACGGTCGCATGAGACTCTAAACTCTATTCGACTCAGTATCTACATCCCTCCTTTATTCTAAATA
Source organism: Stratiolaelaps scimitus (assembly GCA_019614645.1). Lineage (NCBI taxonomy): Eukaryota > Metazoa > Arthropoda > Arachnida > Mesostigmata > Laelapidae > Stratiolaelaps > Stratiolaelaps scimitus. Next base: position 982,045 of record JABWDB010000024.1, on the reverse strand, counting down.
AAAGCATTATGGATATATTTTTTGAGAACCGTGTTGCGTTAAAAATAAGCACCGGACTTTTTTTTTATTAACCGCACCGATTTAACATTTTAACGCAGTATATATTAAGTTATGTAAATATCACCTTAAAACGAGCGCTGATGATAGGACGATAATAATTGAACGATTGAAAAATCGCCTATACCTCGTCCATCATTTTTTCTTAATGGGCTGTCCTGCCATCATGGATCTTGCTTACGCCGAACCATAGTGCAATGACCGCAAAAAAAATGGAGCCAATTCTCTAAACCTCGACTCAATTAAATATAAGTAATAACAAAAAGTGGATATCAAAGTTCCGTTTTCCCTAACTTACTGACTGCTCCGGTGTTGTCACTTTCCTTATCGAAGGCTTGCACATTCTGCAATACATGTGGAACATTAATACCGCTTCTCTTTAATAGTTGGATAAACAAGATATACGGACAATTGTGAGTATCCAATGAGCTATAAAATAGTGTATCATTATAAAAATTAGAAAATGTGTGCGTGAAATGTAGACATTTCTAGCATTACAATAAGTCCTATTAGGTTTAGCTTCCCCTGTGCTAATCATTTGTTCAATCTGTTCTACACTCTTACCTAGTGATTATCCAGCTCGGCTCGAGGTATTCATTTCCTTGAATGTGATGGAAAGTAAAATAATCTTTATTGGCAATTTCAATTCAACCTTTGACTGAAAAGCGTCAATGTTCAATATGTATGCAAATTTGGATCAGCGTTTCATCAGTAGGTTCGACCTTCATCCAAATTCCCACTTTAAATTAGAATAAGGAGCACCCATTCTCAGCAGAGGTTGTACAAGTGAGTACAGAGTTTTAGAGAGATATGAAGGTGAGAATCGAAGTACATCAATCTGTTGCCTTCGTCTATCTATCTAATTATATAATGATTCAAAGGATCACAATCATTATCATAACAAGGATACCCAATATGGTCACTCTTTTTGTGTAAAAGTGTATGCCAACTAAGGGGTACGGAGCGGCCCTTCATTGAAAGTTTTCGCAAAGCCACCCATATGACCCAATGCAGTAAATATACTTGTGGCTTTATTTATAAAGTTATAGTTATTTCATTATCTTTAAACACCTTTGCTTTTCAGTGGTGCACAAATGAGCTAAGTTTGAATATTCGTCCTCATTGATTAATCAGTCGCCTTAGAAATTTGAGATGATCATCTCACTTGTCCTCTGTGTATTAATAATTTGCAAACTAAGCTGTCAGTATTATAATAATATTACAATAGGTTATGTCGGAAGCATAATATATAACTTCACTACTTGCTTGTGTCTGGATAAGTGGGGCTATATAAATCAATGACTAGCAATCGACCACGTTTTGGAGTAGCCCGCAAATGTCCTATACATTATAATAATAATAATAATATGATACTTATCATTTCTCCCTGAATCCTGCCTATTCTCTGAGAAGCGTTTTTTCTTCATTTTAAATACAACTCATGATCTATATGCGTATCTCTACAAAATACAAAGGAACAAATTGCAGAGAAAGTTGCCTCAAAACCGTCAAACTTCGTTTAGTCTCAAATATGGTTGCGTAAATTCCCGAACACTCAGTACGTTGTATTATATTATGATGACGCAATGTGTATAACATCTATCATGAACTTTTTGATAGCGACTGCGACCCTTCCGTTAATAACCAGACTAAGAACGCATAAAAGTGAAGAAATGGTGTGTATATATATTTAGCATATTCGTCACAGCATAATTTATTAGGCTGTCCCAATCAAATTTTCGCGCCTTTCGGAATGCGCACAGCCCGAACTACGCTACACAATGCGTTCATTTTTGGAGTGGGCATGCGGCAGGAACGTGGCTTCCTTTCGAACACTGAGTGGTTTCGATACGATGAGAAAGATGGACACTGCAGCAGAAAGTTCAAATTCCCACAAAAATCAACGGGAAATCATCAAGTTTTTGTTTCTCCAAAAATACCCTCCAGCTGAAATCCATCGGCAATTAGTGAACGCGTACGGTAGGTGCAAGCGCCTGCCTTATGCCTGCGAACGGTGCAAAATTGGTGCAAGCGATTTAACAGTGGAGATATGGACACCGATGACCATCGAGGTGGGGACCACAAATCAGGTGCGGCAAGGGACGAACGGATTGAAAGAATCAAGGCAGCTTTTGAGCAAACTAGAGCTTGGTCCACGGGGTCTTTGTCGGCTGAAACTTTGATTCTTCGGACGACGTGTTATAAAATTATCACCAATATACTGAAGAAGAAGAAAATCAATGAAAAATGGGTTCCCCATAAACTGAGTGCTGACCAAATGAAAATGCGTGTGGAGTGTTCGACATCTAATTTGAATACTTATACGCAACAAACCAGTCGCTTAGAGCACACCGTGTCGACAGACGAGACATGGGTTAGCCTGCATACACCCCCTGAGAAGGACCAAGCAAAACAGTGGCTCCGACAAGGTGAAGTGGCGGCGTCTGTGGCAGTGCCAGATAGATTCGGACGAAAGGTGTTGATTATACTCGCTCTGGATATCAAGGGTGTTTGCTATTACGAAATATTAGCGGCAAACGAAAAACTCAATGCTCCCCGATATCTCGACTTTTTGAAGACATTGATAAACAAATGGCGTGGGGATCGACAGCACCGAATGTGGTTACTCGACGACAACGCAAGACCTCACCGCAGTGCTGAAATTACGGCCTGGATGGAGGGGAACAATATTGAGCGATGGCATCAACCCCCATATTCTCCTGATTTAAGCCCACGTGATTATGGTTGTTTCCATGCATTAAAAAGGGCAATAGGTGGGGTTCCATATGCAACCGTCGAGTTACTCACAAAAGCAATAGATAACGAAATTATATACGGAAATGCAAATGGTAAATATTTGGCTATTTCAAAACTCCCAGATCGCTGGAATCGGTGTGTCAATAAAGCTGGAGAGTACCTCTAACTCATACCAAAATATCTTTATTCTAACTCATTTAGTTCAAAAGTTATTGGCATTTAAAGAGGCGAACGTTTGAAGCGGACTGCCTAATATCTTATTATGGGCATGCAAATCCTCCGAGCACTCTGATAGCAGAGATGATATGTATACGTATGTATGATGTCGTCAGGAAGGAATTTTAATCGCGGCACGAACAGCGCAGGCCGTCCGGCATATTCATGTACAGTTCGTACGTCTCATTATATTCAATACACTTTTTTTAAGTAAGTGTGGTAACTCTATAAATGAGCGGTTAATCGATATTCCACTATAACGGCACTTTCAGTGAAAACATGTCAAACAGTACACGTAACCTCTTACGAAACCTCTTTAGTACAAAATGTAAAAAAAAATAGCCTTGATGTTAACAAGGCTTGAACGCTACTTTTCCATCACCAAATAGGATCTTTCCTCCATCGTAATAATGGCGACGTTGCAGTTCACTGGTGATTCTCTACAGGCTGCTATTTGCCTAATGGGTGTTTAACAGTAAATATCTTTTTGATGACACCCCTTCGGCTACTGACATATTTGTGGGGTCTGGAAAAAGCACGTCGTAGATGACGGTCTAGTCTTCTAGAACAGCGGATGCACGGGGAGGATAGAGCCAAAGTTTGTTCCGCTTATTTATTAGTGAAAGGTGTGAAACTTTCATATTACACTTCACAGATTGGAAACAATTTGCGCGAAGTACTGAGAAAAGTCACTATTTGTATTGAGGGTTAGAAGTAGAATTAAATCTAAGCTTACGAATTAAGAACTCGTTCTTGAAGAAAGGGTTTTATAAGACATCATTTATTAATTCATTTTGACGAAAATGATAAGCCATGTGCAACTTGTAGTACACACGACGTCGTTTTGTCATGATTATTTTAAAATTGATTTCATCTTTGAAGAGCATCTGAATAGGAAGTTCTTACATCATGCTAGGTTGATATCTGCCTAGACCACTCTACTAGTGCCTTATTAGTCAGTGATTGGTAAATAAAATAAAACGCACTTCGAGTTGCTCGAGATAAGTGCAGTCTTCTTAATGATGCTATTTCCTGCCCCATCGAAAAAGAAGTGTGTACAATTCTGCGTGGAATACCTTAAAGCAAGTTTCCCTAAACCACTCACTTCAGCAATGCAGCAGCAGGAGCAGCAACAGAAGTAAGAACGTTATTTATCAGACTGTGAAGCAAGGGTCAAGGGCCGTCAGTGGCGTGCATCTACTCATGAGTTTGTTATGAATGGACAGTAAGGACTCTTTAAGGACTCCTCCAAAAGCGCTAGAAGTATGGTGCCCCTTCACTGCGTCGCCTGTTTTGCTGTCTGTTTTCAAGTCGAGGACGTCACGCAAAATATAATAGAACACTCTGTCATCTCGTCACGAAGAAACACCCAACGAACAGCGTTGGGTGCGATTGTATACGCTAGAGGCGTCCTGGTCCAATAATGATGAACTACCATTTTTGAAAAAACTTGCATGGTCCTGTAATTCAAAGTGATACAACTTATGGTAGGAAACAAAGTATACGCAACAATGGTAATTGAGTTTGTGGTTTTTTCGTATTCTATTACAGTTGTAAATTCATAAGTATAGCGTTGAACCCATTGCTTCAATATTGGCAAACAAACATCCATTTACGGATATCACTTCTGAATTCATGCTAACAACTGTGTGTAGTATCTGTCCATAATATTCGTTTGGCAGGGGCCCGGTGAAAGTAACCAAGTATGTAATAATCCAATGCTGATGCGAATGGTTGGTTACAATACTTGCACGCACATTCTATCCGTTCCTACGTGATTCTTCCTTTCCTTCATCCTCCGCAAGGCGAAAACGAAGAACAAAAGTCAAATTAAGTTGACCTATTATTATAATAAGTTGACATAAGAATCAACAATTGTATTTTACTTCTTTCTTTCAGCTGTTACTTCGCTACTACATTTAGCCCACTCGACTGGAACTATTAGAGATTGTTTTCCCAAGGCTACGTGGGGAGATATTAGGTTGAACCGAAAGTTCCTACTGCCTAGAAGGTGGACTCATTGCCGACTCGTTCGGCCGTGCTCGAGCGCGTGCCAAGTGAGGGAGCGAGGAGGTTTGTTTTCATCTAATTCGGACCCGCTGAACATGATGGTGACGATTTGCTCGCCCAGATTACTCCCTGTGGCAGAAAATCGGCTCTGAACAATAAGAGTGACAAATTGAAAATTCGCCATTTCACGACAATGTGTTAAAAATGAAAATCCAGGAAAATCCAACGGTAACTACTCGAGAACTAGCCGCAGAACTTGGAACTAGCCACTCAAGTATCGTAAGCGCATTGAAACGGCTTGGACCGCTCATGTTCATGCGCACTGAGCGGTCGATCTTAAAACAGCGCTAATGTGGGACTCCCAAACCCACTAAACCCGCGTGCCCCCCCAGCCAGATGGCTCGGAACGCTTAGCGCATTACATAGTTTGGGGTCGCTCGTCAATAGTCTGGGGTTCTGTTCCTTGTGCGACCCCATGTGAGTTCGATGACCCAGAATAAAATCTAGGAGATTGACTGGGAAACCGTTCCACATCCTCCGTATTGCTCCGACCGTGCCCCTTCTATCATTTTTCCTTGGGGCTCGCAAACTATCTTAGTACAAAAAAGTTCCAACTCAAAAGAAGGTGTCGAAAAAGGGTTGTGCGACTACTCCTCCCAAAAAAAGGCCTTTTTACAAAAATGGCATTATCGACCTGGTGGAACGCTTGAGGGAGACTGTCGCAAACTGTGGGGACTATTTCAATTAATAGGAGAAGCGCAGGAAAACTCATCGACGATACAAGGTTGGTACAAAAAATAGCGGGAACTTTCGGTTTAACCTAATAGATATCCATGGAATATATATATATATATTTGCAGAATACTAGCAGCTGTAAGGCGTTAATCTAAACCTACGTTTACGTTTTCGACCGTATTAAGTATCAAATCTAATAATTACCATTGCTGTCAGTTGCGGAAGCATATACAGACGTCCTAAGATATATATTAGTACACCTTGAAATGGTTCATGTCCTATAATAGACTTCTGTCAGAAATTGCATAGTTGTGTCAGATCTGCATACTACTCAGGCACAACTGAGTTGAAATCTCACTGAATGAACCCAAGAGCAAATTTAAAATATAAACACAATATGCCAATGCCTATTGATATACCCAGTTTAGTTCGTGTTCTTAACAATAGCCACTAGCGTTTGGTCACCAGTTCCATGACCTCTCTATCCTTCACTTAATACCTCCATGTCCTCCGTGACATCAACAACAGCAGGAGACGTCGCGTTTCCCTATGGCGTGTACTGTGATTGCGTCACGCGTGATCTGGGCGAAATTATATCGCTTCATTAAATATTCATATTTGTTTATCCATCCGCAAATACAAACCGTGAGACGAAACAGAGTGCACATCTCTGTAAAGGAAATTCCTCTTCTTCGGTGAACACCAATCTTCACCACTAAAAATGTCTCCAAACTATGGACTTCTTAGAGAAGAGAGAGAGAGAGAGAGAGAGAGAGAGACAGGTGACGGAGACAGAGAGAGAGAGATCTAATGAGATATACGATATTAAACAGTTTAACCAATTTTATAATCGGATTTACTTTCGTATTGCGTGTAGAGCATGATGACGATGAGAATGGGGCTAATTCAACATGAATTGTACTCGCATGGGCATTACAATTTTGTCTACAGCAGGAGGTCGTCTAATGGTCGGCTACGAGGCAGAGTCTAGCACCTCTTGTTGGTGGAAGAAAGTTTCGTGCGGAACGTGATTGATTCACTTGAATGAATATATTATCCTATCAAAGCTGAAAGAGACTGGATATTTTAAAGGGCCATCAAAGGGCAAAGTTCAAAGCCTTCACACCGGACGAGAGGCAGGGGGTGTGGGTAGAGACCAAAGATAGAGGGACCGAAGAATATCATCAGTATTGAACGAGGTTCAATTGAATTCTGCTCAATCTTGAAACATGCTTATTACTGTTTTGTGAAAGTCTTGGAAAAATGAAATGTGCACTGACTCGTTCGACGCGAATTCAGAGTTACATAGGTACGTCTCATTGTCGAGTGTGTTTATACTGGCTCAATGCCTAAAACTGCATACAACGGAGTGTGAATGAAGACGGAGCGAACTTTTTAAATGGTTGGTTTCTTTCACATCCGGCCTTTGCTGTTTCTTGGGAAGGTCGCTGGTCTGGTTTCTTGCCGCCGTTTCTTTTTTGCCTTGTGCTTTCCGCGCTGCCGTACCTTCCATGGCAGAACCTTTGCAGACCCCAAATTATGGGAAGGAAAAATGTATGCATGAACTCCATGTATGTGTGAGTCTAACAGTATATACCACGTGCATAGAGAAAGAAAGAAAAAAGAGAGCGAGGTTCACTCGGATATGCCGAGTACTCCAACATCATGCTAAACAGCGCGCAGGGCCATCCTTAACTTCTCCTCCTATTCCTATAAACCGATACAATGAGTTAGAAGAAAAACGATCTTACTTAAATTCAATTCAGCCGCGTTTTTCAGGTAAACCAAAATAACGGAAGAGTGATCGGATTACTTATATATATAGCGCCCTGGCAAGGTCAATGTATCACTGATGGGGAGCACGCACATGATCAGTACGTTAGATGCATTTGCTTATAAGATTATTTATTTTATAAAACTACAAAACTTTTTATGAATGCCTTTTTGAGCACTAAATAACCATGTAAGGTAGAATTTGTATGTAGCTTGAAGAACATTTATTTATTTGCTAAATGTCATAATCATGTTGAGTGGGCCCGCGCCTACATGCGAATTCGTAGAGAGATGACAAAGCAAATGAATGCTATACCACACGCTTTTAGCTGGCATTGAGATCGTACGAAATGCTTCAGTGCAAACTGGCTGAACTATATTCGTTAATTTTGAGTTATTGTATCTGTACAAAACAGTCCAGTGCCCTCTAAATTCAGCCAAGATATCTCCTCAAAATTCGAAACCAAACCACTCCACAATATGCCTTTCATGCAAAAGCATTTATATTGGAAACGTTTAATATTGGAAGCGGTATCTATGCGACCACCAAAGCTGCATAACGGATTCCTGGTAACCGCTTGTGCTCTTGCAAACATTCTTCCTCCAATTAGCATCCTCAGGACGACGAATCGACAGTCAGGCAGCTTAATGGCCGACTGTTAAGTCGGCTCCATTGTCTACTATCTAAGCATTAAGTAGACTCCGCGGAATCCATGCTCGCTAGTAGATTACGAAACAATGTGCTTGCTTGTTGTCATATAAGGCGATCCGATCTTCCCTGGTATATTTGCTCCTGTATCTTGATTCTATCTGTAAGTTTATTTATTGTATTATTGCGTTGTTAAGCATCCAGTTGCTGGTATATATTACATTCTGCTGGTATGATACGAGCTGTCAATCCAACGTAGCCTTGTTCTTAGAGGAAATTGAGAGATACAAATTACATACTTCCCATTTTGTATTTAATGGCGGTAAAGAGAACAATTTAACCAAGACCCGAAATGCCTAAGGAAAATATCATTTCTTGATCTACTTATTGAGGTCACAGATATCAATGACTAAAATTTAACAACTTTTTCAATCCCTTGGGGTACTGAACAGTTACAGTCAATGCAATGCATATGGAGTTCCACAACATATGGAGTTTCGACAATCATTTAGTGTCTACAGATGTCTATATTGCCATTGAAATTCCTGTATTGGGTCGTTGGTTAGGGAGACGTGATTGAGGAGGCTGGAGTCGGTGCCCTTAAACAGAATAACGATGACAGGAGGATATGGTCCAGCCGTCTGCTTCGCTTGGTCCCATACGAACCCTATCAGCGTAAAGGCATACACTTTAGACTCAACATTTCCCCCTCCACATTTTCCCAGACACATGGACACAGGAACACCCGTACATCCACACAGCATAGGCCCGATTTCCCATATAGGCACTTAAAGCGCGTCTCAGAATTGCCCTGTAGTTTGTATCCAGGGAAGAGTCGTCCCTGTAGCGTGGTCGGCTAGTCGACAGTCGGGCTGGGTCGGGCGGCAATCTCGAGAGGGCCTCGTCTGTCTCTTACAAGGAGAAACGTGGCAAGCTGAGAAGGCGAGAAGGACACGGCCCGCGCGGAGTTGTAGACAGGAAAAACAGGGGGCGGGCTCGGCGATCCCCCGGGCCCGAGAGGAGTCGCGGGAGGGCCACGGACCGTGTTCAAGACGAGTGTGTAGGCGGCGTGGCTCGTAGAAGACAGAGCTGCACGGTGGCCCTCTGTAGGCCGACGCCTCGCAGCCTTCTGCGTCTGACCTACTTGATCCGCCATCCTACACAAGCCGGCCACCCGTGTGTACCAATATTTCTGTAGCAAGCACACCGTGCGACCACCACGCTGCGACGATATACACACACACACACATGCGCACCGACGTCCACTAACATAAATGCTGCTATGCCGTCCTAACGACGATGCCGTTCATCTTGAGACCCTTGGCAAATGCGACGCCTGGCGCTGACGACGCCACATGCTACTTGCTTCGTCCTTCGCTTGTCCTTTGTGTTCTTCGCTGTGTGAGTAAATGACGGTCACTACCTATTGGCGGCCTCATCGAGATAAGCGTTCTTTAATGGTCTTGATATTGGGAGCCGTTGTAGGAGTCGAGACCGGTGGAGAGGGTGATGTCTCTTCTGAAGCAAAAATATTCGATATCCATTAAAAGAGAGTTGCACCGTCTCGTGCATAAAATGTGAAGTGTTGTTGAAACAACAACGACTAAACCGGTGACATGTCTTGGTGAGTTAGATACATTGATTTTATAGCTTCGTTAATGACGTGTTTTGGATACAAGCTTGTTATTAAATGTACGTGCGTTACGTAGAATGATTTCTGCAATCTGCACAAACACACAGACACATACTTACTCAGAAACATACCCCCTCAGGGATGCTGCCTACAGAATTTCGTTGATTCATCACTGGGCGTCATTCTCTCGTTGCCTGTTCGTTCGCTTGCTGGTTCATTCCCTGCCCGTTCATCGTCGTCGTCGTCATCATCGTCTTCTGTGAGCTGAATAATCGTGTCTCTGTGTCACTGGAGACGATGCCCTCTTGCTCTCTCGATGTCTGGCCACCAGGACGGGGAGGGAGGGGGCTCTTGGTGGGATCCTGCAAGCAGGAAGACGCCCGCAAGATTGCTGTTGAATGTAGCAGCGTCGAACTGTTCTTGCCTCTCCGAGTCTGTCCGTGAGTGACTCTCAGTCTATGCGCGCGTGTGAGAGTAGCTCGATGTGTGTGTTGTGGCTAAGCAGTACGACGTATATATATATATATATACGTATGCGGGCAAACGGTGGACTGGAGGCTCATGCATGAAGGGTGCTAGTGGTCGTAGCACGCGGCAGCCGTTGCAATAGCAACAGAAGTACGGCAGTCGCGTTGGCAGAAACGGCACAATCCAGCCCGCTTGGTTGCTGATGGCGGCGCATCGTACTGGTGGTTGTTGGTGTTGTTTTTGTGGGAGAGGAGAGCGACCGACGACTTCCCTGAGAAGTTTGTCGATTCACCAAGAGACACACACACACGTACAAGAACGTCTCTTCCTCATACACACATACACACAGCCGCTCGTAAGCAGTGGCGCGATCAGGTCAGTTCAAAATTCTCCATTCTGACTGAGCAAAGTAATAGTATCGCTGAGCCAACCTGTCGACCAAATCTTCCAGGAGATCATCAAGGCATTACAGGACACGCATGACGTATTCTTGTTCGTTTGTTGGTTTTGGTAATTTGAACTTGTTCTTCGGCCTGTTTTACCGAGCCCAACAGAGTGAGTCTCTCTCTAGTAGCTGGAACGACTAGGTGCACGCGGAAGGTTACCGAAGCGAAGCCTGTAGCAGTGTGTGTCTCACTCGTGGTATAGTGGTGGTACCACAGTCCGCCTCTGACTATGTACTACTGGGTCCGACCGGGTCGAGAGCGAGAAAAGGACGACTAATGACAGCCCCCTGGACCCGTGGGTCCGATACCCCTGGGGGTCGCTCTTTCGGTGGTCGCGCGCCCAGAGGTGGTACGCTCCTAGGGTTTTCCGCTAACCCCTCTATCCTAAGCCCATTGCCTCAATTCCCCTCCCCAACAACCGACCGTCACCACCACCGAGTCCCTTAGTCCCTATTCCCGCTCCCACAACAACAGCCGACTTCAGCGCAAGAGCGATGCGTTAGCATCCGAAACCATTGCAAGAACTGAATGAGTAGTTAGCCAGCCCGCCCAATGGACATAGGTAGCTATGGCGAACCCACAAATTATTCACCGTTCCCAAGGCTATACATATATGAATGCACTTGCATGGAGTTCATAATTTCAAGGGTCTCATTTGATAACTAAGACAGCATTTGGTTCTTCGGCGGGCCTTGAAACAATGTATAACATAACAATGACATTCAATGTTCATTTCGTCCTAATTAGCTATCAGCATTTAAGAAGTATATAGGAGCATATATCGCTTTTGGTCAGAACAGATTTAGGTCAATTGTCGAATGGATTTTTACAATTATATTATTTCACTTATTTAGAATTGTGGGAGCTGGTCTGAAGCCAGCATCGCACCCAAAACACTATAATCTGTTTTCAATAAGTGGAACGAAAATGAAGAAATGAAACCGCTGCATTATTATGTGACTATTGTGTGTTACAATTACCAGAGACCAAAGATAACACCCCATAGTCTAGGTCTCAAGACAACCTCGGTGACGACCACGTATAATTATTAAAACCAGTTATATCTGAAGGAGAGAGAGAGAGAGAGAGCCCATTATAACAAGGATACTGGTAGCAGATTAACTCTCCACCAAAAACAAACTAAAATTATCGTAGACACGACGGTAGACTGAATGGTTTAGCGCGCGAATATTGTAGATTAATTTCTTTTTTCCAGCGTATGCAGATGATTGTAGCGAACAGCCCAAGAATGCGCCAACGATCAAGGCAGCGATCCAAGGTTGTTGAGACAAAAATGGACCATTAGAGGCATGGATAGGATTAAACTTTCCCATCGTGCAATTTTTGGTTGCAGAAGTGTGTTCTGCGCCAGCTGCACCATTTCTTCGACCGTCATAGGTCGCAAGTTAGAAGACGGAACATGAACGTTTAAAGGCCATTTCATTTTTACGCGAGTGTGTATGTGTATTTCCTCTGCTACAGGCGAAGGGGAACTCCGTGTAAATACGCTTGTCCCGTCACAACTATAATACAAGTACGCCAGAAACGACCCAAACAAGAGAGTCCTCGCTCACGAACGCTCTGTGCTGTTTTGTTCGTACAGAGAAATATGTTCTGCATATCGTTGTTGGAACGTATGTCGTTGTCAGGCGATTTAAGAATAATACGAGAGTAAAGAGACAAAAGACGTGTACCTAACGAACGTTTCTACACAAAGCAATGGCATTATTCAAAGGCATTATTCGTTCATCGTCGATTCCGTCACAAAAGTGGGTTCTATTTACGAGGTCACACATATTAAGCAAAATATCATATATAATATCCGCCGTGCCGACCCCCGCCATTCCCAATTTAAATTTAGATCGTTTACGATGATCACATGGTGATACACTTGATCCAGCTGCAGTTACAGCTGCAACTCGTTTTTCAAGCGAGGATTTCATTTTACCGCACGATCTCATCCATTATGCGGTACTTGCGTCGATTTTCAACGTCAATGCCACTGTGGTGGCATCAAAGTTATGATTCACGCTAGATGTGATATGTGTACCAGCATTGCTGTTGTTACCGCCACTCTAGTAGGTAAATGGTTGTTTGACCAGTGCGACGATAACGAATGTCAAAAGCAAAGCATAAAGACAAATAAAAGAATGATGATGTGTCATTTTGAGACACATATCTCTTAGGAGAGGTGTGTACACATCCTTATTTATGTCCATGTGTTGCCGACGATATGTGAGAAATAGCGAACGATGAGAGAGTGAGGAAGCGACGTGAAGGCGATTGTACGGGCTATCGGCCTTCGTCACGCGGGCGGTCGTCGGCCACTAGGAAAGAGGAACGGGAGGTCTTCTTAGCAAATTAGATTTACAGCCGACAAGCGATGGCTGTTGTAGCAATAGCTGCAGTCGCAGCAGAAGTAATAGTGATAGTAGTCGTTGCAGTTGAAGCAGCTTTCATTTAAATTAGGTTAGGCCATTTCGTACGAGAGGGAGAGGTAGAATGTGGCGTGCAGCAGCCACGTCATCGTCGGTGACTTCGTGGCAGCAGAGACCTTGCCGAGTCGTGCAGTCAGTTCAGTTCGTCACTACGAGACAGTCGCGGTGATCTTCTCGCACGGCGAAGTCACGAAGAAGAGTGTTGTCGCTCTCCGAACGATGGTCTCCCGAAAGGAGAGAAAGCTAAGTTAAAGGAGTCAGCACTAGGGAGAATCGGCCGAGCAGTACGAGCGAATCGTGTCGTGTGCTGTGTAACGCTGGCGATGGGTCTTTGTCTGGTGGCAGTGGCGGTAGTAGCAGTAGTTGTTGTTGTTGTGTTGTAGTAGTGGCCTGACGAAAAAGACAAACTCCTTTTCAGAGAGACGGAGAGATAAAGCAGTTACGGCTTGGTCGCTCTATAGCCTCGTATTTTCTTTCTCTTTGCTCTCGAGAACTGTGCGTCTCTATTTCTCTCTCGAAAAAATCATCTGTCATCGTTATGGGGTCAACCCGAGCCAACACCCGTCGTTCTCGCCTTCGTTCTCACTTTGCTAAATCTGAATGTGTGGTCCAAAGAAACAACATGGTAACGCGTATGGGGGGGAGGGGGAGGTCAATTGTGGACAGAGTTAATCTGTATGACCCTCGACATGTCAGAGCTTACGTCAGTAGGCTAGCATATGCTATAGCACTATCGAATATATAATACTGCAAGGAACGACCGAACGATTGACCAAACAGTACGTTGCGATAGTCCACAATTTGCTGCACCTCAGCGGCATCGATGCAATTTGTTCAGTTAAGCGCTGCATAGAGCTTCATGCGAGAACAGCTATTTCCTAATAATAAATGCGTATTCTAATTTTTTGTTGATATAATTTGATTTGTTGCAGCTGCTGCAACCCCGAAATGCCGAGCTGTGCAAGCGCGGACAAAATTAGGCAGTTAGGCACTTTGGCGCAATAGAAAGTTCACATTTAGGAAAAATTTACTATAGCTACTCTTGCCCCGCCCCCTTCACCACCGTCTATGTACCAACTGTAAACCTACTGTCTTTGTTGACTTGCTGAGCTTCATTCTCCGAATTGTAAACTTAGTATTGTCGTAACCGTAAACCTACTTTTGGGTCACCCCACTTCATGTCTGCACTATTGTTAAGGCAAGGAAAGCTGCCGAGTAATTTCTGCCCTTAAATGATGAAAGAGCTCTGTATTTTACCGAAATCTACACATCTCTCTCGAGAGAGCCACTCATATAATCATCTAGTGCATATTTATCGGCTATCGGAGCTTCCATTGATTGAGCTACATAATACATTGTTAGGGGAAGGTGTCCCCCACAAGGGAATTTGTATTTCATAGGTATCGTATAAGAAACACCTTAGAACCATTTTCATTCTTTCCATAATAACAAATGTTTTACAACAGATTTACTGCCGAAGGATTTGCTTATTTAATTAGTCTAATAAATTAATACTAAAATATATTTTTCGTGAAATATATTTCGTGATGTTTATGTGGACGTTGGACGTTTACATTAGGGTTTTCAGAAAAGTTCAATCCCTATTTGTTAACACTTTTTTTGAAGTAATTATATCGACCTGCTGCCGGCAAACTAAATAACAGATATAAAAAGAAAGGCATTAATCCACAAGTAAATAATCAGAAGTGTAGATCTACAATTCCACTTATGAGTGTCCAGTGACAAAACGCTATGCGACACTTCGTTTTAGAGTTAGAGCGAGATAGAAAACGGTTGAACTTTGTTCGAACCTTTCGATCTCGTTGTGATCGCCGCTTGAGAACGAAAATACGAAGCTCCCTCTGGGCCTAATTTTACTTTAACCTATTTCCATTATTTGATAAGAAGGATATTAAGTGAATTGATTATAACGAAGTAGTATTGTTATATTCGAGTTATATTTTAATTTATATATACTCTTGTGTGACTAAACAATACAATTATCTATCAACCAATCGTTTTAGTATAAGGTGGCGCATTCAACCGGTTATGCGATTTCCTTTTATGATGGAAACTCTCAACGCAATTCAAAATTATCGAAGAGGTATCTTTTTTGCCGGCCTTTAAAATGTCATTTATTAATGATCTACACAACCTTCGTAATTTAGAGATTTTAAAGAGTTCCGCATAAATCCGAATTTGTTTTCGTTGAACCTGAATCTCAGTAGAGCAGATACGGTCGAAAGCAGTACCGCGGATGTTAAATGTTGGCTGCGGGTCAGCCCGGAAAATTGATTGAGATATGGCTGGAGTGCTGTTGTCCACATGGTGATCAATCAATAATCGGAGCTGAAACTGTGAGTGGGCGCAAATTTTAACGAACGAAATAAATGATGAGATGCAAGATAAGAGTAACTATCAATTAGAGGTATTTGTCCTCTGATATACCACTGTCTTCATAATTGGGGCGTTAGAAATGAAAGTTCTATAGGGAATTTGGTAACGAAATAATGGAAACGATATTTCATGATAGCAATTTGGAGTATATAGGTTTGTATATGTATATTGACGTATCTTCGAGGCTTGCTCTTATTTCATGCATTCACAGTTTGTGTGTGTGCCATACTGACTTCTTTTCGCTGCCACTGGAATAATACTGTTTTATTCTATGTCGTATATTGATGTTTGTTCCTATCCAAGCCATAAGAGGCTAGCGCTTCCTCTATATGCGGATAACTAGTTAAGTCAGGTGTACATTCATCGGCTATTCATAGGATGCCTAGCGAAGCAAAGCAGAGCGTTAAGCGATGTATTAACCTGACTGATCCCAATGCAAGTTAAGCACGGTCTTCGATTCAAGCTGACTGCATCAAGGCATGTCTTCTCAAAATGATGAGTACCCCAATGATGAGTATATATATTGCCCCTATGTGTGCGTTGATATAATATGTTGTCAATTGTAACTTCGTCTGTTGCAGTGTGATATTTTACACCTTTTACCTATTATTTTTTACGAGAACTCAAGCAATGTATGTTGCAGTTCCGTCAATAAACAGCAGTTTGTATTGTATTGTATTGTATATATATATTTCTGCTTTGTTTGGAACATAAGATTATTTAACAAACAAGATCTGGCTTCCCTGCCTATGATTATACGTGTGACTAATCTAGTAAACAAACGAGTACTGATATTTAATGGTCGTATGAATTGTCTTGTACATTGCGACACTTCCTTATCGCTATTATTTTTACGAGAACTTAAACTTTGTAAAAAAAACTGCATTTCCGTTGATAAACCAAGCTTTGTATTTATTGTCTTGACCTTCTCACCTCACAATATCTACAATCGACATTAGCTGACACTTAGTAAAGTCATAAAATGAGTCGGGTTTGTATTTACCTCAGCATAACCCGTCCCTTCGGTCGCCTGAAAATGCTTCCAATGTCAAATATATAATAACATTTTTGCAGCGCGAAGTATGAAAAAACTCCTGGAACCGATAATAACATTTTGATAGAAGTATCTCTGTCATAGAATTCAAAATTCAATAACATCGTTTTTTATTCTGGGCTGCGTTTATCTGTTCAGTTCCTTCCAACTTTAGCTGATTAAAAGTAATGCGAGCTCTATCTGGTTCGTGTCGAGCAGCGTAATCATTTAACCAGACAGATTAAGTGGCCATCTAACTTCTACCGGTCATATAAGTCATCGTTGTCGGGTTACAATTGACCACCGCTTCTCTTTCTTTTTGTTTCGAACGTTTTAGCCAAAAATATATCCAGCAGTTACAGAGATACAAGTAACGTCGTCTTTTCATGTGGTGAGAGAATTGAACGGAGATGTGTCGTGTGCTGACCTCAAAATCTTGTCGGGCTCGCATTGTGTAGATCAGGATCGGGACAAAATCGAGATCATTGGAACAGTGGAAAAAGAAGTAGTAGATGAAGAGAAAGATGAGCGCTGACGAGAACGTGATGAGACTCGAATGTGGCCAATGATCATCAACGAGGATGTGGACACAGAAGCGACTACTAGCAACTGATCGGCTTTTCCCGTTGTCGCTAGTGGTCATTAGTACAGAGAGAGTGTAGGTGTTGTAGCATTTGACATTGGGTAGGCACCAGCTGTAAGGCACGGTAGCCCTCTGTTGAATGAAAAGGTTGAATGTCAAGAAGACTCATCAAGAAACGACGATCATGATCAAAGCCAAACGAATCTGGTGCGAAGCAAAGTTTGATGACAAATCATTGTTGGAAAATTATAATAATAATAGTGATATTTTTTTAAATCAATTATACCATAGTAAACATTGTCACTTATTCCAATAGTTTAGTTCGGTCTTAGACAAATTCGAAACTTCTTCTCTTCTTCCTTCGTTGTCGTTGTTCTCTGAAGGGGACCTTCATGAATTCACGACTTTTTATAGGACACACGTATGGTATGTACCGACGTATTGACTCTTCAAGGACCACACGAACGCTTAGGCAATAGCTGGACAACAAGTTCGAAACTCACGAATAGTAATACTGATAATATACTGAGAGGTGTGGAACCAAATTAGCAGACATCGAACACATAACCCCTATGATTTGCCCTTTGGTTTGGCTCATCTTTGTTGTTGCTGTTGCTGTTGGTGGCGGCGGCGGCGGTGGGGTACGGTAACAACGAGAATAACAAGTGAGATGACCAACTTATGCAGAGCTATACTCTGTATGTATTATTATATAGAACATGGCTCTGCATAATATATATAAAGGAGAGCGAATTCGTCGATACGCTCTACGAAGTATCTAAAAACTCAGTAATGTTTAACAAGGACTCGACGTGGCATACTGCGTAATATCATCCATTGAAGTGCATCCCACACTCAGCTGACATCTTTACGACCCAAGTTGAACAGGTAAATATAGAGAACTGTATATTGTTTTTTGATTGGTGCGTGATACGGCTTGCCTTAGTCATCACGACGGAGGTCATTACAAAACGTGAACACCTCGAATAATTCCGCAACTACTACTTCTATCGTAGTGCCCGGCCCTTAACA
The DNA here is from genome assembly GCA_019614645.1 of Stratiolaelaps scimitus. Taxonomy (NCBI): domain Eukaryota; kingdom Metazoa; phylum Arthropoda; class Arachnida; order Mesostigmata; family Laelapidae; genus Stratiolaelaps; species Stratiolaelaps scimitus. Next base: position 963,818 of record JABWDB010000024.1, on the reverse strand, counting down.
CTGTAGTTATTCTATATTTTATTTTTGCCTATAGAAAATATCACAATAGCATTTCTTCCATATGTCTCTTTTTGCCGTCTGTTCCAAGATTGCCCTTATAGATCCACCATTATATACCATTCCGAGAACGCCACTGCTGCTGCTGCTTAGCCCAGCCCAGCTCTGCTCCACTGCCCTTCCTGCATTTGCTGATAAAGCTTTTAGCGTGAATGTGTACTGCGCATATCCACTGGCGAGAGAAGGGCAAGTCGAGCGATTTGTCTGCGACAGAGTAGAAGCGACGCCAGCGGCCGAATGGTGCGAGGTCAATACTACTCGTACAGAGAGAGAGAGAGAGATCTGGCAGGCAGACGCAGCAGATAGGAGGAATAAATATATCGACGATGGAGCGAGACATCCGCTGTCGCCTTTACCGAGCACAGCACCACTGTCTTCCCATGGGGGATTGGTGGTGGTGGTAGCACTGGCAATGGTGGATGAAAAGCATACTCTTTGCTTCGTTCCGGGTTTGCCTTGGCCGCGAATGCATCGACGAAGACTATAAGGCTTTCTACGCCACCGCCGCCGCCGCCGCCGATGCCGACTCTATGGCCGGATAAGAAGGCAAAGCACCAACCGAAATAAATGAGCGATGCAAATAGGGTTGATTAGCCTTCGCTTTTTCGTCTCCAGTTGCTAATCGGATTCAATTCGTCTGAGAAGAAATACTCAAGAGCTTAGGCAGTGCCTTGATATGAGCACTGCAAAAGCGTCCTGCACCAGTCAATATTGGGTTATAAAATTAGTAGATTACTTCCCTTCATTCGTAGTCATTGTCGGGGTTGTAGACAAGAAAACAATAGAAAATGCAAAATGTATGCTCGAAAGAGAGCTAATATTAGGCTCATATCAGCTTATATAAGGTGGCTGGGTAAGATAAATACAGATATATATATATATATATATATATATATATACATATAACATTGTGAAAGACAATATAGATAGTTGTATATTTTTCAGCGAGAATACTTTGGCGAACAAATGACGCATATAATTAGGCGATGTGCTCTTATCTACAACTGGAACCTTAGAGTCTTTTTTATAAAGAATGTAAATGTTTATATCAAGTTATTTGAATCTCATACAGTTTCACCATTACCATACGGTAGTCAGGCGTGGTATCCACCATGAGTTGGAGAGTTTAGTCTTTTAGAAACAATAACATTTTACGAAGAGTAAAATTTCGCGTTTTTTTTATAAGATGGACAGACATGATCTCAATAGAAGACACGATTATAAGTGCTGACACAAAACCACTAATGAGAGATAATAATGAGAGAAAAAGAGATGGTTGAAAAGCTCATGTTTTTTTTCTGACAGCGACAGAAACTTATGCAGACTTATCCAGCTGATCAGCTCAAACTGAGTCAAAGTGAACTTTATTTAAAGAGCTGTATGCTTATATCTGAGTGACGCTCTGACGCTCTTCAAGTGAAGAAGTATCATGTTGAATACTTCTTGCCTTACTCGACTCGCACAACTGATCCAACCAGGACTGAAATCAGCCGCTATTAATGCACCAACATTAACAACGACTTATTAATAGCTTTAAGGACTTTTTCACCTAACGCAAGTTAGCAAGATATATGTGTCGGTTTTGCTTTTATTGAAGGCCCCACTCATTGGCAACATTCGATCTCTGTTGTCGACGAGACATTTCGAGCAAAGCCATACAGACACACAGACACGTTCAACACAGACCCTCCCTGCTGACTTTCCCGCAGTCATTGGTCGCTGCATATTGCTATAAGTCGCCTAATATCAACACGTTTGCTATATGTTGCAGATCGATATATCGTAGAACAAGATTGAATTCGCGTACAGTGAGTGAGATATTCGATACAAGGGATCAATCTATGAGCAGGCTCTTAATTGATCAAACTGCAGACTTTGGTGCAGGCAAACAGCCCTGCCTCAGCAGTTCACAATTTAACTAAAATTTTTACTTATGGCTTAACCCCTTCTTTTTGTTTCAAAATACACGTTACAATTTAAATATCGGTTTTCAGAAAGTATGAAAAATCCATAGAGGGTAACCTTTGATAAAATGCATTTGTTCGATTTCTCTAGAATAAGCAAGAAAAATTTAATGACGCACTATAATGTTATATATACACAAGTTTATGTAACATTATAATGGCTCCCAGAAGTTCTTCTTAAACTCGCCGTATTTACTAACATCGTCATCTCGTCACACATATGCAGACATCTATGTATATATCTTTTGGGCCAGTTATATTGCGGTAGCGTTATCTGCATCGGCACGGTATACCGCTATTACCGTTACGAGCCAATTCTCGACGACCTGCATTATGCTACTACGATGGACGTTCATAGGATGAGAAGCCAACACCGATACCGGGGAAGGAGGCAAAGAAGACGACGACGAGCATCTAAGGGGATGGCTGGTGCTGTCGGGAGGCTACGAACGTCCGCCCAACCGTCGCCCAAGAGCCCACCGCGGTTGAACTACGAAAGGTCAGCGGAGCGGAAAAGTGAAAGCGTTTCTGCTTCGGCTTCTGCTTGTGTTAGTGCCACTGCGGCGACGGATGGTGCTGAATACACCACTACCACCACCACCAGGAGCGGCCTCAGCAGCAGCAGCTGCTGAACGTCGCGGTGTATAGAACCGACCATACGGCGGCTGAGCGACGTGTGGCAATTGAGAGATTTCCCTGGAGGGAATATGGGAGAATGGGGCAGCGACCGCCAATCGTCCACCACCACCTCCTCCTCCCACTCGATTCCTACGTACATAGCCACTACAGCCCCTACCAAGCACCCCCCGCCGCCGCCCGGCGTTCCATCTAAACGGCCAAATGGGAATGCAATCCGACGGAAATGGCAAAAGCAACTGAAGGGAAACGAGATAGCAAGGGGATCGTGAAATATAAATACCTTCGGTCGGTCGGTCGATGGAACGTACTTGTGACGTTATGAATTGACGACCCATATGGAAAACAACAAAGAATGAAGGGAAATGCTAATGAAGGCAACTGAACTAAAGGACTAACTATTATAAACAAAATTGTTACTTAACGCTGAATACAGAATAGAGCGCTAGGTTGACTGTCGGTAGGATATCAGATAATAATAATAATAATAATAGTTGGAAAGCAGCTACAATGTGCAGCTACTCTGCTACGTTCCACCTCAGTATCATTATAGAATATGTGCTATACAATATTTCGAAGTTTGTTCCTCTCCCTAAGATGTTATCCAGTGGGTAGCGTTTTCGAACAAAGACATAATATGTACATTTCAAATGCTATTCTTCATCTCAAACGAATGAGAAGATATAGAATGGCTACTGTGAGGTTCAAAAAAACTTTTGCGCTGCTCGATCTCGCGGTGATTACGTGTTGTCGGGGCGCCGGACTCACAAGTCTGATTCCAATTTTGATACCGAGCTGAGGCTCAGTAATTGTTTCTAATCGATCGAGTTCTTCACAGCACAGTTCGTTTCGTTCGACCAGTGCAGGTATCATTTATACTTTCCTTTCGACATGTTTGTCCTAAACCGGCACGGGCACGCCATATTGCCCATTGTGGGGGTGTTCCTGGTAAGAGCTTCAGCTCTTATAAAAAAAAATCTACACTCATTTGGTTGGTTTTCAGTGCACCAAGATGACAAGCCGTTGGCATTCCGTTGGTCCGTGCTATTCACGTACACGTTTAGTTTGTTTGAGGCTCGCTTAAGGCTAACCATAAATTTAGTTCAAAAACATTGATCAGGGTATTATGCATTAAATTGGGCTCTTCATCAACAACGATTTAATTGCATATTCATTTCATCAAACCACCGTTTAAGTTTCCGAATTGTTTGATTTCATAGGGGCTCTCTGCGAGACCTGGGCAGCGCCTGAATAGCGGACCAGGTTTCGTTTATGGTCTTATGAATATCTTGTATACTTATCCCTCTTGAACCCATTTTCTTCTAAAGCAGCTGTGGCTGTGCATGCACGAACGTTAGTGGGTGCTCCTGAGTACGAGCTGGTGGTACACATTCCCGAATATACAGGAAACCATGCACAAGACGCCCTTCACCGACCTCTCGCATTTAACCTCTTAATGGGCTCTTTTTGTCTTCCTCTATGGCTACATATCCTATAATGTGTATATATAAAAAACAAGCCACTACCACCATGATACTGAGGAAGTTGTTGTTCTAACAGCGGTGAAACGTTTTTTTTTTCGTTCACATTTTTACTATTTGACTCCGCTTACAGCTACAAGAACGGCAGACCACGAAACAAATTTATAGCGACACTGGATTCCGGAAAGGGGGCCTCTACTCGAAGAGCAAACAGCAGCACAACATTTGGCGGTTTGTTTTGCCCGATGTAGGCGGCCGTGGCTGTTCCGCAACATCGTTCGAATGGTCAATGAAAGTCAACTTGCTGGGACGTTTACATGGACCATTTTTTTTCCTTTTCGATTCAATGGTCGTTTCTTATGAAATTTGTTCTCTACATCAGCAGTAAAGTGATCTCGGCATTCTTCGGATTCCGATTTGAGCAGTAATTCGAGGAACATTCGCGCATAGTCTAGCTATAATGACAACCGGTTGATATTATCGACGCTTATAATAACATTAGAAATTAGCTAGACGCGTGTAGGCAATCTTCATTCGAAAACAAACTAAAGCTCTTTTTTATATCACACTCAGCATTGCCACGCGGGACACCGTATTCCCAAGAATTAGACTTGCTGCAGGATGGCATCATCGGGACATCGGAATTGATTTAGTGGCAGTTGAACCAGTTCGCCGCTTGGTTGAGTTGAACGCCCTTATTGTTAAAGCGATCTAAAGCATCGCACAAAACAAGTCAAGGTTAAACACAACATGTTCAGCTGTGAAAGTCTAGTACAATTACGGGATTACAAGATATAAGAATTGTCCTTAGATTTGATTTTTGATAATGCCCTGATATGACCTGGCAATAGAGGCACACGTTGTTTATAAGCTAACGTTGATTCAAAAAGTGCGATTCAAGTGAAAACGTCGATCTCGTTATAACGTTCATCAACCTTTCGTAACTTATAACAACTACGAAATTTGAATTTATTATGCTAATTTGAATTTTGCTGGAAACAATTGTACCGCATTGTATCCGGTTTGGAAATGTTTCTCGTCAGAAGCATTCACGAAGTGTTCCGTACTACGAATGATTCCGAATTAACTAAGCCAAAACATAGTAATCCATATTTTCACTGAGTACAAATATTGACATTTTCATATTATCTACTGATTATCGTTGTAAAACGACATTCAAACTCATTGAACTCTTCATCCTCAATAATTATATCGTACCTCATATATATATATATATATATATATATATATATATATATATATGATGTATATTGCATTCGTCGCAGGGAGCAGCAAAAAAATACAACTATACTGTGGGGAGCTGAAGAAAATATTAAATTTAGCAACAGCTCTTTGAATCTTAGAAATACCAACAACAACAGACTACTGGTGGTGGTTGTTGAAGAAATAATCAGCGATTGTCACTATTCTGCAGGGGCCATATTGTTCCTCCTCCTACTCTCGGCTTACATGAAGTTGTCTAAGGACCAAATGAATGTGTATTGCTATTATTCGAGCTGATTCGAGCTTAAAAAACTAATAATAAAGCTTCTCCATCGGCAACTGCCACTTACACTGAAACTCAATACATTTTCACCAAAAGTCTGTACTCCATTTTTTTGGGTGGTACATCCACGTACAGATTCCCGCATCCCACTTTTCGCATCTCAAAGCGCTTTTGGCCGCTTGCCATATCCAGACAGAAAGATCATTTGAGGTCTTCTCCCCCAGTTTCGAAGATCAGTTGTGCTTCGCCTTCACGCGTCATCGCCTGGCATCGATTAGGCGCCGCACAGCTGCTAAGAGCAACACAATTCATTCGGTCTTTAGACAACTTCGTGTAAGCCGAGAGTAGGAGGAGGAACAATATGACCCCTGTAGAATGGTGGCAATCGCTGACTATTTCTTCAACAATAACCACCACCAGTAATTTGTTGTTTCGAAGATTCAAAAAGCTGTTGCTAAATCTTTCCTTTGCCACCCCACAGTATAGTTTTATCTATGTGCTGCTACCTACGACGAATGCAATATACATATATATATATATTATGTTAGGTCTGTGCACATGCTATGGCCGGTACCTGTTTGACACGATTTTAATGATTGTCGAAGCGCGTTGACACTAAAATTTCTGGATTAACGAAAGGATTCGCGGGTCTTAGATAGTAAGTAGTGATCGGTAAAAAGCCCATGGTGCTTGCTAGAAACTTCCTGGAATCAAACCACAATAATCAAAGCGAAAAGCAAGTGATATTATCTATATACTTTATTTAAGCTAGATGTTAGTAAACAGCACCTAAATCTTGCTGGATCGTTCTGCGCATTTCGAAAATCAGTTCGATCAGTTCGACTACTGCTAAAAACGTCATTAAGTTTATAGCGAACACCAAAATGAACCACTGTGAGAAACGGACAGAACAGTTTCCAGGGGACCACTATCAGACCAATTCAAAGTTGATGTAAGAATCAATTTCTCTATTACATAACTAAGGTAAAGGTCCTCTTACATTCGAACGTTAATGGACTTCCGTATTTGTGAGTTATTGAAAAGCAAGAATCGTAGATTTAATATTCACAATCGATAATACACAAATTGTACGCTATGTTCTATTCTACGATGACTCAACTATGTATAAATTATGAGCAGGCTAAAATGACAATTTTTTGTATGACTGTTTTGGGCACCGCCTATTGTGACATGTATTTACAACAACTAAAAATCATACATAGGCTTCTTTGAAATGCCATATGAAAGAGTAAATTTCAGCTCAATAATTAAGCCACAGCCCATAATGCATATATGTATATCTTCATCATGATTTTGTATTCTAAAAGTATTGTATAACGTAATTCAAACATGTAATTAAATCTGTAAGGCAGTCTGATTTTTTTTTTATTAGAGTACGGCGCTATGCGACAGTCAACGTCGACCGTGTATCCTCCTCACCGCATAATACACAGACGTTGTATTAGGCGGCAAAAGTGAACATTCAGGACACGTACGCCATACTCAAATCTTACATTCCAATATAGACGCAGAACATGTTCTCCTCTTGAGAGAAGGTTCGTGGTGTGTACAAGAAAAATGCACGATATACTAACAATGGTTTCGACAAGCAAACTGAACGTAAATTTACAAAGATTCGCATAGATATGCGTTGTCCAACGAACAGCATATGTTGTAAATAACGAAAACCAAGACATAGCATTTGCCCTATCGTATTGCTTGGAATATCGCGTACTCAACACAAGCTCCTCAGTCCGGGTGATCTGTGTTCTTCGATTGCGTATCTGTATGATCTCGTTATCTTTACAAATGTAGTGAATGTACGTAGCACAGGGCGGTTCAAGAACTAACGAGAATAGTGTAACGAGCCCATGCAAAAGATAACTCCAAAAAATAACAGATGCAGTGTCGAGTTGGATTGTGTGGGAACAGCAGCCCACACTTGGAACGCTGATATCGAATCGCATAACATATGCGTCGATGTTGATGTGAATGTTTCGAGCTTAGAAGTTTGTCACTTAAACTATTTTTCGCTGTTGTCCCGATATGATAGTATTCCCACAAGCTACATTGTCATATGTAAACCAAATCCTTCGGATAGACGTTGAGCCATCAGTCGAATCACCTAACCAAGCTTCACTTGTTTAGAGATCTCATTAATTAGGTGTCACCTCGATGTGCTAAAGAGGGAGAACGCTTTTCAATTATCATACGAGTATGTATGGAAAGTCATAGCTCATCAACTTAGCCCTACCATCGAATTAATGGCGTCATTAAATTTATGATGGGTACTTGGTTGCTTGTTTATTAGAAGAAAGCCACTTGGCTGAATGCATCCACTCCGGAAGTGTAATTCAGCAGACGGACAACGCATTCCGGAAACACGGTGGGAGCCACTCCCTGCCACTGGCCCCGATCCAGTTTGGCCGAGAGATTCAAAATTTCCCTTGGCGTCATAATTTGAAATTACCATCAGGGTGCATCGGATGTTGCTCTGCCGTGTGTATTACGAAGGAAGCAAACCGCACCACCCGGATATGACCCTACAGCTATTCGCTACGTTAGATTGGCTTCTCTTTGTTACTGTGAGAGCGTATCATATGCTTGTAGTTGGGCGGCCATGACAATTTTTTTAGAGCAACATACAATAACAGACACACACGAAAAAGGTAGCTGTCCAAAACTTTCGGCAGATCTAAAAATTCTACTGTGGAATTTCGTCGTCGGTCGCGCGAAGTCGCGGCACAAAATAAATGACCTTTATTGTTCTCGACAGCAACAAGCAGGAGAAAATTAGGGTCTGCAAAAGCTGTCGCTTGGCTGGCCTTAATGAAATTCCGTTTGTAACGATGGGGCCAAAATAACCTTATCTGTCCTCCAACATAACCTATTTTGCATGGATAAATACACTTTCTAATAGTTAGAATAAAATTATATGTATAATAAAAATAATAAAACGGACGACACAATGCAAGAATATTATACAAAGATTTCCTCAGCGATTTTAGGACGGGTCAGTGCCTTAAACACTCAGAGGTCGATAGTTCTGTGTGATTCTTCTGAATTCTATCGCGGATTTCTGGCTTTTTGCAGCAGCGAGTGGCATCTCTGGCGCCCAATTTTACAAAATCTCCCTTTAAGGAAGAGCTACTTAAGCTACCGATACATATCCAGAATGAGTGAATGCAACATATAAGCTTTGTGGGAGAATAAAGAACGTTTACTTTATGAATTATAATGATAATGAAAAAGGGGTTTGCAATATTATCATTGTGCACGTCTATTTGGAGTTAGATAGCGAGCAAACCCGACTCATCATTGGTGTTTTCAATATTATCATTGTGCACGTCTATTTGGAGTTAGATAGCGAGCAAACCCGACTCATCATTGGTGTTTTCAATATCAGGATATTTCGCACACTACCGAGCAGACCATTGATTGCATGAGGTTGGCCTTATAATACTGATTTTTTATTATCAGACTGCTCCATGATGACGAAAACTGTCAAATTCCCATGCAGCCACTTCGATTTCACGGTAGCAACGCATATAACTATATCGAGCGACCAAGTTCAAAGCACTCGTTTAATTGCCTCATAAAACAAATTCGCCGGCGAAAATCCAATCGAGAGGGCAGGGATGCTTTCTGAGCAAATGGCGGTCTCTTAAAGCAACGACATTTAGCTACATGAGCGGTGATTACATGGGGAAGTTGGGCGAACGACATGACCCCGTTGGGAGTAGTAACTACCACCTTCTTCGAAACGAGCTCCTACAAATGGGATCCCGTAAGTCAGATGTAGATATTAGGTAGGGATAGGCCAAGCTCCCTAGAGCTGAGAGATCTCTTCCATCAGCCCATACCGCACAAGTCAGCCGTTACATTAGTGTGCTATTCCAACCGATTGATTTCATTCGGTTAAGTTGCTGTACTTTACGACAGCTTAGATACAGCATTATGCACATCTTCATAAACGTACTGAATATTAGCATTATTTTTCTTCTCTATTGTAGAGTTATCTTTCAGTTTTATATATTCTGATCAGAAAAGTTCTTTCGATAAAGTAGATAAAGAAAATGACAGTATTGAGGATTTATGTGAACACGCTTCGATAGTTCAAGTCGGTTCTAGCAAATCGCGTTTAGATGTTTAAGGTTTATTCTGTTCTTAGTAAATATCAGCCATAGCTTTTGATGTTTCTCAGGGTGGTTGCACCTCTCCTATGTTTTTTGCGATCTTTGTTCCTGAAATAAACCATCATTTGCCTAGCAGTGGAAAATTTGTGGAAGGTGTCGATGTCGATGATTTTAAAATGTATTTCGCTGGACATAATCTCAACTCTAATGATCTCCTTCAAAAGGCTATTAATGGCATTGACAGATGGTGCAAAGTAAATACCGGTCTTTTATATACCCATTAATATTTATCTCTCCGTATATGACTATAAAATTGACTACATGTGTTTCATTAGGTACAGGTCACATCTGACCTCGACGTAAATCATCTCTATTTTTAGTCATTATATTTTTTACAATAATTTCCGTACAAGTTTATTTGTACAGAAATGATCGTATTATTAAAAATAACGCGCTGTTCACCTGTACGGGAGCCTCATTAAAAAAGTTGTTCGAAGTGCTTGAAGGTTTTCAAAATAAATTTTTGAGACACCTTATGTGGAGATATTCATTTGATACAAATGCCATTGATGAGAAAGGAGAACGCAACCTGGATGGCGACCTGGACCTTACGAGAGCTAGGAAGAACACGTCTAAGGAGAAATATACCTTTCTTCTAATATCCGAAGAAAGTTTAATGATTGTATCCCCGGTCCCCCCAATGTTTCGAAGGCCATAGGTCTAAAGTAGTACTCATTCATCAAAGAGGCGTATTTTCTGTTATTATTTCCCTGTATTGGACGCATGACTGTGTTGCTCCGCGTCTGACATAAGAAGGTGCTAAAGTGTTAGCCACAGTACAATCTCAAACCAGAATTTTACCTCTGGAAAAAGGGATTAACGACAAACCATCAGGACTCCTCCGGCTCCCATCGGAGCGACAAAATAATAATAATTTTGTTTTCCTGTGATCCCGATCAATCCTACTACTTCGTTACTGTTGCTAGATCATTATCGGCCCATTGTAACGATCGCATCGCGGTTCTCCCTCATTACTTTATTATTATTTCATTTAACACACAGAGTATTGGTCCAGTCATAGAACTACCTTAACGCTCTTATTCCATTGCCCTTTTTCAGCGATTCGATTATAATAATACATTCTTTCGTAATTTAATTACCTAACTGTGGTTAACCAATTACCGTAATTAAGTTACTCCACCATCTTGTTCCAGTCACCCCGTTCCGTTGCAACAGTTATTCAATTCCCCTATGGTAATTATTCCGTTTTTGTTTTGCAATTAATCCTTTACCTTGTAACCGCTCACCGGTTGCTCTATTCAAGTTACGCCGTGAACCCTAGTGGATGGTCATTCCGAATCCTCAAAGCAAGCTACCCATATTAAATTCCAACTTGTATAAACAAATATAATGTTAAGCCACTTTCACTGACTCTAAAAAAAACACAATTTAGACTCAAAAATTGATATTTTTCTAAGTTCACAATATTCCATGGGGAAGTTGAGTTAAATATATATATATATAGTATTTAGTAAATAAAGGCTAATCATGAGATGACCAATATATCCTAAAAAGCGTTCTTGGCATACATAATAGGCTTAGGCAACGGAAACGCAAATGGGCAATTCCGGTTCTTCGCAAATACGATGAGCACCTCACCTTTTACTTATTTTTATTCATGAATTAATGAACATGGGTAGGTTGGTAGCGGCAATGTTGTGCTCGATGCAATTATTGCTACCAGATAGATAGATAGATAAATAGATGGCGTAGTACTTACTCATGACTTGCTAACCCGTAACATCATGGCCAGTAGCCGCCGTGGGAGATCGACGTCCAAACGTTCGTAATCTAATTAGGCAAGAAACACAATAACAGTATACGGTATCCGTCGTGAACGGCAAAGATGCACTCAACTGATCGTTTGCAGAAATGAAACACTGCCATATTTTTTCTGTGCTGCCTAATAGTAGTTAGTATTATTCAAAATCTAATATTTGCTTTAGAAAAGGTTCAATATTCAACATCTGCGGCAACGTGAAGTCCGTGTTGAATGCTTCCATCCAGGATGCAATGTGTGGAGACCGTTTGGCCTGTCGCCGGCCCCTTGGCTGTCTGGCTGCATTGCGTGGAATGCTTAGAATGCGCCGACACGTACAGAGATTTGTTACTCCGCGAAGGCGTCTCCCAGGACCGGTTTCAGCAACGAAAGGCGTTGACCGGTTTTCCCGGCTGGAAAACCTGTGGTATGCAGTTCACGTGTAGCTAAAGTAGGAGACCATGTAATTGGAGAAAACGATTTTTGCCTTCGAACGGCTTTGAACCCTGTATTGTACTGGGCAGATAAACATAGACAAAAAAAAGGTACAAAACGCCAAAAATTCAGAAATACTAAATATATTTAGATGAAACTTGCACCGTAAATAATCGTACGTTAAATTGTGTTAAGTGTTCAATATGTAATGTTAGAAATGAAATAAACGGAAGAAAAAATGTTTGAAGGTCGATATAGGTCACATTTGGGTTTATATGTTTGACTTCGAATCAATACTACCAAAGCCGAGTTTTGGAGGTGTTCAATCAATGCGACGCCATTATGCTTTGCTAACCTTCTTGGACAGATCTTAATTTGCAAGCTCATACCTATATTTTGAAGATTTGCGCATATGTGTTGAGGCTCCGCTCACAATCAGAGAGAATCAGTAGCAGTTCTTACCGTCGGTAGCGGTTTCATAGCGGTGCATTAAGCTGAAGGTAATCACTGAATTTAGCACACATCATCAGTTGCATGGCAGAACGATCTCTCCACCTTAATATAGAAATTATGAAATTAAAAATAAATAGAGAATGAAAGAGAGAGAGAGAGAGAGAGATAGATTCTATCTAAATCTAGCTGCACAGATTCACCTTGAAATTACTTGTAATGTTTTGTCAATTGCTGCAAAGTGCAGATTGTATATTTTGAGCCAATTATATACAATGCGTCTAGTTCTTTGCCAGCCCGAGTGAAGAGGCCTAATTACGTAAATAGTCTCACGAGAAATCGCAGACAAATAACATTCGGCTCCAGTTACATAGTGTAGATTAAATAGCTGCTCTCATAGGGAAGCACCAGAACATATTATTACTATTTTCGAAATGCGACGAAAGCAACAAAGATTCGTCAACGATGTTGTTGAAATGATTTAATTTTTACGTTGAAACCTAATTACTTTGAATACTTTCCAGCTAACACGATTGATTCCCCCAGAGACGACCACTTAAACACCAAACGATTAAGGAAAAAAACACCGAACATTGGGCCCACAGTTCAAAGTTTGTTATTCGGCCCCAGGGTATAATTACGTTTCGAATTACTCGTTTTCCATTTGACTTTTTTATTTACAATGAAAGCATTTGTGAAAAACTGCAGTTCCAAATGAACCAAGAACCAACATAAACACACGGTTATACAAAATAGTTTTTCAAAAATGAATCTCAAATACTTTAATAAGTCACAAAATTAACTTATGGAGCGAATTAACACGATGTGCGGTTTCGGTTCCGGCAGAGTGTTGAGCTGGCAAAAATCGTTACTGTAATTGTTAATGCAATAGTGTTTGTCTTTTTTTTTCGATGTGATTTAAGGTAATTAGTGCGCACTCTTAATAATATCTGTACATTATATATATGAAACTACTGTGTCTGATGTCTTATATCTAATAAAAGTGTATTTGACTACATTGACGCCATTTGTCAGCTTTGTTTGACAACTTCAATCTAGCCGGTTTTGTGTAGATACCTCGGTATGTGCTCGAAGTTGCGATGTACTGGCCATTCTTAGCTGGGTCTCGTATCTGTGGATGTTAAACGAGAGTAGGTGGTTCGATGCAAATAGCGCTTTGTCAACATGATCAATGCTCAAGCTTGTATCAATTCCTCTGTTTCATACGTAAGTCATTTCCATTGTTGATCACAACCTAGGAAAGCACGCCTACGCCATCATTCATATAGGCGCCGTCAGGTTGTGTGGGATTTTAGATCCTAACAGAGTTAATATTAAATATAGGTTGATCTATAAATAGATCAATAAGGTCGACATCTACTACCAGTTAAAAGTTTAAGATAGAATACAGTGTTTGTGTACCACAAACGATTTCTACTGTTCACATTGTTCTTGCCACTCATATTCTGATCCTGGACCAAGGCCAGACTCCTGCAACGCCAAACGCTCGAATATTCGCAACGTTTTAAAAATGTACTTTTTGTATACCTTACCAATTGAACTCAACCTCGCTTTATATGCGAACAATAATGATTTTACTAAAAATAAACAGGAGTACAACCTTGATCCTTACAACAAAGTACCACAACGCAACACACATACGTGAGAGAGTCCGTCGAAGTAGTCGTAACAGAAGGGGGGGGGGGGCGATGTTATCGCTTTCTATGTAAATAGTTTCACCCGCGAAGTCGATGACTGTCGAGCGCATGCGGGAAGTGTCGAACGATTTGCCTAGTGGAGTGTTGTCATCTCTGACGATTTAGTTCATCTAAGAATGGCGACCATTCCAAGAGCACCGTCAGTCGGAGACAGTCTCGAGGAGAGAGAGAGGGAGTGTGGGGGAGCTCTGCGGGGAAATGGCGCGCGTAAATGGCTCATTTAATCCTAAGAAGTTTCATGTCCTGATGATGGGGGAGTACTGCTTGGGAAGAGTTTGGCTCAGCCGTGCGTACTGGATCGCACCAATGCGAAAGAATCATCCTACTTCTGCTGCGCTTCTTCACCAACCGGAGGCACCAACCTGAAGAGTGTCATCCACAGTAATTGGTACATAGTTAGATCAATTTTAGATGGCGCTCAATTGGGGACCTTGAGTGTGCTCACTAGTTTATACGAGCGAGACTCCGAACGCTACCTGTAACAACCTTTATCATTAGCTAAGATTTCTTAATCAAAATAGATAATATTATATGTTTCTGATGTGAAAAAAGTTAGCATATAATAAATTGCGATTCAAGGAAGCGTTTGAACGCTTGCTCGCATTAATAATTAACATTGACAAATAACATGTGATAATTAATCTACAGAAAACGACCAAGAACCCTATTGTAGATTGAAAGTCCGTAATTGGTTCCATATTTTATAATGCATTCGATAATTTCTCCATGATTGAAAAAATGGCGCTACTATTCAACATTTCTTTTCAAAGGGTGTCATCTGTCACTGTTCGTCCCCAACGCCGGAGATTTTCAAATGACGTCATTCCAAGAAAGACTCGATTTTTGCTAATATTGCAATAGAATCAAATTCGGTCACTTTGCGAAATTTAAATTCAACTTCCGATACATATGGTGTGAGCATATTTATTGGCTTTCGAACACCCCTAATAATATAAGATTTTCATTGAGCATAGTCGAAGTCGAGGTGAGTTTCACGCTGAGATGACTAAATTACAGAAGTAAGCAAATATCTAACATCTCCGTAAGTTCGTTTGTCATCTGTTCAAGTATTTTGACTTTTATTTTTCAAAATATTTTTGCAGAAATGTGTGTCAGCATCCTAATACGCGTTTAGAGTAGGATCTAAATTTAGAGAACTACACTCGACTTGACATCTACAAGGTGAACACGTTCTCTAAACATCGATTACTCGCGTTCAATTGCTCGATGAGCTTTTCAAAATATGGCCGCTAGATTTTACAAGAGTGCATGAAGTTCGCGATGATTAGGCTTGTGTAAAGGTTGATATGTAAGACTCGTGTATAAGGCTGATATATATTCGCATGTTTTCACAATAGAGCACTTTCAGACCCTGGTGAAACATGGGCACATAGTTCAAGCGATTAAAACACCGTAATTAATCACTATAATAAGAAATCGATGATAGGGATAAGTTGAAGGGATAAGCTGGTCGAGTTGTTACCAGCCTTGCCGTCCATAACGAGTGTCTGCTGTATGCATCGAACCTATTGAATAAATATGTATATGTTTTGAAAGATTAGTTTCAGTCAAAACCTTTACCCTCTAACTACATTAAGACATTTGATTATTTAAACCCATTTTTACTGTTCTGAGTAACTAGAATATTTAATTAAGATACTCTCAAGGACATATGCATCGTTCTATAAAAGTCCCTATAACCGAATTTTCCTCTTTCATAGAATATTTAATATATTTTATTGTTCCATTCCTTCTCCCTGCTTACGTATAATATATAAATATCTTTATGTACCCTTATAGATTCGTCACTATTGTGAATGCGATGCGACAACTATAACTAAGAGCTCACACAATTGTGGTTATTGACCGCGTGTTGTGGGACAACCTTTTTTCAGATTGGTTAGATAGATATGGACGACGTATGTTTTTTATTGTCCATATGGATAAAAGGACAGCTCTGAGTTGCTGGTTGGGTAGAAGAGATGCTGGTTGGACTCCATTTCACCAACATCCAGCAGGGGTAGAGCTGCGGTTGTTCCTAAGGAAGATGTTCTTCCGGTCCTTCCAGGCGACTTCCGGCAACGCAAGACATCACTGCTTCCCTGTGCCGTTCCCGGTTCAGTTCCCTGATTCCTGCGGCGGTGCCGTGGTCTAAGACGCTTGTTGCTCTCCCTGTTTGGTCCTGGCCCTCTGTGCTTGCTGCTGCTGTCGCCTTTCTGACTGCTGTCTCTCCGGATATGTCTTTTTTCAAGTGGCTTTTGAGTCCCTCGCGTAGGCAGACATCCGCTGGCTCAGCTGTAGCTACACGCCACACCACACGACCCATATGGGTGGGTCTGCTTGGACTGGGCTGGCTGGTGGGCCCACTCAGCCCATCTCGATTGTTGCTCACACATCTGTAGCCCCCCCCCCCTCTCCCGCGGGCAACGCCCGGTCAAGTATCCGCTAAGGGGCTCCATGCACTGCATGAACCTTGAGGGAGACCGACCCGAGCCGACAGACGTTGTTCTGACGACAGGCCTCCTTTGGACTGTCATTGTAGTTGTTGGTAAGGCATTTACGTGCCTTGTGCTGTGTTGAAGAGTGTCTTTATTCAGAGTGTGACAACGGCCTGCCTTAAGACGTCGCTGTAGCAGCAACAGCAGCAGCAACATCAAGTCCGGATACTGTGTGTTGCTCGTTGTCGCGCTCCGCCTCGCAAACGCCGACGACTGCCTGTGGTCGGTCCCTTTGTTCGGTAACGGAAACTCGCATGAAACGACGACGACGGCCGCATCTTGACAACGATAACAACAGCCACAACGATCACAAAATAGGTTTCAAGCGCGTTTCAAGTTGAGCCTCAGAGCAATGAGCCTTAATGGGACCGAGCCTAATATATCAAGGTTTCAATTCCCTTGCGATACCATCCATCGAAGATGCATACCGTATCGAAGATACATTGTACAGTTCGTAACATGGGCTTCGTTCATGAAACAGTGATTATATATATATATATATATAAGCATGTGAATAATGCAAGTACTTTTACGCATCTACAGCAATCTATAGCCGCCTGCTTTAAACAAGCTCGTTAAAACATAGTTAATTTATGTTTTCTAGGAAATACTTGTAATTTAGAAGAACCGTAGCTAAAATGCCTATTACAGAATATATGGTGAAATAACTACTGCTTTGAGTATTCATACGAAGCTATTGCGAAATAAAAAAATTGTATGGACATGCAAAATCACTCATTTCAAACGGATATGTAACGACACTGTGTTCAATAGCAATTGCCCTTCTAGGAGCCTTGTATGACGCTCAAACATCTTGTACTATGTTCATGTAACTGACGTCTCGGCCATCTATCTGTTACTAGTGATTGGCATATTACTTACATACATAAGCAAGTGCGGTCATAGGTCTACATAAAGTAAATAAAAAACATTTATAATGGTTCGATCGTAGATAGCGCTAGCGGAAAATGGGGCATTAATAAAAAAAAACAGTTTAAATTAAAATTTACAACATGAATTAAATGTATCACATTCAGTTTTGCTATCACAGCCTTTGGCAGCCGTCTCGACATAACAGCAGACACCACCTTCCGCTCAATGGGAATATTGATATGTGCGTAATGTTATTAGAGCAAAATGTAGCATTGTAGTAAACACAGGATATTCATACCACACATGCATATTCATACGCTACAATGCGTGACAAATACAACATAAGACCCATCTAACCATCAACCCTAGGACTGGTGCAAAGGTTGAGTGAAATATCAACCCATCTAATTTACCTCAGAACCTCTGTAACACCATTGTTAGAATAACACGTTTTCTTCCTTTGTGAATGTATACCGGCCATATCTTTACAAATATTTCCGTTGGTTGTTTGGGCTTCAATAAAGGACAAAATTATTACATAATTCAACGTGGTCCTTTTTAAATAATTAAAGTTAATGGGAGGCCGATATGAGGCGGAAAGTACAACTTCTATTTTTAATTTATTGAATTTATCGCTTGGGTTTTTCACATGAATATTATTATAAAATTAGTACGCATTTTTCGTAGATGCTGTTAGTGCCACGCTCACATAAGTGATATTGGAGGACTTTCCACTATAGTCAGCCAATATGATAAAACTGAATTAATAGACTCTTGTAATTAGATACTTTACCTCAATGCATCTTATCGCACCGTTATCAAGTCCTATCAACATAATCGTTACAACCCGACAGACAATGGAGCGACAATAATAACAATAATCATAATCTAATATACAACATATTAAATAATGCCGTCAAAAAAATCTGTTAATAGTGAGTCTCAACGCCGTAAAAATTAAATAGTATCGCGTAAATAGTACCAACGATAATCAGTAGCTATGAAAGAACATCACCGAAGGGTGGGCGTTTAGACAACGGAAGAAAAAAGAGAACATTAAAACGACTACCGACTATTTCGCGTGGCCTTGAGTTTGTTCAGGAAGTCCAACATCTCCTCCTCCTCCTCCTTCCCCCATTATAGCCCTCATAGGCGGAGCAGGGATAGGTGCTGGTTGTTGGCGGTGGCCCCACTGCGCTCTCTTGCATCGTCGTCGTCGTCCACTTGCGTTGGCACTGTTATCGTTGTTGCAGCTGCCGCCGCCGCCGCCGCCGCCACCGTTGGCGCTGCAGCAGCAGCAGCTGCTGCGGCAGCAAAGCAATGACACAGCAGCAGCAGCAGCAGACAACATTAGGCCGTTTTTGCGTTTCGAGTAGTTGAACCGTTGAGGGCCGTTGCGGAAAGACTCAATTAGCGAACAAACAGAACCCGCTGAGGTTGTTAATGGTTTAATATGCTACTACTACTACTACGATTGCTGCGGCCTAGTGCTTCATTCGAACAGGATTTCCCAATTCGCTCCACCCCTCCTCAACCGCTCTCACTGTTAACCCCTAACACATTTCATGTTATGCTTTACTTATTTTTATACGTATACCGTGTATTTTTACATTTGTATTTACATATACTGAAAGTACTATTTAACTTGGACTCATTTGTACTTCAGGTAGCTAGACTAATTACAATAGTTAGCGTTTCATGTTTTGAAGAACTGTGCATAGAAACCCAGAAGAAAATCATTTAAGTGATTGCATAATCCTCGGCTCCTTAATCTGTTACAACGATCTACAAGGACAGAAGGTCGCTGTGAGTCTAGTATATAACATATTCATAATGAAAATACATATTCTTATTTCACTCTCGGCACCCACAGAAGGTGTCGTGGGTCGCATCATCAAGAGGTGGTTCATTCGTATATTCTACGCGTAATAATTACCCAGATCGGCACTCCCGAGGACCTTTCTACGCATCCTCAATGGTTATCACCGGGGTATTGAGTATCGGGAACTTATACCACGGGACTGTATTTGTCAAGTTTTGGAGAAACACTTTCTAAATCGGGTTCCCCTTGCTCCGGTGAACCCGATTAACTCCATCAGTAATTAGTCCAGTAGTAATAGTAGTAAATACTCCGGACAGACTCTCCATCAACATTAACATCTACGGTAGTGCTTTCGGCATGAGGCAATGCCGAAAGCAGTATTCTAGACGTTAATTGATTGCTGAGAACCTGACCTAAATATTGCTTGAGTAGTGTTACTATGGCGAACGTCGTCGACAACAACAACAGCAGTTCTCCCTCTTACCGAGATTGACCTACCACTGGGCCGATATTAAGGGTAATAACACATATGAGCGTGCAGACGTGTGGAGGCATATCGACGTCACAACGTGTTAACTAGTTCAGTATCTCATCCTATACAAATTCCTCCCGAACTGTCAAGTGGTTTTCCAAGACAGATCCAGCAGATGGGAAATTATGCAATGATGATGATACATTGTTAACGATTGTGAGCTGTAGAGATGATAAGGTTAAAAAGAGAGGCGTCTGATTGGCCCGAGAGACAATCGACTACTAATGACTTCCAGCAGCAGCAGAAGCAGCTTCCTAACTCTAGATCGGCACGGAGCGGTAACACAAACAAAGCAATGGCTCGACTCCACCATTATGTTGTCACTTCAAAATCTCGACTGTTGGCCAGTCAAAGGCGGTTGGTTGGTTGTTTGTTTGTTCTCACGAATGGGTTTCGCCCGATCTTTTAGCAGCCCACTTCAGATCGTTCTAGCGTGAGACAGAATCTCTTTGCTGCACAGTCAGCAAATTGGCCAAGACCTACAGACGTTGATAACTAGTTGCTTTGTATTTGAGCACGGCCTTAAGATGTCGACCAAACTAACAGCAGCTAAAATGGGACGCACGTTAAAATCAAAGCTCTACTTAACAAACTAGCGCTGGATAACGAATGCACGCAGAGAGACCTCACTCGGGCACGAACGGTCGAGCTTCGGAGGTTCTCCTAGTTTTCAACTTGAAAGGTGGCATATTCTAGCCCATTAGCTATTTTAGCCCGATTATTAGTAACGCGAATATTTTCGCCTAGACAATATAGACAGACAATATAGAAAGATTTCATAGTAAAGGATTTCGGGGTTCGAGTGATCCATCAGAATGATATTTTGCTAATAATTACTGCGAAAAGAACAAATATAAAGAACGCTCTATAATATATGAGACATCAACCCGTTCGCGCAAACCGGGTGATGACTCTGTTTGATGGTCTTGAATGAGACAAAGTTAACGTGATTTTAAATTAAACCAAGTTGGGGAGCTAAAAGGTCTCAGCGTTTAAAGGAAGATTGACCAAACAAGCGTTAGACAAAGATGGACTTCTCGTAGCTAGACGGCAAGCGAGTGACGTCCCACTGAACCACCGTAGACATATATACACACACACACACTCAGGGTGACACACATATCAGTTCTATGAGATGACACGTTTAGAACAAGTTAAACAGAAATTTAAAGCTGAATTAATTGAAGAAGGGGGTCACTTAGTATCCATCCATTTAGTATCTATTGTTTGCAACTTTCGCCATAAAATCATATATATATATATCATCAAAGAACCAGTTTAACATAAACCAACGTGTAAAGGAATATATATTAGTAAATAAATATTCCTCCGTGTCATTAATCTCAAGCGTCTTGTGTTGTTTAATGTATATCGACAACACAAATACATAGGTGTAGGCAATTCATGTAAGTATACATCTAGACGGTAGCTTTTTTGGGAAACATTATGCCGGGTATGAAAAAATGCCGGGACGAATTATCATACAAGCTCTAACTTCTTTTGTGCTGCCTCTGAGTAAACCACATCTTTCCGTGTCCCAGGCGCGAAAAGTCCATAACGAGATCGTAGAAGAAGGGAAGCGAAAATCAGTGCTGATGATGATAGTGGTGATGGTGGTGGTGACGGCGAGGTGAACACAAAGTGGTGATTAAAAGTTACATCCACCACTATGCGTGACCCTGAATGAGCGATTTTGATAACAAGAAAAGCGGCACCCTCGTTCTAAAGGTACGCATACAACGGAACGAAAAATCAGACTATGTGATAGGATGCGCTTAGTATAACAACCTTAGCACTGCGTTCAAATTAATTTGTACAATCTTTACTTTGGTTGCGTATGCCAGATGTGCGTGAAGCAATACACATACTATGATCGTATCGTCAGGTTGAGGAATATTGCTGGTAGCAACAATTATGGGTGGATAATAGCTGAATATGGATAGGCAGTAACAGAAGTTGATAACAGTTGACAGTGAATACATTATCACGCAACACTGTATGGGAAGTAGTAATAAACAAGGGACTACGAAGTTTGTTGGAGGAGCTGTGTTAGTATACTCCAGAAGACCTCGGAGCTTGGTAGATTGAAATAACGTCTGTTCGAGGTATATCTCTAGGTTAGTGCTGCTTCATAATAGTTCATAAGAACTAATAGCAGCTAAACTAAATGTGAGAGTTTTATATTACAGCCCATCTCAATTCGCAGCTGCACACATGGTGCGCATCGACATTTCCATATTGCGTGCATCATAAAGCATTTATGATTATTTATGGTATATATATATATATATATATATATATATAGATGCATATTAAGTTTACAGTCAAAACCGATTCTGCTTAAATTGTAAGCCTATTGCCGCCTGCAACCATCTATCTATATTTATATGTGCGTATTGCACGGTGCTTCTGACCTTGGCCAGATATGTCGAGTTGCGTCTGATCAGCACACACAGCAATGAGTGACACTGTCGGTCGTCACCACTAAGCCCATACCCTTCGGTTGGACCGATTGAACGACCAGACCAACCCGCTCTTCCACGATGGGGGGCAGAGGGGAGGGCCGATCGAAACGGAGGCATTAGAGAGTACCCCCCCCCCCCCCGGCCATCCTCTCTCTCTCTATCTGGCCCCGTGGTTCTCTTATCAAGGCGGGAGCGTCTTCTTCTCTTGCTTTTTCTATGCCCCAATACTCGGGGTTCCGCCGATCGAACCGGCGAACGTACCAGTCCGCCAGCCTATCAGTGGAATAGCCGCGGCCGACGGCCCGCTCCTGTCGATGCTTTCTGCTGCTGTCTGACCTGACGGTGCCTCGCCAACCAATAACCACCAATTCACCTTCCCACGTTTTTTTCCACAGCGGCAGAACGAAGAGGACATGGGACGAGACCTTCTCGTTCACATGCTCTCGTCTACGACCGACCGTCGTCTATGGATAGGCACCTAGTCAGCCAGCTAGACGGGATAGGTAAACGAGCTTGAAAGAGAGAAAGAAAGAGAGAGAGAGGGGGGTTGTCCCCTTCCCCCCTCTCTCTCTCTTTCTTTCTCTCTTAATACTATGTCGGTGTGTTTCTGCGTCACTATGCGTATGTTGGTGTGTGGTGTGAGTATCTGCGAGGGTGTGTTTGTACGTGAGATCTTACGTCGGCTGGTTCGGTCGCATTCTCGTTCGTTCGTTCCTTCCTTCTTTTCTCTGCTACCCATAAATCTCCCAACGGGGTAATTGCTTGGTAGGTTGCGATTGCCGTTATTCGAGAGAAAGAGAAGGATCAAGAAACCGATTGGGGTCGAGGAGGACGACCCTCCGGTATCACACGCAGACAGACGGGCCAGCAGACACATATCCTAAACGCCCATACAGAACCATGAGTGGAACAAAATAGATAGACCTTTGGCTCGCTGACCTTAACTCGACTCTAGGCCGCTAAAAAGAGTCACAATGGTCAACACACTTTTGAAAAACAAAAGATACATTCGCACGTTTATCGTTTATATAGCTTCGATTAATTAGCAAATGGGTTGAATTGCATGTTGCCTGACCGTCTTAATACACGGCAAAGGCGTTAACATCAGTCTTGGAAATGTGGCTCAAAGAAAATGATCATCGGGCACCCTGGACTGCACAACCTCATCCACAGCTACACCTACACACATTTGGGGGTTTGTCTTTCTCCTATACGAGCGTAAGTACACACTTGTCCATTGTAGCACATTTTACTATAGATATTACTTTACAGGCGACAAATCAGTAGAGTGTGATGATCTGTGTCACGAGTCAAATGTAAGTTAACTATGTTCATAACTATTTTTCAATAATTTTTAATATCGAATTTTTTTCCAGTTCTAAGAATAGCGGATATTCATCACAAGTTTTTCTTATAACAGCCAACGAATTTTTGTATATTCACCGAAAGTAGTAGATCTGATTAACTATTATATGTAGCCCCTTAAACGCATTAGCTAAACTTGAAAGAGGTCACATCAAAGTTCATCCAAATATCCAAGTATCTGTCTATCTATCGATCTGTATATCTCCAATGAAATCAAGAGGTTCCGCATAAAAAAAGATAGGCGACAGCATCAGCTGCAGTAACTGAGAGTGACCTCAATTTAAGTAACTGTTTGGAGCAAATACGAACTAAGCAAACACGACGCCATCATTGAATCCGACATTTGTATTGTGGCATTTCTGAAGGAGAGGAACACTCAAGTTGATGAGACATCTGCTGCTGGTTGTTATGGAACATTAGGAAATAGACAAAGGTCTTATTACGCAGATGAAATTATCCTCGGGTAGAATGTACGTTTCACCTCGATCAGTGCGTTAAAGGGTGGATTAGGACGAATCCCTTCTCCAAGAGGCTCCTGCAACCAAGTTGCCTGGACACGGGAGGATGAGCTTTTCCAGAAAGCAATCTCCAGGGACTCTCACAATGGGTTCGCTTATAACCGAGGCAGCCATCCGCGCAGAATGTATCCCGTGTCAGAGGGCCATATATACCTTTGTTGGTGTTGTTGAGTCTAAGTTAGCCATTGTCGCCTATGGAGTAGCAAATCAAACGACCAACCCATAGTCCGACACCTGCAGGAGCCGTCGCAGACATATTTTTCTATAATAATTAAGATTCTAGCCTGTCAAGGAGCATATCCTTAAATGCAATACACTTTACCACATGAATAGTGCCATTTTGTTTTGCTTTCTTAGAACTAAATTAAGATTTCTATTTCCATTGAATCGAATAATAGCAATTTCAGTCTTGTGTTATCATGGAACGCGCTGCAATGCAATCAAGTACCACACAGAATGAAATTCTACGTCTAGTTTAAATACATATAACGACCTGACGGACTTTCATGTTATCATCAGGCGCTTTGATTTATCATATTAGTTTCATTGACTACTTGAGGTGTAATTCCGGGGTGTAACTATTAGTAAAAGACGGCCGCGCTATAATACATCGTTATCATTTGCCCTGCTTGGGAATGGCATTAAATTAGTCAGTCAATAAACGGCCTCAACGGGATAATTTCTACAACAGGAAAACGCTTCAGCATGTCTCTATTGCATTTTGATGCTATTGGAAGATAAAAAAATTACTACTGGGTAAGATTCATTTGCTTGGTACAGGATATGAAGTCTGGAGGCGATGCCTTCGTAACATTGTTCTAACCTATGGCTCAATAAGGATGCGTATGATGCGGATTGGAGGGCATTTCGCAGAGACGACTTGGAGCTAAATTCAGGTGCTCAAGGATTTCACGCCAGTTTACATAAGGCATTAACCCACGCTGCATTTTTACTTGAAGTAGGCTTCCTTGTACAGTACATACAAAATAGACGACGAACGTGTTCTGAGCCCTGCGGACACATTACCCAATAACGGGAGTTAGAATGGGGGTTTCATCAAAAGTTGGCACCGACTACCCGAGTGGAACTTTGTGACAAAAATTGGTGACACCCTCGACACGACCGGTGTGAGAGAGGCTGGCATCTATTCCTCTGCAGAGAGCTTTCGCTGTTACCCTGCTCACGTCCGAGTGCTGGAAAGAAACTCGAAAGTGAGATAAGTTGATTTTCAAACAGGATGTCATCAGGCATTTTGCCGACAAGATGAACACTCCACGTTGTGACAGCGTCAACATTCGAAAGACCTGCTTGTCGCTTTTGTAATTTATAGATGAAATGTATTGCTAATAACTTTGGACCAAGGCGAGTGGCTATGAATTAGCCACAACTTAGAATAATACTGAGGTATATCATTGAATTTATAATATACCAGCAATAAATCGGGGCCACTATCCCATTGAGGCTGAGCGGCCGCCTAGAATTAAACGTCTGAACTGAGTTCTACACGCTTTGCGTCAAATAACGGACGACAGCGTCAAAAAGGTGGATGAAGCTTCAGAGAGAAGCTTAGGCCTGTAGCCACCTGGCGGCTTAATTTTGTCCTTCCTTAACCGAGTCCGAGTTACGGAATTGTAAAAAAACATCCTTACCAAATTCCGCTACTGATTGACAATAATAACAGGCCAGTCCAT
Source organism: Stratiolaelaps scimitus (assembly GCA_019614645.1). NCBI lineage: Eukaryota > Metazoa > Arthropoda > Arachnida > Mesostigmata > Laelapidae > Stratiolaelaps > Stratiolaelaps scimitus. The sequence goes on along the minus strand of JABWDB010000024.1, from coordinate 937,851 downwards.
GGTTATACCTCTTGAAATAGAGGGCATCTTGGCAAATTGAAGCTTCGATTGGGTAAAACGCCTGGTTCAGGTCCAGTGATAAATGGACTCAGATCAAAGAAAATAATTTTCGTTTGCCGACATTTTATTTACATGTTATTGCGATTAATCCATTACTCTGACGGTTTGGTTGTGTTGTATGAGTGAGTGTTGATTCTCATTTGCATGCGGTTTTTTTGCCACACCTACACGACTTGCTGTTATGGATACGGTCGTCATCGCTACCTCCGCATTTGTTGTTATGGTTACTGCCACTATAATTTCGGTTTTGTTGTTTTATGCTTGAGACGACCCAAACAGATGGTTACCAAAAATACTATAGCCCTTAAGCAATAAACTGAGACAAAATGTAACAAACCTTACAGACTGCTGTATAGACAGAGGATGTGTATAGCTGCGACAGAGGATGTGTCCCACTAACAGGTCTATCTATCGCATCTGTGTGTCCTTAGGTACTGCAAGGTTGCCGCTTTAGTCATCATGGGAACACTTTACCTACCCCTGTATATTACCACTGCTATTTTTTTTATAGAAGAGGGAAAATACGTTACGTTACGACTACTTTCTATCCACAGTTGGCCCTCAGCTGTTGTTCTTCTATGGCAGAAAAGAAGATGTCTGTACAAGGCTCTGTAGCAATATTGTTTCAATTACCTGTCAGGAAAATGGGACGATGCGTGCCGTTATAACGTTACGACTACTGAACCATGTGCAGCCACCCGCAGTCAACCAGCCAGCTAGTAGTAAGAACAAAGCCGAGTTGGTGGCTTCTTTCGCGCGCTATGATAGTTAGCGAGGTACTCCTAGAGTTTATTGAAGCGATTCTTATTATTCTACTGCTTACCTCTATAGAGAATGAGAGTGTGACAATGAGTGGCTGCACATAGGTCAGTAGCGCTAAATGTGAACATTGTAAAAATGAAGGTTATTATTATATGGACAAGGATTATTCAGACACACTGACAGCGTTACCTATGTTGAGACAACAGGACGGCTTAGTATTTATATTTCATAATTTACATATAAAAAATAGTTTACAATTATATTCAAGTCGTTTTTGAGCTGGAAAAATGTATTGTGCTGAATACAGTCCGCCTCCTTGCGTCGGAAATGTTACCATTCCGTTACTGTATAAAGATTAAAATTGAGGCATAAGGGCTAATTGAGATTGTCTGTCTCTTGCTCGATAGCTGTGTGTTGTCACAGAATTGATGGCGCAGATGCATAGAAAAGCTTGGTCAGCACCACGAAACGATTGGGCCGGACCGACCACACCTCGATATACTACTACTACTACAGGGCAGAGAGAACATTATATATCGGGCCATTTGGATCGTTATTATTATTATTATGGAGAAATAGAGATCAGACAGTTCGCTTGCACTGTCTCAGGGGATACTAGAAAATTGCTCCTTATTCCCGACAGAGCTACAAACAAATTGGGAAAACGGTGCAGACCATAAGTGGTTAAATCTTTGATGCCCTTGTGAGTGGTTATTGTTGTTGTTGTTGTTGTTGTTATTGGATGAGTTGGCTGAATTGGAACTAGAATGTAACCTGAAACCTAGGTGGCAGAAAACGTGGATTCACAAAGACTCAGACGGGGTATTAACACTTAAATAGCCACAAAGTGCGACCTCATTGTTCACCATTTTTGTCCAGACTAACGATCTGTAATTTTAGATATTTTTATAACATATACATATTATTATATGAGTATGCATACGATATTTTCATAACATGTTGTGCATACACAAATATATAATCATCTCCACCTACATCGAACTATGTTTCTTTTTCGAATGTTTCGTTGTTTTAGACGAAATATTTCTCGTCTCATATTTGTACCACTTCAAGATAGAATCACCAAGATTGATTTAAGCATGACATTGTCGGGATGAAATTTCTAGTTCAACAAACACAGATGCATCGTTTTCCCCCGTAACAAAACGTGTACGACGCTATAAACTAAGTTCAAAATATAATTTCATACAGTTATTCGTATAACAAATAACAGGAGTGAAAGCATTCATCATGGTTATAATGATTTGAAGAACCCCATGAGAATTCACGGTTCTCGAAAAAAAACCTTTTAACGCGAAGCGCATTGTGTCATCTATCGACTATAAAGGCCATCATTTTTCGGACAGACATCTTTGGTAGCCCTCAACTCGGTGAGTCTCACACTTCTACTATTCAACCCCAAGTATTATACCAGCACATTTTCACCGTTCGATATATATAAGAAGTTTTTTTGCAGTTTGAATTTCGATGGTACGTGCAAAGAACATACGTCATTAATATGAGACAGGCGGCATCAAAACCCTGTTAATGGTAGCATTCTAGTCATCTCCCGAAGGGAACAGCCTGTCTTGTGTTTCAGATTACTCCTGCTGTGGCGGCGGTAGTGAAGATAATGATGATATGGGGGCGCATAACGTTCAGCAATCACCATAGCAATCGAGATAGTGTTCGAAGGCTGATAGAATCGACTACGCCTACTGTGTGGGTAGGTATAATACATAGGTACATGCGTCGCTATATGTACCTATTATAATGGGTTGTAGATTCATGACCTGAATATCTGCGAACCGACCGAGACGACGAGCTGTTAGCAAAGCGCTTAATACAACAATTGCCTCCTTTCTATACGATAGTAGCCTCTCAAGAGGATGAATTTGACGCAGGTTCAGGAAGAAGAAAGTGGATGGAGGATGGTCCGCACTGGAGATTAGATTCTTCTCCAGAATTGGGGATTTGAGGATTAGGTTTTCTCATACCATCGGTTATCCCTGCGTCATCTTGGCTATGGCCGCTAAGACCCTTCTCTTTGCAAATCTGATCAAAGGCCCTTGAAACGGCCTTGAATGAACCTCGAAAATCTGTGGGATCGTAACGCGATCGCATAAAATTTAATGTGTATCATCATGTGTTCAACAGAACCATCCTACTTATCGTGTTATACAGATCGGTGTAGACTCGGAAGACTTGTTCGACAGCAGCCACAGCGAGTGTAAACATTTCAAATAAATGAATTCTATTTAAATGTACTTTTAGTTATTTAGCCGAAGTAAGCTGAGGGACATCCGCATGTGTATTATTAGAATTATTTAGGAGATGATTTTACTATCAATAAAGGGGGAGACAACTTAACTCATTGAGTGCTTATTATTATTATAGAAGGATTAGGATGACGGAGTTAGGTGTGAACACAAATATTATCATATGGCATAATATCAGCTAACTGGCGTTCCTCTTGAGAAACCTGCATCACAAATAGTGCGGTGCTGTTTCATGTCTATGCCAGTTTACGGCTCACACTCTGAAGCAGGAGCAGAAATCACTGAAAATAATTTCCAAAAGCATCATTTACGTGCAGTATAAAACGGATATTCATCCTGCTGGTTGGTTGGCTCCTGTCAAATGCTTGTGGATGCGCTGGCATAAGGCTCCAAGTGGCACAAAACAGATCTATTTTGGTGTTCTGGGAATTTTCATCCAGGAAACGTAGGAATTTTAGTACATTGGGGTCTCGAGTTATACCCTTCGAGCCTTTAGGTTGTAGATATAAAAAGCAAGTTTCCGAAGTTCACTTGAGACCCCCAGATTTGTACACTTCCAAGTATAGAAGTTCATGTGTTACTTGGGGAAACATTGTGATCGGCACTCCAGCCCCCTGTTCCGTTTCGGCATACGTGTTACTGTGACAGAAGCGAATAAACAACTTCAGGGATTATCCGAGCAATAATATTCATTTTTTGACTCGCTTAGAAATCCATTTCGTAACTTGGAGTAAAATGTATAAGGCGTTACAATATGCACCATAAAAGGACCGAGGTTTACTTAATTTTTATTTGTCGTAATTTGTGTACATTTTACATTTGTTATTAGATACCATTGTGAAATGTGACAGCAGCATTAGTTTATTATCGTTTTATAGTTCCAGTAGTATTGTACTATCATGTATTCGCAACTATCATGTCAAATCTATGCTCTCTAAGTGAAGCTTTACTCTTATTTTTTTAATTTTCATTATTCTACTGCTGTGATTACGATCTTGCGCTTCTTACCGTCCACATCATCTTCACTGTCATCAGTGCTATACGTTATTATAGCAAACGAAATCCGGCAAAGAATAACGAGCTAGAACTGTGACGAGCTTTAGCGAGCTACACCCGACCAAAAAAATGCATTATGAGGCTCTTTTAGTCTGGCTGGGTGGCTGACTTCGCCATCGCGCAGGATTCTTTCAGTTAAGACGAACACTGTTTGGTTGTAGCGACAGCTGGAACGGGTCGAGCTGCTGTGGCTGTTGCAGCTGCCTCGAGTTAGCTTCAAGACGACGACGACGACGAAGCAGAGAGGGAAAGTGGAGTGTTTGCAAATGGTGTGCTTGTTTTCCTGTCGTTCGTTCGCTTTCCGACGTGCCTCCTCCCCTTACACCGCTCGCTTTGCTCCGTACAACGCTAACACGCCACACATACATATACATACACACACGTTCAGGGAACCATCCATAGAAACATGCATGCTCGCTCGCTCAAACAGCGCGTTTCGCCTCTCTACTTCGAGCTTGTTAGGAATTCATCGCATGAGACATTTCAGCGACCCTTTTCTATTGCATGTATATTATACATCTTCTATCTATCTCCCGTGCTTTATTCCGTTTAGTCATTACAACGGAGGCGAGAGATAACGACAGGGCACAAAAAATGTAATAATGTAACAGGAAAAATACTTCCGAATTGAAGATGATAAAGTGCTCTGGTGTCGCCGATGGCTGTCTGATTGTTCGGATATTTGATCTGGAGGGTGTGATACCGAATTCGAATGTCAATTCTGACGACTGTAGAACAATAATAAGCGTAGCAAAATGATCGTCCACTACCTAATTACCCACCATGTCAGTTATCGAATCTGAAAGTTGGGATACCATTAATGGTATTTTTTAACATCGTTTTTGTCTCCCTATGAGTGAACACATTTTACTTTTGACTAATCGCTCGTTTGTACTGAGTCATTTCCATAAAACATTCGAAAAATAATTATTAAATTCCAAAGACCATTCAAATGTGTATACGGACAATTTGGGAAAATTATAGTACCGGAATAGATTCCCCCTTCTGGTCTATGTAGAAGTACAGGTATGGTTCACGTATACTGTTAATTGAGACAGTATTTGGCTCTGAGTGTTCTAACTATAAATCGAATGTGCTCATATATATACTGTTCCCGTGTCCGCAGGGTTACATGTCCACTTGTGGACAATGATTACATGTTACTGAGTACTCATCATACGAAGAAGTCGTTCAAAAATATTTGCATCATTGGCATGGATCCCAGATTCCACAGAGAGAGACACAAAAACAGCAATAAACCCATTATCGGTGTACACCACTATACCCATATCAATGTTGATATACGTATTGAGGTATTAATTTTATTCATTTCTTCCTCTACGCAAAACGGATTCATCGCAATGGAACGAGTCTTGTACCCGGGCCCACGTCTTCTAGCCCTGTGGCATAGCATAACATAACCACTATATAGATGAGGAATGGCCAAACAAAGAAGACAGCTAGGAAAAGTCTGCCTGCCGGGGGCGGCCTTTTGTCGGGTTCCTTTCTAATTTTCTCCTATTTAAAACCATACGCAGAGCTTCTGACATCTATCGTTCCCGTTGACCATAAAGATAAGCCCTCGGGATAGTGCAGTAAAACAACGCAACAAAGCGCTGTAATATACAGCGGCGTCATACGCCGCCACCGCCACCGCCTCCGCTAAGTCGCTAGCGCGAAACTGCCGTAAAGGCTAAGCACAGACTTTACTACCAACAGTTTTACTGTAACACTTTATTTTTTTGATAGAAGATCATATACACACATACACATAGACACACATGATCTATTTTACCATATAATACAACAGTGACGCGCAATAGTTTATTAGAGCTAAGGGCAAAATTTTTCCGACATCTGGCGGATGTGTTCGCTTCGATTTCGATAAATTATTGTGAGCGATTCAGGTTGCATGATATTGATGGGTTTGCTATCTTCGTAACTCTTCTCAGTCCGCAACGAAATGAATATGTTGGGAATTTAAGACTGGTAATAAAAATGTTTCTGAGGAAGGTATAGATCTATTCATAATAGATCGTTTTTGTTTGAGTTCCCGTTATTAAAAATATCTCAATTTACACATTTTAGTGTCATAGAGACATTGGCTTTTCTCGTTACGCCGCCGTATGCTTTCGTGTCATTTGAAATACAAAAGAATAGAAGTAAAAACCTTAAAAATAAGAACCTTACAATATTTAAGGATAGAAACATAATAGAAACCTTGAAAATAAGAACCTTACAATATTTAACGTTGTACCAAATTGATTATGCAATAAAATAAGGTATTGTTTTTGTTATGCGTTGCACCATATGGTTTTAATATTCGCTATAGATAATAAACTAAATGCTCACACTGTTCACTACTTGCGCTTGAGATCTTTATGGTATTCTCCTCATACTACAGTTAAAATCAGGTTTTTTTTTTTTTTTTTTAAGAGGTTGAAGGATAAAAATCTTTGGAAAGACACCACAGCTTCACGTCTTAGGTATTCGCTGTGATAGTGCCGGATTTTTACCGGCTAAAAATCCTCGAACCTATAACTTGGGTCAGGTGCCTGGAACTGTTTTTTTTTTTATAATACTTCGGGCACAAGACTTGCATGGACCGGCTAGTAGCCATCAGTAGGCTGACGAGTGGTGTGTAACCATCCGTCTACCCTAGGCTACCTTTGTCCTATCCCAGGTTCATCCTCTAGCTGGCGACGTCGCCTTGCGGTCTCGCAGGGTCCCTCCTCCCGCGTGTGCCTCTGAGCCGGCCGAGCTCGCTCTTCTTTTGGAGGACTGTCTGAATTACCGATGAACCGATGTCCCATCCCGACGTGGACTCCGTCATAAACTTTACAAGGGTTTTGACGTCGGTACGGGGGAGGGCCGGTGGGGCTCTTCCGCGTGGGTCGCCTTCGCGCATCCATCTCTCCACTACTCTGGCTATGCCAGCAGTGCGTGCGTCCTCAAAGCGTTCGCACACAAACAGCGTGTGTGCGACTGTGTCCGCTGCGTCGGTCTCGCAGTACAGACAAGACGCACTAGGCGCTCGGCCTATCCGCTCGAGGTAGAGTTGGAAATCCCCATGGCCTGTGATCGCCTGCGTCACGAAGTAGTCGACCTCTCCGCCGGGTCGGTCGAGCCATGTGCGGATGTCTGGAATGAGGTCCCGGACGTATGCTCCGGGGGCCCCCGCCGAGAGGTGTTCCCACTGCTGTTGCCATGCGGCGATGGTTTCTTCTTTAGCCTCCTCCTTCGATAATCCGTCTCTCCAGATACGTCTTCGCTCCTTAGCCTTCAGATCCCAGGGCGGAGTCCCAGCCAGCACTAGAGACGCGGCCGTACTGACCGTCCTGTACGCCTGGGTGATACGGAGTGCGTATGTGCGTTGGGCCGTCCGCAGGAGCTGCCTGTTTTGCTTCGCCGCCAGTGTCGTATTGAGCCACGATGGGGCTCCGAAGAGGGCGATCGACTCGGCCACCGACATTAGTAGTCGGCGCCGGTCTGCGCCTATCGGCCCGTGGATATTTGGCAATATCCTGGCGATGGCGTTTGCTGCTTTGGCGGCCCTGGCGGTGACCTGAACGAGGTGGTGCCGCCCGCTTAGGCTCTTATCAAGGTGAACGCCGAGGTACCTGGCGCGCGACACCACCTTGATTCTCTTTCCGTTGAGTGTGAGGTTCGGGTCCCTCAACCTTTTCTTCCCTGTGAGAAGTATCGCCTCGCTCTTCTCCGGCGCGAGGGATAACCCGCCATCTTCCATCCATTCGGCGATCCTTGTCAGGGCTGCGTTGGCGTGGAACTCTGTTTCCGCGACTGTTCTCGCCTGTACGGTGACAGCCAGGTCGTCGGCATATGCTAGGGTGGCAGCTTCGCTAGGCATGCCGTCGAGCCTGAGGACCCCGTCGTAGGAAATGTTCCATAACAGGGGACCTAGTATCGACCCTTGTGGCACTCCGGCTGTCATGGCCATCTCGAGGCCCGAGCTGGTGATCTTCCTTTTGTGCAGGTAGTCCGAGATAATCCTTACGAGGTACCCGGGGGCTCCTCTATCCCTCAGCGTCGTTAGGATAGTTTTCCAGGGCAGGCTGTTGAAAGCATTTTTAACGTCCAAGAAGACGGCCAGATAGACCTGGCGCGTCTTAACGGGTCGCGCAGTGCAACTCTTCCGCCCTTTGGACCACCGTTTGGATCGCTGTGTGAAAGTTAAAATCAGGTTGTGAACTAGTAAAAGTCTTTAGATGGAAATACTGAAGATTCAGAGAGCGACAACTCGACTGTCAAGTTACAGCCGTCACAATATTATAAATGGCCGAACCTCTGTTTAAAAGAAAACACAGTATAACTAGTGATATTCAATAGATGAAATGCAAATTGCTACTCTTCATGTATAGTGGTAAAACTTGTTGACCAGATATCGGAATATGGAGAACGATACAACTGCTCAATACTAGCTAACCGTTAAGAAAAGACTGAAGTCGTAGTAGACTCGATGCAATACAGACATCTTCAGTATTAACAAAGGATTACCAAAGTAACAATCTCAACAGGATTTGACCAATTAGGTAGTTCGATAAGGAAAGTTTTACATGATACAGGATGCGTAAAATTGATGATGAACTAACCGCCTATCTAACATATATATATATATATATAGAAATTCTAAGTGAATTAGGCCAGATCGACGCAGATTTATAGCCACCACACTCGAGTCCAATCCGTAGTGACTATTGTGTGTGTCCTTGCCCTTGGCAACAGTCCTGAGGCGGCGTCCACTATCGGTTCGGTTGACCGTCTAGACTGACTGCTTCTGTGCTATCTTTATGGGAATGGAGGGACGACGCTGCCAATGTGGGTGTGTGTGTGTGTGTCGAACGGGCTTATATGGAGCCAGGCAGAAAACAAGAAGAATCTCGTTGGCTACACGAAGCGTTTCCCGGAATAACAAATGCCCGCATGACAGAGCTACTACTCTGATACACGAAGGATCAGAGTATCGGGCAGGCACGACAGGCGACGGCTGCACGATTGGCCTCCGATGTTCAGACGCCACCAGGATGTGCCGGCCATGATAGTATAGTATATAGATAGGCTGAGGGCAGGCGAGAGAAGCTCGTGGCGCCGTCAATCTGTCGAAGCAGTAAAACACCGACGGATATTTGCTGTTACTGCTGCTGCTGCTGCCACTACTGCAGTACAGCTCATCTTGGCCCTGCCTCACACGTCATCACGTTGTCGATCAGCTCTCCTCTATAAGGAGACTTCCGTAAGAACCTATAAGGATGACTATCGCTGTCGTCTTCATCAGTGTCTCCTAGCCACCCTGTATCCTCTCTCGATCTCTGACGCTCTCCTTCTATTAGGAATCGTTCCCACACACCGCTAACGGGAAATTTACTGGGTCAGGCTTTTTTGACTCGCTTTCATATTGAATCATTGGAGTCTCCCTGTTGCTCTCGTGATGAAGACGAAACCTTATAGATGATTATAGAAGTTGTACAGTGTGTGGCGTAACAGTCAAATTTTATGCCCCCATATTACTGAAGTGGTGCGTTCAGTCTTGCTGATTTGTAAGCATTCGGATATGTTATGATCAAAATCGATTATTATTTCTATCTTGATCTATATAAGAGTTTAGTCTTACCTAAGTACCTTCACAGTTCCGCTGTCTAGAGACCATGCTTAACGAAATATGTCGAAGCACCTTACAGGGTTCAGGCTCGGTTCGTTCATAATAAACGTTATGAGATCCTAAAGGAGTATCATACCATCCTGTACTCATATTACAACTAGATGGTGTGCTCTCCTGACTTAACGTTACAGTCTGTGGGGCTCTTTTTGTATTTTATACAAGAACCTGATTTTTCCCAGGCATGTAATATTTAGTACAATGCTTTATCATTTTTGAACCATCTCTGAAATCCTCGGCACGTGCATACATATATTGCATACAAAATTAAATCGTTTTGGAGCATACGAATGAAACTAATATGCTATACTGCCACTTAAATGTTGAATAGCGGTGTTTATTTCAATCTTTACCTAGTCTTAATACATGAAAAGATACATAGAAGTATATGCTTTGACAGGTATATAGTCTGATCAGTCTACTTAAACTGTTTGAATAAGCCAACTCCACATGAGATATATACTACGACACACTTCCAAATTATTATATATAGAGCAAATCTTAAAGCAGACCTGAAATGCTTGGACACTTGGCCTTTAAAGCTCAACTAAATATCCATGTCCATGCATTCCGGCCATTACTATGATTATTATTACTAAAATGCACGTATACAGCCTCATTATTTATTTTATACAAAACTATTTTCTGCACAGGAATATTGACCACACGAAATCTAGTACATTTTGCAAGGATATATATATATATGCTGTATGTCATCATTTTTCTATGCTATTAGCCGATTAATCAATTGCTCGCGACCCGTTTTGTTACTTCACAATAGAAATAATGTCTGCGACTCCGCAAAAATTACCGGACCGCTTCCACGTGCAGTCGTCGTTGTGTCCGCGGCGGCGGCGGCTTTGACCCTATAATGAGTTTGATAATTCATTGCGCTAGATAAAGAAAGAGAAGCTAATGAAAGACATGTGATCCGTCTTCATTGGGACGGGGAACAAAGGTTTCCTGGACGAAGCTTGCACCTGAATAAACGTGTTTTATACTGGTCGAGTCATTATTAGTACCGTTATCCATATTAGCAGTTAATTAATTCGCATTGAAGCGCACGAGATGCTGTCGCTCACCCGCTGCTGCAATGTAACTGTGGGCGTTTGATAAATAGAACCTTCCAAATACAATACAATAGCATCTTACCTCAGCCGGTAACAATGGTAATTACGAATTGTTATTGTGCAAGCGAATGGCGTCGATTTTCCACATTGCATCCGATGAAGAAGTAGTGAGTGTCCACGAAACAGTACACGAATTAAAAAAATCTCGAGGAGGAGATAAACGTTAGAAATAAATAGATATGACAATAGGTCGATCTTGATATTAACTTTTTCTTTATTTAATATCTTAGAGAAGTATGCAAACTTCTAAACAAAATCTAAACAACTTTTGACGTATTTCAATAATTAAACGAGATAATTAGTACGTATCATATTCGAAATATGTACGTATTATCTTCAGTATCTTCTTCTTCTTTGATTTTGAGTTATTTATGCATTTGGATTTTATTGAGTGGCTTCCTAACTTGTCAAATATTTAAAAACTTGGTAGATTTTCTGGCTAATCCTAAGAAAGGGAACAGTATGGACTACAAATTTCTCCCCTCTGAAACATGTTCTTTAAAACGAAACATTTGGAACTTCAAAAATGGCTTGCGTTTAAAACAATGCCCGGCTTCCTATAGACCATGTTCTATTATATATAATCGAATAGTAAGAATAATCTGCTTATGTAAGGATACGATGATGGACACACATCTATCGTTATGAGGTACAATTGTTGAACCAAGAAAAATATATATACCGATATATCTATTTTCTATTTTTTTATTAGTTTAACATTGAAAATCTGAATTGAATTGCCCTTTGGTGATATTGCTACTATTCTTTCTCGAGATTATGATTTCAACAGGTTCGATAATCTGCTACGAATTCTTCGTTCAGCAGCGACGAAACGAATTTCGACGCTGGTGACGAAAAACACTAGCGGAGAACAAGCTGCTCCTACTCTTGCTGCTGAAGGAATGACAAGAATTCCATGAGGTGGTGGTGGTGGCTGTGAAATGGTCGTTGAGTGGTTGGTGGGTTGTGAGGGCGAAGATCTGCTTCTCGATTCTCATATCGACCGTTCGACACCAACCGCCGGGATATATGCCGGCGGAACTCGAACAATTTTACTATTTAGGTTTTGGTTCAAGGTCAAAGAGACAAATGAGATCATGAGCGGCGTTGTGACCCCGCACCCCCCAAGCTTGTGTCTTCGAGTGATTCAATTCTCGGACAAGTCGGAATGCATAGGAAATAGTGTGTGTGTGTGTGTCCTTTAAGGTTAGCGTTGGTGGGGCCGAGCGAAGGCCGCTACATTGGAACCGTTTTCACTAAATTCAATAGTGTTCAGCTGCGACACCTTCGTAGGCGAAAGTTGTAATAGACTTCTGCATGCGATAAGGCTGGACTCTGATTTAAATCTTACACATATAACATAATAGAAAGGAAGACGAGACAGAGACAAGGCTGTTCAAGTTACATTTGGTTAAGTTCTCTTCTCTTGCGTTTAGCTATGGTGAACACATTGGTGAGTTATATAAAAAAAAATCCAGTTTCAGAAATGAGACTGACACCACTTCCGATAGCTCAGCGTTATCATGTATGCTGCCCCAGACACAGCAGCCGCGGCAACGTAAACATGAAAAAAAATGTGAATCATTCATCAGAATAAGAAGGAGATTTTCACAGCTTATCTTTTTCAACTTAACACTCCTCAAGTGAGTATCTGAACTGGAATTACTGCATAAATGAACGTTATCGTGCGCAAGTTCTGCCAAACAATACAAGGCAGACTATATTATAATTAAAATCATTACAACGTTTTACCTAATAAATGATATACTTCACAGTGTATCATAATTCGTATGTATTAAATATGTAATAGCATACATTTAGTTACGATTGAGTACTTCTCTCCACGAGTAACATTACTGACGTTATTTTCGGATGAAACTGATTAATCATTAGTCATCGAGCCAGCTGTTTATCGCTAGGCTTCCAATAACTGAAAAAAGGAGCTACACGAAGGTCCCCAACCTTCGCTAACGATATTCTCATAAAGGCGGACTGGATTCTACTATACCCTACTAATAATAATAGCCAATGATTCATCTTTGGTGAGTTGTTTTGTCGATAAGAGAGTTCTTTGCGTTTGTCAGCGAGCCCAACTTTTTGTTTAGTATGTATAGATCAAACGTAATTAAAATATCATCAAAAACAATTTGTCTATGAATCAAGTTAAACATGAATTGAGGAAATTCTTACTTAAGTCTCAAAGCGCTGAAACGAGAGTTGATTGTGAAAGCCAGCGACCCGTTTAGATCCCCATAGCGAAGTTAGGGGACTATGTGCCCTCAAATGAGTGTACATAGCGGACGAATGCGTTACTTAAATTGATTGTATGTATCATACGTAAATGAAGTTCAGTTAGTGAAAAAATAACTGCTTGTCAACTGCACATCACTATCCTCCACTAATTGAGCCTTGTTAATTTGTCTGTTTTCCCAAATAGAACTTACGTGGAGGGGTCAATACCATCATTTTTCTCCTCCGAATGAGCCCCTAGTTCTCATTTTCCCATCGGCAGACATTTTTTTGGTATCTGTGCTTATATATAATAATACATTTTATGGCAACGAGAGATGGCTTGTACTAACCTCACTAAAGATGATGCTTTCGTTATATCCATTTGTGCATATGTGCATCAATACATAGAAGATGTGTTGTGATAGCGACACAGAACACACGAGATTAACTGCTGCTGCTTAACTCTCGATCATCAGTTGTTCTTACTCAGATAGAATATCATAGCTAGGTTGAGAGAGCTATCAGATGATCCGAGATGATGGAGTGGTGAGGTTAGGCTTTGTTTTTGGGGGGACAGCGTTTCGCAGGGTGGCGCTTGATGTTTGGCGGTGGTTTAGGGTCATAGGGGGATAACTCACTTGAGTTGCCGACTTCTTCGTCATTGTCGACCCATCGCTCGACATCTCACTGTCTTATCCGTTCGTTCATTCGTTCGTTCGACATTTTAGATATAGCGGATATCGTTCCATGCTGCTGCTGCTGATGATGATATTATCATCTATCGATTACCTATTCTGCCGTGGTGAAATCGAATGTCTGATAACCCCAATAACATTGCTATTAGCGTTATTACCCACTGTGCTCTTCTCAATTTTCTTCCTGCAGCACTCACTCGCACTGACGTTGCCGTTTCCCTAACACCGACTCCCCTGCCCTCCACAATCCCCGAAGGATTCCCGATTCCTATCGAACCAACCAACCAACCAAGGGAGTGCGTTTGTGCTTCTTCATCTTCATCTGACTCAGCTGACATAATCGCGCGGCCGAGTAACGCCGTCGCAGCGTTGAGTCACAACGAAATCATGGACTGCGACCCTTCAGCATAGTTTGGAATCGTCTGGACGTGTCTGGACGACGGCGACTTCAGGATCAGAGACCAACGGAAGAAGAAGACGAAGAAAAAAAAGCAGCTAGAGGATAAGAAAAGAATGGGTGCCGTTGCTGGCGTCACTGAGCGTCAACCCCTGAGCCTCACCCTTCTTCGTTGTCTCTCGCTCTCGTTGCTTCATCCACCCGCAATTGTCCAATGAAAGAGTTCCATTGGGGCTCGCCTGGTGCGCACGACCTCCACACATCCTATGTCCGTCCCTCCGTCCGTCCGTCGGTGCTCAAACTGGAGACGACGGATGGTGGCGGATTGTACGGCGGCTCCGTCTGAGAAGACGACCGAAACCCTTCGACATACACGGACTGACTCGCAGACTGAACCGCCCGCTCTCTATCTCTCGTTCTCTTGCTCTCGACGGGAGCACAAGACGATCTGATCCGTTCGCGTTCAGTAATTGACGTAAAGCTGAATGAACAAGATCCAATCGACCCAAAGGAAGCTGCCCTGGAAGCAGGCTCCGCCGCTGCCTTAGGCCCTTCGGCACGCCCGCCCGCCCGCCAACATGCTGCTCCGTATGATGCTCCGTCTCCTCAGCCGACAGCTGTTCGTTGATGTGATGCCGTTCGTTGGACTCTGCTCGTCCGTTGGATTCTCCCTATATCCCTTCCTCAATGGCAGATTCGCCCCTCCCAGCCGTCCTCCACCCTCTAGTCGCATCGAAAAGTCGATGGTAGACAGGAGGTTGCTTCTGCCAGTGCTCCGCGCTTCCACATTCGACCGCTCCGAAGACTCGTCCACTCTTTCGTCGGCATCGTTCGTTGATGCAAACGACGAAACGGGGGGAAACCTTGCCTCGTCTCTTGTGATTGAACTATCCCGTAGGAAAAATCAGCCGCTTATGTTAGTTAGATTTGAGTGCGTTAAGAGGCAAATATTGTATGAGTTAATATCGTTATCACTGTTTTGTTTAGTGCGATTCGAGCATATATCATTATACTGTTGGCAGGCTTCCAGTTAGAATCCATTGCAATTTGGCATTTTAATAATAAATTTGTACCGCAATGCATTGGGCTACGATGTTCTTATATTATATTAATATACATTCATTATAAATGGCTGCGTCCACTCTCACTACTTATCACAACAATTGCTCTGGTGTAACATACAGGTGTCTACATTAATATCATAACGTGCCTCGTAAACTGTGGCATATTTGTTCCTGAATTGCAGAGTTAAGATACTTGTCTGATCGGTTCTTGGACACACCAAATGGGTGCGGTCTCTAGTTTACAGTGCACTAGTCTAGAAAACGACCACTGCACTGGTTTCAATGCCCGGTTCTCGATGCGAAGATAGCCCAACGTAAACTGTCATGCGACAATTCTAGCAGAAGGTAACAAATCTGCCACACGCCCGCACCGTATGCGCACATAGCACACCTGATAGACAACAATCGAACTCGCAAGCGGAAAACGTCCAATACAAAGATAAGTCTCATTAGATCGCAGTGTCGTAACTGGTCTACGATCGGGCCATGCTACGGAAGTGGGCCTCCCTCCAGGCAACTCACCTCTCTTTCCTTCTTATTTTCGAAACCCTAGGCGGCCACGGCTCCCTCACTGTTAATTTTCTCGAAGGTGTCTACCACAGGCTGATCCGAGCCACCGGAGACAAGCGCGCAGGATTCTTTCTTTTCAGCGCCCTTCCCTCGCTGTGAGGCAAAGCCATCGCCTCTCTCGGGGGTTACAATGACGGCCTCATCCTAACACCCTGGCCCAACTGCTCCTTTAATTATTGGATCTTTTAAAACGCATCATAATCAATATCCGACATAGAATAAAATATTTACACCTTTCAAAAATCTGATGAGAATTATAGTATACAGGTCGCCACAACATCGATTAAGAAAAACGATAAGCGAAACCTACTTAGTGCATTTTAATCTCGTGCCTTTTCTGCTTCAGAAACATTGATTAGGATGCTTAAGGAAGAGCCACAAGTGGGTTCGGAGCAAGCAACTACCATCCTGAATAACGACGCCAGCATCAATCTGCTTGGCTTTAGCGCCTCACACCATGGTATCCTCCAACGGTATGTTACCTTATATTGGCCATCCCTGATCGTGATTGAGTCGCATGGCTCAATAACCTTTCTGCACTACGGAGCTGAATCCTTCAATCCTATTCCAGCGCTGATACTTTCCAATTTTTCTCTTTGACTTTGACCTCGATTCAATTTAATTGTGATTTTTAGCGGGACTGCATTTCAACAACGTTTGAGTTCTCGTAAAAAAACTATAGTAAAAGTAAACTTCAACAGAGACCACCCAAGGTCCGTAACAGTAGTCAGATATTTACAAGACAAATATACAGCATATAGGCATATAGTCCGTCACCAGGTCAACACAACAAGTCAACGGCAACGTATAATTATTCATTATTTACCAATTTCTCCACTGCAGCGGTAAAACGTCTCCCTGAGGCGAGAGCGCGAAGCTCGCGAGGAAGCGAGGAAGCGAGGTGCACACTGCTGGCAGGTGGTAAGCAAGCGCATGGAGACTAGAAGCTCTCTGCGAGTAAATGGCGTCACAAACCGAGTAGCGCGACAGGAAGAGCGATTAACAACCGCGGTGATAAGAAAGGAGATACTCTCTTCTGCAATGATACCTTTATATATTTTGAATGCTAGAATTGCCACATGAGCGGTGTACCAAGAGAGTCCCCTGGATGGTCTAGTGGTGAGCGTCTTGGACTGCAAGACCGGAGGGACGCGTTGGGTTCAAATCATGTCAGACGACGAGAAATTCGGCTGTTGCCGACATCACTTGGCATTTTTTTTGGGAAAAAAATGCCAAGTGAGGTCGGCAACAGCCTCTATAAGTCGTCTACCGAAAACGACCCTGAGAGCATCATTCTGAGTGCTCACGACGTATCCCTCTGACGCCGCCACGTCAAAGAGAGGAACTATAGCACAGGAAGGGCGAGAAATAAAGACTTGTATAATAACAATAGACACTTAGGAGGAACTCCTAGCTCTCTAAGGCGGCGGATCGAAGCGATCCCCGCGTAGCACTTGGGCAGGAGTGTCCCCAAATGATCCTACCATTTGAGAGTCTCGTGAGGGATCAGACTCACACATTACACAGACGACCGCAAAGCTGAGCTGGGCATGCCACGACGAGCCCTCGCGGCACCCCAAACAAAGTAATGGCTGTTTCGCCTGCATTAATAGCCAGACCAAACCTTTCAAACCACGCTACGACTTTCTCAACGACAGCATGGGCCTCCTAACCATCCCCCTCGACGTTCAGCATGCCGAATACAGAACACTAGAGACCAGTATCATCGGCGTACGTAATTACATTGCATGACTTGAGAGAAACAGTCTCCAGGAGGATGAACTTAATGAGGATGATGGACATGGATGGCCCTAAAATAGAGCCCTGCGGCGTGCCGATGTTAATCACCACCGACGAAGATTCAAGATCGCCAACTTTTACCGTTTGCCTCCGATTCTCTGATAGTCCGACTAGACAAGGTACCTGATACATTAGCGACCTTACACTGAACACACTAGAAGTATTAGTGATCGCAGAATCGCGCGAATAAATCATATAGGAGAACCTTCAAGTTCTGATTGTCCTCGTCGATAAGCAAGAACTATGTCATTAGCTACTGCAATTCTCATTTTGAGAATTCAAAATTTGATGAATTTTCCACAGACAAATGGTGACTTAGTGTGGTCTGCATGCGTGTATCCATGTTTAAAGGTAAAGCCTTATACGTTTATTAAAGGAGATGCAATTTCGCAATGCTTAAGCTCCCTGTATGTATATGTATGAGTGTGTGTGTGTGTATATGATAAGGTGCTAAATACGCTTCAGTGGACTAGAATGACACTCAATTATGCTCAATCCACGTATTACTCTCAACGCATTGTATTCATTGTTGTAAGATACGCATTCTTTTCTATGTACATATACACGACATTATAATCACCACTTCAACTGAACTTCGATACACACTGCACGCTTTTCTATGCTCAATCGTACTTTTTTTACTTGACGTGTCTGCAGCAGCTAAAACAAGGACAAAATAATCTGCTCACGTGAATGCGTACAATTATTGTACATTATAAGTAAATTTTATCTCAGGTCCTGTTTGAGGTACAACATCTCTGAATGCTCACTAATCTATTAGGTTAATTCAAGCGCAGCCGCCGGATTTTATTTTTAAACATATCAGTTATTTATTCATATTTACCCTTTTTTCCTTACAAAGCTTAAGATGGCGACGATTATTCTTCTATTCAAACGCAAACGCAACCGCAACCTAC
Organism: Stratiolaelaps scimitus; assembly: GCA_019614645.1. Lineage (NCBI taxonomy): Eukaryota > Metazoa > Arthropoda > Arachnida > Mesostigmata > Laelapidae > Stratiolaelaps > Stratiolaelaps scimitus. The sequence goes on along the minus strand of JABWDB010000024.1, from coordinate 919,215 downwards.
CCGGAAATTACCGACCTATACCCTAGTCGGCTACCTATCCAAAGTCTTCGAAAAGGTGGTTTCATACAGACTGGAGTTAGAATATATCTCGGTTCGATTAACTTTATGTTGCTAACTCTCAGTTTGGTTTTATAAATTCGCGGTCCACTGAACTTGCCCGAGCACATATCAGGGAAGAAATTGCTGATAGAGAGCAATCTCTTGTGTCTTGGATTATTTCTGGACCTTTTGGCGGCTTTCAACGGTCTCCAGCATTCCTAGTTTTTCTAAATGTTAAAACACTTGGGGTGTAAACTAACCGTGGTGTCTTGGTTCCGCTCTTACCTTCTCTGTAGAAGACAGGCGTGAGGGTCGGCGACACGGCATACATGACACGTAAAATAGACTTAAGCACAGGGTTCTATTCTGGGTACCTTTATGTACAACATTCTCATTAACTTCATACTTTCGATATCTCGTCCGGGAAGTTTTGTAAGGTGTTTGCTTACGCCGACGATACATTGTTACTTTTTCGTATCCGTCCTTCCCAAACCCGACGAGACTTACCGGTGGCGCTTGCAGCAATGGAGAGAGTCGTAAAGACTTTCAAAAGGTTTGGCGTAGCAATGAATGCCAACAAGACAGGTGTCCCATTGTTTCGCTCGCCTAAGAGACATTCAGAACCTGTTCCGGTTCACCTCTGTGGATCTGAGCTACCGCTGTCATCTGTGGTCAAATGCCCTGGTTTAACTCTCCACGAGGCGCTCAGTTGACGGTATCACTTTCAGGTGGCCTTCCCAAAATTCTGTGCAGTCATCTCCTCGATTCGAGTGCTCAAAGACCAGGGCATACCCACTGGAGGCTTGCTATTGTTTTTTTTATAAGACCCCATATAGATTGTATACCCTTGTATATTTTTTACAAGACCCCACTCCTGCCGCTCCTCAGTTATGGTTTCTCCATTTGGGGCTTTGGGTACAAACGGGCACTACACCGTCCATCACGGCAGTCACAAATCGCTCGGCCAGACGCGCCCGATGTTCGAGTGTCCGTTCGCCTTTGAGGAGTTTAGACGTCATGCACTCGCTTACCGCCTTCCGACCGTCTGAAGCTTCCCCCCTCGAGAGTCTCAAGCACTCGGCTCAGCTATGCAAGTGTTTGCATACGAAGTGAAGAAAATCGCTATGAACGAAGAGCAGACTCCTACAACTTTTACTCCATGTGTCTTATAAGTTTGTACAGATGTATATACTCGAAGGATGTTCTTACTGGTGGCTCGGTTTAACTATTCATTCGGACCGGTCAATTGCTTGTGATATTAGTGCCCACTGAAATTGAATAATCATTCTGCCAGGCCAGGTGTGGTGTTTACACTTATGGCAGCACATTTAACGACAACTTAAGTGTTTGTACAATTGTAGTTCCGTAAACAAATATATGATTGATTGGTTGATTGACTCCCTTTTATGGTTTTTGAGAATCGATCCGATCACTTCCGCTTGCCTTAAACAACCCCCGTGCACTGCATTAAACTTTGTACACCGTTCCTGTACACTGCTCGCGGGCAGGGTCTAACAACTTAACTGATTTGAATTAATTAAAAGAGCGTTGTGGTCTTGCACAATGCCGATTTCGATGGAACATCGTTGTTCTTTCAAATGAATCGATGTTTACATTTTTTCTTAACATCCATCTGTCGAAATTACCGTCAAGAGCTTTCAACGCACAACTTTGAACCCACACCGATTTTTGTTTTGCAGCAACGCAATCATTACTGAAGACGGTTTTTTGAATTTTTTCCGAGCTGACCCACAGCCAACGTTTAACGTCCATGGAGCTGCTTTCGGTTTTGCTAAAAGATATCAAGTCTACCTACAATACAGACATCTCTATTCGATGGAATATGATTTTTGAGATCTTATCGAAAGAAAATTTGTTAAAAATGAAATTACTCAGACCCACGAAGTATCTCTGGAACGTCATAACTTTTTAAATATTCTCGGGTTCATTTTCGGGGTTCATTCAGAAATCTAGGTTCCTTCACGATATAATCAAAGCAACTTAAGTTTGATACGCCAAGACTTCAATAAGATTAGTTAACAAAAAGCCGCACCTAACTCCATCCATTTCTACATATCTATGTACTCGTGCAATAGCCTGACAGCTATTGCACGCGGCTTCAAATCGCTTTATGTAGGTTACATATAATTCAATTCAGAATGCTGTATGGCTGCCAAAGCGAGTTCTTATCGATGCATGCGTCCCAAAAGCTAACCCCAATGTATTGTAATATATATATATAAAGAGAGAGAGAGGGAGAGAGATCGAAGAACTGAGGGTTAGATATTGGTGTGTGGTGGCGACATAAAATTGTCTATGAAAAAGCGTTTCTGCTGCCGTCGAGATACGTCGACAGCGGCAGCTGCAGTGAGGCGATGATATCCCAACCCTATAGGAACGGAGATGCAGCAGTCCCTCCTCCGTGACGGTGTGTCTGTATACAGGGTGGAACGTAATTATTCAGGGTTGGGATTCTATAAATTAATATTCTAAAGCTACGACCTGAATTCTATGTGATAACGTTATAGCTACGCGATTTGACCTTGCCAAGATATTGTGCAAAACTTGTTTACTTAGCTGTCAAATCGATAAGACGATCCAACCGGCATTTATTTATTGTGGGTGATAATGTTGGTAGGCTGACATCAAGTTTATGGGCTGATGAGTCAATTCGCGGTTTGGAGACTATATGGAACCGAAAAAATTAATATTTGATGATTTATGAAAGATTCGATTTATGAAATTAGCAAACAACAGCCCAAATCATCGCAAAACGTCGGCGGTGCGATAAGCCGATTTACAAATCCATCGGATGACTTTATAAAACGCATATTTCTGAAAATATAGTAGTTCTGTGAGACTTATAACGCTACAATAGACGACTGTGAACCGTAGGACAGAACAGTGTCTAGCAAGGCATTAAATTATAACCAAATAGACGCTGCTTTGACTATTTTGGTTGTTGGGTGCTATGACATGTATCTATCTACTATCTATCATGTATCTGTCTACGCCAAGTAATACTCCTTTTTAAAATACCAGGTAAAAGAACTCTAACGTGCACGAAATATTTCTCATAACAATTCCGTCATCGCAAGAGCATTCATTGAATTCGTATGAGCTCAATAATTACGCTACACCCTGTATGTGTGGTCTGTGTTGTTATGCGTGCCTATATGTGCGTAGATTTTGGGGTGGCGGGAGGTTTCGTGCACTTACTCACATCTTTGGGTAGGTCTCGTGCCTTCATCGTGCCACTGGTAGCGCTATGATGAGCAGGAGGAGGAGGAAGAGGAGGATACGTTCGGCTGAGAGGATGCAACGTTTTCCGTGAATGGAAAACGCTGTGAGGCACGCAGCGGTGGCGTACGGTGTAGCGATTTGGCTGCTCTCGAGCTTTGCCACCAGAGTCTAGTGGGAAGGACCAACGAAAAATGCCTGAGGGGATAAGCAGAATCGCGCATCCCGAGGCAACTACTACGACGACCACGACCACTACGACGACAACAACTACTACCATCACCGTTGTCGCTCTACTCATAGGGGTGTGCTTGGGGGTCGCCTACAGACACAGCTGCAGTGAGTGGCTGCGGTTGCTCGCTTGCTTGCTTGGTCGAACGGGAGGGTGGTCGGTCGGCGAGAAGAGCGAGAAAAAAACGGAGAGAGAATGAAAGCGTACGAATAGGAAGGAGATGCGGTGGCTGCTCCCTCTACCTCAGAGAAGTCCTGCTCTACTTACTGTCGATAGTAACGCCTCACTGCGGACCCATCCTATCCACATGACGCGCTTTTGGGTGTGTTAGCGCGCACCGCTACCATCGGTACTGGGTGAAGCCCGCTCGATCGCTAAGGATTGCCCCCCCCCCCCCACCTCGTTCTTGGCGTTCGAAACCGGGGTCCAGCGCTGTAGCAAGCAGGAGTAGTACACTTCACTGATCGCACGCAGCCACTACCGTGAACAGCGACAACGACGACGCCACTACCACCCCCACTATCGTCATCGCCACAGTCGATTCTCTTCCTCTGCCCCCTCTGAAACCGCTACATATCGCGCTGGACTGATATCAGGGAAAACTACTTATGTCAATACGGGGCGCCTTCGTACGAGATTTCGCCAGACTTGCGGCGTTTGTCGGCCACAACGCGGAAGAGGGAGAGATGAGTGAGCGCTAGACGCGGCTGCTTTTCGTGTCCTCTTCTCACAAAACCCCACACACACACACAATCAGCCAACCAACCAACCTCGTTCTTCTTCTTCTCCGCTGGCAATCAGTTCGTGTGTCTGTCTGTCGGTTGGTCGAGCGAGAGGGCAATCGGTTGGCTGGTGTGTGACAGAGTGTAGCGTGTACATTCGTGAAGATTAACTGCTCATGTCCCTAGACCTTTGCCCAATAGGACCGTTTTGTCATATGGAGAAACGTCATACGTAAATTGAATACATGAACATACTCATTGCGGAATGCTTTATTTTCAACTATAATGATGTGCCTAGTGTTATGAATTTGTATTTACTACAGTTTCAGTAAGTTGACTCAGTTATTTTCACCAATGTTCTTAAGTTCTTTAGAGTTTTGCCGTAGGCAAATTGACCCTTACGGATCTCCCTGAGAGAAGAACGATATGACACAAAGTCTATAGTATTTTCGAAACCAGCCATGCCCCCAAATATTTCTAATAATATTGAGATTGTCACTGAACCTGACCAAACGAAACAATAATCGAAGTTCACAAGCCTTATTAGAATTTTTACAAAAAAAAAGTTTGAAACAAACAATCATATTCTTTAATCAGTATTATTTTATTGAGGTCTATACAAGGTCTAATATGGTCTGTCAACGTACTGAGAGACCATATTACAGTATCATGAAGGAATCTAGTGCAGTTCTAAGCAAGCTCAACAATTTTGATTTCGTTCCAAATGACTCATTGAATGAAATTTTTCCTAAGAGAATCATGAAAGTTAATTTGTTTCGGCATAGTGGGTACATTTTTTGGGAACTTGAGACATTGGCAATCCAATGAGGCTCGCTAGACCTAGCTTACCTCTTTCTAATATGTTCCCGTGTTTAAAACCAGTCGAACGTGACTTGGCGATACCTCAAAAGATCTGCGAATATTGAGATGGAAGAAACACCTCGCTCGCTCCTTTAGATGGACACGTAAGTTTCAAAAGTCCGTGGATATCTCCGCCACCGGCTGTGAAACACACAGTGCTGCCGTACGGCCTTTTCTTCCCTAACAGTTTTGAGATTTACATGGATATAAATGTCTTCCTACACAAGTTGTGTTATGACGGCAACTTTTAGGATGGGCGGCATGTGCCAGCTGTGATAAAGTGTTTCACCATTACGATCAGGGAGGGGGTAGGTCAATTCGAACATTTTCACTCAAACATGGAACTGCGTGGTCTCTAGTAAAGTTCGAAATGCGTTTCCCAAGGGAGTCCCATTAACATTCGTGCGATTTTAATCGTAAGTGCCAGAAAATAAAACCGTAGATGCACTTTCTTGTTCGGAGTATTGCTACATCACCTGAGATGTAAAATTGGAGGACATATAAGTAACCACGTTCATGAAACGCGTGAACAAAGAAGACTGACCAGAGGGTGGCTTACTCGTAACAATGAAGAAAAACAATAACGATAGACCTACTAGAACACGGATAGATGTGAGAGATGGCTCAAGTAGAGACTGAACATGAGCTATGTGTAATAAATCAGATTCTAATAATAATAAAAGTATGCAGTAATTGTGTAAAAAAGTGATGAATAGATAACCCCCAGTGACAAAGAAAGACTGGCCCAATATAAAGTGTAGGGGGTGTAGCATACTGATAGTAAAAATACTGTCATTAAACCGCGAATAGTTTAAAGCAATTTCAATAATTGTTATTATGAAGGGCGGTAAGGAAGTGTAAAGCAGTACACTAAAGGTGTGCTTGTGTTAGTAATGATGACATTGAGAGGATATTGATATGGAAAAGGTGTACGAGTAATGATAGAAATAAGATACGCTTGCGAAAACGTTCTTTTCTCGTTATAGAAGTTCCCGGTATCTGTGTACCCGTAAAATAAAAGGTCTCGTCTTGTGGAGTTCGAGCAGCGGTCCCTAACCTCATATGCAAAGACTGTATTGTCCTCTACCACGCGTTCCGCCATGAAATAATTAGATAAACACTTGATAGAAGATCGTGTGGATCCGAGTTGAAAATTGGTTGCGATTAGTTAAGCCTTACTAGATGTCGCAGCTCTCTAGTGGGCCCATGAAATCTTATAAAATATTATATTATAGTTCTCTCCGACGTCTGCCCGCTTCTGGTGGTTGCATCTAGTCGGTGTAAGGCTATTCGTATACGACGATAGTTCGTGATAGAAGCCATGGGCACGGTACCGGGTGAGAACGTTTGCTTTGTTTCTGGAGTGGCTCACACGAGTGGCTGACAGCACCGCCTGGCGAATGTAAAATTCTGCAATGGTTAGGCGTATTCTGTCAGGATTGGTTACGCTCAAGGACTGGATCCCTAGCGGTTTAGAGTATCGCCATGGTGAAAAAGACAGATCGAGCCAGATCTCACTGAAACGATGTCTCTATGATCGCCTAAAGTCGCTCTCTGAATATACTGTGGGAGAACCTATTTGTTAAGGCATTCAATTTCAGTGCTCCATGATACTTTTGTAAAGATTCTCGTCCATCTGATATTAAACAACCATACCTGTAATTGGTTTCCTGACTTTTAGCGGTGCGGAAGCTGAAAATTCGGGTAGCAACTTCTCAGTCTGCGGCAAGCGCCAATATAGAACGAGTGTCTTTGGAGGCGCCCTTCCAGAGGTGACATGAAGTGGCCGAAATTAGTGATTCAGAAAACAATCAAAGGATATGTGGCCATTTGCTCGTCTCCCTCTCGTCTGTGTGTTGCACATTTCTTTACTTATCAATGTACTTTCGCTGACCCTGTTTTAAAGTACAGTATAAGCCTCTGGGGGATTGGGGGTCATAAACGACAGTCATGCAAAGAGGTTAAATTGTTCAAAAACGATGCTCTCGGAACAGTGCTTGAGTTGCGTTGGTCAATGTCCTTAAGGCTTTCGTGCCGAACGCGAACGTGTAGACATAGCCCAATTCAGCAGTGACGTCTTCAAATTATCGGCAGTCTTCCATGTAAAGTAGTTGACTGGTCGTTCGTTGACACTCCTTCACTAGGCCTTAGACACAATACTAAATAGTATATTTCTCCTGCTGACTCACAGTCAACGTTTAACGTCTGCGGTATCAGTGCTTTCGGAATTACTCCACAAGAAGAATTCCTTTAAATGCAAATCTCCAACGATGGGAATTGAACCTTGTAAATTGTATCAATAATTAATTTAACCCTGTCAATTGTATCAATATTTTATGTTTTCAAATCAAATCGAATCAACCCCAGTGTCTCCTTTGATGATTTGATCCCCACGTTCTGATGTTGGTGTTGTTGATGTAACTCTTAGTTTCGTTCGATCAATTCTATTTCCTATTTGAACAGCCATACAATTTTTCCCATAAAAATTTAAAGGCCAGACTACAGCAAAGCCACGCAGTCACCACCATCACATGATTCACTCTGCCGGAGAGTGTGGCTTTTCAGATGTCACGCGAAACTGATAAATGCTAATGTGAACTCGTTTGCGACAAAGAAAACTAGCATTTTGAAATATTATGATTACGGCCATATTCAAACTACCATCACCATCGCGAATTGGGGATTTTGGAGACGGTGCTGCATTTGTTTATATTTTCTTTCGATTTTGACCTTATTCGGGCGTCATATATACTGAAGTTCACTTTGAAACGGTGCGTAGAATTGCTTGCTGAGTACTTTGGTCATCAACTATGTTGGGACAATCAGCTATGTGAAAGACACTGGACTATTCTGTTCAGCGTAGGCCCGGTGTTTATATCGAAGGTAGTGGGACCAGACAGGATTTGCTTGCTGTAATATAATTTGTTAGTGTCAGTGTTCGCGTTTACCACATCAGTCGTTTCAATGTAGCAATCGTAATTCCAATAAGGGAATTGCACAGAGGGATGCTTAGCCGACACGGTTCACTTCAAGCGACTATTAAAGAAGACGTCACTATGACGCTTTTTACATGTATATCTTTTTACATGCTTTTTACATTGGTGCATTACAAACTCACCCAGACAATAATATTAGATAGCACAGAATACAACTTGTAATAATATACAGCATATGTATATATGAGCATAGAGCGTTTATCAAAACACCACGTTTCAGCTGTGCAACTAAAGATGCACTTGTCCGAGACAGCGAAATGACAGTTATGTACCGCCACGTACGCAGACTGTGCACGTTAAATGTTAGCTGTGAGTCAGCCCCGAAAATTTGCCAGCTACGTATGCTGCGTTGCTTGAAACATTAAACCCTTGATATTTCAAACTTGCATAAGCAATTTCGCATGCAATCGATACATCGTGAGCTGATATTTCGTGTAACGAGGTCAATTATCTCTTACTAAAACCTTTAGCTATGATTCTATTTGTTGGTTAACGCTGAACTGACACCCTAAGTGAGCTTAGATGTAACCGGTAGGAGAAGACCAATCTCCAGCAGCAGTTGGAATGCCATTAGTAGAAACGCTATCCGAGCGGATCTAGTTGACATCGTTAAGCCAGGCACTCATCCACTCATACAGTTTGCGGCAGTTAGCAGCGGCCGGGAGCATTTTGACACTCAGCGAGCGACCCACCGAGCCGGAGGCCAACAAACCGGCCATCGTGACACTAATGTTAGTAACGACATAAAACTCACTGTTCCCGTATCACCTCAACCATCATAATTATCATCATCATTCGATACTCATTTTCTTTCTATCTCGTCTGATCTCACTCTATAATATACATCGCTACATACATAGACGCTGCAGTTTATTGTGCGAGTTGCCAAATCGCCTCGGCCAAATGTGCAGAAAAGGTCGACAGCTATCAAAATTCACAAATATTTCATATCGAATGTGCAAATAATCGTAATTCCGATATGGTGTATATTATTATACAAGACACATCACCGTTGCGTGTTGCTGTGCTTCCATCTAGAAGTTATGATTTGTTTGGGTCTGGATCTTGCTCTACCTGTCCTATCTTAAAAGGACATCTAATGTCCCCTTTGAAGCCTCCTTCAGTGAACAACATAAAATTAAAAACACAAAATTAGTGTTGAGCGGTCATGTTGAGCAAACAGGTCTAATCACATTAAAATCACTCAGCTATTAAGTTGGTCCTCTTACCAGGTAAATCATCGAAGCATCCAGCATCCATGACAATTGGAAATACAACTGTTAATGATCTCGTCTTCCGCACATGTAAATATACGTTAAGTTGTTCTATATTAATTTTCTATACAGTTGAATATCTACTACACATATACCCTATATTAATTTGTTCGAACTCCATGCACTGTATGTGTTCATCTGATTAGGGCAAAAGCCTTTGCATTGTTGGTCGCAAAGTAAGCCCATAAATTTCCATTTAGCTCAACATAATCCACCGGGAGCAGATTTGCCGGTGAATGGTTGCCCTTGCTACCCAGATCGTGCCTTACGAACAGAACGTCATTTGTTAGAAGCATCCATCTGGTTCAGCTCGTCCATCTCATTCATCTCGCTTACGTCGTCAAGCCTCCACCCCCCACCTCGTCCTTGCTACATTTTGCCTACGGACTGTACAGTTTTATTACCCTAACACTGTTATATACCAACACGACGAACGGAGGTCAACTTATACCAGTGCTAGGTCAGAGGAAGTCAGAGCCTATATTTGGTGAAGTGATAAAGGTAGATGGTGAAATATTGGCCTTGGAATCCGTACTAATGAAATGGCATTATTCGTTAGGTACAGTATCTGTAAAAAGCGTCTCAGGGATAGTATTTTGCCATTATTTTTATCTTTCCTTCGTAGCATACATTTTTATCTTTCGAGGTGGATCAGGTGTGGAAAGTGAGTTATTCAGGTCGTATAATGCAATGAGTCTCTGAATGGACAGTGGTAAAGTGAGTGCAATCGGAGCGATATGTCATTGCAGCTGATGGAAGCTTCTTCCCAGTTGAAGGTCGTACTGTAGGACCTTAAACTGAGAAGAAGCTTTCCTGTATTTCAAGGTTTTATTGACTGGGAATCAATACGACAAGCTATATCACTTATGGCCCAGCAACTCTATATGGCATATCTATGAAGAATACAGGCTCTGTTCTGAATCGAATGGCGCATTGATTAACAGAGTGCTCGAGGCTTTAAAACAATATATGTGAATTCGTTGTTTTTATTTTGTTGTTCAACTTATTTTATTTTTGCTACTGATTCCAAAGTATGCCTGCGTCTCTCGGCTAAGTCCCTCCGATACTAGTGATCACAGGCTTGGGTTATATTGTGGACGGCTTAACTCTGATAATAGTGCATAAACATGTGTTTCTGCTTTGACATAAAAAGCTTTGGAGGCTGTCCAGTGAAATATGATCTTTCGTGATTCGTTTCTACTCACCCATAAACGCGGACAAAAGTACAAGACCCACGTGTATCCAGATATCGTGTATCTAATTAATATTATACTAACCGTGCTACCTAATAGAATTTCGTGTCGAGAGTGCGATCGAGGCGTCCGATGTCTTGATTAAACCCGTTAAAGCTCTCCTAGCTATGGACCAACAAGCTGAGCGTCATCGCATCGTAATCAAACGACCGGCGGCAAAATCTAATCAAGCGTAGCTCGGCTGCTGCGGCGGCGGCGTCGGTCCATCCGTCCAGGCGGCAAAGGCAACGCGGTCGTCGTCGCAGTGGTGGGAGTTCGAGCCGGGTCGATTACGCGAACCAGCTTTCCCAAACGAATTACACCTCCCACAAGTCGAGTTACAGGAAACCTAACTAGAAGGACACTATCTACCTATCTATCTGCACGATACTTTGAACGAAACGCCTGAAACACTCCCCGTAGAGAACGTACCCCATAGAAATAAATTTAGACCTAAAGGCGGCTATTACTTCTTCTGCTGTACTCGTATCTCAGCGCTTAGGATCCTCAACGTGTCTTTTTCCCCGCTGATGTGCAGCCTGGCTAAAATACGCGACGCATATGAAAATAGTTAGTAAAATTATGACAATTTTTATACGGATGCTTTGGACTCCCTACGAATATTTTGAACTCCCCTCGAATAAGTGACCTTCCCCACAATTTAGTTCTGTTTCGTTAAACTCCCATATATGTTTTTGGCATATATAGTTATACACTCTTAACATAAAGACTGGTTTATCTTAATTGCTCTCTCTAATCTCCCATCCTAGAAACAATATCCGAGAGATATTTCGTTCTGGTGTATTTTTTGACAATTGATGTAAGAAGTCGTATCTCTCAACAAACGTAGCTGGGTTTAGCTCAGAGCCAAAGAAAAATTACCTTTTCTTTCGTTCATTTTGCTTGGCTCCCCTATGTGATCTGTTGGCGTCGTCGCCGCCTACCCTCCGCATCCCCCCAGCTTATGGGGTCAAGTTGTAACAATGGAAACACCATTACGGGTCCTGCTTCGGGCTAACGTCCATGTATCTAGAGAACATGTGAGACCTCATAGTGTTGAGTGGTCGAGGTGGCTAAGGATACCATACGATGTCACCAAGCGGCCTTTTTGAGTGTCCTCCCTTTCTTGGGATCGCTGTATAGCCAATGAACGTTCCTGGTTGCACCATGGATGGCCCAGAGTGCATTTGCGGACCGCACCGGGTGGGGTGACCCAGCCAACATCGGTTTCTCTTCTGAGAGAAAGAGTCCTCTCTTCCTTCCTTGAGTGCTACCGGTCTTCAGTGGCATCATGGGCAGGGTCGGCGATAAAACGGGTGCCCATCTCCGAAGTCTAGGAAGACGATGCAAGGCAAGGGAATGATATATTATATAATGTTTGTTGAGTTTGTTCCCATTTTTGATGCTCTCCATCAACGCACTCCTTATGAACTTCCTCTCTGTCATAAGCTATAGTGTCGCGAGATGCACTATACTCGAAATACCCTGTTCAATGGAATATCACTTGAGACCTGAATATCCATGCAATCTGATTACAATGTATTGATGGTGAGTTATTAAAAAACTGATATTAGATAGTGTTTACTGCATTATATATATATATATATATATATATATATATATATTGATTTTTTAATTAGAATAGAAGCAGAAGAAGGGCTCCAGATCTTCTTTCATCAGACATTTAACGGTACCCGCATGGCTCCACTAAGAGATAATATCGTGAACGAGATTTACGTCACCCTGAAGCCGCGCCAGGACTTGAATCTGCGGCCCAGGTCATAATTCACCACCGGTCTATTGATCCGGGCTGTCTCTCTACGTACTGTTACCTGTGGTGGCCGATATGAGCTACCTGTTAGTTCACCGTTTGCTCTGCTAATTACGTATGTTGAAACTTGTTTCTTGTTCTACGAGCACATGCTTCGTTGCCGAGAGTTGTCATTTTTGTTCGCACACGAAGCGATGGGATGTTCGCTTGCCTAACGCTTCTCATTGCAATATTATACTCTTGTGTTCAACATACCGGCCGATGGCTTCCTCGATGTGTTGAGATACATGTCGCCCATTTAGAGAGGAAAAATTAAGCACACAAGTGAGTTTTTTCCAGCACACTGTGAAATGAAAAAGCCAATCCTAAATATTTTATTGTGACTCGATGCGATACCCAATTCGTGAGACGTGGGGCCCTCAAAGAGTCTACCTGCCATGCTCTTGCGTATCGCTTGCCAATGGTGTGGGACTTTCTTCATAGGGATATCAGGCAACTCAGCTCAACTATCATCTCTGTACGCGAGGTAAGGAAAGAATGGTTGTAAATAATTTTGTGCAATAGCATATTATATATAGATATGATATATTCTGAGTCATACAGAGCATATGACTTATGAGCTGACTTACGGTGACTATGATGTTTTAATTATTATCTTTTTTGACGTGAAGCTAAGCATTGTAAAATTGCAGTTCCATCAATAAACATACAATCTGAAAAGTAAATGAATGTTCTCGTAGTAATATCCAAAAGGTTCACATTGGGGAACAGCTGAGAGTCAAAGTGCATGCATCTAATATAATGAGATAAGTGTGATCAATAAACGTCAGCATTTAGAATACAGCCAAGATTCAGCTTATTTAACGTTACTCATTTGCTTAGGTTTTATAAATTATTCACGTCGAAGATTCACGAGATGGCCAAGTATTAATAAAAAGGTATAGAAAAGGCTTACGAGCTCTACAATTGTAAGATAAGACTGTTAACTACGGCTGTGCGGTGGGAAACTTAAATGCATCCCATTTGCCCTTCGTATGAGATATTTATCGAAATCATGTGCGATAAAACTATGAAACGCATTTTGTAAGACACAATAAACACACTGTCAGCGCTAAGTTGAAATTGCTTTTTCTGTTCGTTACTCGATTGGTTGCATGGTTTGGACACTTGAGCTTCTGGCTTTGTGACTAAGAGAACTATGTCCTCGAAGTGGGCTGATGGGTGCCTGGAGTAACAGGCAGGTTAATATGAGTTGATTTCTATTGATTCCGTAGTGTGCACACACACCCATGTAGAGTAGAGTCTTTCTATATCATAAGCTCAATAGTCAATGTTTATAGGTATTTGATGCCAACCTGCTGGGAGTGGTGAGGTTTTTACACTCGCTAAAGATACTCGGAATAGCTCCACCCTGAGGCAAAGTATCATTATTTGCCAAAGAAACGTACTGCCTCTCCTCACATTTTCCTGAAAACAAATAGGTTGAAAAACCTCAACTTTAGCCTTGTATTGGGTTTTTTTTGATGGCGCCAGTCTAAGCCAAAAGTAAGTAGGTACAGTACACCACCTGGTGTCTTTTTGAACTTTGGATATAGACAGCAGATAATAAGGCATTGAATGCAGTGTGTAGGATCTGTGGTCACCCTCATATACCGCATTGCATAGCTATCATATATCGGAATACGGTTGCAGACACAATATACTTACGCTGAAAAGGTGCATATGTATCGATCGAGAGAATCGATAGATACTGACGGATCTGTATACCGTATGCTAGTCTTAATAGAAACCTGTCCAGGTTAGGGCCTGACAGTTATGTCGATTGGTGTATTAATATATACAAGAAACGAATGGATCATCAAGAGAGGTCGGCTATACAAAGAAGATAGAGGTCAATCAATATAGAAGGTGGTGGTATTTGCGATGCTTATGTGTGGCACTCAAATACATTGGACTCTATGTACATCTTACCTGTTCGGGAGACTAAATTAGACAGACCTTGCACAGGCATCGTACATGGATAACCGTCAATGTGACATGATACAACGCGAATATCGTTGTGCCGTATATGCACTGAACACAGCCGCCTCATTATTCGACACCTGAAAACATAAGCGACCCATGTAACCCGTGCCATATATCAAAGCAAATGAATGTCTAAATAATAGCGGATTTGCGATCTTAAACCATGTTATTCTAAACTACACATGAGCCGCGCACAAATTGACGATGTCCTTTGGAGCTACCATCGTAAGCTACCATTGCCGCTACATGCCACATTATAATTTTGCATTATAAACATGAAAAGAAAACTACTAGAATAATAGTTAACCCCAGGGCAACCCATGGTCAAAACAAGATATATAAGTCGGGGTTTGTAGTTTTCTACCTTCCTTTGGTATTTTCTATAATATGTAATAGATGTGTGTGATAGTAGTGCTATACATCGTGGTGGTGCTATCATGCTTTGCCTTTTCTATAAGATTTAGCTTCTGTGAGTATAAAAACGGCGAGAATTTCGTCCGAACCAGATAGTTCAATGTTATTATACACCATGAAGTTCTATATCATAATCATCACAGTTTTCGAATAGAACTGACATGGGAATTCAAAGTTGTCGCCTTGTGCTCGAAGGTTGTCTGGGGGTCGAAATCTTGTTTAGCCTTAACGCCCTTAGCCCGCTAAAAGAATCATTGAGCATCCAATCAGAAGGGTAAAAAAATTACTAGTAATAATTCTTGTATCCAAAAATTGAATGTTACACAGCAGTGCCATTAGCCCTTCCGTTAAGCGATAAAACGTACCTAAATATTACTGTTACAATTCAATATCTCTCTTATCTGAGAACTTAAGCAGTGTAAAAGCCGCAGTTTCATGAATACACCTCAATTTGAATGAATGTTATGGAGGTCCACAAACAGGAAGAGCTGGGAGGAAGGTAGAAACTTCTATTTCCGATATATTCTAGTATCGGCCCTTACGATACTAAAGAATAATGTAAAAATATGGTGTGGACGGCTAAGTCTCTGGCTGCCAAAAGCCAGAGATTTAGCCGTCCAAGCCACCGCGCTGACGCGATGGTTTGGAGAATAAGCCAAGAACAGACAGTTCGTCACCGTTATGATTTTTGATTTTTGTTTCTTCAAATACATCTTGATTCAACATGATGCTTAAAATATATATAATACTAATATAATACATAGAAAAATTCACAGAAAATTACCTGGTTACCTTGAAGAGTGTCCAACTTAGGTTCATTGGTTTATTAGGAACTGCAGTTTTTCACAAATGCTGAAGTTCTCATTGTAAAATAAAAAGTAAATAAAGTAAATAAAAGGTTTTCCTTAGGACAGCGTGACTTTGTGAACACCCTGTATGTGGGTAGATTTTTTACGATTTATGTATCCATGTGTGTATATCAACATAAACACACACACAAGGCAAAAGATTGATCGTGATGTTTTGTCAAGCTCATTATATTCTCATCGAGAGTTCTGCTAAGGCAGATCGAGTTGTTTGCGAAGGGTGAGTATCAGCTGAACAGCAGCAGCAGCAGTCGCCGCCGCCGCCGCCGCCGTCTGACCGAAGTGACGAGAGCAGCAGCCCTTGTTGATGGTGGTAGAAAGTCACCAACCTACTGCACCAACTACAAGCGCGTTGGGCGGCCAGTCGAGATAGCGAGGGGTGAATGGGGAGTGGTAGGGCTTTGCAACTTCGTTGCAAAACAACGCATGCAGAAAGACAGGCAACACTCATGATAGCATGGACAGGTTGGTTACGAGCCACCAAAGAAGGGTCAGAGCATCGATACAGAAGTAGTCGTCCGAGTGATGATTAAAACACCATCAGTCCCTAAAGGGAGAACTCGGGACGTTTTTGGACAAAGTTCACAGCAGCAGACTCAAACTCTACTTTCATTTACATCCACTTAAGCCTCTTGTGTTCCCTCTAACTCTATTTAAATTCCAAGCTTAATCTGCACGTAACTGTAACTACACAGATATGCGTTGCCGCGGTCGTTGTTTGAGCTACAAAAACAATAGACCCCTCTTAATAAGTAATCAATATATGTCGTTTTGCACAAGCACACATCCCATGTTTGCTTTTATAATCGTTACCCTGTTATAGGATTTGTACTAATAATATAATTTTAATGAGTATGAGAAGTAAAAACAGTAATTAATCAATACCCCATAGGTGGTGGGCCCACTAAATGCAATAGTTTCATGCGTGATCATCGGTTAACAATTTACATGATGCTAAAAAATAATAAAACATTTTGGGCTGACTCACAGCCAACATTTAACGTCCACGGTACAACTGTTTTCGGCATTGCTTCATAAGACGGACAACCCCTTTAAATGCAAATGTGCAACGGTGGGGATCGAACCCGTGCACCTACGTGTCCCCTCCGCTCTTTTAAAGAACATAATATCATCTGTCTGTGTATACACCATGCCTCGATGACGTCATAAGAGGATTGTAGGCTCCCTGAGAAAGGATGGTTGAAGCTTTTGATGCCTCGATACGTGAACACATGAAATATCGGAGTTTTCGGCTATCAACCTTGTACACATTTCATAACCTTCCACATTGTTACCTTATAATACTTTATGGACATATAGGCCTATAAGTATCCTTCTTTCAGTTGTTTCAATTTCTGGAGTCTCTCCGATGGTGTATGACAAAATGAATATTAATCAATTTAGATAGGACCTAATCGTAAAGAGCCTAAGCTCACTAACTTTCTGTTGTCTACACGGAAACCAGGAGTAAGTGGACCTACGCGACTGCAAGCCTAAGATCTATTGGATGGCATCTGGGTCCGAATACCTGTCACGTGAGTCACCTTTCATGTGAGGCTTAAATTCTAAAGGTAACATGCATTGATCACTGCGTAGGACGGTGATTTGATTGATCACCGATTGAACGGCACGACATTGTAGCGCAGGGAAAAAGTAACACATTTCCACAGATCAGCCCAAGACGTTGCCTAGAGACGTTGATTTCAATGAAACACACTCTGCCCGTTGGAAAAAATGTTACGCGGGCCTGCCCCAAAATATCGTCGCCCTCCCTGCCCAGCTCAAAAATTTCTACAGAAAATGGGCCTTAAAACCTCTTGTTCGGTTGTCGTATGTCAATTTTATTTGTGTTTATAAAATCTTATGTCAAGCACAAACGAGATCTGACATGGCTGGCCCTGAAACCTGTCAGATAGAAGAACAGCTGAGTGAAAGTTCGAAAACAATTTAACATCTCACGTAGACTTTCGCAATTTTTCCAACAAAACAGTGTTGCACATTACAATCGCAGCACGTATGGTTTTCGTTTGCTATACGAGCGTCGACATCTAAGTTTGCAGTCGTTATAACACGGACGTCACTGAATGATTCGATTAGTCGGATAGATTCTTTGTTCAGCTTATAACTATGTTTCCCTGTTAAGCATACTTGTGGGGATACAACACTTATATTGTACATACAATACTTAGAAGGAAAGTTTTCGGGCTGACTTTCAGCCAACATTTTACATCTAATACTACCAAGCATATATTTTACCACAAATTTTTAGATGTGGTCTATAAGACCAGTAAATAGACCAGAAGGAAACATACGAATTGCCAATGCAATGAGTCTGCCGGACTAGTGTTAGAATCATGTTCGGACGAGCACAAATTAAACGATGCTCCATGAAGACCAATTTTGCACTATTGTATTTATTAAAACACGCAATATATATATATATATATATATATATATATATATATATATATATATATTAACGTGAAGTGACTCAGTTTAGTCCTGACTGCACTTTGCAATGCACCCTCTCCACCTCGAAGTAATTTGAAATTGCGCGCCACCGGGCCCTTCATTCGGCGCGTTCGATTCTACGGTGCCTGTAGTGCGTCCATTCTGTCGACCATATGTTCCGTAGTCCCGTAGATTGCGGGAATCTATAGTGGTTGAGTGAGACTGTTGAAGTGCAGCATTCAAACGAGTTGCATTTTTTCAATGTAATTTTTGTGGCGTATGGCTCACAGACGTGTACAGATGTGAGCTACACGACCTCGTATGAGTAGTGCTGGCCACGTTACAGTGGGTCAAAGGCGCGCTTCCGGATTCGCTAGAACACGCAACAACCAGCGACAACCTTAGCCCTCCCTCCCATCACTGAACAAAGTGGAACTGACTTGTTTCTCTGTATTATTGTTTTTGTTACTTCTCATTCGGAAGAGCACAATTTTCTATTGTTAGCGCTCAATAACGTTATTTGCTAGTCGCCAAAGAGCTAGTCAGTATTGTGTATATCTTGTACAATTACCCATCTCTCCATTAAATATCCGTATGCGGAGCCTATCCGTTCCAAAACAGCACACCATTTTCAGAAATTATTTCTTGTGGTCGATAGTATTCAGAACGAGATCCCGGTTCATGGTTACTTCGTTAGATAAATGTGATTGTTGCCAAATAGCTTATCCTTTATGTCCATAGTATTGGGCTCATGTCGCTTATGTGATAAACAAGCTGATATCCAATCGAATCAAACAACGGAATAAGCTAAGACAGGAGTGAAGTGCAATGAAGAGATGAGCGAGTAGATGATCCACCACCTAAAAGTGTTAGCGTCTGGTGCTGCTTATTAGCTAGCAACTCGTTCCGCCAACTTCCACTGAGCTAGAGCAGCAGTCTCGCATGTGAAACAACACGAGCTCGAGGTCTGCGAAATGTGAATCCAGACAAAGGGAGCTGTCTCTCTCTCTTTTGGATGCCGTGATGTTCATTCGTTTTTCAACATTCGGCCCGCCAGGCCGGAACTGATATTACTATCGATTACTAAGACTTCCCCCCCGAACGGAATCATCAGATTGCTTGAAGTCAATCAAGATCACAAGTTATATGTGGTTGTCTGACGTTGATTATAATTTATAATCGATGCTAATCTAGCGGGTGCAAGGGAATCTTGTTCCAGTATTGCAAGCGACGTACAGGCAAGAGAACTAGCCATTGAACCGCAAATCCATTGGATAAATGGTCTCATAGAGAAACATCAGTAACAATGCGTAGTTACTGAATAACATTATCGTGTCCTCAAGAAACGAACCAAACAGAGAACGACACAGTCCTCCATCTGTTGATTTGTGAGCGGTTCAAAGAACCCCGCACCCTCATCGTCGGCAACAATGAATCAACCAACAATTGGCGACAAATTGGCTCTCACCGGAAAGGTTCGTCGTATTTTTAATGTTTCGAATAGCATCTTTTATTTCAACACGATATGTAATTAACATACAATGTAACACAGTCGTCTAATCATTTTGGTGTACATTATTGTACATAGGTCTACATTATTTTATTACCCAAATATTGCCACGCTACTACTCGCGTACCCGGCACCACGCATCGAACCATCGCTGTAAACAGCTGAGACTGACAGTTGTATGTCACGTTCATCTTGTGCGTTATTTCAGTGAACCTATCATTTTGCAAAGAAAAGCGAACCAATCAGAAGAGAACAGTGGTTGATTGAAGCAATTGCTGGAATATTTTCTCGCCATAGGCATAATGGATTTCAATTATGCCTGCTTCGAGCATTTCATTTAGATAAAATTCGTTAACAATCAGTGAATAAATGTCCCATGACCTGCGTCTCTATCGTATGAATAGTTATGTTTATAATTTACCATGCAACGCATGGCATAGCATTTTTACATGAAATGTCCAATGAGGGGTTATAATTGAATCTGCCTATGGTAAAGTCCACTTCGATAAATCACTACTTGGTCATGCTTCTTTACTAAGCTAGAGGCACGCGAACTCATAGGAGATGCATTCGTTCAGTTCCTTTCGATGATAAATAGATTAATTAGTTGTTTCCGCTGGTGATTTCTAATATTTAAGAAGTAGTTCTCTACTTGATACAAGTACACTCTTCATGAGTAACGCGTAACGAGTCAACCTTTGAAAGTAAGCATCATCATTGGCTCCTATTCGTATACGGTTATTGTAGTAGGATGCATAAAAGTTATTGTCATATATCATCATAATCACAATTGTTCAACATAACATAACATTTGCGGTTTATTTCCGGAACTGCAATTTTACAATGCTTAAGTTCTCGATTAAAAAATAGGGTAAAAGTAAGAGTGTATTATCACCAAATTGTTCATGCAATTACGATTTCACAATTATAATAGATTATTCTGTCAACAGATATTTACATTCACTCAAATTATTTACAATTCACAATATTCAGGTTATTTAATTCACACAATTATATAACATTATAACTGCAATATTTTCTTTATCTCCTTGGCAAACTTCCTGGTAGATGTGAGCTCCCTAACCTCCTTCGGGAGCGAGCTCCAAAGCAACGGCATCTGATAAGCCAGAGACTGGCAAGTAGTTACCCTGACGGCTGTAGGTAGTGCAAACTCTGTTGCCCGGCAAGAAGTTTTTCTGTCGACGGCCACAATGGGGAACGCGACATCGGACGGGATTATACCCTTGATCATTTTGAAAGCCAGAATCGCGGTGGAAACCTGACTTAACTTATCCACGGTGAGGAGTCTGTACCTGCCATAGATGTCGGCAACAGACTCTCTGCGGGACCTTCCAAACACTGCTCGAAGTGCATCATTTTGAATTACTCTCCCTCTATCTACTACCTCTTTATATCCATTGCCCCAGATGGACATGACATATCCCAACGTCGGTATTAGCAAAGAATTGTAGACAAGCAAGAGGCAATTCTTCGGAAATCCAAGCTCTCGAAGACGTCGAATGCGACCAATTACAGCGTAGCAAAGCAACGGTTTGGCATAGCGGTCAAGCCTGGGTCCTTGAACCATTGGGTATTCGGTTCGAATCCCACAGGGCACAGATGAATTGATGCGGAAAAATCAGAAAAGTCTAGAATCGCCCCTTCTATATTATAGACGATTCCTTGAAATATAATATCATAATAACATTTAGATCGAAATCAACGAACATGATGATGTGTTTTAGCGATTTCTACCTAATTTAAGGTGATATATGGTAAACGAAATCCAACTATCTTTACTTGAATTATTTACAGGTGACGGAACTTAAACTGGGAAAGAGCTTCGATACCGGAGTTAACCAAACGAATCCTGCGTTCCACACATTTCGATGTAAATACTGTTGTAGACTTTCTGAATGGCAATACGGAAATACTGGAAATCGGAGGATATTGGATTATATAGATTAACATGATGTGGAAGCATTTTTGATCGAACTCCAGTGTGATCAGAAACCGTAATATCTCACAAATTTTGTGTCACACCAATTCATTACAGGAGTATTTCAACGCCAAAATGAAAATTTAGGCCAATTTCTTAGCGGTTGGCAACGCTGACCCTCAGAAAAAGACAAGATATGATTTTCTCGATTAATCATTATAGAACGTCATACGGAAATACAAAACGCTACCCTTATTATTATTATTATTATTAACACATATCACAAATTAGTAGACTCTCAAATTGGTAGCCTGCACTTCGTTCACACAAAAACGCACGTAATATTTGTAAATTGTTTACACCGGAAACACTGTTTTATTTTCAGACGATTTCAAGCCTGCTTCTGTAGATGCATCACAGATGGCCCGCGTTGATGTCGAGCAGAGACATCAGGTATCAGTAACTGTGCCTCATCACGACTCGAGCGCCTCAACTGTTTTTCGAGGTCCGTGCCTGGTAGATTTTACAATCCTTGATTATGGTCAACCTACGCTTGCTTAATTCTGCCGCCAGTGTATTTCGTATTGAATTGTAATCAAAGACGTATTCCAAAAATTAATTATCTTACAAATTTGCCATCTCCTATCTTCATCATGATTTCGTGCTTTCAGGTAGCCAACGCCCATATCAAAAAGAATGTGTCCTTATAATAGACCATCAAACCGGTGAAGTTACCTTGGAACGACTAAGCTGTAAGTACATCCTGCAAAAAACTTGAACAGGAAACGTTAGTATAGATAGTACGAGTATGCAACCTGGCACTTAGGAGATTTACATTCCGCAAAATAATCATTGGGCAATCATATACGCACTCAACTTTATCGTCTTAGCCTCGTATACTACTACTAGGGGTAGTAGTGGTAATAGACATTTTTATTCGCTTTAGATGAGATGAGTGTTGTTCATGGTATTTTTTACGCTGACTTGAACAATTCAACAACAGAGTTTGAGCTCTTAATTCAACGTGAGAGAAAAACTTAACCGTATTGTTGCCACTATCGTTCTAGGCAATGTTCAACTGAAGAAAACTCGTGCTGAAGGCTCGTCAAAGGTTTCTCTTGGTGCCCAACCGGGAGGAGTTGGAGGAGGAGGAGGTGTTACAGCCGGCCCCACAACAAGTCATGGAAGACCTCTCACACCCAGTACGGCAGGACAACAGCAACAGCAGCAACAGCAAAGTAGGCAGATATATATACGGTGTCAAGTGTTTTTGCCTAGAGACGAATTCACTTTTATGTGAAGTCCTTTCTTTAATGCATGACTAAAGTTATAAATAGATGATGTGTATGCTAACCAGCCAACACCTACGGCTGGTAACCACAATCATACAACACATCTATTAATTTATTGTTTCACACTTACAGGCGGACAGCTGTTATCGGGCAGTCAAAGCAACGATGGAGTCGATCAGTTAAATTCAAAAATGAAGCGGCCCTCGCCTCCAATGCCCCCACAAAGGTTTATATGCAAAGATGTTACCTTAGATTATATATATATATCTGAACGAACTATTGACGATGATTTAGTGTGCTCTGGATATCTGCTAAATCAAGCAACGAACACAACTTGGCAATGGTGTAACAACATCCAATCAGGTCCTCGGAGCAGACGAGTTGTTTTGCCGTCGAGTACATCAAAGATATAATGTTTTCACAGTTACCCTATATGTGTTTCCTGTTGTTATTTCAGAGCCCACACGTCTTCTCCGGTGAGCACTGGAACTGGCAAACAACGAATAAGTCCTGTTGCAGGGTCTATGAACAACTCTAATAACGCGACGAGTTTACAACAGCCAGCTGGGTCCTCTTCTAGACAGGGTGAGTACTTCGTGTATGTTTACCCCCCACCTCTCTCTCTCTCTGTCTCTCTCTTAAGTTTTCAGGTGTATCTAATGATTCGAACGTACATTTGTTGACGGCTATGTAGACATACGCTGCTCGAATATTTGACTGAACACAGATTGCAAAGAAGTTGGTTATAGACTTCGGCTTTGATCACTGAATTTAAATCCTCATCATCGTTGTGGTGGTGTAGGAATTTATGTACGCTCAGATTGTAGTATCTTAACCTCGAAGGCCAAAAGTAGCGGTGATGGTAATGTCCAGGTAGTGCAGGTTCACATCAGGAAACAGGGGTTCGAAGGCTTCATCATTGGGTTTTACTCCAGTCACTACTCCCACAGAGATACCTTACTGGACCTATTGGAAGACATCCTTCCTGAAGACCGAACTTTGCCGTGCATTATCATGGGGGATTCAAATGTCAACCTGCTGGCTGACTCCTGCAGTGAGCAATACTCAATGTTCTTTGTATCCGGAAATAATTCTCATATCATTGACAAAGTGACCCGGCCAGCATCTGGAACGTGCATTGACCATATTGCGATTGGTCACTGCGAGGAGTTTATGGTAATCTCTCCAGTTGTCTGGTGCACTCCTATTTTTTCGGATCACTATCCGGTTGCAGTGTTTATAACTGGTAGATTCTCCTCTGATCTGAGAAAATTCGTCACCCCGGAAATGATCAGGAAGCATGACAAGGATGCTATTGCGAAATTTATAGATCGACGCACTTAGGGCCCTCTTCGATCGGCGTCGCAGTGCTTCCGTTACAGATATTTTAGATAATGCTGAGCTCCTTCGCCTCCGTGAAATCAGCAAGGTTCAGACTGCCCTTCTTGCCTTGAAAATAGTAAGAGGAAAAATTCCCGGTGACATTTCTTTCTGCATCTCTGCTATGGAAAAGCGAATGGCCCGTCGGGCGACGGTATTCCTGAGACCATTCACCACCAAAGAGTCAAGCCGCCATGCTCTGGCTCACCGCTTACCGGAGGTATGGGGCTCTCTCCCGAGTGAGATTTGATCCCTCACCTCAGCAAAGAAGTTTGTCCGCGAAGTTAAGAAAATTTTTAGGGGTAATATGTTGTCAATTGTAACTTCGTCTGTTGCAGTGTGATGTTTTACACCTTTTACCTATTATTTTTTTACGAGAACTCAAGCAATGTATGTTGCAGTTCCATCAATAAACCGCAGTTTGTATTGTATTGTTTGTATATGAAAGATGCTTGCATCTGATTGTGCACATAACGCAATGAAACGTATCTCACTTTTCCATTTTGTCTTTCGTAGGAACTAAAGGGGGGAGTCCAGGAAGTACGAGTTCAGTTTCGGCTCGACGGCCACCTTCTACTCTATCATCAAATTCAATGCCCATGTTCTTTGACGATACGGGCAGGTAAGGTTCGATTTGCTCTTTGTTTTGCGGATAAAGCCTAAATTAATAAAGCGGATATAGCCATATTGATACTAAAGTAATTTTCTACCTTATGTTATAAACAATATTATATTTCACCAAGTACAAACTATAGCATCTTGCATACTCCCTCCTTATTTTAGTGGTTGGATTGGTTTGTGGAGACCATAAGTGTATAAGCCTTACATTTAAGTAGATCTGGACGAATTTCCAACAGAGTTCAAATAATGCTCCTTAGTTAACAATCCTGTTCCGTTCGCTTTTCAAGGTTCGACGAAGTCGGCGGTCAGCAACCACCAGCAACCAGTCAAGGATCAGGTACCATAAATGCTTACTGATCATTATTGTTTTTAAACAATCGCTACTTTGGGTGTTCTTCTTAGCTATGTATATATGAAATATTCACGAAAGTTCGGTATTTTACCTAATGGGCGTGATAGTAAGAAATCCATTGTTGCTTTTTCTTGCTTTTGTTATAGGCGGCCATGGACATTACGGCGGTCGATCGAGCGGTGGATCCTTCCAACCAGCGATGCCTTTGCCTGTTAGTTGAGTAGAAATTGTAGGCGCTTTGCATGTATCGACTTGTCGACTTGCATCCAAGCGCGTGATACGCTTAGCTAAATCTGTGCAGTGAACTACAGCGCAGTTTATGCTTGAAGGGTGCTTGTAACCCTTTTTGTGACTTCATTTTTCTTAAATTTCTCTCAAACTTCTCCACTGATGCTGGCTCATTCGTCTCTGCTGGTTGACTCGACCCATAGAAACTTGATCTTCCCGATTTGTCCTTCATATGCCAATTATCAGAAAGCTTTATAGGGCTGGCTAGTTGTATTAAGTCAGTGCGCTCATGTATGCATATTGCCTCGAATGCATACAAATTGGCGCAACAGATTTGATTTCCGCGTTGCTTACAACCAACCTATAATGGGCATTTTTGAACATACCGAGCAATGCAACAGTGTATAATAATAACAAAATTATAAGTATTACAAGATTGTATAAAATTACATATGTTATAGTGGAACGCTACAAAGTTAATTTCGAATCACAATAAGGAATTGTTGCAGGACTCGAATACGGAGGTGGTGGAAATGTCGGAAGGGTCCTCATCATCGTCATCCTCGTCCGGAAGTTCGTCGGAAGGTTCTGATTCTGAAAGTGAATCGGATACCCACGCTACCAAGAGGTAAGAAATTGGCTATGACATTTTTCTCTCGGCGTTTTTCCATACGGATAACTACCGAAAAAATATCTGACGGGAGAAGCACAAAAACGAAAGTCCATAACTATGGGATTTCAAAAATTATTACCAAATTTCTGGACCAAGTCTTCTAGATCAAGAAAATTATATTGCACAGATATGAACCACAGCAATTGACTCGCAATAGCACCGCATACCAATCTAGCATAGCCATGTAAACTCATCCACGGGAGCCACACGGTTAACAAGAGAACTGCCTGCGACTGAAAGACTTAATAATACTAACAGACTTCTGTGTCATTTTAGTTGTAAGCTATTAATTCATTAAGCAGATGGTGGTGCAATATTAGATATATGGTAGACGTAGTGAAGATGGTGGTGGTATACTACCGCCATCGGCACTACGTTATATGACTTTATGCTTATGATTGTTAGGATTATGCCTATATGCGATTTAAAGAAGGTAAATAAAGCTATATTTAGAAATACCGTTTTTATCTTTTGTCTAAAATACTGCCTATTTTGTTAAACTATCATATCCGTATGAAGGCTCTCCAGTGGTCCTGTCGTTGCACCATCAGTTCCGACGTTACCTACAACGAATAGTGGTGGTGCCGTCAGTGGAAGTGGAGTATATGGAGTAGGGAATCATCATGCTTCATCACATCCGCCTCCAAACACAAATCCCAAGGGTTCCAGTTCAATGCCCAAACTCAGTCAACTCAGTAAGTAAAAATCCATCCAAAGCTTTATGCAAGAATGCGTTTATCCATACCGTAATATTCGTTCTGAGATTTGCGTGAATAATTTTAAGAAGAGTGAATGCTTTGAATCGACAGACGTACACAGTGGCTTAGTACATGATTCAAGCGGCAGCGGAAAATGTATATAATATCCATTATACTAATATCGTCTTTTTTGTAAGCTGACTGAGCCGGTGCCACGTTGGGTTCAGGTGGTGTCTACTGTTAACACCAATAATCTCGCATTGGTGGTCATTTACGCAATCAGTCTGTTCACAGAATTCCGTTTAAAGACAAAACTCTTCTCTGTTTGTAATGTTTCCAGGTGAGGACCTTCAGCTCAGTGAGTCTGGAAGTGATTCCGACTAGACCGGTCCAGATCGAATTGTCAATATTCGAGGATATTCAATTATGAATTGTGGCGCTTCACGGGTGCTCACCGTAATGTTTTTGTTTGTCGTTCGACAAGCAGACTGTGGATTCTTCAAGTTCGGTGGTAGCGCCGCCTCAACCAACACAAATAAATTTCCAAAGTGAAATTTTGATTCAATTCAATCATGGCTTGTGCGCCCGTGCCTTCCGGCCTGACCTGTTTCTGTATACGAACCTTCCATTTTGAGTTAGATATAAATATATATACTAAACGGCCCGCCGTGTTCCGTTGGGAACTTCGTTCCGTTCGAGTTTCCATGCGGATGTTGTACACAATTAACAATTCAAAGATCGTTTCCGGAAATGCTACCCACGTTTTTCATTTTTTGTGTTTCATTTATTAACAAATTGCTCAAAGTTGTAGGCAAGAGTCCACGGTTATGTCCGACAACATGAACCTGAATTGTAGTGCAAATAAGTCAAATGTTAGTTTTTGTTGGAGAAATAATGAAAATGACAAAGTTCTGTCACGTACCTAGAAGGTAATTATAGATGATAATTTTAAATAATAATGAATCTAATTATAAGGCAAATGAGAGACACAGATGGGCATACATTATTAATTAATGCTGCTCAATTGTTTTTGCAATCAACATTGACGATAAAGTGAATAAAATGTTGAATGGTTTTGTACAGTCATGAACATGAAATCTTGTTCATGGTGTTATTTATTTAGCATATCTGCTAGGCATATTCTTAGTGTATATAATATGTGAATACCACAAAGTTACGAAAATTCTCTCACCCGAGAGAATAGACGCATAGCGAAATGTGGGCAAATAAAGCGACCTGAACGACCTCATTCGTGTAGCATTTGCTTATCGCGTTAGAAGGTGCTAGTGGTGGTGGTGGCAGCAGCGTTCCTTAATTCGACCGCTAAGATAATTGGCTTGTTATGTTTACAGACCGGCAACAGCCCGCTTTTAGCTTGTGTTTCCAGCAATAGCAAATAACTAGGCCTGGTCCCTTCCTGAACAGCCTATAGACTCGATGTGTGACTAATACGATTAGAGCGATTAAACTTATTAATTATATTTAGATTTAACTCGTCACATTTAACAAGAAAAAAATCCATTTGTTTGTCAAGGCTTCTAATTAGTAAATATTTAAAATTATTCAGCGTTGTTACGAATAGTAAAGGAATACGAAAAGAATCGATTGTAAGAAGCAGATCTAGCCCACCAGTGGCCCACCCTTCAGGACGTCTAACCGACTACGAAGTCCAGGGTTCTGTCCCCAACTGAGTGATTTTTCAAATTATTTTAATTATAGATTTCAGCTTACTGCGCAGTTGGGTTTAGCCTGCTTGAATATTGTTACATCTTCTACCGCTACAATATTCGAAATGGTCCCCACAAAGCCAAGCGTCTCGTACTATCATGTAAACATGTCAGTATTGATGGTTAATAATGGCATTAATAGACCAACCTCATGAAACTATGATGTATGGCTTATATTAACTATGAGTGCTTAGTGTCGGTTAAGTTTGTCTCCAAACCTTCTCTTCTGATAATATAGGAATCGCTTTATTATTAAGTGCTCAAACCAGAAAGGACGATTACATTAAACATCCGTTTATAGATTACGTTGAGGCATAAGTTCCCGCCGTTTCATGAACAATGGAAAAATGACGCACTCAGATCGATTTAAACTAATTCACATATTTATTTTGTACTCTGCGTTGATGTTCATGACATCTTCCCACCTTTCAATAAGCTAATGGATTCCATTTTTTCAAAAAAAATGTTTTTTTGAGTTGAAAAAAGCGACCAACCCCACTTCAAAGGCCTCTGAATCGTCGAAATGCCGGTCACTTAAAAAAATCGCCAGTGAACGAAACAGGTGGTAATCTTTTGGAGCAAGGTCTGGCGAATATGATGGATGCGCAAATACTTCCCATCCGAACGCTTCAAATGCCGCTTTGGTGTTTCTCGCTGTGTGAGGCCTTGCGTTGTTGTGGAGGAGGATGACTTGGCCTCGCCTGTAGGGTTCAAAATCAGTGAAGAGGGCCTTGATGGAAAGGGCATCAAGTTCGAACAAAGGGCACGAACTTATGCCTCAACCTAATACAAGCATAAAAATGTGCGAGCCCAATGTAGTTTCAGCCCAATGACTCTCGGAATTAAAGAAAGCTCCAGACATTAAAGACCCATTATAACTGCGTTCAAGCATACCTCTACAAAGTTGTCATACACTGAGATAGCGTGCTGACGGATTACCGGCGAAAATTGCTTTCAATCGGGAACTGCTGGATAACATGTTGTATCGCGTTCTGGGTCTGTTATAGAATCGATCGGTCCGCGTCGCATACTCGTGCGGGTACTACTTAGATGGGCGACAATATATATATATATATATATATATATACAGGTTGTCAGTGGTGGGCGTACACTTCGAAATGCGCCGATAGTGTGTTGTCTGTCATGACACTCTATCGAAACAATATCCATAGACTCGGGTTTACCCACTCTACAACTACGGCTCTGCTAAATCGAAATTCTCACAGTTCTAGTTTGGCACGCCTACATTGAACCTAACAACGTGGGCCCAATTCCAACAAACCAAAAAAACGTATACCTGGGTGCATTTAGGAGTCTCTTGGATGGTAGAGACATCCACATTTTCACTCCATTTAGTAGAGAACATTCGATCAAACTATCGACAATTCGTTTTCTCTTGTGAAATGTGATGTTGCTCATGTTAAACAAGTTAACCTCAGAAGGACTGAACGCAAATGCCATGGAGCCTTTGATGCGCATTACAATTTATTGAACTTATACTTTGGATTCCACTCGACATGGTATCGATTCATTGCCTTAATGTGCTTTGACTTCATTTCGTTTCAACAAATTCCAACATGTTACGTTGAAAGGACGAAAAATTTTTCTTTCGGTGAGATTTCCAATGAAGCCACTATTGTCTGAGGTGAACCGCAGTTAATTATCGCCATGTCTCTATTGAGTCCATGCGGTTACCGAGGCGGCAACATCGCAATTCATAGGGACACTGTTTGAATAAACTGACCGGCAGTGGAGTATGTTCTAGGTGGCAGGTTCAAATTCTGCTGTGCCTCGGAGAGGTGTTAATTATTTCGCCGGAGTTTCGTAGCAGTGTCATCATACGGACAAGTATCAATGAATGTTTAATAGATAAAGAAAGTCTTGTTGGCAGTCTTCTCAACGTAGTTGACCTGTAGCAAAACTATCCAGCTAATGATGTGTTGAGTTAATATAATAACACCTTTGCAGGAGGGTTGACCTACTCCGACGGCACTGATCCTCCTCTGTCTATGTCTCGTTTTCCTCAAGAATATAATTACACCATATAATTTGTTCTTTTTGTAGTATCCATGCTGAAAACCCGCAGCTTATACGAAAAGGGGTCTGGACTTTTGAAAATCCCACTCCTAATGCCATGACATATGATCCCTGATCACACACAGGCGCATCAAAATGCGTCAATCACTAGGAAAAAATAATAATTAGAAATCCACGGCTTCCTGTCGAAACCGAATAGCAGACCCCTTACTATTCTTTGTTATATATTGGTAAATTTAAGACTTAATGAAATGTCCATTGCTATCACATTATTTAGCGTGGCGACAATTTCAGCGATTCGTGGTTTGATTATTTCTGTTTACAAGGAATCCGTGTATGTATAACCTTGATTTAGTTGGGTTCTTTATGTCAATTCCTATGGCTATCTATATATATATTGTTTTTTCGAGCTGACCCTCAGCTGTTCCCCTGTGGCTATCTATATAGCTGTACCAAAAACAAAAACATTCTATTACAATATGACATAAACATACAAATTGTGAAATCAGGACTACTTCAATGTTGATTTATATAATAATAAGAGAAGTAAGCTTTATTACAAGGGTGAAATCAAGATCTGGTCCGGCCGAGGTCATCATGTATAGGCCAGATACCTAATCGCACTATTCTGAGAACAACGCGATCGTCTACACCTCCACCACACCCGATATATATATATATACCTACTCGGGGTAGCCTTCCTCCCGGGGGAAGCGGGGAGGGCGTTGTGCATATGCTCGAATAGGCTTTATATTATTGATAGAGAGAAGGCAATAAACAGCGGAGCGGAGCGAGGGGCCCTTTCTCATAAGTCGGTGACCGGCAGCAAAAGGAAGCATTATAGCTGGCGTATAGGTATATAGTAAAATATGTTTGTAGCTCTCTGTGAAGTCTGAGTCGACTCTGGTCCAGGGGTTGTTGGAACTCGGACTGGGGGTCAGAGAGGCCCCACGAATATGCATGTATAAGCGTGATCCTTATTCCTGTTTGTCGCCTCACTGCAAGGGGGAGCTAGCTTGTAGTGGCAGGCACTTCCTGGACGTAAGGCCACTTTCTTATACCCGACTTGTGAGTCCGATTCAGACGGTTAACAAAGAGGGCAAACTCCGCAAAGTCAGTCGATCGGGCTCACAATTCGATGTCGAATTCAGGCCTTGCTTTAGATGCTGCTGCTTCGCTGCAGATCGAATCTCACTTTGGATCCCAATGAGATTGATTTGCCTTATAGCATACAGTACCATTCTCACAATAGTTGTCTATACAATGCTCATGGACGAACATTGGGAGAGTAACGACGTATCTGTATAGCACAGATCTCCATATGCACCGTTGGGTGCCACGGACACTGACACACGGGGACGCGACATCTGCGACGATAATAGTTAAAGTAGACAAACACGATTTTGAGTGCTGAAGCACGCTACTAATGACCTCAAGATAGCTAGAGGATACGACTCATGACGAACAGTGAACTCTCTCGATCTAGTGAACTTCATCAGGTGTGTGCGAAATAATTGTGACGTGTTCATCTATCTATCTGTCCGTCCGTTTCTACTCTTTGAGCTTGACTATACCTAATAATATACTTGGCCCTAGTGTAAAAATATTATTATGAGATCCGAATCGCTTATTGCGATTTTTAAATAGTTTCTTGTTCTCGATATCTTTACTTGCTTTGTCTGGGAATAAATTAGTTTATGTCCGTTTAGTACTTATTCATTGTATTTGAATTGCCCCCTTTGGCAATTCGATAAGTTTGCCACAATTTTCACTTTAGTTGCAAAGTTCATTTCAAGAAAAGTTCTTTCGTTGCCTCCATTCGTGGACCGACGATCACGGCATTTTACTGAAGCTGGATCAACTGACGCTTTTCCCAACGGGATAGTCCCAGCACTAACTACCCAGCAAGGACAGACGTTGTCGAGTGAAGTAAAATATCGCCTAAATAGTGGATATGACCAAGCGACACGTCTGGGTTCTAGTTCTCAAGAGCAATCAACTTTGGTATCAAAACGGGGTGGTATAGAATTATCAGGTAGGCAGGATAGCGGGCGAAGATCTAAGGATCACCCAAAGGAGCTCGGGATAGCAGAGACGACGAGATATCCAGCACTGACGGCCAGTATTGACATTCAATCTACGACGGCGAGCTTTAATGGCAAGTATTTCAAAGGTATGACTTAGAATAGCTTCTGAGAGCTATGCAAACCATTTGACCATACTGCATTAATTTATCGGTAGTGTGTGCTTGTACGGCGGATGTTTCATGAATCGTTTGCTTCAAGGTAATATAGTTTTAAGATATCAGTCCTCTCAAACGCGTTCTTTGCCAAACATGTGTGATCAGTCCAATTTTTTAAACTCACATATTCTAATATATTGCCAAAATCAAATATCCTTTAGAGTGTGTTCTGATGGTAAGTACTTTGGCAGTTCAGTAGTTCGGAATGGACTTAGCAGGTAGATACTTCATTTGTGTAGCTTAAACTTAAATAGGCTGAAAAAAATTACATAAAAATTACTTTATTTCTGGCCATTTGTAAACTATGCAATAGTCTCTTCTCGTCTTTATCTATTATAATCAGTCGAGTATTTATTATATATGAATTGAGGCAGCACCCGTCACATTTTCGCTTGCACTCCCTGTGACTACTAATACTTTAATACTTTGAATATCACTTACTAGATAAAATCGTTCTGCAATCAGGATTGCTGTTATACAATGGAAATGCATACGTTTCGAATTTCAGAAGCGATATCGACGACGACTGTTCCAGTGGAGACCCCAATCACTTTGCCTCAGAGTGGCGAATTGCTAGACAGGGCAACCGCTGTCACCACAATGTCACGTGTAAAAGTTGCTGATGAATCGGGTCCTTTGAAGCCTCGTCGTGGTGAGTTAGACTGTTCGTGCTTTGACATGGACTTAACTTTACTGGCCCTGTATTTTAGGCCAAATGTTTTTTATTAAGTTAAGTTAAACTTAATCGTTTCAAAAGCACTAAAAGTACGGACCCGTTTTTCCCCATTTAAAGGAGTCAATGTATTCAAGGGAAAAATAGACTGGGCGCCGGTGGCACTAATAGTGGACCTTTGAAAAGGCAGTCATAATATAAATAGATGACTGAGTGAGATTTTCTCCAGACGTTTTCCATAGACGTAATGAGAATTTCTTTCTATTTGTTTATCTCCATTGAAATATACGTAAATAAAATGAAAATCGAGAAACGTTTTATCTAGGTATAAATATCAAGTCCAATCGGTGAATATACAACATTCGAGAAGAGCTCCCTGATATTCACTGGGCTTCCTATGAAGCAGCAAGAGTCAGTGCAATTGTACGCAGCCCTAAAACCGCTATATCGCGTGGTTCTTTTACAACTAGCCTAAGCCTAATGCTTCAGGTCGTGTCCGTGCCGAGCTCAATTTTGTGGCCATGTATCCATTTATGTCAATGGTTAGGAGGCACAACAGGCTCGGACCTGTCCTAGACATTGACACACGAATCGGAACTATGTCATTTGAAGCTGGTTGACAAGTGTATTCGTTCTACTGAGAAACTACAAAACCAAACTAAAAATATAAAATCTGCCGAAATTTCGTGCACTTGCTTACCAGCTCCATGTTCTAACATAAAGGAGTGACAATGTGGTCCTGTACCGACTCTTCAAACCCTAGGATACTTGTACGTCAATGTGAAACCGATACCCGACTTTGATATGACTAACCTGTGTCGACAATAATGCCGCCATTGAACGAGTATCTGACAGTAGATTGGTGCATGCGGCAATGCGTCGTGTGAACGCTCCGGTATGATAATCCGTAAAACATGTCAACACGTCCACATGATGGTCGTGTTAGCAAATCGTGGCGTTCATGTAATGTATTGTGATCCTTCAAATGTGCGACGTCGTATCCGCAAAAATAAATGAGATCTTAACCGTTTTCCTAATAAACGTCTCTCGACGTTTCATATTTCTACAGGTCAGTATGGTAGACAATGCTCCCACTTAAATTCTATTCGATTGCCTTCTAATAACTCCCAGTTTAAGTGACCCCGTCGATGACCCGCAAGTTCCCAGGAATTGGTGGACAGTGTGATCCATCTTCAACTTGGTCTAACTATTTATTTACGTCGGTTCGCAAACGTTCTTCTACAAGTGACATCCCAGTAGTGTTTCTCACAAGACCTGACTCTTTGAAAGCTTATCCGGAACCTACCATTGCATGTAAGTCTATCGATATTTATATTTACTAACGTATTTAAGGAACAACGCATCCTTAACGCATTGCTGCCGTCTTTTACTTCGGTTGCTTTATCCTTGAGAGTGTAATCGGGAAAAAGACCAATGGATCCGAATTGATGTCAAATCTAAGGGTTCTTCACATAGGTTTAGTACTAACAAGGTTAAACGGCTATTTCTACAGAGAAGAGTAATGGACTACTGATACACTTCTCCCTTATTCTCTCCAGCTTGAGAGTATACGGCAATGATTTTCATTGTGAGTACATGCTACTTAAGAAGAAAGTATAATGTATATTGTATGTTTGTTCCGTGACTGTTTAACCGACCAGGAGACGATTCCTGTTATACTGAACAGTTTGCCAACTACTCATAGATTTAATCCGTTTTATGCTTACACGACAAATAATAATAATCTCAAAATGGTAGAATAGTTCTGTTGAGGAGTTGAGTCGTGAAAATATAAATGATTCCCAGTGCAATTAGTTGTTGAGGGGCCTTCTATTTCGGTGGTTGGTATTAATCATTTGCGAAGCGGCGTGAGTCAAATCATCGCCTGACGCAGCTTGGACCTTGCACATAAATCATCTATTTTCATGTCGTGTACCTCGTCTCCCGGATCAATTATAATAATCATCCTGGAATATCGTTATCACACACACTGTGTATACTTTTTACCCCTTAGATAATAACGGTACATTTGATGCCACTTTCATGATGCGACGTTCATGGCATCGGTTCATGTATATTGGGGATTTTCAACTATTCAATCCCCTCTAACTAATGACAAATGAAAAAAGGATAAGGCTGTAAAAATTTGGCAAATAGTCCCCGTTTTGAGATCATATGATTTTATCAAAATAATGAAAGCGGTTTTAGGGGACCTTACGTCCATTTATAGTTGACGTTATGCTTATGTACATATGAAGACTCAGCCCGCATAAATGCTCGGCATGAGAGTTTTTAATGAAGTTTAAGTGCAAACTTTGGAGTCACAACTTGTCCCAAGTATGACTATTTGGCGGTATTGTGTTTGTGAATGCAAGCCGTTATTTTACAGATAGACTTTTTAATGAATTGGTCGACATTATGCAGTCATTCAGAAGATTATGTGAGCATGTCTAGGCGGTAGTTTATACGTTTATTTGGAATACTATATATTCATGTGTTATTAACTGTGAAAAAATCGTCGAATGACTAAATATTTTCTATTATGGGATCGCACTATTATGGGATTGCATTAAACTATATGAGCGCTCAGTCTAAGACATTTGCTATCTTTAGTTATGGCTATCAGTTGCATATCCGATCTCGGGTTGAAACAGTTGAAATTATTCGACCTTCACAGTGGGCACCATCTATCATCTCCGGCGTCCAGTTTGCCTATCGCATTATGCAGCCACAAAGACCGTAGAACGAATTAGGGGAATGTTGTTTTAAGACAAACTTAGAAATCGCAATATGAACTATTACCGCAAACGACATAAGATATTACCGAAGTGAATGGTATAACTGTCATTGTCGTTATAGGACCTTGGCTACGGTGTCCAGTACGATCATTGCCGGCCAGGTGCTCATCAAATGATATTTCCGAGGTTTCGCTTTCCGTATAATGTGGAAGAACTTAGCTGTAAGAGTATGTGCGATTTGCCTTCTAAAACAAAGTACACTTTTATTATGGACTCCCTTCTTTAACTAAATTTTCTGTTATAAATACGAACGAAAAGAGTTTCTATTTTTAATCACACTTCGAAGCAAAGACACATATTAATCGAAGCTCTTACGGCTACAAATCTTGACCGTAACAAAGCGCTATGTAATGGCCGTACTAACAATTAAAATCAATCAGCCATTCGGGCCAAAGAGACTTGTTATGATATATTTTTGCACCAAGCATCGATGGTTTTCTGTGTCGATTTTGGAAATCAAAATCAACCCATAAAGGGTATACGGGTCAGAACAGTAGGGCAGCTCATCTGACGATCCCTCTGAAGTTTGATTGCTCATGACCTTGAACGTGGCTTCTAAATTAATGTCTTGTGTAGTTTAGAGTCAACGTAGTATTGAACATGCTCTTAAGAGCTCCGGTTCGCGTGAATACCCTCGGGCAATACCAGTCACAATGTTGCATATATCATAGCAATAACCGTGATTTAATCGGGCTAAGAGATTACCTGTGTGACCTTTAGCGTCAGACGGAGTCTCACACAACGAGTAACCTTTTCCTTACCAAAATTGCTTTTATGTGCCCTAATCAATAGCTAAAGTGCACTCTCTTCTATATGTCGCCAACAGCAGCAGCAGCAGCAGCAGCAGCAGTCGAGTGAGAATCTGTTCGTTAATCTAGCGGATCCGTCTCAGTATCAATTGGTGAAAGACATAGCCCGACATACGTATGGGCAAGGATAATGTTAAATTTTATTAAATTAGAGAATGCCAAGATTTACGTAGCTCCAACTAGCGATAGACGAAGGAGTACACAATAGATATTTTTGAATGTCAGCTCATCCACGTCGGTTTAGCGTCTGCAAAAGGAGGGGGTTTCTCCTCGGCACCCTCGCCTTGCTACAACCGATGATACGTTTCGTCAACCTTTCACCAAAAAAGGTTTCAGCCACTTGGCCCGGCACTTGACCAGGGTGACGTTGTAGGTGTGCGTTAGCGAACTCCACCCAAAGATCAGCTGAGAGGAAAGCTCTCGACCTTTCCTTCATGGGAGAAGGCATACAGGATGGTGTACGGTTATGCGAGGCAAATGGCCGGTAGGTGGAGGTACCGCCATCGCTGCCACCAATATGCCACTACCGTCTAGTTGGGTTTTCATACATCGTTCCTTTCCTCCCTCTCCTTAGTCTGCATTGAGCAGCGTAGGAGAGCACTACTGCTCCGGGCCCTCCTTGGGTAGCCACCCTGGGAACGAAGTCCAGGTGGATGCTGGCCCACGATCAGGAACAAGCTGAAAGGAGAAGCCGTTGTTCAACTAGAGACATCCTCTGCGAACGAAACCATAGCGCAACTGTTGAAGTAACAGGCGCTGTAACAACCCGCTCGAGGGAAGAATGTGTATTTACAACGTGAACTGATCGCGCGTGCGGCCGTTTCCGTATCGTACGTCCGTGAGGGCAGCTATGGCTATTCAGCTGCCGATCGGCATT
The DNA here is from genome assembly GCA_019614645.1 of Stratiolaelaps scimitus. NCBI lineage: Eukaryota > Metazoa > Arthropoda > Arachnida > Mesostigmata > Laelapidae > Stratiolaelaps > Stratiolaelaps scimitus. The sequence goes on along the minus strand of JABWDB010000024.1, from coordinate 881,236 downwards.
AAGTCCTTAGCCAGCAACGACAGGATCAGCTAAATAGCTGATATTGCATTAACAGTCTCGACGGGCGAGTGATCCGAAAGAAGATGAAGCCCTCATAGCACTTAGCGGTGATAACGATGCAGTGCATTTGCGAAGTGCTAACGCCCTCGATGTAGGCTTGTAGGGCCTGTTCGAGACGAATGTTTCACGTGATCGTGCTTCGCTTCTGGTCTAGACCACTGTAGCCAATAGCAGGGTTCGTCGATGATTTCGGCATCTTCAACTTTTCCTTGCCCGGAAGATTGCGCTGAAACATTGACTAGTGGCAATACCGATATGCACGCACGTACACACACATCTAACCCTGCTCTCGAAACTGGTCTTCACGCCGCGCATGAAGTTTCACCTCCGAAACCGCCCCAACGACCCCGATCCGACAATCGAAGCCGAGCCAACTTGTTTGCTCAACCATAAATGCGTCTCTGTATGACCTATCACATTTTGTGAATGATCACAACGATTGTGACAGAAGCTCTGTTTGTAAGGGTGGTACGATAACCCAAGTTTTAGCAGACCACCAGGGGAAGAAGTTGCCCACCGGTCTGATGAAACAAATCACAGAGACAGCTATAAGATCAATGAAATGCCAACCGTTGTATCTGTTTTATTTCTTCCATATTTTCGTCTTCATGTTCTGCTAGAATTGAACACGATTTGCAGTTGGTAGCACTTTCGAAAATTGTGGTGCTACAATTCGCCTATGCGACGTTTAGACCTGCACGTGCCTACACTAATATCATCTTTTGCTGTTTTCGTCGTTAGATGAATAGCAATTATCAGTTGATAACGTAGAAAACGATCCTTATCATAATCGAGTTAGAGCATTCTCGGGTTGATATAGCGCGCTGGGCTGTCCATTGTATCGTATGTTCCAGTGACCTTTTCGCGACCCGTGCTGTTCTATATACGAATTGTTGGACGAGACCTGCATAGAATTCGTCGGGTTCTCATTTGACTGGCGGTCGATTCTCGATTCAAATGAGGCCACTTAGAACATGCTCGGCTTTATGAAGAATATTAAATTATATTCTACTGATAGTGGCTCTATAGAAAGTTCTTCTTAGTTATAGAGTTTCCATAAAAAACCAACCCAACCTAAAACCTATGTATTTGACACTGCGTACATATATATTATTATATATTTAACATCCATATTTGAAGCGAGCTATATTTGGTAAAGGAGACGGCGAGATAACGTGATGAAACTCAACGCGACGCGAAATCGCGTAGCTCCTATCGTGAGGGACTGATGCTTGAGTTCGATGGAACTTGACTACATTGCCGCATTCGAGACAAGCTGGCAGAATGATTCTTCGTAACAGAAAATAGATGATTCGTAGCTACCTAAATCGAACAATTTGAATTGGCCTACGGTGCTATGAAATCAACTTACATAACTGGAATGAATTCGACATTTATCTTAAAAGAACAATGACATTTCGATGGACTCTTTCGTATTCGAAAAAGTGTAGTAGTGTCCGTGTTAGTGAAAGTGAACTCTCGCCGATAGATACCTTGGTGACGTTCCCCGAAGTGCCGTAATGGCGGACATTCTGAAAAAAACGAGGAAATAAATAAATAAATAAGAAGAAGAAGAATAATAAGCCTTCGGAGCAACATTGGATCAACAAGTTGTGATCGGCGGGTCGCCACTAGTGATTTTTTGGCAAACATCTAAAATATAAGGAATACATAGATAATAAACAGCAATGGCCCGCCGAATTCACGACTGTTTCGATGTGTGTTGCGATCCTATACGTGGTGGTAAGTTTAATTTATTGCTAGTTTAGACGCGGATCTGTTTACGATGTCTTATTTAAGATGCGTTTAATACCTATAGATTACTTAAGTCATATAATACGCATGAACGAAGATTGGGAGAAGGTATCAGACTGAAATAGAATATCTTGAATTTGTTTTTGCAAGCTAAAAATACCGTATTCACCCCTACACTAAGGTGACTAACTGGACACACTCAAGTAATAGAATGGCCAAGTTTTCCCATCATCCTGTATATTGGATGCCATATGAAATGGCGAGTAATGTGCTCCCAACAGCGTGTATCACACTTGCCTATTAAGCAGGTTTGTGACTTTGCAAGATTTCGCTCAGTTTGTACTACACCGTAAATTATACCTTCAGGCATAAGGATAATAAATTTGAGAAGTAACGATAGCATTACAAGTATTTATTTAGTTGTACAAATTATGCCAACATATGCGATGTGGTACGTGTGAGTTAGCTTGCAGGAGGTAATACAATGATTGTTCCCGCCGATTACCGTCTAATATATGCAATAGGCATTGGTGAAACTTGAACTGAGCATGCAAATCTACGTCTAAATATATGCCAGTATTATCATCATCACAAGCTAGACGTAATGTTGCCATCGCTGCTTATTATACAGAGACAAAAGAACATACAAAGGTTATCACAATCAAAGTATCATTTATTAGCTACTTATATAGATCTCTGCACAGATCTTGACACAGTCAGATTGTACAAGACTCGCACGGATATTTCTGCTACAATTACGATTATTTTATTCCGGCCTTTTTCGGGATATATTTTCTACATTGGAGCCGCTATCAAATAGAACCTTCACCCACATGAGATATATCTGAGCAACGTACAGACATAGAACTCTGTCACCACCCCCACTGTTCTCCGCCACAATAATGCTACCATTTCGTCTTTCATTCTACTTGCAATTATTATTATTATTCGTATGATTTGTGTTCACACAAAAGTAAAATGTGGTGCGGCGTACATTTAGGTTGTTATCTAAATAATATAATTACATATAAATTGTAGTAGGTGCCAATAATGAGTACAACTACTACCTTCACTGTGCTTTTTTTCATTTCGTGATTTTTTTTCTACGAAAACCAACGACGATGCTTATCCAGGTGAAAGGAGGCCAACTCTGTGGTTGTTGTGTTAATCTTCATCTGGATGTATAATAGATCTATACGCATAATTATGCTTTCACGATCATCCAGTCACGATAAACGAGCTAACTACAATAACCTATGTAGCAGTTTCTCTTTTTCCTTGAATCTGTTGTTGATGATACTTTTTTTTCCATTTTCCACTGCTGCTTCGTTTCACGTGAGCCGCTCACTGCGCTCTTCATACTTAATATTAGCAATGCCCATAGGCAGTGGGCCGCCGATGGTATGAGCCAAAAATGCGGACAATCACCGCGCAAAACAACAATGGCCACATGAAAATAGATTTGAGAATTTCCTTCGTTTCCTATGCTCGTAGAGTGCCCTACGATCTATTGATCAATACTGACAGCGGACGATATATTACACACACATATATATATATATATATAACGTGTTGTGGCGTAAGATAATAGTTAGGTTTCGCTACGGCTCGGTCACCGAATAATAAGAGAACGATCCTTTTGGCTTAGTGGCACTCTCACATAGAGAGAGAGATATACTGACGGGTGTACATGACGTTCGGATGAAAGCTGAACATACGTAGGCCCGTATTTTGATACGACACTTATCATAACTGATGGTATAGCTTTTCAAACAAAAATATGGCTCAATAGGCAAAGTCGTTTTTTGTGGCATTTTGTGTCCAACAGGACAAATAAACGAGAGCTGTGGACTCCCTCATCTGTATTGTTATTCAAAATGCGATACCCTCATTGTTATAAAATAATGTAAATTAACATCCAGGTCAATTAGAATCATCTTCTCGTAAATTGCCTTTGTAAGTATGGTCTTCAATATATGACGATTCCTATTCTATTTTTAAATTTATCCTTTTTTGGAAGCGTATGTGCGCTGATCGCATATCAAAATAGCCGATACAGATGATGATGGTATACTGACTTCAAAGGGGCCCACAGCATCGATTTGCTAAGACTTACGTGTTCGCTCATCCTTCCATGTGGAAATATGCAGGCCAAGCATATATATTGAATTCTGCCAAAGTAGTTATCACTAGAAACTATTAAATCCAAAAGTCTCCGGCACGTATACTGATGATACGAGTAATCCAGTGATCGCAATATACATCACAGTCGTAAGATTTCTCTGGAATGGATGAATATGTCGGCCCTTGTATTGTATCGCAATACACTGATACGATTGTTTCGTGCGATAACCACGAATGGCAACAATATACGATGATATTCTATTATATTGAGGTGGATTGAATGCTATCGTTTCTATGCATATTTGTCCCTTTTGACAGCCTTTACCATGCAAGGCCAATGCAAATAACGCATCGACAGACGAAGATAGGTTAACTCACTTAATGAGATCGCTGATGATGATGTACAAACACTACTATTCATAGAAAAGCAGATTCGAAGTATTCTGCTGTAACAGTTCTGAAGGCCCTACTGATTGTATGGTTCTTCTAATCATCTCTAATGTGCTACGGGAAGGCTCTATCTGAGACCGAAATATGGTGCTAGTATTCGAGGTGTTACTGCAGATGTTACGATTTTCTCGGTAGCGTCGTAACCACATTTTTATCCAATTTTACCAAACCGAACCTGGTTTATTGAAGCAAACTCATTAATTTGTGCCGTCCGTGAGACCCCTTCTGAACGAACCTCGTAGCACTGCCAACTGTGGATGAATATGAAAAGAAAGAAAGAAATATATATGGGTAGTCTACGACGTGTAAGTGAATATTGTCTAGACAACTAAAGGAGTATAGTCCCAAGACCTCCAAGGGTTTTGCAATACTGTCCCAACAGTGGATCTCAAGTTCTGGCATCTCAATTTTTTTCACTTCGAAAATACTGTGATAAACCAGTGGCGTACACCGCAGCAGCCGTGGCGGTTATAATTTGGATTTAGTACGGGGTGAAAATGTCATGCAAACTGAATTATCTCGTTGAATTCAGACAACAATTATAATATTGTGTAACGAGCTGCAAATCTGAGTCTGTCATTTCTGTCAATCTCGCTTTACTGCTTAGCTCTGATTCTCATATTCACTGAACGGCTAAATAAACAGGTCCGCCTAAAACCAGGTCCTGACGGGTGGATGGGACGAATTACGCGGAAAGGTTTACGGTTGGCAAGACCCCGCAAATCTTGTTGTGGCGGCGACGGCGGCAACAGCGGCACCCCCAGTGTTCGGCTGTTGTTGCTACGACGACGACGACAATGATGATGAATTGGGCGCTAGAACGAATTGCCTGTTGATGATTATAGTGTGGGGGAATGGGAGTGGACGGGGGTGGTGGTGTGAATAGTTGTGCTGTTCTTAGCGATCATGACATGGACAGACGGACGGACAGACATGTGCGGCTAGATAAGCTGTATCGTCTCGGGAAACCCTGCCCAGTGAGCATCTACATATAAGATGTGTTGTTGGTATCTGTTGCCATCCGGGTGCAGATGTGTGTTCATGTTATTAAATAAACGATGCCACCTTCCCACTCTCAATTATCATAAATAGTGAGAGAGACAGATAGTGAGAAAGATGGGATGCATTGGCAAAATACTAAAATAATATACTAGCCAATGCTGGGGCAATCCCACAAGGAAATTGTATTATTAGACGAGAGCGTCATCGACATAGGCCTCCTGCCGGCCAGCTATCAAATGCCCACATGACACAACACACATCTACACACACACACATATATATATTTTTTTTTCTTATATATATGTATAAAGATTGTAGTGGATTAAAGCGAGCCCACCGAATGACCAAAATTATCGTCGATTACCAGATTATCTTTCGTCATTACTTCGGAATGACACCGCTCTATTTTAAAATGGCTTTCGCCCGTTGTTTGTACAACTGCGATTGTGTCAACGACGACAAATGATTCTTGAAGTATTTTTTCGTCTATTGTGGTTATGCCGTTGCTATCAAGGTTGGCCTCGTGCAGTCGTCAAAAGAATTTCATAAGAAAATTAATACACCAAAAGTGCTAATCTCTCATTTAGCTGCAGAAAGCTGACAGTTATAGTGATATAGCTATTACTCTTTGTTTATATTAAGAATATATTTACGAAGCACGTCAAGCGAAATTGGTGGCAGCCAATGGAGAGTTCGCTGCATTTTATTTGACGTCGGCTTCGGAAAATGCTAATATCCAAGATTCGCCTCTGGTGGCATAAAACTAAAAAATGGTCTAATTTTAAATGAGCGAAATTTACAAAGAAAAATCGGCCATATTGATCGAATCAGGAATAAAAAAAAGGAGAAAAACAACAACAAGAGAATTTTCATCATCTTTTCAGACCTGATCAATTTGGATAACGGTTCAGATAGCGAACATGGCCCAGCTGATGATTAGAGCCGAGAGATGATTATATCAAAATATGAAATGCAAGGATGCTCCGAACGTTGTTTGCTTTTACCTTTGAGATTGATTCCCCATGTGATTATTTTAATGTACTGATTGCAGTTCGAAGGGTATAACTGTTGTATTATTTAATCAACCATCTTCAAACAACAAAGCGAAAACAAATGAAAGCCAGAGTAAGCGGGATGCTGGATGGTCAAGCCTGATTATGATTCAGACTATTCTTTGGTGTATTTTTAGTTGTTGTGCTAAATAACAATTTTATATTGAAACGCAAGAATGGACGGGAGCTAATATGCAGTAGTGCGTCCGTCGGTGAACAGTTTTAACGCTGTAAAACAACATTCTCCTGTTGTTCCTTGTTGATTCTTATAGCATGAGAATACTCTACTATTATAGTATAACTACGTTACTACGGTAGTCTCAGAGAATGGTACATCTACATAACGTGTACAATAATAACAATAATATATGCCCTAGGATAATGGTGGTCAGACGATAGGCACATTGGTCTGATGCGGTGGTGTTCGTTCGTCCTGTGGACAGACTTTGTTCGTTGGATGCGACGGTACATAGTTGTTCTATAGGAGGCCGTCGGGATGGGTCCCGACTTTGTTGCGACAACGAGTGCTGGCGATGAATGCCGACCGACCGACCGACCGACTGTTGGCTTCGTTGCGGCGTCTACAATAACAACAACAACAACTTCTACGACGACGACGACGAATGAAGCTGCTGCTGTTGCTGCCTGTACCACCGCCGGAATCTGTTGGTTCGCGAACAGCAACGGGGCCCAATTGACGACGCTCCTCGGCTGTCCACCGATCAACGCGCCGATTCGCGCACCTACGAAATGAGCTGCTTCATAGATGGCGCTGCTACCATTGACAGCTGTTGTCGCTTTATAACGGGTATAGTGCAGATACCGTTACAATTCTCTTCTTGTGAGAACAGAGCGGGGACAGAAGGCGTTGTTCGTTATTTTGTTTTACACCAAGTACACTTAACGTGCACGGTTTTCAAGAACAAAAATTCATCATATTGCTAGCCCACTGTGTTATACATTGAGGGTGTATGCGCGTGATGGACAACCAACACTAAGGGAAAATCAACATTTCGTAGTACGACAAATACATATTGTACTATGCTTCTTGCCACGTCAGTTCTTGATCATCAATCATTACCATCAATCATATTTGTTATCAATCAACCGCCTTATCTCTCTCCTTCGCTCGCTCGCTTCCTTTGGTTGACCAAATCTACGTGATCGCGGGTGGTTGCGTCTGGCGCCATCTACCGGCGCGTCGAGGCGCGCGCATCATTCGTTTGTCGTGGGGTCCAATTCGACCCTCGCCGAATGCTTGGCATCGTCGCAGCGGCTCCGGAATCCGGTGTGCGTGCGGCGCGTCGGATGGATCCGCGAAACCGGGAGGCCACCACGGTGGACGCCACCAAGAAACACCAGGCGTCAGCATCAACAACGCCTGAATGATGGTTCTGTTCATCGATGGTTCGAGTTCATTGCTGAACTAAGCTAATAGAAGCAGTATAACGCACGGCTCGAGACAGTAGTCGCCGCCGCCGCCACCCCCCAGTGGATGGAACCTGGCACCCTCGACCTAAAGAGGAGAGTTTCGGGGATACCGTGGGGCATTTTGTCATTCATGCACCATTCGGTGTTGGAATCACCACCACCACCACTACTACTAATACTGTGGATAATTAGTACCAAGAAACTAAGCAACACTTAGTCCATCGAAACTGACATCATCACGAAGATAGGCAGGATGTACGTGTCTCCTTGGAGATTCCGGCTGAGGACCGGAACTTGTGTGAGGCAATCCGACTAAATAACGTGAATATACGTGAACCAGTGTGTGAAGATCAATCGATCGGGTCGTTCCTCCTGCCCGTTGCGTGTGAGCTATGTTAAGTGGATGAGAAGTAGGAATTTCAATAGCGAGAAATTGGCGACGAAAGCGACCCTCTTCATCAGGATAAATCCACATCGATCTGGGGTTGAATCGTTATGATCGGAACCTCGTATAGTCATAGGACTAGTTAGAAGTCCTAAATTTCGATGAATCAAAGGTGCTGTGATTTTAGTCAATGGACGGATGTCAGTTACGTATTCCCGTGTCTGTGATATACATACATTGTTGAAATTATTCGCTTGCTGAATTACTAAATTGCCGTTGTACTTCGGTTAATCAAGGTACTAGTCACCACCTGTGTTATAAAATCAAAGAAGTCTAGAAAAGCGTGCTTGAGTGTGAACGTGAGTGTGTTTAATTGTCGCATTTGTGTCTCTAGATTTTCTTTTGTCTATGGAATATTTATTCGGAAAAGCAAGAACCACTGCCGTGTAGAGAAAATATGCCTTCACGACCTCCTCCTCCTCCGGTGATACCTGCAGGAGTCCAATCTGGTTACCCACTCTATTTGGATAATCGTTTGCGTCGGGGTCCTCTTCCGCCAGTTCCTGTACCTGTCATAGGTCCGGATGGTACAAACGTCCCGGTTACCAGCCGAGACTCTTATAGTAATAATAACAATAGTAACAACAATGGTGGGCAACGTGAGCCATTCTATCCCACCGCGGCAGACTACCCGAGTGCTTACAGTGCTTATAGTGCATACAGCGCGTATAGCGGAGCCTATGGTCCTCATCCCCCTGGGGGAAATGGTGACTACTTCCAGTCCGCATTTCCACTTGAAGTTTACTTCCCTTCAGTGTTATTTACGCAGAGCGATCGACCTAGAGCAAGATTGAAATCGTCGAGGAGCTATGATCATGGTAAGTACTCCCATTGGAAGAGCTGACCTTCTTATTGCTGCGGATTGGATATAAACATTTATGGACATTTTTGAGTGAGCATCGCTCTTACTAATGGAACTTCTTCTTCATCCCCTGCCCTAATATTAAACAATAAATGTATCGTATACAATAACGGTATTATCATCAGTATGTGGCCAGTGTATGTATATATACACATCTTTCCTTTGGAGTTATTCTTAGACAACTTCACTTTTAGTTCTCTCAACATGTTATAAAAACATACCACCGCTATATGCTGCTGATTATAATAATATGATGGTTGGTTTGTTGGTTGCTTCATTCGTTCTGTCGTTGAGTGGCCACTGTGTGGTGACACACGACAGTGATCACATCACATTATGAATGAATGCATGATCCTGCATACTTATAACACATACGTAAAATGCATACGTGTGACATAGCTAAACTGCCGTCTCTAGTCGGGGGCAGGTCTCATGTAAATGGTCGATATGGCCACGGTTGACTGTCTCACTATATCTAACCTGCCGTGTTAGCTAAAACACCTCTGGTAGTAGTTGTAGTAATAGTAGCCGCAATAGCAGGGGGCGATTAATGATATAATGATTACCACCATGGCTGGTCTATGCGCTATGCTGGCAGATATATAGATATAGATAGATATTAGACGTCTACTTTTCTCGTTCTCATTTAGCAGCGACTGTTGAGCTTCCTTCCGTTCCGTCCTACTGGAGCCATTGCGGTGACCATGCTTTAACTTCGTCCGCAACAAGTCCGAGTAGATTTGGGGCAAAATCGGATGTCGCCCGTCGACAGACGACCGCGAGCAGAGCTGCCGGTCCTCCGCGCCGCTGTTGTCGGAAAAGTCTATCGACATCGTCGGCTGCTGCTGCTGCCGTTTACAGCATAGGCAGCTGCCTCCGCGGCAGCGATAGTGCCGTGTGTCCATTGCAAGCGCGTGTTGTGTTTGCGCTGAAAAAGTTGCTCCTGCTGACTTCGCAAGAACAACACCAATACCAGGAGCAGAAGAAGCTGTACGTTAGCTGCCGGCGTTGGCAGGATCCCGTCGCGTCGGTGGCGGCTCCGCAGCTTAAACAGCCCCAACAACAACAACAACAACCACAACAACAACAGCAGCAAACATCGGCCGCTGCCGTTGTTGTCGTCGCATCCACCGAGCGACCAGTTGCTGGCCAGTGATTACAACAAGTGCATCTTGCATGTACAATGTGTCTGTCTGTCTGTGTGTGTATGGACAGCAAACGTCATCATTGCTTGCTTGCTGGCTGGTTGGCTGCATGCTTTGGTAACAGCGCAGGCTTTCGGACGGCAGGGCCCGAACCCGCGGTGGTGCAGCAACAGCAGCAGTACTAACATATATATATATATATATATACATATAGCGCTTATGATAGCGCTACTGGGGCGGTGATAATGCGAGCGCGGGGCCGTTTGCTGTTTGGCTTTGGCCAGGCCGAAGGAGCGTTGTTATGCAGTAGCGTTACGTAGGACTAGGAAGTGACTCGTTTGCATCTCTGTTCGTTCGTTGTCGATGTCGCCCCTGGTCGGCGTCATCTTCATCCTCTGGCGCTATTGACACCGTGACATCGTGGCGGCTGTAATAGCAGTAGCAGCAGCAGCAGCAGCGGCTAAACCGAAGACACCTATTCCTTGCATTCGGTTGGTCGGGTTTGACTCGGCTCTGCATAGGATGGCCGTTCTTGCTCAGATCACAGAGACAGAGCTTCGCGACCGAACAGGAATCGTGGCGTGAAGATGAAGACCACGAGAAGGACAACGCAGGGAACTATCAGGAGCAGAAAGAAGGCACATGCATGGATGGATTAATCGACATCAGCAGAAGGAGAAGAAGTATCGCTGCCATAGTTGACATACTATCCCGCTGCTGCCATTGCAAAAGTCAACTATCATAACAGAATAGACATTTACGTTTCCACAGACATTCGTACATGTGGACACTAACAGCAACAGTGCCAGTAGTCCCCCTGTCATCTGCCAACGACAGCACATGAGCAGCTGCGAGATAACGATGTTTGGGTGAATGGGATAGATGGGAACAACATGGCGCCATCGCCATCATCACCACCACCACCACAATCACTACCATCGAGAACAGTTCGATGCAATTCACTCGGTGTATGGGGACCACAACAGTAATGACAGCCGTAACACATATGCGAATACTACCAAGGGAACTTAGATTACGGTGCCTTCAACAAAAAGCAGCACAACAACAACAATAATAATAATATTAATGACAACCACAATACCGACAGCTATTTATATTCTACTATTATATGCGAGCATATATATATATATATTGGATACGATGCAATGCTGAGCTTAAGTGGCTAAACGATGGACCAAAATAATCCAATCGAATTTGTTGGTGTACGACTGCCTATCACTTGTCCATCCATAACTCGTCTCATGTTTCCCGCCTCGGCTGTCTTAACAACAACAACAACAACAACAACAACGACACCACTCTGTCTGTTGACTATTATATATTTGGCTGTGTGTCATCCATCTGTTCACTGGTCCATCGCTCGAGCAGCATCGCAGTTGTAAATGCAGGATAGAAATATGCGTAGATATTATGGACGAGACGGGGATGGTCGAAGATAGCGAGGGGTGTGTGGACGTTTGGCTCTGGGGATTAGAAACCCCAGCAGTAGCAACAGCAGCAGCAACTGGCCTATAGCAATCGAACCGATCCAGACTTTATCAACGACGACAATAACGCCGTAATGGGTTTGCTTGAAATCGGCTTATCTCGCCTAATTGATCGTTGAATGCGTACGCACGCGATACGTCTACGATTGGTTTGGTGACTCAACAATTGGAATTGGTCAAATCGCAGCAATGTTTCACACGCGTTATATTGATTAGGTGGGAATTATCTTTATTTGTATTACGTATTCCATTATATATATATATATATATATATATATATATATATGTATGTGTGTGTGTGTGTGTCTGTATATCTATCAATTCCTGGTATAGGTATTACGCCCTATATTTGATGTTCGCAAAACCGCTATAGACCAAAACGAGCTAAGGAGAGGGCAGGCAAAAGTAAATGGCGCAAATATTTAATTGTGAATCAAGCATCTAACCGCAACTAGTTCCGATAGAATTTACGCAACAGTTCTACTGTTACTAGTTCTAAAAATCGCACTCTGTCTTTAGTTTGATTCGCTTATGTGAATGTGAAAATGTATTCGACGTTCTTCCCTTTTTACCACAAAGAAAAATAGCAAAGGTGTGAATCTCTCCGGCAATACACAGGTTGTTCAAGACATTCAGGGGTTGTCATACAGTAACCGAGCCACAACATAGCCACTTCTTCATTCTTAGCGCAGTTCGTATTATTCGCCATGGGTTACTATTACTCGAATTGACTATTTAGAAAAGCTGTTCAAGATTTACATCTTGCTATTGGATGCTACAAACTTCGAGATCACAGGACTTGAGTAATCCCTATCCGCAAGTGGATCTAGTCAGAAGTAAACCAACAAACGTTCTATTCAACTGTGAGGAATAATCCTGCAAAAAACCCCTGCTCTATGGTAGGTTTAGGCTGTCGACCTTAATATAAATTAGGTGTCATGCACAAAATGTGTCTCTTTATTGAACTCCTGGTGCCTCGGGTTGGCTTACCTTGACACCGACGCGAGTGAGTACTTAAATCGGATGCTGCTAAACGTTATTAAGAAGGATTATTCATGCTTGTAATTTTTGTTTTAAATACCTCTATAGAGTTGTGGGATTAGCGTTCCACAATAAGCGGCAAACATCACGGCCGTTAGCAACCGATGCTCGCCGTTTGGGAACTATCTAAAACGGGGGTAACAAGATTGTTCACAAAGATTTACCTCTAGCTCTGCTTGCAGGCCTTCCGTCGAAACGCCCTTGCTGTAGGTATGATACAGGTTTGGTCAACCTTTTTTGCGATAGCTCTTTCACTCTCTCTCTCTCTCCATTTGTTTTTCATCCGCCATGATGCAAAGTGTGCATGGTTGCGACGATTGATGTTACATAATCATTGTTTGTCTCACTTGATATTTAAGGGTATTTAAGGGTCAGCTCGACAAAAAAAAAGATATTTAAGGGTACAACGGTCAAAATGAAGACTTATCATAAACCAAAGAACACATCCCTAAGAGACAAAGATATTATTTATTGATATGCTTGCTATAATGTTTGATATGTACATGTGTACGAATTCGATGGTAAAGTGTTTAAAGGATTGTGCTAATATGAAACAGCTGTAGTAGTTTGTGGTAAGGCCGTCGTTGATTGTGAAATGTTTGAGAAATTTGAATTGCTGCTGATGATGGTGATTGTTGCTGTTGTTGTTGTTGCTGCTGCTGGAGAAGTAACCAACCGCAGCGTGTACAGGTGGTTGATGTTTGATGCTGTATGATTTTCGATATGTGGGTGAATAAATTGTTAGGGCCATGTTGTGATGATTATAAGCCCACGTGGTTTCGCCTGCTATCAAAGTCAGCATTTACAGAGGCCGAAACATCACCCGCTGTAACGGTTCTTGTCTTGCAGCAAATAAGCAACAATATGCGTACAGATAGACAGACAGGCAGATACATAGATAGATACATGCTATGTACGTTTGGGTTATTGTTAAATTATTATCGTCAGATGGAGAAACAGATAAAGAAAGAAATGCTGCAGAGAGAAATATACAGCTCTCATCCCTTTGTTACCACTGAAACGAAAGTAATTCGCATTGAGCGATTTATTTGGTTACGGACAAATAATGGATGTTATTATTATTATTATTATTGTTTCTATTTATTATATACAGCATCATATACAGAAATAAGACAAGGCATGGTAATAGAAATTCTGACTGAATTTTCTGCAACATCAGCCGCCACGGTGTTAAACAAACAGATACACAGACACCCACGACAGACGCAGCCAGTGAAGAACATTTAGTGTTGTTTTTCTGAATCCTGAACTATTTTTTAAGAATAAATCATATATGATTACATATGCGGGAGATCAGCAATGAATGGAGGTCTTTAAAGGGCACTACCACGGATCCTTCTATTATGACAACGAGTAATTTTTATTTTGCAATAAAACTAGTCACACAATGAAGGCGCGTGACGACACGAACACTATGGCCTAGCGCTACATTTAAATCGCTTCTCTCGCAGATGGGAGTGGACAATATTCGATGGTATTACTGTGGCTGTCTTGTGCGTCCATCACACACACAGGCACGCACAAATTGCTAAAGTGATACTTTCGAGAGAACAAGAAGAGAACCAGATATCATGCAGATTGCAAGAATAAATGCATAACCTACCAACACGGGGCTAAGAATCAGCTCAGTTTGATAGGCGGTGGCCCCTCTTGTTGGTAGCGCTGATGATACAGAAATACATTTCTTTGTTTAATCTCTTCATAGTAGTTGTGGTTTGTCGGCCACTGCTGTGCATGAATGCATATATGATTATCTATCCAAAGACAATCAACACTTGAAATTAAAACGATAGATACGCCCATATATATATATATATATATATATATGTGGCTTAGGCTGATTCATTCACCTCTTGAAGAAGCAGGTTTTAGCCGATGGATTATCTGAGTAACATGATGGCCTAAGATGGCCATAAAAGTATCGACACATCGGAAGTACGACATGCTTTGGGTTGTTTATACCCAGGTTAATTTAATTACTTCTAAATGAGATTGGCAAACGTATGTATAGCTACTATGTTATGTAACCTATCTAAAACTATGTAAAAGAACAGCCTACAAACTAAAGCAGATGAATATTTAAAAAACGAATATTCAATGAACTATTATTCATCTCTATCATGAAGCGAATTCGAATTTCGGATTTTATTTTAGTGTTTGTTTTCGATGTACAACCGTGTAGTTATATAATGTAATATAAGCATTATTTACTGTCTAGTGATTTATAGTTTGATTTACACGCAGAAAGTACTCGAGGATTTTTCTTCATATTCATTTTTCTTGAGCTTGGGAGCACCTTCTTTTCCGAATCTAAGATGTGCATGTTACTCAGCGGACGAATGATTGTGAGGAATTCTGTCGTCCAACTATGATATTGAAATACAGAGAGATCTAGATCCGAATTGTTATATTGTATCTTGCACCGGAAATGACAAAACTTTCATGGGTTCCGTTTCTAGGTAAGGTGGCTATGAAACCTCAGTGGAACAGGCAATGAAACAGAGGTCGAATGACGTCAAACAACCAATAAATAAATCAAGTCACTCAAATTACAATGCAATCAGTTGCGTGACCTTGTCGTGATATGAATCTACCTTAATCTCAAACGGATATCGGAGCCAC
Source organism: Stratiolaelaps scimitus (assembly GCA_019614645.1). NCBI lineage: Eukaryota > Metazoa > Arthropoda > Arachnida > Mesostigmata > Laelapidae > Stratiolaelaps > Stratiolaelaps scimitus. The sequence goes on along the minus strand of JABWDB010000024.1, from coordinate 865,718 downwards.
TCTATTCCGATTTTGCGAAATCATAAACGGTGACCTTTAAAGTAAAAACCGAAAAGTCAAGTTTTTAATTTTCGTTGACACAGATCCGGTCAATCAATTATTTTAAATTTACAACCGATCATTAATAAGCACAACTATCGAATTTACAACTGTCGCAAGCATTGGTCATGGCTTCGAAATCCTAATGAATATCAACGATACCTTGACCTCAACCCAGTTAGGGCTTTAGCTAGCGCTCGTGGCCAGGTATTGATTCCGAGTTCCAAGGGGTGAGGGGTTCGGGGGCTGATTCATCGAGATGACTGCGCACGCGACGGAAACTTCGAACTCTGATCGCTCACTCAGCGAACCCACGTGCAAAAGCAGAGCTAATCAATTCGCTCGCTTTGAGAGTTCTGCTCGAACCCTTTGTACTGCATGTACTGTGCAGTGTGCCAACTGCATCGGGTAGTTGCCACACCCTTCATTCTATTATACGTTGGTCTGTCCGGAAATAAACAAGCTAATACTTCACCAAATACCTAAATTCAAGTTCTTTCGTTTATAAGAAATTATTCTGGTCAGAACTTTTTGGATACGATCAAAATGTGTGACAACCAAACCAGTATTTATTTTCATTCATTTATGCAGCTGATATCAGCCGGCAACTGAATGAGCCAGTAAGAAGTGAATTAGTAGTTAAATAGTAATTTTACTACGATCGTTGTGTTGAGAATTGCAGACTTACAAGTAAAGTATTGAGCATTATTATTTCGTATTTGTAAGACATTTTTACCCTGGTTTAATAAAATGAGCAAAGGTAAAATTCACTCTTTTTTGCTAGGCGATCCAACATACGACCAGTGATTCACGTGTTTACCTAGTTAAAAATAAATATGAAATACCACTTTATTGATATAATTACAAATAATTAATTACAATATTAGAATGTCAGAATTTAGGCCAGTAAGACATTTGTACAATGGCTCCTGAAACGATTCCTTTCGATTCGATTCCTTCGATATTCATGCAATGCGGTAATACGACATATTACCAATGGAATTTGACTGAAATTATTGTATCTAAACAGATAGAGAATTTAATTTTATTGTGAAGTTAATGTCCTAAAAAGCGTCCTACAAATTTAAATAAAATACTTTTAGTTATTAACAAAACGCAATGTCAGTATACGAGGACTTAGCTTTCAACAAGAAATAAATGTTCTTATGACAAACATATTACAAACTGTGTATTTTACCATTAATGATTAAGGATTAATCTTTCAAAATGGATTGATATTGTATGCAGGCCATGAATAGGATACCTACATCTAGTTACCCATATCTAATGTTATCTGAGAAGCTGTGAAATACACGTTGACTGATGCAAGGACATTGTCGATCTCTGATTTTTGAAATTTTTATTTTTACATAATATTAAACTCCAAGAGTTTAAAAAAATAAGCATATACACCTAAGACTAACTCCACGTATGTTTTATAGCCAAGTGAAATTAACTTCAGCCTGTCCTTCAATTAATTCTCCACATTCTAGCTTTGATTTGACAAGGGACTATTCCGGCCGTTCAACATTTCTACGAAGTTCACCAAGATACGGTCTTCACAATTGACAAGATCTCCATGAAATTTCGGGGAGACAGTGATTATCTTTGCCAAATGCGTTAGAACATCCTACATTTGACAACCCCAATGTCTTACGATATTCAAGCGAGGTCTGACATCTCTGCATGATAGACTGTTTTTGGCGACAGAGAGATATTGACGCGCAGCACGCAATAGGCCAACGATCGATTCCACGAAAAACTCCAAACAAAATCCGGGCAATGATTGAGCCAAGTGGCACTAGTGGCAGATGCGGTTTTTTTAAGATCCACTACCACTACAATTTTCGGCATGACATCAAATTACGTTTCCGTTGATTATCCATCTCTCTAAATGGTCACCTCGCAATAAGGAAATACCCGATACAATTGCGTGTTGGTGTGTTCTATTGTCCAATAGTGTAGGCATGTATAATATGTACACACGCAAACGTGAGATGAGAACGAGCCGAAAAATCGAGTTGGCCGCAAATAATCACTCACTAATAATAAATCGATAGAACGACGAAGAAGTAGAATCGAATATGAAGAAGAAATAGAAAAACAAATAAAGAGACACAACATGAATGAGATAGATATCGGAAGGCAGTTTGCAAGCGTCGTTTGGGTTACGCACACATACGCAAACCTCACTGGTTTAGCTTCCCTCCCCGTACTGCCATCGCGACCGATGCAGAGATGAAGACGTCATCGTAAGACGATCGGTGACTATACCACGCTCGAAATCATGTTGTTGCTCATGGTGGTGGTTAGACGTCACTGTATTCGAACAGAAGAGAGCTGATCGTTGGAACGAATGAACAATTGATGGAAACACAGAGGGACGGACGACGGATAGCTATGCGCGAAATCGATAAATATATTCAAGATCGAGTGGATAGAGCAGATGGAAGAAAGAGCCGGCTGCTGCTGGTGATGGTGATGGTACCACTGCTACCACCACCACCATCAGGTAGGGAGAAATCAACTTCAGAATAGATACACACATATATATATATATCAACTCAAAGGATGAGTGCATACTTTCTTTGAGGTAAGAAACGCAAGTGACGGACAAAGAAAGTATGAAGAACGATTATTGGAGATGAGATCGAACAGAATCGATTCCTTATACTGCACTTGATGTGCCTATATCAGTGGTTAGAAATAGCTAGAAGAGTCATATAGAAAAAGACCCTAAAGAGTCAGAATGGAAGGGATCTATGGGGATCTCGTGTCCAATACATTGATTTATTTATTATGTGCAATCTGTCTATACGGCAAAGTTGTACATATTTCTCGTGGGAAATGTGAAAATTATTACTGGAAAAGGCTTGCTTGTGTTCTGTGCATGTTCTCATGTACATTGTTGCTTATATTAAGGGGTGTATTTTATATTCGAATTTCGTGTCATACTTTTCGGTTATTAAAGCTCTCGACAGCAGCAATATTCAACCGCACTATAGCGTAATAATCTTCTTTAATAATTTTTTTACCAAAAACTCAAGCATTGTAAAAAACTACAGTTTCGTTAATGAACCACATTTGTATTTGAATATATATATATATCATTGGTTTCTTCAATTTTGTTTCTTCACTCGTCTTTGTGTCTTCTGTCTTTTTCTTCGTCGCTGTTGTCCAACGACAACGACGACGTCGATGGGGCATCCCCAGCCGATTCGGTCACTTATACAATAGTAGCGTCAGCCAGATCTTCCACTAACGAACGTTTCGTTAGAGTGAACGAATTGGTGGTGGTGCTGCTGCTGCTGCTGCTGTTGTTGTTGTAGCGACGCTGAGTTTTCACTCGTACATTGACGTCTTGCGTTGCTGGAGCTGCAGCAGCAGCTGCTGCTGCTACTGATGCCACTATCTGCAGTAACAGAACGCTGACGCTGCTGGTGCAGACGATCAAGTTTGTTTTTCGCTTCTCCACTGGCTATTTCACTTCTCAGTGGTTGTGGATACCCGACCTTTGCTCTGCCAGTCGGATTCGCTCGTGAAGTCAACAAATGCGTCGTTGAATTGAGATTCACAGACTTAGTAAAGGGAAAGATGGAGAAAGAAGTTTTGTGATTTCGTTTGCTCAAAAACCACTAAACGACGATAGTTGCAGCTCGTTCTATTATTCACTAATAGTAGTAATATCCAAGACTACGACATTTTTTTCATCGGTCCTTCGATTCATCATCTGCCAGATTTTGGTCAGCATTGCGACGTCGCTTTGTGTAGTGTTACCAGTGGAAGTATCTACCATTGTGCAGAAATTGTCATCTATGAGCCTTCGTTAGTGGTACGTAACTACTGCTCGTGGATCTGTTGCACAATTAACGATCGTAACAGTATTACGTCAATGTTCAGTGCGCTAAAGCAGTGAACATATTTCTCAAGAAAATCGCAGTTGCTTGATTTCAAGGAGTGAACAATCGCGCGGTTTCTCCGCCACTAAACCACGCGACTCGTTGTGATGTGAACTGTCTGTTGACCTCGTCCGGTCGGATAAACCTCCGTAAATTTCTCCCCCCCCCCTCCCCCCACCTGAATCGTGACCCCCGCGCCGTGACCCATTTCTCCCTTAACGTCCTCCCGTGAATTACTCACTGTTCAGTTGAAAAATATACGTCGAACGCCGACTCGTCTTGTCTACATTGGAAACGTTTTCTACATTTGGGTGACGGTTCTACATAAGACAGTGCTGACGTACCGCAGCAGATAAGCCGTGACCCGAAGCATCGCGCACAAACGAGGAGGTCTTGAAAATACGAACTCACTCGGTCTATCGTGGCACTCGCCTCAAACGGTTATCATTATTTTTCAAAGTGGACGTATCATTAAGGTGGTGATACAGCAGGAACCGTTATTGGCCACCTGCTGTTAACTATCAATTTCCCAAGGTTTATACAGCGTGTGAACATAACCAAAGAGACTCATGCGTGGCAGGCGGAGTGTCCAAATCACCATGTCTAGGAAACGTAAGTTGTTTAGACCAAAACGATAGAAAGAAAAGCCAATTTGTCGGAAAAACTAGAATTACTTTATAAAGACGAAGTTGGGCGAAGGGCCCCTTCCGTCTGGAACCCTCTAACTTGGTGCCTACTGAAAAACGCGTTACTGCAACACCGTTACGCGTACAAAGACATTTTAACGTTTATTCGTTAAAAGCTGTCCAATCTAACAAACTCATCTTATATACAACTTTGTTCATATGCCTTCACATAAACCACAATGAAGTTGTCCTTACCTTAAGGTAACTTCTTTGGTTTAGTGTCGGGAGTTATTCTTGACAAAGCTCAGATGGCTTCCATTGCAACCGAAACTGGAAATATAATTCTTTGCTAAGCCAATTTGGAGATCTGCCGCGATCTGTTACGACTCACAAACCATTTCAATATCTGATTGTTGTACCAGTAACTCCAACAGAATGTAAAGTCAAAGTATTTTTTTGTGCATTTTCATCGTCTTTCTCTCTTGAGACCTTTAACTAAAATTATTGTTATTATTTCGTTTGTATGTATCGCTTTCTTCTTTGGTCTTTAGTTTGCTTTATATCTTGGTATTTGTTCTTTATTATTCTCAATACAATTCCATATATCGCTACTTATTCGTGCTCCACATCAAAAGACCTCCAGTCTATGGTTCATGCCTGTTCTCCTGAGTGAACCGGATACAATCAAATAAAAGAAAGACGTTTCTCTTATTTCATTGCGGATAAATTAAGTAATTCATTCCCCTCAGGTGCATATCAAATTCATTGACTTCATATAGAGAGTCTAGTTGATATCCCAACGTTTTACAGCACACATTGGATATAACAAAAAATGCTAGGCTTTCGGTAACAACTTAGAAGCTTTCCATGCGATTTTGCAGGGGAATTATCAGATTCATGATAGAATTGGAAATATTTACAAGCTATTAAAGATAGCCTGGCAGGTGAACGCTTGCCATGGATGTCACTGACGTTGATAAAAATAGTTATCATAGAATGTTGAAATCATCAGGCGAGACACTGAAATCCGATTGTAAAAATAGGTCACATCTTGACTGAATGATGTGAGTGCCTCCTTTGCAATAAGCCCTTCTTAGGGCTGTAATCACAATGAATAGAACCTATTCTAGCAAATATTTCAGATTCGTTTGCAGTATTCCATGCGATCATAAATATTTGTGATGGCGACAGTGGTTCTGCAGAAAAAGCTACCCGCATGATAAGGAATAAAAGGTGTCTGGATTTGAATCTGTTGCGATGAAAGCTGCATTCTTGAGAAATTTTCAAAATTCCCAATTCAGGTAAAATACCATATTCAGGATAAGAGATTACACAAGTGGAACGCATAATGACTATGTAAACAGTCTTGAAGACACACGAACAGGGGAGAGAAGCTTCGAAGGAGCTGGCATATCTGTTTTGTTTTTCGTGAATTTTCTTACAAACAGTAACAAGTTTTCAATGAATGCTTGTGCGATAAATATGGCTTATTTGTGAATTGGGTTCACTATGATGATAACACTTGAGTTCACTTATTCACTCAACGAGGCTATGGCTTACACACTTACAGGTCGTACTCTCTACTTCTATATCTGTGCCCGTCGTAGTATGAGTATCATCGTGAGTATCATAATCATTTCCAGGGGCTAGAAAACATATATAAATATATATATATATATATATATATGCCCCAATGAAGTACGGTCAAAAAGTATCAAAATAGGTAACGACATTGAACGAGATAGTGAATTCAACCAGCAGTCGTGACTCGTGGCCGATGGATGTGTATTTCAATGGTGTGTTTTGAATTGTGACAACTCCGTGATCCATCATAACAACAACAACAACAACAGAGTGAAGGTAAATACTATAATTTATCTATATTGTATCTCCGTAGTTGCCGCCATCTTAAATCTTCTCGCACGTCACCGTTCCGACCCGGTATCTGCAGAGGAAACCTTCTATCCTTTTAAAAGTTGTTACACTATGAGTCATTCCGTATGAGTAATTATTTTCTCGATCATTTTTAGTGGATCATTATTGCATTGGTGGTTAGCTACGTTTGGCCATTTTACCGAAAGTAGAAGTGACTTGTGAAGCCTGAAATCCACCGGTTGGCCAAATGTACCATTTTATCATAATGGAAATAATCCACTTTTTCCGTACATATACACGTATTGAACCCTTTTGGGCGTTTGCAAATACTTGGGTTTTACCGAAGTGTTGCAATGCTGCGGGAAGCACGAAAATTGTTTATTATTTGATACAATAGGGGATTACCTTCACTCGTGAAGTCCACATGAGGTACCAGGATCCTTCAATGTCGAACAGACGTCACATGTCCATGCTTTATCTCATAACCAAACCATGACTATATACTCATACATAGAATAGGTATTGTTAAATCTGTCAGTCGATGGAAACAGTTATATATATATATATATATATATATATATATATATATATATAACGGTTTCCAATTATATATATGTATATATAAATAGAAATACCTCAAATCTTTATCACCTGATAGTGGGCATTTAAGATCTATGTAATCATAAAGAGAAATGTGCTTTCACCGCAGGAAATGGGTCGTTCTACCGTCTAAGCTAATTGGTTTGTAATAATGGCCAGACAGATTCAACTCTCTTACCCGATTATTTACTTGCCACAAAATTGCGAGAAACACTCAGATTGGTTAATAAATAATATCAGCAGATTTTTTTGGGTCAACGTCTTGGACAAATAATTCAGTTTTCCACTCTGTTTTGCAATACAGTATTTTACCTGAATTACATACGAATCGATCGTCATTTTATGGTGGTTTCGGGAATGCTTAATGCACATGTTCAGTCAGCCGTGACTAGTGTGGGACTCACAAACCCCACTAAACCCGTCTTCTTACCCACCCCCAAGGCTCGGAAATTGCTAGGCATTACTTCGATATCATTGGAGCGGACCTCCAACTTCTATTATCTCCTCGACCTTATCCGGTCACACATCTGCATGATTAGATAGGACATTAATGTTTGTCCACAACCCGAACACCCGCACACATCAAGCAATCTAGCTATTACTAAACATAAATCATGATGTGATATGTGGGTTGGCTGCATATTAAGAAGGACACAAATATAATTATAGTCATGCGCAAGTTGAGCTTATCAGACGAGCACCGAGTAGACGAATTCGAATAAGATGCCTCTAGTTTAATACCGATTGTGTTAACCTGCTTCTGAACAAAGTTGAGGCACGCGAACGCATATTTTTCACATATTTAAATATCAGACCAAATAATCAACTTCTAATTATGAAAGGCACTTTGTGTCAATAAGAAAAACACACACAAAGTAATCTGAGACGTTATCGGCTTTTCTATAGTAAGGGGTGTAAATAAGCAACGGCAGCCTTGTGTACAAAACAAATAAGAAATCATTGGTCTGACACATCAATGAATTACTTTCACCATCTGGTATCAAACAACCAACGGGGTCTGGGTGGGAGCCTAGAAATGCACTAACGAACTCGAAGAAGAAGTGAATTTCATTCTGTCAAATGCAGAAGCTGAGTTTACAGCCATAATACATTTTGAAGTTAAGAATAAGCATTAATCATTTATCTATTGATAGTATACCTTCCAAATGTGAGAATATTGTGAGTTATGTTTTATCGAAACCCTCGGTGAAACAGAACAAATATGGGAAAGGGATGGCCGCCCTCTCTCGAGTTTTCCCGTAAAGTTTTATCTAATTTTATAGGACACTTCTCATGTAGTTACTTCGTGATCGGTTTTTATTATAAAGTATATAGTAAACGTTGTATATTTATTATATGGTTTAGTGATAATTCAACAAGATAAAGATGGTTTGGCAAAATTGAAAAAGTGCGATTGAGCCATAGCAATAGGATTTTTTTCAAGTTTGCGGCTTGAGTGATTCTATGATAAATGGCACAAACTGCATTCGACGAGAATAATAATAATTCCAACTTGATACAGTGGACAAAATGCTATCTTCGGTAGGCAAACACAAGAACTATTTTAATTGTGATCACATATTGGTTTCACCATTATTTACAAAGTGTATCTGTGTGTGAATATGTGTGTGCTTGTGTATCTTTCTCGTGTTTCTTCGACGAGGTATACATATAGATATAGAGTAGATATCAAGGAGCGATCTTCTGTTGAACGCATTTCCAGCCACGAGGGGACGGCTCAGTCTTGTTACGGAGTGCGTCTTATCTAAATGGAATTCAAACCGATTTTTTTACGATCACTGTAGTTAGCTTCATCGTTAAAGTAGATTCAATGACAGCTCAGCAATGAAATAAAAACAATTATGAATTTATTTCGTTTCGATGCGTCCTGTATATTTAGATGCGTCCTATATATTTAGCATTTCAGGGGAGTCGTTTTTAGGTGGATATTTCTGTTTATAATCATAGTATATGTGAGTATGCGTACATCTATTCGTATGAGATTCTAACGACAAAGGAGTGTCTCATTTATTTTTTCATATTCGAGAAGTGCCCGTAGTTCCGAAGGCTGGATAGTTTTTATATATGTTGATTTTATCAATTAAGTACCCTCCATTTGAAGGAACTACTTGAGAACGAATCAGTTCCGACGGATCAGTGCTGAAGCATATTTGGCAAAACGAAATAATTTACGGAATATCTACTATTCCAGGAATTCCAAGAAGATAAAGCTGCACTATATTGGCCAAATGCTCAAATGATGTTCGATAGCCAATTATATTCCCTAGAGGATATATGTATTCTTCATAAAATTGTACAAAAAAGTTATTACCATTATTCTTCTCTTACAGACAAGCATCCTCATACAATTGGGCCAATAGCTCTGAATACAACTAGGCGCGGTAGTAATAATACAAATTATAGTACAAAAATATCCCTTCTAATTTGCTACAAAGTTTTACTCGAAGCAAGTATCCACATTCTGTCCCTTGAGATTTCTGAGATAACGTAAAAACGGTACGTCAAAACTGTTCATTAACAGTTGACTATTACTGTTCATTAAAGGGAAATACCATGTTTCGAGTTAGTCCATTATATTTATTTCGTATGTAAATAGTGTATATGCTACGTCAGTATACTGCTGTCACACGATATTTTTTCGGCAATTGACCGATTTACTTTGCAGTAAATTGGCGAAGAGGGTCAGAGCGGCCTATGATACGGCGGCCGAATTGTCATGATGCCGCATCTTTCGATATTATTTTCGGGACTCTGCCCTCGCGGGGTCCCGAAAATCAACTTCGTTCTGTCACTCGATAACCTGAAGATGCCCTCGTCTAGATTTGACCCTGTAGCAATGTTGATTGTGACGGATGATAAATCTAAAAGAGCCACCTGTGTCTAGTCACTTTTAGCTGCCTTATAACACAGCCGATACCCTAAATCCGCTAAGGTCAAATCAATGCGTTACATTCGATTTCCTTATAGGGATGACATTAGACGGGTCCCTTCGTAGTCTACGGAGAAGAGTGGACCACCACCACCATCATCATTGTGTGTGTGTGTCTATAAAGCATTCCCCGGGTGCCCCGCCGCTTCGCGAGTGGGCTACAATTTACTAGGTAGAATGTTGGTGGTAGAGCGTAGCTGTGGCTGTGTACGCTCGTTATTACGCGAGGGTGAGAATATGGGAGGGTTGTAGCAGCTTTTTTCAACCACTCAGCCGCTTAGCGCAGTCGGGTTGAGCTGAGCTGCCGGCTGCTGCTGGTGCTCGCTTCGTGCCATGCCGGTGATGGTACCGTTATTCTTCTGAGGGAACCCCGGGAGGTATTTCGTAGTTTACTGCAGCTGCCGGTAGTTTTCGGTCTGCGAAAAACTGAACATTATCCACCGTCCAGCTGCCTCCAGTGCCGTCCTTTGCACGTAACGACACTCCAATTTGTGGCATAAATAATTGGGGTTCGTTAATTTGCTGCTGCTGCTGCTCCTGTGTACGATGTACGAGCACACAGTCGAGGCAAACGCCTAACCATCAGCAGCAATAATAACAACATCAGATAAGTAGGACACAGATTGATGTCTGCCGGCATCAACTGTTGCACCACCACAGTGTGGCACTCTAGGTGAATACCGTGTATCTCCCGTCTGAACAGCCTTGTGAACTTGTTCCCACGGACCTATTTCCCAATGTGCTTATTTTCTATTGTTCAGTAGTCGTCAAAATCGAATGTATCGGAACGCTGCCTCATTCGTGCTTGGCTTCATTATGTTCACCTAGTACATGTGATGATAGTACTATGCGGAAGGTGTCAAAAAGACAGGGTAGCCACTCTGGTGAGATTTGCTACCTAGGATATTCTAGCTGAAAAACAAAGAGCCAACGACGAACGTAGTGATGCGGTAACGTGAGGAGATATGGGGGACCACCCAACGGAGAGTCGTAGATATGATGACGGCCAAAGGCTCGAACAGAACCGAACAGATCGTGTGGATGAGAGGATGATGTCGATGAAAATGATCATATGTGGTCAATGTGAAATATGAGGCAATTACAGCAACAAAAGTGAAAGACTGCAATTGGGGTTTCCCAATTTTAGTCAATCGTATAAGGTGCTGGCTGAAGATATACGCAAAAGTGACGGTGCTTTGTGTGTGTTCGACCTTCGATCTATGTGTTGCGATGGGAGCAATAGTCCAAAGGATAAGGCATAAACTATGGTGTAAGTAACGAAGTATTTAGTGGTAGGATGATGATGTTTACTATTGAGCACATTGAAGGTGTCGCATGTACCAGTTAAGATGCAGAGATTCGTTTCAAGCTAGTTCGAACCCAAAGAGCCACAACCCTGGACTGAGTAGCTTATCTTCTCTCCATCACATTCCCACCCTGGTAAACTCCACTTTTGAGATGTGGCAGCTTATGGATGTCCACCTGTTGCACTCCGTGGAAATCACACCATCTAAAGTTAAACAGGGAAACGTTTGAACGTTATTAGTAAGAAACCCCACTTAGTCATTATCGAACAAGGCTGAGCAGAATTTTAAATATTTTAAGGATATTATTATCATATGGCCAGTATATATATATATTGTTGTCGTGTGCACATATCCCCGAAATAATTCACGACCACCATAACCTTGTTTTTTCCCTTTATCACTTAGTGACGTAAACATGTAATCTGCTGTTTCGACGAAATCGAAAAGCCCGAGAAATCGCTTTGCAAATTTTAGCAAATGTTTTCGAACTTCGACTTTTAACGACACGTATTGTATTGCCTCGGTACAGGCTATAATACGCATTAGCAATAGCAACTTCAGGTTCTTGTCTGCACGCTGACTGTCGATATATCGCCGCTTTCGCGTTACCAATCCAACAGCGAGTAACCTTTCACCAGCAGAAATCCACTTGAGTCGAAATATTGGTTAATGTCGTAAATCATCATCGTCGCTGTTGTTGTTGTTGTTGTTGTTGCCGTTGCTGCCTCCGAAACGGGTGGCCGTTTACACTAAACAGCCCCAGCAGCAGCAGCAGCAACAACACAATGTAGCCTTTTGGTTGCTTTTGCTTGTCGCTATCGCCGTCGCCGCCGTCGCGGCCGCCACAAACAGACACGTGTTTGGGCTCTTCTGAATCTGTCTGAAACTGTTTATTTTTATTGAAATTGCGCCGCTGCCACGATGATAACAATGTACAATCTGTTTGAAAAAAGAGATTGTTTATTACACCAACAACAACAACTACTATTATCATTATTATTATTATCGTTTTCATCACTATTGAAAGAAATTTCGTGATTCAACTATTTATCTTCAAATTTTATGGTCGTCGCCCATTTTCATTATACATTATTATTATCGTTGTCTGCCTATTGGCATTGTCCATCTTCGTCGATATTTGCTGCTACAACTGTTGTAGTGCTGCTACACATTTGTGTAATGTTTAACGCCATCAGCCGCCTTAATATATCGTCGCGTCGGGTATTCGCATCAAACAGGTGACCCCCATTATAGCCCCTGTGAGGTGAAAGGAAAAATAAGCGACATTGACCGCATCGATATTTTCTTCATATGAACTGCACTTGACAATTGGCCAATGATATATCTAAAATAAACAGAACAGCAATTTACGTTAGCTAAACATACCACCGCGCTCAAATCATTTAACATCGTGTTGCTCCAATTGTTGTATTCGTGCATAAACGTGCAAACAATGACGAAAGTAAATATTAGGCAAAACTGGCCCCTCGTAAAACCTACTCAACATGATGAGGTGTGTAATATTGATCCTTAGTGAACCTTTCAGCTGTTGTCAAAACGACTACACTACTCACACAGTCTATCTCACAAATATGTTATTACATATTTAAAATGTCGGACAGGTAGCGGGGAGAAGCGTATTGCTTTTTCTTATTGAATTCCCATTTGCATTGTGCCATAGATTGTATTTACATTACCATCTCGCTGTTTATTTACAGCACCACCTTTATGATATGTAAACAAATGTAAATGTAGCCAAATACATGAACGTGTGTTTAAATAGCCAATGGTCAAAGTTGAAAACTATGTGGAAAGGTTATATTCGCATGATTGTATTATATTTATGAAAATCAATGAATTGGCGTTGAATGTTTCAATACACCCATGATACACTGGTGGCATCTATTCGATGATTGAAAAGCTTTCGAAAACCGTGGGACATTAAAAAATTTGACATTCAGTAATGCAAATAAAATTATAATAATAAAACAAGGGTATTCGCGAGCAAATTCTTTGACATGTTTGCCACAGAGAAAGACAGAGATTTCTTGAGATGTTAGTCTCGTTTCTTGAACTCCAATATAAATACTAGCTCCCAACAATAGCACTGTACGTTCGAGAGCTGGTTAGTATCTCTGTTGGTCAAACATCCGTTTTTGAGCGACTGCAATACGAATCGCACTTGAGTGTTCATCCAGGTATAACCGAAGCCAACATTTTCAAAACACAAAATCATATTACATTTTCATTAATCTTAGTGATAGCACTGGTAAACTTAATATCAATGTTGTCCTTCGTTGGCGCCGTTTTTATGTTGGCAAATTTTCTCATTATCTGCATCATTAGGGTCATCGCATTTGTGCGTACCAATCTTTGGAAATGAACATTTTGAAATCGAGGATTTCCGTTTTTCCTTTCTTGGGAACTTATCACTGTTTATAGTCTCAGATATTGTGCTAGACTTTCCATTTCTGTTCATCGAACAGATGGAAATTTAAGGCAACGCGATGGTGTCCCGTGGGGAACACTTTTAGGTGACCATCAGGCGGAATCGTTTCTACTTTAGTTAAAATTACCTCATTTGCCTTCTGGTACACAACGACTGGTAAGTTGGTCAAGTGTCCACGTGCCAAATGTTGCCACTTGGAAACACACAGACACACACCGACGATAACAGTCAGCAGACATTACCTTGGCCACCTTAAATTTCGTTCCTTTCCATTGTCATTCTATCTATAATACTTAATCCGTCACTGGTCAATTTTCCCATCATTTTATCTTCGATCGAAGCTTCATTGTGATGACTTGAATCTGCGGCATCCACGTGTTGAGTATTCTGTGATGCACGTTTAACAGACAGACGACACATATACATGAGTAAATGAAATTCGAGTTCAGAATCGCTTAAGCTGATTGAATTTCTCAATCTAGTCAATGCGAAATAAATTAGTATATAATTTCCAATCAGTCATCATGGGCGAATATTCCCAGCCTTGCTTCGAGGACTTCCAGCTGATGATCAACCGAAGGTTTACGAGCGAAGTTGGCAATAAGATGCAAATAATGAGATGAACTACACTAAAGACCAATGGGCCAAGACAGTGCTAAATATGTAGGTCAATATATCAGTTCTTTTAATTGATTTACTTTGACATATTCGAGACACTAATGAGATAATTAGTGACGCAGCAGGTTCGAAGATCAGTGATCACAAATTACTTCATTAAGCTATGTGTGGTTAACTGCGCACAATTAATGTGAACTTCCATTAGCGTTGGCTCCCATTAATGTTTAAAGATTAATTAAGGGTACTTTTTTATGTTAACTGTTTTTGAAGAGAATTTTATTACTGTAACAAAGAGATCACACAGTTTTGAACAATGGTGAAGATGACAGATCAACATAATTCTAATTTGGCACATTATCCTTCATTTAGATTATTTACAGTATGATAGGCCATATTAGTGTTGTACTGTCATCTTCAGGATTGTGCAAATTTGTGTAATAAACAAGAAACAGTTATTTACAGTGTGTACATTAATTGACTGCATAGGCGTTGTCCATAATTTGTCAGACCCTGTTGTAATCTCAACAGCGATCCGGACAACATTGCAAGATGTCCTGGTATACCAATTAAACTGTTCATGGTGTTCACGTGAAGGTTGTATACACAAATAAATAACTAATAGTTTTTTAAGTTAGATAATGGTTCGTGCAAAGCGGACGGGCTTAATTTCTTAAAAGTGATATATTTTGGCCTCTTCAACTTACAGATACGAGGATGCTGGAAGGCTGCGGACGCGTCGTGAAGTATTCATTGTTCGTAGCCAATCTGGTCATCATGTTGGGCGGAATCGTCGTGTTCTCAGTTGGCGTCTGGACCCTCGCAGATAGGTTAGCAGATCGGAATCAATTTTGTGAAGGGTTTTTTTTGTTTATTCCATCTCTTTGCAGTTATTCACTAATTGGCTATTTCAATAGCTGCTCTATTGATTATTCTAAACAAACAGCAGCTGTTGATTACCTCTCGACATGAGAGACATGCTGTTTTTATAGTTTATAAAGAGACGAGGAGGAAGTGCTCTTTGCAAGAGTGAGCACTGCCAGGAGGAGACAATCCTCTGTATGCAGGGGATGCAAACTATGTGATGATGACTTATGGGGATAGAAACAGCCTCTTACCAGCTGCTGTTGGTAACGATTATCTCGTGACAAATAGAAAATTAGCAGCAAATGATTCTATCTCCGTTCTTTTTCATGCCGTTCCTAGGAGCTTCATGGAGCGTCTTTTGGGCACCGATCTGTACGTGTCATCGGCCGCCATTCTGATTGCAACTGGTTGCGTAGTAACCTTCGTCTCATTCCTAGGGTGCCTTGGTGCATTCAAGGAGATTAAGTGCATGCTTTTAACAGTAAGTAACCCTAAATGATAGTGTTTTTTCTGAACTATGAAACGCATACATATGTTTTAGCAATGGGAATTAGGCTGATTTGAGCTACTCCTCGCTGAAGGCACAACATACATACAGCAGTATGGACAACTTAATTTAACTAAAGAACTCCCATGCAAGTAGCATACGTAGTACGAATGAGTAGACATAGTATAACCTTATCATCTCAATGTATAATGTTACAAAAGTCTCATATAAAATAAAACGGAAATCTCATATGAAATTGCCCGGTGAAGATATGATTTTGGGTGGACGACGTAATAACGAGATTTTTGAACAGCTGCTGTCAGATGCTGTCAAAAGTGCGTTTGTCATAAAAACGTGACAAAACGAAGCTCAGGTACTTTCGAATGATCCAACAGTTTGGGACAGTTCGACCTCTCGTCCATTTATTGCTATGATATTGCTATCCTGTGAGTTCGAATCAGTCGTTCTTTTGAATGTATTCCATAGTACAGAAGTGAACAAAGTGACAACAAATAAAAACATTTTCATGAAAGGTTTCAGTCGGAGCCTTTTCTCTCATCCTCTCCACCTGTCCGAAGAACGTTGCTCGTTATCTCTTAAGTTTCTGTTTTTTATTTTGTGTTTTGGTAGTATCGTTTGCCATTAACAAATAGGGGTCTCATTAATCTTATGTAATATGGTCCTAAGGAAGCCTACGACCATTTGCGGTTGACGTTATGTTTTGATGTGATGATTCTATGCTCACATATGAAGATTCAGACCGCTGATATACTATTCAATTCAATTCAAATACTGCTGTATTAATCCGAAGAGGTCGGCAGAATGATGTGGAATAATATATTTGTCTCAATAGGGTATTGTTGTATAACGTTGCAGCCATGAGGACCATGCCTTATAGACCTGCTGGTGTCCGAACCTTAGAAACCAGAACTTATCCCAATAGTCATTTTGTTGAATTTTATTTCATCCAATCGGTGTTTTATTCAATATATACTGGCACAGACTTGGAGCTATGGTGTTTGCTGCATCTACCAAATCTAGTAGATATAGAATTCTCTCCTCGGAAGAGCAACACTCGATTCGCTCTCTCAGAGATATCTGTTCCTTATCTGCACGCTTTTAGATGCGGCGGAGGCCATATCCTTAAGTTAGTGCAATAGCGGATACTACAGAGCAGTGTACCAGTATTTGGTCGTTCTGTTTTGCTATTTCGGACACTGGATTGATTTCATTAACCAAATCCAGCTATGTTTATTAGAAATCACGTAAAGCTGCACATGGTGCCGGTTAAATGTGCAGGTGAACTCGCATCAATCGTTTGATAATCACACATTATACATATGCAATGCTTCTGCTAGCTCCAGCGTCCATGCACTCCCATTCATTCGTCCTCCAAGCGTAGTTGGAGCTTCCAAAATATTGATACGTCGAAGAAACCATCAACCTCTTTAGCGTATTTTAAGGTCTCTACAAGTATTCATTCAAGCTGATATGTCGCTCTCCCTCTCTCTCTCTCTCTCTGTAAGCGAACAAACATTAGTTCAGGAGCTGTGCAAATGAGCATGACAAAATGTTTCATCTCTGCAGACACCTGCTTCTCTGATCTCTCTCTCTCTCTCTCTCGCGGACCCTGGGTTTCAGAAATTGCATCCTACCTCATTCCTCAATTATTAATTACAGAAATTTTCACCAAAGACTTCTTCCTAGCTACGCTTCAGAGATCAGTTCCCGTTAACATTTAACGCTTTGTAAATTCGTGACTGGGTAAATGTATCGCTTATTTTGCCACCATCTACCTCACTCGAACGGTTAACACGTCTATTGGTGTTCACATTTACCTGTACCTCTTGTTTGTTGTGATCTTTGTGTCCGAAAACGTAAATGATCCTAAAACGAAGCAGATCGATCTTTCTTTTTCGTTTTAACGATATCTCCGTCAAACAAAAAAAAATAGAGACAGACGCAGCATTCATCTCCAGTATTCTTAATATCACGTTCTAATAGATACTTTAAGATAGAATGAGTTTCACTCGGAAATTTAATTAACGTATGTAAGTAAACAACCATATCCACGCGACGCTATGTGTGTCGTTAGCGCTATATTTCTGGGACACACTTTTTTTTTTATTTCGTTGAACCTTTTCGCTTATAAACGTTTCAGAAAAAATGTTTACTCAAACCCTCATTAAAGCGAGTCATTGAAAACGCTGCCATATACGATCAGTCGGGGTTGCATAGAGTGATTGCGTCTGTCTGGAGCGACACTTGTGGTGACGCTCGTGGTAGTGGAGATTGGCAATAAATAATAAATTCCCTAAGTACTATCATTTGTTTTTGCTCGTGTGATATAGCCATGTGAAAGGAGAAGTTAACGATCGCGTCATAGCGGACATAGAAAAGGAAAGCTCCGTTATTTGTCTATATCAACTTGTTTATCCCATTGACATAGAACATTAGCATTAGCATCCATTACCACTTTATTAAGCTGGCATTTTAACTATAATTTGTCGACAAAGATGTGCAATTTAGAAAAGAAGTTTTCACCGTTTGCAATCGTAACCAGTCCCTTATTTTTGCTGTAAATATAAGCGCGTTAATGATCATATAGCAAAAAAAAATATATATATATATGTATATATAAAGAATGTATATATATATATATATATATATATAAAGAATGACGATAACACGTGTGTCTCGCTCTTTTTTTTTGGGTTTCGTCGCTCCATTGACTCTTTCAACACAGAGGAAGAATGGATGTATGGATGAATGTATGTATGACAAGAATAATAGAGAAATCTCTTTCATGTGAGGTATTATATCAGTATCATTAGTAATCGCTGGTCTCTGAAATGGTTGATCTTGTGGTTGTTTGTTTCTTCTTGCGGTGGATTTCAGTTTTTCGTCATCCTCTTCATGTTGTTTATCGTGATGATGGTTGGCGGAATTCTCGGCTACGTATTCCGAAATGAGGTGAGTCAATTTTTTCATTCGTCATGAAATCCAATAATAATATTAATCTTATTATTATTAAATGCTGTCCTGATCAGAAGTATCTGGTTGTAGGTCTATTCTTGTTGAACAAGACAACAAGGTTGGAAATTGGTTTCCAATATTAGTTATTTCTATGGACTAAAGTATAAAGAGTAATCATCGCTGAATCAAGCTGAACATTAAACATTCTTAATCTTGGGTGGGGTCTTGTTTATGTGATGGATACAGTAAAAATATCATGATAAGGAGAAAAACGATTGCTGAAAAGTATTTGGTCTTTGTCAACAATGGTGCTCGTTTGTATTCTGTTAGTCCGCCTTTTAATCGGATTACTTTAATTAGTCTCCTTATCATCAACTCGAGTCCGATTTAAGCGTAGGATCATTGTCTTGTTGAAGAATTTGGCCATGAGAGCTATCTCGCCTTTATATAGAGGGTAGTCAATTGTCACGAAGAACGCTTTGATATATCACATAGTTCACTGTTCCACCAGTAAAATGAAAAGGTGGCCTGGAAGAACCCTGGAAACAACCCGAAACCATCATAGACTTCTTCCCATCGTTAAAAGGTGGCCCGAGACACTCACGCACAGAAGGCCTAATCCTATCACCTCCATAGATACTCTGGCACAATCTTGTTCCCTCTAGCTCGAATCTCGATTCGCCTGACCAAATCATTGAGAAACCGGTCGTTGTTTTTATATAACTGGGCATTGCGGCACTATTTTCTGATATTCTGCTGCTTCCTACCAATATACCTTTGGGAAATGTCATTGTCACACTCAGGCACATATTACATGGCTAGTAGATATTATATCTTAGATGCTGAACGAACAACACCAGTACAGCTGGTGAAAAAAGAATGAGCTTGAGTTCTGCATATTCTTTGCACTAAAAGATCATTTGCCTTCAAACATACCTATATATATAATATATATTTTTTATAGAACTACAATACATAATACACGTCGTATACATAATAATAGCCAACGCAACTGAATGACTACCACATCTTAAATTCTCTAAGCTTAAGTGAAATTTAGTTACTTAAACGTGTCTAACTACGTTAGATAAAGTCTTCATCTATTATTACTTACTAAAAGTAATGAAAATTCAATATTTTTCAGGTGGACGAGCGGATGTACCAAGAGATGCTGATGTCGATCCCGATTTATAAGAACGATTCGGTCGTCACCAAGGCTTGGGATGCCGTCCAGAGACACGTAATATCAGCAACACAAAATCATAATTTCCTTTCGAAACTGATTCTTTACTAAAGCAAATAGATCTGGTTCGAAATATCGTAAAGGATATACAAATTAGTTACTACTATTTTCACATTTTCAGCACTCTCTGTTTCGGGAGTCTTCTTTTTTTAGAATTAGTTACAAATGTCGAATGTCCTCGACGGTTTTTTTTGCAAATTTCAGTTTAAGTGCTGCGGCATTCCCGGGCCGATTCCAAATGAGAAGCCGTACCGGATTTGGTTACAAAACGCCAACTTCAACGACCGCAAGATGCAGGCATGTACATAATCACGCACATTAAAATTATATATATATATATATGTAGTTTCATCAACATAACAGGAGATCCGCAAGGAGCCATTGATGCAAATTCATTATTATATAATCTATTATTAATAATATCGTTCTAAACGGAGACTCACGTCAATATTAGTCAAATACCAAGCACTCTCTCTGTCGGAAAATATCCGCTCGATTGTTTGCACAGAAACAGTGTATTCCAATTAATTCAACCTCTATGTATGATTTTGAATCAAAATCAATTCTATATTTGAGTATCTGTTTGTGTATGAGACGTATGATTATATTCCATCCCCTGCGATTAATTAACAACAATGATACGATTATCATTAAGTGGTTAGAAGGTACGCTTCAATTAAATGTGTTCACAAACGGAGTATAAGTCATGTTTGTTACAATATATAGGTGCCCGATTCGTGCTGCATGCGAAGAGAGTGGATCCCCGGCTGTCGGGAGAATCCATCCGAAAGAGACACCTATATGGACGTGAGTTCTACTTTGAATTGAATCTATTATTATCTATAAACACACACACACACACACATAGCATGTGCATAGATAACGACGAATCGATGAGTCAAAAGGGGACTTTTTTCCTGTAAGAGGTGAAACCCCGCAGTGAATATTCAATATATAATGATAATATATATAAAGCGTGTGATCGTAAATGAATGCATGTATATATTTTCATTTCTTGTTTTCCACCTTGGTAAATACTCAATAACAATTGTTGTTACGGAAATGTGTATATAATAGAAAATTGGAACTACTGGAATAAACATCATCACAGTTAGCATTATTATCATCATTAAACGGTAATAAAATATTATTATCCAATGTAAAACAGCCAAAGGATCTTATAGTCGTGCCTTTTTGTTACTTAGCAGTTTGAGAGTTGATTCAGTGTCGATTACACACCTTGTGGATCAGCAAGACCACGTGGTCATATCACCGACCTGAACAAAAGTCTTTGATTTTTCAGAATTGTCACACCCGGGTACGCGACTTCGTCAAAGGGCACGCGAAAATCGTGGGAGGAGTCGGAATAGGTGAGCTAGAAGAAGTCCTCCTTGCAGCACATAATGATTACACCACTCCCTGCCACCCCTCTCATAGCATTCTCATAGTATTCACAAGAAACTTAGCGGGATTTTGTTCTATTTTTTAGCGATCGCACTTTTAACCACAGCCAATGTTTCTTCCTGTCCGTGTTGTGGCGTCGTTTGGTTAGGCATCGCCTGTCTGTTGGTTGTCGGCATGGCTCTGTCGTGTGCGATGTTCCTTATGATCCAGTGAACGAACTTCAGCATCATTGCCCATTCACACAAACGTATGTAGAAAGGGGAAGAGGTTTGAGCCTATCCGAGTCCTCGAAGAAGTTCGTAAGTGGGCGTGTCAAGTGGTTGACCAACCTTGGTTGGTACATGTCGGTGTTTATTGTGATGTGGCGACAAGTACCGATCATATCGGTAAGCAATGTATGTCTCGGCCAAGAGCTATGGGTGCGAGTGACGCTGAGATCCTGTCACGTCGATAACAGTGATGGCGAATGGGTACGCCACACGATTAACCATGCGAGAGGTGAGTACGAAAGAGTTGCATATATATATATATATATATATATATATATGGCCATAAGCTGAAGCCAGTTAATGGTGACGCGTATCATACACATTTATACCTATTGATATTTCTAATGTAGTTTACTTAGTTCAATTGTTCCACTTTCGTTAATCGTATTCACGATTCGCAAGAAGACATAGCGGTCAAACACCTAAACAATCTATATTTTGACGCACTTGCTAAGACTACTACCTGTCTTCGTGGCAGTAAATACATGGACAGGATGTCATCAGATGAATTCAGGTAACAAGGTAATCTCCTCACCCATTAACAGTTTAAAATTTGAAGATCAAACATAAAGTCTAAGATGGTATTATTTTCCATTTCAGCACTGCTATGTACTGGGTGTCATTGGACACTGCATGCGAGAGGAGCCCTGACCTTAAAGTGAAATGTATTAATTGTAAACAGTGATGATTTAATCGCATGTGCATTGACACAGCCCATCTCGACTTTGAAGCCCAAAAACCGATCGCTGACAATTAATAGCTACTAAGGGGTGCTCTCTTCCATCTTCATATTTGTCATCAACATCCATTGATCATTCATCTACGTCGAATCATCAGTCATATCATCACTCATCACATGTTGTTATCTACCTCTGTATTATTATTATTATGCACAACAAAGTAGATATCTACCGAGATACGCGACGACGATCCTTCTTCTTTAAGCCAGATGAGCCGGAGACTGACAACAGATCAATGTCGAACGTCACTACCCCCGCCACAAACTGAGCGTACCCGTGCTTGGCCAATGGCAAAATGAAATGAGATCGTCGCTGCATGCCCATTGTGAGGCTTAGACCCTTGTCGGCTTTCGAACATCGCAAGCATCTCTTAGTCGTCAGCTGGCCAACAACCAACCTCAATAAAAACGCGTGTAAAAATGCGGTCAAGGGATTACGATGACAGCAGAACTGCTGTGCAACACAAACGTGCTGAAGAAGGATGATGACTATACAGCGAAACAGATTAACAACATGAGATAATTAAATCAAAGGACACAGCCTCATCGACGTACCCATCTATTTATTTACCTAAAATCTATGCCACGGTTTTCCTCTTGCTAAGAATCGCTTCACAATTTCGATTGCCAGAATTCAGCTCTCAGTCTCGGCAAACGACGTCCCGCTGAGAAAACAAACTCCTCTAGGGACTGGTCCAACCTCCGATGCCGGGTTAGTCGACTGTGACACGCTGACAGATTGAGATATAATGTCTCTCGGTGTCAGTAGCCGCAGTGACCGACGTGATATGATTGGGCCGATGCGAGAGGAGATGAACGTGTGTAGTTGTAGTGGGTGTTGTAGCTGTAGTTGTACACGGGGTGATACCGAACAGAATGAAGCACCTAAACATCTGAAAGTCTGTTCTGTAAGCAATTCTATAAAAAGTGTAATTTTTTTTATAAAAAAAAACATTTCATTCTCATGATACTGATCAGAATGGTTCAATTGACAATCAGGAGGACCGTCGACGATAGAGATTCGTCTGCCTCATCTGAAAACGCGCTGAAAATGTGAAAAAACGTGAAACGTGAGAACGAGAATTTGAATCTTGACGGTATCCAAATAGCAATATAGATGCATAGAACAATAATAATCAATCAATCAATACTATTATCAAGCGAGATATCATCGATACGTCGAATAGGGCAAGCATCCGATCACCACATTTTGGATTGTTGTTAAATGAGCAAACAGGCAAACGCTATTCTTTAGGTGCGTGCTTATTATTATTATTATTATTATATATGCAAATATATATATTTGAAAGAATGAAGGAAAAAGAAAAAGAAGAAACACGTGAACATAATCATGATGATGATCATGCTTTTTATTATTAATTAGTATTATTATAGAATTACCTTACAATGTAATATTCCGATGGCAACAATGATAATGCTATTATTATTATTATCATTATAGTGAATAGAACTCATAGATTCCAAGGGATGTACCATGCTAAGTGAAAGATAATTGTTATAGATAGTCAATCAGTCGAGCTGTGCGCGCTGCTCCTACCCACGCAATGACTTTCTACATTTCGTTCGGAATACATAGATCACATATCTGTCGATTCTATTAATTATTCTATTCTATTTATGCTCCTTCCAGTCGATGTTTATTATTATTATTTTTATTATTATTATGATGTAGCGACTCAAAATGTGTCTGTGTAGAAGAAGCAAAATGTAAAACGACGTTTCTTATTTTACCGGAAGGGCAAATGATGGTGATGATGATAATAATGATAATTTTAACAAACACTGAAACGATGATAATCTCTGTAGGAATTCGATTTTTAATTGACTTTCCACATTTTTTTGGTACCACGTTCGTTAGGTGGTAGCTACGACTTATTGATTGTAGAAGTATGAGATTATACTAATATTTGACAAGTAGTTAACGAATTAATGTAATAGTTAGACTGCTATTACGATGATCACATTGCACACACACTTCACTGGAAGATTCGGAACCATACCCTTGTATAAGGAACCGTACCGGAGAGCACGGTCTGCAGTCGAAATATTTTATAAAAGCAAATAGAATTATATATATATACATATAATATATATATATATATATATAAAGAAAACGCCATTGTAGTGTAGTTATCGCATTAAGATGTGCAAGTGAATTTTAAAAACGAATTCTCACTGAGACGGTAAAATACTTTTATTTAATTAATGTGTCCTCAAAGGAACCACCTGTGACGCCTACAACACTTTTCTTCTACTTTTTTTTTTTGTTTATCCACATCTGATTTCAGGTGTCCCAACTCCCCTGAAATTATGGTGCTGCTGATCTAGTCAATTGCGTTAGGAAAATATTTGTTTTTATTTGTAATTTGTTCGTAGGCGATCCCAAATAACGAATTATGCCGAAGTTGATTTTTTTTTGTCTATTGCGAGAGTATTGTTGCTGTTATTGTTGATGTTGTTATTACGTTCCCTCAGTTTTACAGAAATGAATAAGTGCGGGCGAACGCGTGTCTGTAAGCGAACTAAATATCCATGCGCAAATACTTGTGCAAATTATTTCATTTTAGCGATTTGATTAATTTCTTGCAGAGGAAGAAATTGTCGTTTTGGAATTATATTAATCAAATACGTTGATGAATGTGGGTATATATATAAATATATATATATACATATTTCGATGTGAATAGAACAAACTGAATGTAAACGATGCTAGATTCTCTTGGAGCCACATCAATCGCAGTGCATTCATCAATTCCTCCATAATAAAATGGTATATCCATATATATATATATATGTATGTGATTGTTCTCTTTTCATTATATATGTTGCTTTGTTTGTTTGGAAAAATCTACTGGGGGTTGAGGAAAGCATGACGAAAGGAATGCTTCTAACAAAGCAAGAAGAGAAGTATCTCTTCCCAAAAACGAACTGAACTGATTCGTTGACGTTACACCCAACTTAGATAACAACTACCTAAACGTTACAGGTCTACTCGGCTACAATTATCCCATTTTAATTACCCTTACGCACTAATCCCGCTATCCGGTGGTTCCATTGCCTTTATAATCCAATTATATTCTACCACCATATTGTGTTTAGCCCATCAACTCGTTCCAATACTCGTGTTACCTTGGTGCAGGTATCCCATTCCACCTGCTATTCTCTTCTAGATCGTTCCGCTGTTGCTGCCGTTTATCTCTTTCCTGATCCTGATTTTACACATCCAGACTTTACACATTTCACAAAAGTCATCCGTCCGTGGGTTTATGTACAATAGTGTGCTGTTGGTTAGAGCCTTTCCACATCCTAGCCTGTAAACCGTAACTACTGTTCGTCGCGGGCCACTGACGTGAGTCACCCACCGATTGTGCACACGCAGAATGATGACGCGTCTGTCAGTCGGTTGGGAGATCTCACTTAGCAGCACTTCATGGATGTCAACTAATTCCGCCGCAGTCTAGCTCCTGCAGTTGCTAATGCCAATCTTTGAGCAAAACCCATCATTTAAGCGGTAAATGCCAGCTCCGCGTGCAAACCACCCAGGGATACGTCGGTGAAATAGACCGAGTACGACCCATCAACTAATGGCCAGAGATGACCCTTTGCGAGAGATTTAAGAGCCATGGCATCTTGCTCCTTCTTTTTTGTCCTCACCGTCAGATCTAAGACCGTGATGTCCACCACTGGGCTCTCAGGAACTTGCAGACGTTTGCATGCCGCCGGTGTCCGGTAGAGGGCTTCGGACGCTGCTGTCTCAGGCCTCCCAGTTAATTAGACCTGAATAAGCGGTGCCTGCACCTAATGAGCCGAAGATGACGCCTTAACACGAAATCCCTCCGAACATCAGACTGCATTATTCCACATTCATCCAGAACAGAGTCGGCAGCAGTCATCCTCAACAAACGTAGGGTTATCCTACCTACACGGGTCTAAAATTGTGAACTCAGTGCTTGGCAAGTTTCTCATAAATCCCAGACTGTAGTCAATATTCGTGCATAAGAGGGCCTTCATTGTACCCATGGCAACTCTAGGTGACACACCCCATGTGACTCCGCACATGTTTCTCAATAGGTTATTCACCCAGGCCCCATGCGCCTCAATCGGTTCAACGACACCATTCCATTTCCCGTCATCTTGAAGCAGAACAGCGAAAGAGTTCGTGCGGTTGACTTGTTGTATTGCCAGACCTTGAACAGCAATGTTGAGTCGCTGCCCTTGCTTCCTGTTGAACATCATGCATGTGGTCTTGCTTGGTTCAATCTTGAAATCTGGAAAAAATTAGCAGTCTCAAATTGTCTTCCAAGCCCACTTATCACTAGCCTTTCGAAACGTTTTGACACATTATTAACAAAGAAAATTGGCCTATAATAAGCAGCCCGAGTAGACAGACTTTCGTTCTTGAAAAGAGGAACTATTCTCGTATCCTTCAGCTTGTTAGGAAATAAACCCGTACTAAAGGACCCGTTTATGGTACTAGACAATAGCTGCTGCGGCTAGCTTCAGAAACTTGCTGGGAAGATCGGCAGCTCCCACTCGCCATACTGCCTGAGAACCTTCAAGGACCATCTGAACTTCGCAAGCATGGACAGGGCAAAGTCTGAGCGAGGTATCCCCTATCTACCGAAAGGCTGCCGACTCAGACTGAACAATTTCCTGGACGTCACGGGAGGCAGCAGTCGTACCTCCTATGGTCGCAAAGTAACTATTAAGCTCTACCGCTACGGCCTGAGAACTCTGTAGGAGCTGTTAACCTGAATAAAGGTCAAGTGTGGGGGGCAGAGCCGCCTTCGATTTATCTCTGCCATAGGATACACCGATAATTCCACAGCCGACTGCTGTCAAACGTAAACTCCAAGGAACGGTTCCTGTAGAAAGAAGTTTCGGTAAGTCATATAGCCCGTCTGTACCGACGAATATTCTATTCTAGAAATAAACACGCAATATCGTTAAAGCTTAAACATGAATATTTCTATATTTGTATAATAATATCATTATCTTATTATTCAATCATTATCATCATCACCCTCTTAATCATCAATATTATGATTATAATAATCTCTCTCTCTCTCTCTCTCTTTTTCTATTTTTTGTAACATGTTTCGTAATATTTATATCTGTCTTCCGTCTCAGTTGTTGTTGTTAGTTGATGTTGTTCTTTTGTTAAAATTGTTTAGTATGTTCATGTCTATGTATATCCTGTACTTAGTCGAGTATATTCGTTTTCTTTTGTTTCTATTTACATGTGTTCTTTTTGATATTGTTGTTGTTGTATAGTATTGCAATGTATGTTGTTCTTGTTGTTGTTATTTTCGTGTCTAATAAGAAACGTGTCATCACAATGAACTTGTTGTAATCGCCTTTCATTCCTATATCATCATCATCATCATAATATATATTCTCCTATTTTCATTCATTTCTCTCGAACGAACGAACCAACGAACGAATGTTCTCTGCTTGGCGGGAGGAGTGGTGGTGGTGGTGGTCGTGGTGGCTCTGACCAACAGTTCGGCGCATTTATTTCACTGGCTAGTATTATCAGCTGACTCAACAAGCAGTATGTCATAAATGTTCCTTATTATTGTTTTCATTATTGACCTTTAGATACAATCTCGAGCAGCACCTTCACCTCACCACCTCATTAGCTGATAGTCTACCCCTCGTCCGTTTTTCTTGCTCACAGATATTAACAACCCACATCTTATATTATTGACGGGTTTTTCTTCTTCTCCTCGCTAACCAGTTTCGAATCAGTTTGATCCAAGATCCAATATTTACCTCCTCTAGCATCGTCGTTGGTGCCCAACAATAACATCATCATCATCATCTTCCTCCATTTCTCTTTCTATCTACCCCGTTACCCCTTCATTAACATCGAGATTAGTTCAGCACACCAATGTGAACAGTATTATTTGCAGTCACCATCATTCATCTTCATTCATCATATCAAGATTCTCATCGCTCACCGGGCACAAATCACACTCGATTTCATTTGCCAGTATTGTTGTTATCATCATCATATATATATATATATATATATATATATCAGAATCACCATTTGCAGATATGTACACTTTTCTCAAGCAGACAAAAAATGAAGAAGTTCTGTTCGTCTTTTGTTCAATCCACGTGAACGAATCAATCGGTTCAATGTGTGGGATAGTTATCGATGAGAGGGATTCATGTTTACTACATTTATTGTAGAACAATGTTCATTGATGCAAAGATGAAGACAGTATTAAATCCAAGTTGTGATGTCTCGCCCCGAGGTGACGGCGAAAAATCAGCCAAGATGTTAAAGATTTACTTTCCTCTTGGACAGATATGCGATAAATGTCCGAGTTTAAAAACAAATAAACAGTATGTTAATTGCCTCTATTTTGATATATCAACATCATCACATATGCTCATCCGTTGCGAGTGTAGAAAAATTTTCACACGCAGTTCCAGCTGCAGCCAGAGGTGAGCCGAGAGACATGATTCGAGTGTCACGTTGAATATTGTGAATTTGTGTTATGATTCCTATTTAATAGTCGCACACTGGAGAAACAGACAGGCTTCACTTGCAATGTTCATTTTTCCGATGGGAAATGTTTTCCTTCAGTTATACAAAATCTGATCATATGTGCTTTACGATAGTTGAACCAGGTTTGAACTGAGTCTTATTTTAGTAGAAGAACATATACTTCATCTCGTCGCCAGTCGATTTTTCACATGTTCACGCACTGTAATTATATATAATACTAACTTCCAGCTTCTTCCGGCCTCCCACAACCACATACACACACATATATATATATATATATATATATATATATATATATGCATATGCATATGCACGAAGGTTTTCAATAATGTGTTCCCATGGACGAGCCTTGTTGTGTTGTAGTATTTCTTTGAAAAATGCTAACATTATCATTATTACACGTTTTGTAATTATTTATTATTATTATTATCATCATATTTTTATCATTACCAACAAACAGTCCATCGTCGCCAATGAATCAGTAGGGCAGTTTCTCTGTCCACTTCGTGTGTATACAGATGTTATCATACCGTCACCATCATCAAAACACCTCGAACAAAGTGCAATACGGGACAGATAATAATAATACGTTTTGATAGCTTTCTCCATGAGAAAGGATCTTTGACGCTGGGCCAACACTTGAAGCCCCACATACACACACACACACGCGCGCGCGGTTCACTTCAGCACTTTTAACTTTTCTCACTCACACCCAACGGCGCTGTGTACCACCACCACCACCACCATAGAGTGATGATAGCTTTGACCGAAGGGCGCACGCTGAAAGAGAAAGGTATGTATTAATGAATACGTTTGGATTCAAGATATACAAGATAAGCACAACTGTAGAATCCTCGACTTCACTCGAGATATTCTACTTTGCTGCGGGAGTTCTCTGTATTATGTGCAAGAGACTATACTTTAGGAAATCCCGTAATACCATCTTTCCAAACATCTGTGGATTAAAGATACAGAGCGAGGACAAAACTTGAGATATCACTTTCATGTAGTTCGTAACAAAAGGAAGTGGAAAGTATATAAGCCATATATATACACAATTCAATTAGCTAATGAAGTCTACTGCGGGCGTCGAACATCTACTACATACCAATGGAACGGTTTGCTGCTGTTGTTGTTGAAGCCTCTTGAGCGGTGTGTTTATCCGCATCAGTTGTGTGAGTAGCGTTGGACTGCCCGCAAGTCCCAATGGTTGCTGACGGCTTGTTGGAATTGGCTGTCGTCGGCGACTTTGGTTTAGCCACTTGGGCTGTAACAGTTCCACCTCCGGTTGATGAAAGTGAAGAGACTACACATGCCGGTCGCGAGCCAAGAGGACCTCCAGTCGACGAACTGCTGACTTTGCTTGCCGTCTTTGTTTTGCTGGTCACAACAGAGCCAGTGACCACTGAACCCGAATGTGGCCCTCGTAGAACGGGTCGAGACTGATTCGTGGTAGCCGGGACACAAATTGAGCTCTATGTAGAAATACGTGATTTAGTATATTAGCTCTACACAGGGAATCGATGTGCAATATTTACCATTAGAAGGTAATGTTAATCGCTGCATTTGTGCCAAAGGTGGTCTTCCATCATTCTGAGAAAGGCAAATGTAATAACATATTTTAGTACTCACCTGTTCAGGGGGTAGATTTGTCGCGTTCACAGCAACGGCCTGTTTATAATATAAGCTGCCAGCGGTTGAGGTCGCGCTTGGCGGTGAACAAAGCAATTTCAGAGCGAGAACAAATAGCACGAACACAGCCAACGCTGACGTTACCACCAATGGAGCATAGTGCGATAGGAGCTGGGCTAATGATGAAATTGTTCGTGTGGATAACAGCAGTTTGCGAAGAGTCGCCAATGGGCCTGATGGGTCAATCTGAATATCGGCCGGACATAACAAAGTAAAAAAAACGTAATGGTTACATTATCAATAATACAATCGTTAACACACGTAAACACTGAGCCAAAACCTACGGCTGCGAGGGAGGGAGAGAGAAAGACAAACAATATCTATAAGTGCTCTACGAGGTGACTTGTGGTCAGCGTAGTTTTACGAAATGGGGGCTACTCATTACTAATATCATATATTTCCTATTAGTTAATGCCAACAAATCCGGTCAAACTGGGAGCCCTCCCCGGACCTAAGCCACGGGACTAAGTACTATGCACATTTCACTATATTATAATTACTAATACGAAATGTAACAAAATAGATGTAAAAGTATTGATGTAACAATATTGATGTAAATATAAGCTAAGCGACGGGTGCGATCTGTAAAATGAAATCGAAGCTTCCGTTTTTAAACGCGGACACAACAAGTCCTAAAACCCTGTGCCCGTGGATTTAACCAATCTAATTTTAACTGAGAAGTGTGGCAATAAAAGGCTATATATCTCTGGCAAAACGTTGCAGTGGTTAAATTGGGGCACTTACCTCGCGGCACCTCTGGAAGACGTCGCAGTACCCGTTGTAGTGGTCACAGGGTGTTCCTGGTTTTGCGAATAGGTCCGGAACATCGTACGGTGGGGTGTTCCAGTCGAATGAAGACTTACAGGCGTGCCCTTCGCCGGGCATTCGGCAGCACAATTCACAAGCCTTCGTTGGAGGATCTGAGGGTCCCCGAGCACATTGGCATGACTCCAGTCCATACGCTGTACAGATAGAGCCAGTGCATTCCTGCAATGGTTAACCATTGTTGAAGTCATTTCTATTCTGAAAAATTCTCAATATGCGACAATGTATCCATCTTGGGTAAATCTTTCATTATGATACACATAAGTGAGAGACTTTGGGATGGGATGAATTGTAAAGAGCCGTGTCATTATAACATATCAAAATCGTAATGTAAACTATGTATCTTTTGTCCCTCTGTGTGGAGAGATGCGTTGGACTAGGCTCAAGCCAGATTCATCCACAGAGTAAGCAAGCGTTGCAACATATCGATGGAGTTTGTCAAGCTCCCGACCATTCGTAAAATACATCACCCCGCAGATATCCGTATGTTTCAGAAGATCTACCGTCGTAGATAATAAAACGAATGGTTTATCTTTGATATCAGACCAACAGTGGTTCCACAATCCGAACGCCACTTGAATGAGAGATTAAACATCGGCCTGTGAGAAGCAGCATCTTACCCCCATGTAGCACACGAATTCATCATTGCAGATAGTCTTGTTTGGCTTGCTCACAGACGACGGACATTTGGGACCTCCGCCATCGCAGTACGCAGAGCTTCGACAGCCATTGTCATCGCGACACTTGTCCCCAACCTTCAGGTTACACTCGGCCGTACAGCATGGACCCTAATTGATTGCACATCACATGTGTGTACCAGACAAGAAATAATAAACTGATCATTGTCCCGCACACGCAATAACTCACATTGAACATGCACTTAGCTTACCTTATGTATTCTACATTTGACTGAATATATTGTACAACAACAGAATTGTATTGTGAATTCGTATGGAAACTAGGCTTTGGAAACAAGCACAAACATTTTTAGTATTGCTATGTTTTAAAGCCTGTACGATGAGTACAGCCTCTACGCTGGCAGCTTTAACAAGCAAACACTTACTGTACGGCACTATGGAAATTGTCATGGATTTCAAGACCTGTTTACAATTATTATAGTATTAGATTGATTGCGATACAGCAAAAGTATTTTGTAACCAATAAAACAAATGCTAGAATAAAAGCAAAACAAGTGTCTTCATCCTCACGTGCGTTCCGCTTGACCACCCCTGGGAATATGTTTATGTGAATGGTGACGATTACATTAAGCTTTGTGGAAGATTCATAAATTGTCGATGAAGTTACCTGACTAGGACTGCACACAACTCCTTTCCTCAGAGTGCAGGGCGGCTGTGCGTCGAGATGGTCAACCGCTGATTGCTCCCTTACGGCCCTTGCCCGTGCCCCCGTAGCAGCGCCTTCGCCCATAGGGACACAACAGGACTCGCGGCATTCGTCCTCCCAGCCACAGTCACACTCTTCGTCTTCTTCAACTACACCATTGCCGCATATTGCCCACTGAGGCTCTACAGTGATAATAATGACAATATGAACTCAATACATTATTATATGTTGGTTTGTTTGTTTCATTTAACCGGAGAGGAGAAAATTGTATATGAAGAAACGACCCTTGATACACTCATGACACCCTTTTAATTGATTTAATTCGACAGTGCTATAGCGGATTATAGGTCTATATGCAGATACTATGTACTTTCGCTGATACACGAATATGCTCGACGCAAGATAATACCCATGTTGAAGGATACTCTGGGGATACATATTATCGATCAAGGTGGATGATAATGATACATTTATGGAATGGTTGTGTCATTTACCGGAAAAGCATCCTTTTAGATTGCGGGCCTTGGCATTGAGCACGGCGTTGATTGCTCGTAAGCTACACGGTGAAAATCGGTTGTTATGCGCCTTGTCACCCGACGTCGCGTGGGCAAACATTATGTAGTTACCCGCCTCCCCTCCAGGTGTACAAATCGCGTCGTCTTTCGGATCATGCTTAACATAATGAAGAACAGATGTGTCGTCAAAAAAACTTGATAAGTTAGCATAACTCGACTCAATGGCAGTCACTACCAATTCAATTCAGTTTAATTATCAGGGTCACCTTCATTGAGGGCGATTATCAGAGTAAGTGGCTAATTGAGTTGGCTAAAGGCTGATATAGGGTTTGGAATCAATTTTATCTGCTTGGTTTACCTTTAGACAGCAATAATTGTGATAATCTAGCTTACCGGCGATCCAAATGAGTGTCCAATCTCGTGTGCCAATGTAACGTGAGACACAATCGGTGGTACGTGTTTGCCATAGTTGAGCAGGGTCACAATGCCCGTGTTCAGACTTTTTAATGATCCTCGGTAGTGCTAATAGACATTTCCAGAAAAGGAGCGGCAACAAGGACACCGCATCACAGTGTGATGTTATTCGAGTGAAATGAGGATCAATCTCTCAATTATTGTTAATGAATCAATAATTCTATAAGAAATTCGAGTATTGCCCAAGGTTTTACTTAAGCACTTACCCCATTCTTTTCACAGACTCCTCCGGCATTTTTTAGGTCACCGGTCCAAGCAAGACCAAGTGTGCCACCTTCAAAGTCTCGATATGTAAACATGTATGCTAGACAAAACGCATCGTAATCCTCTTCAGAAAACAACTCAAGGAACTTCTCCACGCCGTAGTTGTCCGGATAACGGTAGTCTGCGCTGTGAAGGCTGGCTTTCGTGTGCACCTTCACCCGCTTGATCAAGAATGATATGTTGTCTGCCCGGCCGTCTTGATCGAAATCTGCAATTTAGAGACAACACCGGCCCATGTTACCACGGGAATATATATATATATATATATAAGACAAGGGATGCTCACGTTGTGTATACTAGTTATATAAAGAGCACCAACTAGTCATTTGCCAAGTTCGACACGAAACTCAGTATATGTATACGAAATGTATCATTTACAGTAACGAATACCATAACATAACTACTGCAATAATTGCTGTTACGCAATCTTGAATCCACAGAGAAAGGTAAGGAAAGAGAGAGTTATATATTCATCTTTTTTGGTATCGCTGACTCACGAAATCGTCTGAGAGTGATACAAAAAACAAATCACTTGACAAACTCAATTCAATTCAGAGGCGTCAATGCTCACGTAACTGATCATCATATATGGCGTCCGTGAATCATGGTCATCAAATATCAGATATCAACATACGTTTAAGCCTGTTTGGTTGGTAGCCGGGCGTTACCGCTCTTTCATTACATTCATTCAATGCATGGTATATGTTTATATTACTATGTCTCCATTAATATGGGGTAATAATGATAACAACTGTAACAGCAGCAGCAGCAGCAGTATAAACTTTTTGTGTTTACAAATGTGCACTTTGGACAAGAGCATTCTCAATTCAGCGGTCATTGGTACAGTATATTCCTACTGCATTTGCCCTATTGGATAGACGTCATACCGCACAGCAAGTGATACATAAATGATAGCCATAGACAAGCTGATTGCCTGCCTGTGGTAATGAAGTCCGACTTGTAAATAATTGATCAAATAGAATACGCAGTAAACTGCCCTCACCGCATTACGTTGACTACCTGGACTAAAAAAAGTATAGGATATCCTTTGCATAAGATTCCGCACAAGTTGAGTGAGAAGAAGCGCCGCAGGTGGCACTTTAAAATGCCACACGCACACAGTGTATACCCATTCATATATTTCGTAAGTGTCCATCGAGACTCTGCATAAGTTAAGTAACCAAAGATGATTCCTTTATTCGCTCGAGCAACTACCTGACAAAGGGTAGTATGACCATTACCAACAAATCGACCGCCTTCTTTATCAAGCGAAGACGTTTAAAGTATTCTTACCTGTCCCTTTGTAGATGGAATTAACCTTGTGTACATGCCGGGTCATGGCCTCGATGCAGGCCTCACGTGTGCCCATCCGCTCGAAAAACAGATGATCTGCTTGTAGATAAAGCATACAAGTCGTTTTGCGCGGATCCACTACAACACCGCCCTTACCACCAGGTCCCCGCTCTGTTGACACCCACATCGTCCGTTGGACTGATCGGATTCCATAGCCAGACGATGACGAGCCATGACCTCCCGTGGAGTCCAGAGATACCTAAATATAAGACGTTATCAACTATGTACACATTTCTAAAAACACGTGTTGCTTCCATAGCTAAAATTTTACAGTTTCACCCGCTCTTTAAATGATGTATACTACATACAGATTCATACATAGACGAATTTAAAGCCCTGTTTTTTCCGTTTATTAGATTGATTAATGATAGTTTTCGACAAAGCACTCCTTGCTGCTGCTATTAAAATAGACAACTGTTATAGAAATTGTTAAATATTCAAATTGTTATATTGAGTAGTGGAAGTGACTATGATTGTTACAAATTTGATTGGTTAAGAATTTTTCGGTACAATCTTTAAATCTTCAGAAACAGCACACACTGCAAAATACCCTCACGCATACTAGTGGAAATGTAATGGTACATTTTCTGGATGGACTCACAGACAACATTAACGTACACGGCATTGCTTCAGGGTAGTAATGGTGCCGCCTTACAAGCAGATAGCATAATGGAATCTATGTAAGTACATATAAAAAAGAACACGTTCGTTACCTGACGATAATTCAGCATATCGCCATCCTGCTCCACCGTTTCAATGATGCGCATGTCGTCGACATCGTTTTTATGCAAACCTGCAGGCGAAACAAAAATACATGCTGTTCAATAGTCTGTTCCTAATCCTTGCAGGCTCCATTATTATCGACTGGCGACTCTATGGACAACCCTGAAATGCATCCGGGAATCGAATGAACACGCCATTTCCGCCAGTTCTCTACCGCAAATCCTATTACCATCAAAATGATAATCGGCCCCCTTACTTCCTCTTTCATAATAAAATCGTTCTGTTGCTACAAGTTCAAATTTCTTTCTGTTTCTCTTAACCCACTTTGATGTGTCCTAAGTGATAGTATTTATTTTTATTATAAATCTTAGATTAACACCCCGTAACCCAGTTTATTTGAATAGACATTTGCAGACATCAGAGAACCTAAGCTTAAGATTTTTCTGATCCTCAAATAGAGACCTTGCAGTTTGGCCAAAACACAAATAAGCCCAACCACCGTTCGGCTGTTCATTCATCATGACTTCGTAAATTTTTTCTACCCTCTTCTCTATAATTGTATAAGCTGTTCTATTTTTCTAAATATATCTATCTCGCATCTGAATTCTGTTTAACCCTAATTGATACAGAGCTCTGCCAGCTCCAAATGCATGTGTAAAATGTTTGTCGCCTGCTGACATGCTCTGCTGAAATAAGAATGTATTATTTTATATTTTGCAAATAATTTGAACATTGTGAATTGTTGAAATAATTGGGATACGTGAATGTTTATATCTGTTTATGGAATGAATATGTAGAATCTGTTATAATTGTTAAATCGTAATTGCATGACCAATTTGGTGATAATACAATCTTACTTTTATTCCTGTTTTCTAACGTGAACTTGAACATTGTTAAAACTGCGGTTCCGTAAATAAAAATGTTATGTTATATTATATAATTACGTAATACACGAAGATATACTACATAATATCTGGTTCCCCCTTACAGCTGCACCACAGATAAGCTTGGTGATATCCCGATAGAATAACAAAATCCAGCGCGCGAGAAGAATAATATTAATGTTGATGATGAAACCCGATGATGGTGATGATGATGACGATGGCGACGACGGAAGGGCCGGAATAATGAGATGATCATCACCATCATCATCATCGTGGTCCGTCTATGAGTATAAGAACTCCCTTCACTCGAGTCCATCTCACTACTCCTTTATGGCTCCAACCATAGCTATCTCCATACGCGCTCTCTCCCGTAACTCCGCCTTGCTACTTTGTATCTTGCGTTACTCTGCCAAAGGCCATGACGAATTAAGCAGAAGGGACACCGAACCCAAAGCACAGGTCGCAAGTCACGAAAGACCTCGTGGTAACGTACACTACACGTTGTATAAGATAGCCACCGAGAAATATGACTCATCTTTTGTCACACTGTGAGCCTGCAATCTTAATGAGGAGTCTCTCTCTCTCTCTTGCACTAACCTCTTTAGTATCAGTGATGCCAAGTTGACTGTTTGAAATCTTATAGTGATCCGCTTCGACAAAAACCAATGATTTTCAAGTTTGATCGCGGGTTCTTCAATAAATACAGTAGATAAACAAAGATGGCCTTATGTATTATATAATATATAGCACTAAATGTCCTTTACCAGCATCAGATATTGATAGAGAATTCATAATAGACATTTATTTAATAATATGTTCTACGAAACTGATAACAACCGTCAATACATCAACAACGAGTTAAAACGCCCCTGAACCCCATCTTTGAAACATATCTTGGAAATGTCATATTTATGTTCAGCAAATGCAAAGGACTGAGGGTGAAACTATACTGTGACTGCATTACTGCTAAGATATAATGGAGCCCAATCAGAAGACCGCTCAAATATCTTAGATTTGATTGCGGGTCGGTTGGGGAATGGATAACGCGTCTGACTACAGATTGGATATGCTCACTGGCGTCTTCTACATCGTCTTTAACTTTCAACGTCCTGCAATTAGTATATCGGCTTAGCCGTACACCCTACCCGATACCAAATCAAATTACAAGAGCTGAGTAAAGCTGCAGGCTATGTGGCACCATTGGACAACTGTGGCAATGTCTCTCATTGGCTCGAGTAACTTGCCATACTTTTCTCATTATTATTATTAACATCCTTCGTAGTAGCAGGAGTGATGCCAAAATAGAAATGATACAAGCAAAAGTAGACGTCAGGTCTCGATTGTTTGATATGATTGGTTCTTCTCCACAATACACGAACTTTTATCAGGTGTCTAGATTTGTATGATGACGATATTCTTATTGTTGGTAGCAAAGCTCCATGACCGAGGATGGTCGTCTACTTATTTTCGAGAGAGAAATAGACTCCGACACGGAAATACTAATCCAGCGAAGCACTATTCTACACATCCAATAATCTGAAGTCCCCTCATGCGGATTAATCAGGAACAACATGATCTATTATCAATTCGAAAGCTTACCGATGTGTTTATATGCTGAAGCAATTTTTATTCGCATATATCAACTGGAAGAAATGCTCGTCGATCTACTCCGAATATAAAAACTCTACACACACGAGGACGCATTAGACAACTGTTCGATCAACCGTTGTAACTCACCTGATGAATCTCTCCGATTCCTAATGTACCGCGAGTGCCCAGTAGATTGTTTTAGAAGAGGATGTATCCTGACTTTTCCATCCAAGGTGATTGAACCACAAGACGCATTCGGCGGAAATCGAACATCTGAACTCTGAAATGAAATTTATTCAACACGTAAACCCGCGAAGTCAGCATGCTCAAGTTCATGCTCAATTAAAACCCTACGGGAATGTTAACGCAAATCTACTGTAACATGAATATCAAGCAAAACTGTTGACTGAAAGAGACATAACTAGATTACAGTTGACGTTTATCGATACCGTATTTGGAAAGTTGTGATAGTTCGATCCTAAATGCCAATCACAAATTCTAGTCAAGTTACTTTCACATTACGAAATAGCGGCACTGATTTGTGCATGACGACAACCAACGAGATCGACTAACTAAGTCTCTTTCCTGCTGCAGCACAGGTGGTGGTGGTGGTGCTGCTGCTGCTGATCGTAGTGGTGCTCTGTCGTCCTTCTAGAAACACCGCCCAGAGCGAGGCAGTAGAGCCAACACCGATCCAATGCAGTCAGTCCTCTAGGGAGCCGTAACGATACCGGTGTTTATGAGCATCAGTCAGGGGGATGGGTGAATGGGTGGTGTTCTATCCGAATATCCTGACTCAACATGGTAATACTGCACGCCCTGTGTCCGACACGGCTCCGACACGAGCTAGTAGTAGTAGCAGCAGTATAATATAACCAAAAGGCTGAGCGGGTCTTGTGTGTATACATTCTTCTCAACATCGTCCTCGGAAGTGATAGTGGCGGCCCTTGATGAAGAGGCCCTTGATGTTAAAGGTATCGTCTCCGATAGTCGTAACGCGTGAAAACCAGTCACTTGTATTGTACGTAATGTAGTGTGCTAAGTTCAGGCAGCCCCATATGTGCAGCCAGGTGTCGGCCTACACGCCCGTGCTGTACAATACGATAGAGGTGTTTTCACTGTGTGAGAGGTATAGTGGGTTTGTTCATTCTTCTTTTGAAAGGTCAACGTAGCCAGTGTCACAGTTCCTTGGATGAGAGTAGGATGCCCAAACACCAATCTTCCCGATCCTTCACTCAGGAGCGGTCAGCCTATCTATTCAGAGTGGCATCTAGCAAATATTGCGCCATCGTATCACTTATGGACGCACCGAGACTTCTGAATGGCAATGCCGCAATGGAGATATCTAACACAACACTAACAAACACATAATAGTACACGATCTGTTTGCCCCACGAATTCACGTTACACGTTCCAGTTTTTTTCCGTCTTCGTCTTTGTCTAGAAGTGGAAGTGAAGTAGGAAATACCCCATTCAACAAGTATTACCTCATTATATAATCTAATAATAGAATATAGTAGAAGGTAACATATTGAAATGTTGGTTAGCATGTATGTTATTACTGTATCTTAGTACTGTAATTATATGTGCGTACACAGGCGAGCATAACCACTTGATGATATTTCTTACGCATTATAAACGTACCCAAACGTACCTTATATATCACACTGTGGAAGATGGGGTCGGCGCTGGAGGTCGTGGTCCCGCTAAAGGTGGCGTTACAGTTATTTTTATGTTGTCCTACTTTCGATTGGTGAACTCCTTCCGTATCTTCAGCCGCCTCATCCCTCTCTGTCGGAAGGTCCCGTGAGCGATCCCTGTGCCGATGAACGACATTGGAGAAGTACCGATGAGCGGGTTCAATAAAGAACTCTTCGTTCTCATCCCTGATAACTCCATCAAACAGTCCTTCTGCTGTAATGACACCCTGTACCTCCGAATCAGTACGACCTATAAAAAACCAGCAAAAAATACACAATGGTAGATAACATCATATCATTCTGCCATATTATGAGACCTATCAACGGATACCCATCTAAATAGTATAAGGCCATTTGGTTGTCGATAGGTGTGAATCGTATTACAGAGGAAAAGTACCGCTGAGGGACGGAACGGTTTCGATTACTGCAACGCCTAGTTTAATCAACCACGATTCGGCTATTTGTATCTCATTTGGGCAAGTAATGATCTGTGTAAGTTCTCGAGACATCAATAATTATACTTGTTTGTAGATAGCTACTAGGAACTTACAAGGCACCCCATGTTTAGCGAAAATCATTATCTCGTATTTATCCTCTGTTAGATGGCAAAATAACGAAAACTGCTTTGGAAGAAATATTCTATATTGTAAAATGGTCGCCAGAAAGAAGCGCATATTGGTGTTAATTGAAGGGTTAATATAAAATAAAGCGAGCGTCGATTTTAACGATGAATTTAGCCAGGGTTTCATAAAGCAGGTGGTGCAACCAGCTTTCGGTTTATGGCGCCCCCGCAAGATGTCGACAGAGCGCAGATGTTCGTGTCATGCAGCTTGTGTTGAAAGCTATCAGAGAGGGATGATGCCCAATAAATTATTAAAGTATATGAATAATACGACCTAGCTAATCTTTATACGGCAGATAAACTAAATGCCCACATCCATCAGAGCGGTGGCTTGGAGGGCTAAGTCTCTGGCTATCGGGAAGCCAGAGGCCGCAGGTTCAAGCCCCTCTGCGTGGCATATAAGAGAGCTTAAGCACTGTATATTTTCAGCTCCTTTAATAAACCAATAAAATCGTTACCTTTACCATAAAATGTTCTTGGTGAAATGTCTATACGTAGGTACTACGAGCCAAGTAGCATTTTTATTTCCAACCCTAAAAAATAATACAAGCAACGGTTTTGATTTCATCGTTCCGCCGGGACTTGCAGGTATGTTTGTAAGGTTTTAATGGATAAGAATCATACGTAAAATGTTTTCCTCAAGAATCAAGCGATAACATTGTTAATACTTATCACATTGCTAAGTTATCCACTGACCCCCCGATCACTTGCACTAGTAACAGTCTATTACTACGCAGGCCGAGTCGGTAGGCGATACGTCTACTCAACGCGAGGTCATACTTCTGGAGGTCTTTTACAAATGGCCGTTGCGGTTGTGGCACGTGACAATCGTGTCCTCGTCGGAACGCAGAACGGGCTCTTGCTAAAGGACTGAAGAGATCCCAGGACCTCATGGCGGTGCGTGCGTACATCCGTTGCCAGTTATCCGACCCCATTTTTTCGACCTCTTTTGTTCTCTGGAGACATATCTACTGAGGGCAGATGGTTTCGGCTTCTCCCTCTCTTTCGGTCTCAGCACAAAGGACTTCAATGACCTCCATCCCATTTAGTCCTCTCGTACGAGCGAGGAGATATCCAGCACTGACGATCGGCGTTCTTAATACGGATCGATGGCGTATCCTTATGCATATATGCAAAAAATACCATTTTGATTTACCATTGCGGTGGTGACCTATTTTTGAGTGTTGAAACAAGTTATAAAGTTTACATCTGGTTCGGAGATATAATATAAATTCCCGTTCGTTGATCTACGGTTTATATATAGAGGGGGTAAGGAAATAACACTGGGAGGTGTCATTCAAGATATCGCCACTGGATCAGAATAATTTCAGAGACTACCCTTGTATATGTACGCAAGTCGTTTGCCGTATACGTACACCAAAATCCAGTGCATATGTAGATGAACATATAATCCGGATGCATATCATGAGAAACTGGACGATTGTATCTACTCTTTATCTATATCTCATGCAGAAATTCGGGAACAAGACAATGTATTGTTCAACACGAACCCTGCAGGATGCCATGAACGACGCTGGACGTATCGTACCAAACCCGGTGTCCATCTTCAACAACCTCCACGTCTCGCGTAAATACCTCATCGGGTGCTGACTCAAGGCGCAATTTGAATTTCCTGAAAGGAACAATAATCAATCAGCCAATCAATAGATCATTAGTGGATTAGTTAACTGTGAACTAAGCTTACTACTTAATTTGTATGTTAACGTTAACTGTGGCCGCTGAAGTGTACTTTATCGACGAATGGAAAAAAAATGAAGTGTGGTTCAACGACGATACGTACCGTTGGAGTTGAGCACAACACACAAAAGAGCTATCGAAGACGACTTGGGTCATTCAACTCAATTCCACCGGTGCGCGTTATACTAACACTCCGGAGCTTCATACTTAAACTTTTTAGAAGCAGCATGACAAAACCTTCCAAATTTGCATCACTGGGAAAAAAACGCTGCCATGTTGAAATAATCACCATTCTATCCGTTGTCATATCTAGGGAAATGCGTTGTGTGTGAGTGTCCTTGCTCAACGTCTCACGCCCGTATTTTGTATTGGAACGATATTGCACGATAGGAAATTACTGAGATTCTCTGAGAAGAGGCATGGAACCTTTGGGTTCCATCGATCGAGTCTCTAGCTAAGTTTCACAGCTTAACGAGATATATACGAGCGACGCTATGCGTTACAAGGCGTTTCGTGTGCACATAATATCAGAAGAACTATATTTATTGAAAACAGCTCGGATCCCTCGGCGTGTAGCTATGGCTAAGCGATTAAGTGTTTTCGGAGGTTTTCAATGTTGAGATCAAAAGTCGAGGCTGAGATGGCAGTGAAGACCACCGAAGAGAGTCGCTCAGTCAGACTGATTGACACGTAATGACTAATTTGCTAACTGAATATTTCCAAAGCAGGTACCCACATGGAATTTGCTCTAAAATAGAGTCAGGGACTTTAACTGCAGATGGTGCTCTACAACGCTTGAATAACGGAAGTCTTGTAAAGGAAGTTTCGATCAAAAGTTGAACCTATACACTTCAGTGAAAGGTTCCTCCCATGTCTAGCTTCATAATAATTCGTACCCGAGAAGTGCTAGAGTTCCACAGTAGTAGCTCGTGTAAAAACTGCTGGGTGGATAAAAATACTATTTAGTATAAGCTCATAGAAGAATAATTTCACTGCTCTAATGTCACTGCTCTAATCATTCTTAGATTCTACATGATCGCAATAAATACGGTGCTCCTTTAGAGTTAAATTAGCAGTGATAGATTTGCCAACACACAAAATCTATACATACACTGTCGCCAAATTTAGGTGAAGTGCAACTCGCTTTGGGATACTTGAGGCATTATACTGGCCTCTGTGACTTAGATTTGATATGATTTTAATCCTGTATGGTATAGAGCGTCTAACAGCTCAGCAATGATGACGGTACTGTATTAGCTATAGAACAGCTAAAGGACGTTCGAGTCGCCCGATTTCCCCAAAGGCCACTACTGCGTGCATGCTCCAAGGACACAACCGAAATTCCACTGAGCCTGTCAGCTAAATTCGTTTAATGGAACAGTTTAACTCATCTTGATCAAAAATAGGCAAAATCCAACCCCAAAAGATTTATATTTATTATTTCCCTATCAGTTTAATACTTATAAATTCTCCCACTGTTTTCTATAAGATTTGTATTCCATACAAGAACTTGCTCCTTCTTTCATCATTTCATATGTATTGAATCGGTCAAGTAAATAGTTAGTATCGACCTTCAATGTTATAAAATATAAAACAACTATAAAAATAAAATATAAAACATTTCTCTGGCGCCTACGTTACATTCCTAAGCTTCTAAATCTATAAAGTATAAAAGGTATAAATATCTGACAGTTGTATCAAGTTAATAAAGCCCATTTTCTCGAGATCCATTTACAGGAAGTATCTGAATGCTACCAGTAATGATGATGAGTGACCGCATAAGGGGGATGATCTAGTAGGTCCCCTTTCGATATATTATATTTCTGAGAAATTTGCATGCGTCACACAGGAGTATGACATCGGACTGCGACAGAAAGCAAATGAGAATAAAGTTGAATATGATCTTCAATGCATAGTTTTACGTAACGATACAAAATAGGATTACACCGTAATTAGTGCTAACGT
Organism: Stratiolaelaps scimitus; assembly: GCA_019614645.1. NCBI lineage: Eukaryota > Metazoa > Arthropoda > Arachnida > Mesostigmata > Laelapidae > Stratiolaelaps > Stratiolaelaps scimitus. The sequence continues at coordinate 821,180 of JABWDB010000024.1, read as the reverse complement.
AGAGCGGGCGGATAATTTGCGTCTTCGGTTCCCCATTTAGAAATACATTACAGAACTGATTTACACTGTATTTAAGTTTGACCCCGGTCGAATATGCAAAATTCTTTGCTATTCAAAAAATAAACACACGAATGATGCGACAGCGCTAATTATCCATCAGCGCTCTAGTTAGTTAACGTCATTGACTAAATCCGACGAGCAGATAACTCAGCTCAATTGACGATTACAGTTGCTGGAACGGAGTCCACTGTTCCCTTGTATCATGTCTGAGAAGTCTTCGGTCTCTTCGAGTGACGTCTTGAAATTCGCATTGGCTAAGCACCTCATTAAAAGGTCATGTGTTAATAGAGATAGCTAAATACGCTTGATGATAACCACATCGATTGGCAGTAATAGGCAATGCAATATTGGTGAATACAGGGCGCTTAGATAACCGCACAACCATGAGCGATTTCATAGATAATGACTTAAAGTCCAGCAAGTTACCAATCCAAGTTAGCTTTACACATTGTTGAGCTTGGTGGTGCAGTGCATTTCTGTGAGCCTTGCAACGGAAGGAGACACGCACATAAATGGGTGAATGGGTTCGATCATCGCCGTTGCACATTTGTTTTTTTTAAGTGACACCGAATGGCGTCATTCGTTACAGTAATTTTTACGTACATGAGACGCGTGCTAATAATGCATCGCACATCCGTAATGAAGCGACGCTGTTTCTACAAATTATCTGGATAGATCATTTATTTTTTCCAGGTCAGGTTTTTCACTTCGATCGATATAGTGTGGGGTATCTATGTGACGTGGCCGAAGGTGGGACTTTTTCTGAGTGAGGTAGTTGGGGGTTCGGTGTCCCCGAGCAAAAGTGTCTCAGAGGATACATTTCGACGTTGGGACTTGTAACTAACAATGAAGTGAAACCAATAATCATGGACTCGCGAAGGCCTTTAAACATACCAAAACAGGTGTACAGCGAGCAGCACTAGAGTTGACAGCCGGTCGCAGAGCCTTGTCCTGCGCTCCGGCGGCCAACACTGCTGTCTCTTAACCGGCGAATGTTACCGTTGTTGTATTTAGGCGCTATCATTTGAATTTGTGAGTTACGTTTTCGTGGACTGCAAAAGTCATTGTGTTATGCAAGAGATTCGACAATTTATTGACACCCATAACCTCTTACTACATTCATAGCAGGTACACAGCATAATGCACCTATCTAATACAAGTAGCTATTGTTAGTTCAATCATTGGTGATATCGGAATAATTCTCACAAAAGTACGTATTTGCTTTGTGGCTTTTTGGTAGTTATAGAGAGAAAAAAGGGTGGGGTGAGGGGTGGCTGATTAATGAATGTTGTCGAAATGGCTAATCACAATGGTCACATCCAATGTGGATTTTCCTGGGGATGACGTTAATTCTACTTCGATGTATATACGCACGTATATCAAAGTAGAAATGGCTGTAGCGGGCGAGGGCTGTGCGGGGAAGTCGAGTGGGTCCGAACAACACAAACGCAGAGTGGTTAAATGGTTCTGGGACAACCGGCTTCCCTCAAGGTCCCTCAGGCCAACTAACGTGCACGATTAAGTCGAATGGAGGGATGGTGGTCTCTCTCTCTCTCTCTCTCTCTCTCTCTTTTTCCAACTCCTGACTCTTGCTCATTATATAACCAAGCCCAGCTAGTATACCATGACGCAGCGGGAGCTGGGGCTTCTGACCCCGCTTATCGGGACCATGACACCACAAACAAATGCCCTTGAGTTGGTTAGGTAAACTCGGCGTATGTCGCAACAGATATAGCTCGTGAATCATATCAGGACGGTTGGAAGAGCAGCCTCCACCGTTCGGTTGCTTGTTTGTCTGCTTGATGGTTTGATTTAAATACGGAATAAAGAATCCAATTTTCTGGGGCGACGCTTCAAGCATTAAGTGGTGTTCTACGACGAGACTGGAAAGAATTATCAGGAATTAGACCTTGCCAGATATGAGCAACGTACAATTTAATTCAAGATAGAAATGATAGATATAACATGGTATGATTAGTTTGGTTTATTAACGGAACTGCAATTTTTTCAACTCTTAAATTCTTGGATAAGGAAAATATGAACTACCAGAAAAAAGCAGTGTCGCTACTCGTAAGACATTACATCATCAGTAAATGTTTTTCTTCTGCAGTACAAATTAATTGTATTAGATATTTACTTATACTACTCGCTAAGAACACCGTAGCATTCATTGAACCTCGTTTATACTATCAGCACGGTGGCTTAGACGGCTAAATATATGGCTGTAAAAATCCGGAGCCACCAGTTCGAGTCCCGCGCCTTCGTGACATATGCAGAAGGTTAAGTCATTTTAACATTTGAAAACTTCGGTTCCGTTAATCCCCAGCCAATAAACGCTTCCCTTTTCCCTTCATAGGACTGACATGGCAACTGGTTTGACCGGTCAAGTGAAGGCACATATTATATTATGTCGGTTTAATACATTTGTGTCCATCCATGATAAATAAGACAATCATTTTTGTTTCTGTGTTGCTGTTCGTGATTCATAGAATGAATCATTGGCATTTACCATTATCGAGTCATCATCAGTGGCTAGCGATTAAGCCACCCGTCAATACGTGATGTTGTTTGTATAATAAACTGTTAATTAATAATACATACGAGCATGTGTCCACTTCAGTAGTTCAACTGCTCAATCAGCATCACATCACATCTAGTCAGTCACTCGAGTCGTGGATGCGAAACGATATCAAAAATCAGGCAAAACCTCCCAACAATTTTAGGTGTGTCCATGGAACAGCCAGGTTATTGTGAGCTATAATTCTGCTTCGAACTAAACGGAGATGAATCAGTCAGGCATGAATTACTCATGTGGATAGAACAGCCTTCTAGGAATATGGCAAGGCCACTCAGCTGAACCATAATCATGGTCGCAATCACAATCACTATTTCCATGAAGTCAACGGGGCGTCTATTGCAATTGCAATTTAGTTGCTGGCCACTAATTAAACAGGCGGATGATCCACAAAGCTCATACATTCTATTCAATCAGGCTACATAGTATAATATGTGACGATGAGTCGATCACAAGTCTGGAGTCTGGAGCAAGTCCTGTGCAAGTCTGGAGTCCTGTAATAACCTTGTCGAAACAGTCAACTTCACACGGCGGAACACAGCGCTTGCATAGCAGGTATAAACAGCTATTTTTATTACTTGTTTCATCTGCTTAGGAATACAATTTGCCCAATGCCTGATCCCATTAATGCGGAGCTGATTGCGAAGCTTACTTCAGTAATGTTTACAGGACTTGTCTATGTATCCATCCACCCATGTTTATATAATACCTATAGTATCTTCTTAAGTTTTATGCGTATGTGTGTCCGGTCTATACTGTACAATCGGCAACTGTGTATACCAGGTTATTTGCAACATACAGTACCACAGAAACAGATGGCATTGGTACTAGATTCGCGCTTATGACTAGAGCTATCTCGTACACACATTATATACTATTTAGGTTCTGTTGCATACGCAGGCACTGGCCGAAGTGCACAAACCTTTTATGAGCCTTGAACGAGATTTCGATGGGTGGTCGATCCTGCCATCGTTCATCGAGGGCCCTTTTTCGACGTGCGTGCAATCGCATTGGGCTGGCATCGAAATACAATGGTTCGTAGTAGTCCACTAATTCAGACAAGGCCCCACCTGACGACGAAATCGTCCGTTGTCTAGGTCCACCACTGGGGCCCGCATTTGCGCCCAAACACACCAGAGCAGATAGTAATGCAGTCCACAAACAACACTTGCACCTGAAAGGGCTGTTATTCCAACGAGTCGGTCGCAGACTCCAGGAGGAGTCCCGCGACATCGCGAACACCTCGATCCTATTCTGGGCCCGTTTCGCGGCCTCGGCCCCGACGGCTGCGGGCCCAAATTCCTAGCTCCGCATCTCGCCACTCGACACAACTCTCGAAGAGGACAACCTCGACTCGTTAAAGAACGATACCGATGACGATGACGACGACGTCAACACAACCAGCGACGGCTCCTCGGCAGATCTCACAGCGAAGTTCGCCATCGCTAGTATCTGTACAAACTAGCCGACCGCTGCTGCTGTTGCCTCCACTACTACTACAACAACAAGTACTATTAGTGATGCTACTACCATTGCTACTACACTCGATGGCTGGTGAGTCTGCTGTCTGCCTCTTGCGACGACAGCAGTAGAGGCCGAGCAGAGCAGCAGCAGCAGCAGCAGCAGAACCACAGCACACCACTCAGTCTGTCTCTCTCTGTATGAGTCTATGTACGTACGACTCTCTACGCTGTGGGACTAGAGAACCTCTATGCTGTGCTACTCTCCATAGCCAGACGAATGGATCAGCTGGCCGTTGGGGGTTTCTCCACGGCAGCCATCTTTAGCCCTCTCGCTCCATTCGTATCCCTCCCTCCCCCCCAACTACTACTACTACTGCTGCTGCTATGGCCATCAGCAGGTTTTCCCACTTCTGAACAACAGACAGACGTAAGTCGGCACCTCACGGGCGTTCGTTGCCTCTGGCCGGTTTCGTCCCAACTCTGCCTCTTTTAACTTACATCCCTTTTGAGAACCCCACTCAGCAACCCCCATCCGCCCCGCCTCTCATCGTGCCTTACGAACGAGAATAAGCCACACCTTTCCGTTTGTCACCCTGTGAACACACCGATAGATACTCGCCAATGAAGCGATGCGGACCATTATCAGAGTTAGCAGACACCGACTCGCTTACCGACGTACCTGTCCATAAATGGTACCACATTCAATACGTATTCGTAATGGGAACCTCGAGCATATAGGTGTTTATTAACACTCAAGAGCGAACTGATTGAGTCCACAAATATTTTGTCCACGCGGAAATGAATACAATGAAAAAGTAAGACGCAAACAAAATAAGCTTTGCTCCTGTGAGACAGATACATTACAAATGAAGACTCGAGAAGTAACTTTCAGTGAGTTCGTCAGGTCATAACCTTCAGTTTTATACCAAATATGCCGTTAGTAAACTGAAGCGGTTAGCGAAGCGTTGCAGTCAGTTATTATTTATTGTTTAGATTTATGTTTTTTACATAAACATTTATAACAGAATTACATTTAAGGTAAAGGCGCACTTTGAGTTCCTGGGGGCTTCGTCTGTATCACATATTCCTATTAACTTGAACTCAATTCGTCAGGGTTATCGTATTATCGGATGATGTTACTCTTAGTGCTCTACCTAATGTCTTCAACTATTTTTCTATATCAACCACTAGTTGTTGTAGGTTGTAATTTTATTATTTATAAGTTAGGCTTACCGCTATCCGTGGTAGGAAAGGCAATTTCACCAATTGTAGCTAAAAACAATCTGTTACAGTAACAGATGGCTTTTGTTAAGTTAAATATTAACCGATTTACTGAAAGGAACACATCCTGATTGCCGTAGGATCTCAAGTGTTAACTTGAGCCTAGCCCGCTTCGCCCGGGACGTAGGACCTTGATAAGCATAATACTAGAAATGATCTCATAGTGGAAAGAAACATCGAAATAGTGACCATCAGTTGATTGCTAACGATGATATAGTCTTCACTGCGAGGTATACGCCCACCTTCTTTTTCGTTTAGATCCCTGACAAAAACCACGTCCTACTATTAGAGAGGGATATATTTTTAATCAGAGCGCCAACAAAAACGACACATCAACTGTTCCACCAGCTCGGATGATGTGACTAGTCATAGCGAGACCACGGATGGCAGAATTCGTTCCTCCAATTTGACTGCGCAGTTTGAATAGAGACGCCTTCTTCGCTTCTTCCATTTCTTCAGCAGTTACGCCTGAAGAATTTTCAATAGACTGCTCTCTCGATCGCTACTTTATCCCACAGGAGCAGATTCGAAATGGATGACTGACTCACAGAGATGCACAGACTCGTTCAATACCTCAAGAGTGCCATATCAATGGAAGTGGCTACATATCTGCTATCGTACGATACCATCACTCGATGAGTCTTTCGCAAAGTTGTGTTCTAGAAGTTCTGCCGTTTGTAACATCCACCAACTCTTCTAGGTAGACAATCGACACTTGTATAGCGGCCTCACTTATAGTAGTTTAATGAGTTAGATGATCTTAGTGTTGCAAATCCCCCCCCCCCATTGGCTAAAAGTAACTGCGAATAACAGACATATATGGTAGACATTTCTCTCTTCCACTTGATAATAACTGAATTTCCATATAATCAGATATAGCTTTATATTAACAACTTTACATACGAATACAACAACGATTTCAAATGAAGAAACGCGCGATGTTTTGTTTACGGTTTAGGTTTGTTTTGTAGACCAGTCGCACTATTACCGCAGGAATCGAATAATAAGATCAACTAAAAGCGCATCTATATTACGAAAATCGAAAATAGTTAGCTCCCATCATGTTTATCGACTCTATCATGTTTTCTCACTCACCCAATCAGTAGCGACAGGTTTTGTTACTCGCATTTAAAAGCTGTCTACGTATACTGCTATGGCCACTTTTTATAGTTTACTTTTTTGATACACTTTCTTAGAGAGTAGGACTCGCTAAAGGAGTTCTATATGAGAAGCTTAAAACGTGACCACAGTTTGTGTTCGACCTTTCTTCAGATATACGTTTACCTAATACTGTTTGAGAAAAATACACCATATGATTAAATACGTATACGCATTTATTCATGTATATATAAATTGATGAGATATTCACATCAAGCAGTTTTTTTTATGAGTTTTCCCTATGAAGGATGAGATTGTATTTCTTCTGGTTTATATAGAGGGCACACTCTGGTGTATCTCGTATAGTACATTGAGTTGTTAATTGAGGCACCATCACCGCTTTCGATTGACGACGACGACACACTGCGTATGGCAATGAAGGGCTGAATCAGTTAAAAGCTCAAATAATTAAAGCGTTAGTTGCGTCGCACCGATGAGATACTCCGAGGCATCATTTTAACGACGCCTGATTAAGTTGTGCTTGCTGTTGATGGTAACTTAAAGTGGATAGAATTCGATGAAGTGTTTCTGTGTCTATATTTCTTCTTTCTTCTTTCTTTGTGGCATGTTTATGCTGCGGGGTATATTATTATTATGGTATGTATTAAAAGTTCACAGTTCACTTCAAGATTTCGGACTGATTGGATGTTTCGCTAAAATTCACAACGATTGCCACAATACTCGCACATTATCAAAATAATCATAATAATTGATTCAAGTTATTGATATTTGGTATGCATTAAAATTGGCCCTTGCTGCTTGGAAGCTTAACTGTTCATTATTATGTGTATAAATATGGGATATCCACCAGTATTTAACCTTCATATTCATAATAATAATAATACCCAATATATGGAATACCAACTGGCATAGATTCACATTAGCCATATATATATATATATATATATATATATATATAATAAATAAACGACACCCTGTCGATGAGGTCATTTTTCATACATTGTTGTGTGTTGTCAATATTGGACAGACAGACTGATTGATTAATTGAACTTCTTCTCCTCCTGTCTCTCGCTCAACCAATCTACCCAACCAACCAACAACCGACTCATCGTGGTTCATACTTCCCTGATCACGAATACGAAAAATGTGTTGTGTGTTCTTACTATATCTTGCTATCACTGGATCTCTCTTTGTCAGCAACACATACTAGCGTAGTTATGGAATACAGATCCATACGTCTTGAGCTGACTGGCCGACTGAGCCTCCACTCGCCGGCGCCGCCAGAGGTTGACGATCCATTGATGGTAGGCGCACATCAATACCACGGAACTTCGTCTCGTGAGATTCGAGGCTTCCTTGCGACAAGCACTAGACGATGTGCCAGACTCTGACAAATACTATTATAATTACGGTGCGTACCGCAATATTATTATGGTGCACAGGAGATTAGCTTTCGTGACCCCTACGAGGATGACTGCTCTAGCTTCTCCTTATGTTTGACTAGCATTTCGCAAACAATGGCAAGTTTCTTGAGGCGTGGGCGCGACCTCACCTCGGAGAGGTGAGTCATCGTCGCGGTGAAAACGTTCTCCAGAGCCCGGGCGGTGTCTTTCAGGGCGCCACATTCGCCAACACCCCGCGGTAATTCGGTCACGTTGACCGAGCAGATCTCCTCTACAAATCGAATTACCTTTGACTTATTCTTGAGAATGAATGGATTGACGACCTCCATCCAAGACTCTTTCAAACCGAATTCCTGGAGATTTGCTAGATTTTGTAAGCATTTTGCAACGAGCATCAGATTTCGGCTCGGAATAGGTGCTGGCGCTGAACTGACAATCTTGTATTGATGCGGGTTGATTATGGCCGGGCATAGAAGACGTAGGAAGATAAATGAAGATATGACCTGCGCCTTGAGAAGTGTGTCGTTAGGCCACCGCTTCGCTATAGCTCGTTGCAACGTTGCTAAAATGTAACGGAGACATAATGGCAATTGATGTATAGATGCAAAGATCCTCTCGGTGAATTCATCAAGCATTGCTAAAAGATGTTCTGCATTAGCGCAGGCGTCATTCATTGAATCTAATTTCGTCGGATTCAACTCACATGACTGTTTGCTACCAACAACTAATGCTACTGGAACCGATATTGAACTCCGAACGAATTCGGTCGCGCCATTTTTCATATACATTTCCATCATCTGCGTGAACAATGTACTCGAACGGAATAGTACACTGGGCTCATCTTCATTTTCCAGCTCACGTAGTCCAAGAGTTGCAAGTAGTTTGGCTTCCTTCTTTTCGGCAACGAACAGAGTCACTAACACCTTGGCCAGAAGAGCGCTCTCCTTCGAGAGAAGCTCCGCAATCTCGATCACAAGCGAGAGATCGTCTTCGAGCAGAAGTTGACGCAGAGTCGTGTACTCACTGAGCGGGAGAATGACTTCCTTGGAGAAATGTACCCGCAGATGTAACGAGCCCCAATTCTCAAGCACAGGCGTCAGCCCCTGCAGTGGGTACCACTTGTCCACTGGCTCCATTGTCCATAGATCCTTAAGCTCAAGGATCACTTGTGCCATATCGGCATTTTTGTCTTTTTTACCCTTTGTGCACAGCGTCACCGTAAAGCTATTTATACTTGGTGGTATATCATCTAGGCAGTATTCCTCTTCCCATACAGCATCTGGGGCCGACTTCACCTGAGAGCGGCATATCTTGATGTCGTCAAGTGACATAACACAGAAGGGGTTTGGCACTAAATGAGACGGTAATCCCTTAGCCTCAACTAGGCATACCCTCATTGAACAGACATTTCGAACCTGGCCCGTCTGAGGATTGCAGATCTTCGACAGAGCCGTGTACCAGTCTTGAGCCGATTCGCCATCCGGTGCAGACAAGTAGTAGATTGTGCTTAGACACGGAAGAGCCCGTTCCACGAGCTGAAATACATAAGTATATATTGTATTATAGTTTCTTATTAGATGATCTCTATAAGAAGATGCTAGTTAATTGCATTTACCATTGTCATGCCGTCAATTCGACACCACCTGGCTATAACGCTGCATCACTGCTTGGTTTCTACTCCAATAATAAAAAAAAATTGTTGCATATATGAAGGTTTTAATATGGTAATCAAACAGATACGCAAAATGTATTTAGTAAGACGAAAAGTTGATCCTTGTACAGAGGGTATATACTCTGTTTGGGAACTACTGAAACGACTATCAGTGATCACTAACCGCTGAAGGTAGCAGTTATCTTAGCTCTATAGTAATTATCCCAGCTTCAAAGTTGCCCGCAACGGAACTCGGAAACAATATTATTCATCTTCAACAATCAGGTACATTATACTCGGGTAATATTGACCAAATAGAAGGAAGGGAGTTACGCGACTTGCAGTTGCTCTATATTACAACTCATGATTGTCCCATGTGTGTGGCAATCGTGTAATTCTTATGGCTTATTGCATTGTAAAATTGCAGTTCCGGAAATAAACCGCAAATGTTATGTTATGTTATGTTATGCACTTCGGCTAATGTGTCTATATATTATTATATTAGTATAGTGATAGCCATAAAGAGGCAGCCGACGAACGCCTTAGACGGTGCCTCCACTTTGACCTGGTTATGGATGCTGTATCCAACAACAGACCGTTATACTATGATATGTTATGTATGTTATCAGAAGAGACGTCTATATTATTTAATTTCAGTGGAGGACGTCGCTTTAGCACACTGGAGGAAACGGTGAAGAAATATCTCTCTCTCTTTCTCTCTCTCAATAGTGAATAATAATAATCATGGGTTAGGGGTAAAAGTGGTCACATGTACTTGCCAGCGCGCTCGTAGGAACAGCTTCGTAGATTTATAAATATTATAAATGCTTTTTTATTTCTTATTGTTATCCATTATATTGTGTTCATTATTCTGTGCACCTCTTTTTCTTCTTTGCCCGTTGCCAGACAGTTTTAAACCAGGTCTTAACTTTGCAATGATTACCTAACCTAACAAAACTGTGAAACGGGACCCACTTCACCAGCAACGATTCCACTGGACTATCCAGGCCAGTCTAAGACCAGTTCACATAAACAGTCTTTGTCTTGGGACACCCAATGACTCAACCACGAAGACTCAATAGTTGTTCAGTACAATGAACCACTCGGGTTGTGAGTTTAGACAGTGAATATGTTACACGAATATGCCAGGAGGTGAGCCACTGACTGATAGCGCACACACCCACACACGTTTACATTCGACGTCAACTAGTGCTACAGTTTTGCCAATAGGGCCTTTACCTTCATAGGGCATAAGAGACGGCTATTAAATATATCCCTCTTGTGGGGCAGGATGGCTACTGCACACCGTAGATATTGGCATATTCCAAGGACTGTTATGCTTCCGTCTTAGACCATCTTAATATAATAGAAGTAGTACGTATGTCCCGCTGGTCACCAATGATTTCTTTGCTAGTTCGTATCACCGTTTACGCTTAAGTGAAACTCACTGAGATACGGGAAGCTTTAGCCCAATGACCAGTGAACCGTTTACTTATTGCCGCCGCTACAGAGAACTCTACTTGTTCTACACAGTGTGACCAGACACTATTTTTTAGATACTGACATTATGCTGTTACGGGTCAGTTTACTGAGACTAATAATGACTCCACGTTATTTCTCTCCCATCCACGAACACGACGCTAATAGGATAATTAATGGACTTAACATTCTAGGAGGGATTATGACTGAGCATGAGTGAGGCTCGTTTAGAAACAAACTTTTAATACATCACTTCTATAAGCATACGCCAAATACAACTTTATTCGGTACGAGATAGCACCTATTTCTGACTACCAAACGCCCTCTGAAATCGAGTAAGGCCAGGTAATACACAAGGAGAAAACAGCAACGTGGTAAGAGTTCACAAACAACTCACATAATAAAACAAAGAAACTGACATCGCAACGAAAGAAACCTCCGAGAACAATTAAATAACTAGATTAATTAACACTAAATTGTCACAAAAATGCCAAGCACCTCATCCGCCAATTTTAAACTCAAGAATCAACTTGATCGAATGATTGTAAAGTGAAACGAAATGTTGCACGATTGTTACGCGTTAACTCATTTTAATTAGAACACAAGTCGGTTAGAGCTACGTTTAGAAACGTTGGCTGAAGAGCCAAGGTTTAGAAAAAAATCATTAAACTTTCTCTGTTTTTTTTTGTCTCTCCTACTAGAATACTATCGCAGCGTTTCGTCGAACACTTAATATGAAGACAAATAATGTCATAACTGTGCATTCATCATTTACCATAAGAGCGCATGTTTATTTATAGCAATTTTGAGTTATACATCATTGAGCAACACTATTTGTTGTATATACGTACACGAATATACAGATCGCTCCCATACAAGATATGAGAGAACATTGTTGGTGTTAATTTGTCATCGAAGTAAATAAAAATAGTTCGAAAACAATCGGATAAACGAACAAGACAGGTCTTAGAAGTTAGTGCAATATATAACAAGGTCAATCAGCCAAACATATGTAACGTAAACAAAAAAAAAAGGAAGAAAACTCACCTGAAAGCAGTGTGTCTGCTCGAGCAGAGAATCATGCACCGCGTACAGTACTGAACATCGAAGATCGATAACACCTCGTGGCTTCGTCCTTTGTGGATTATCGTAAAAGTACAGCATCGCTTCGGCTGTATTTAGTACGAACCATGCTTGTTTCCACTTCTTGTTATCAATGGTTTTCTTTTGTAGAAACCCTTTTACAGCAGTCGACGAATGTGAACTCTGTTCGCGGAGTTGCTGGATCGTCGAGTAAATCTCCTCAACCTTGGCCTGTGCGTTGGGCAGACCAAACTGAGGTGCCTTAAGGATCGGATCCCCTAGACAGTGACCCTCAGCTATATGTTCGCTTTTATATCGGGTGATAATTGCCTCGAGGGTATCAAAATATCGACCTCCCATCACATAGTGGTTCAATTTCTTCTCAATACGAAATCGCTGAATTGATTTGTTGACGAAGAAGAAGATTGAATAATTGCCTGGTGATCGATCAGAAGGTCTGACAAGAAAACTCCCCTCTCCGCCTTCAATTAGTTTGGCAACGGCGTCTTCAGCGGAAATTGTGCCATGGTACCATGGGTAGCACTCCTCGGTGAAGTCTGCCACCAGCTCATGGAACACGAGGCCTGATGGGAAATCTTCGCCTGGCGGCTTATTGAGGTTGACGCCATCGCCTTCAATCTTCTTACACCACAACCAGCCATCGCCCATATCCTGGTCCACCTCAAACACATCACCCTTCTTGAATGATAGCTCGTCGGTATCTGCCAACTTGTTGTAAGGAAGAATGGCAACAACCTTTCGGTTATGAGGTGCCGGCTCGGGTGGAACAACATTATAGTGTAGTCGCTCATTCTTCAATATATCTGATACATGTGTATAATAACCTACAAGTTCAGAAAGCGTAGAAAAACGACGTCCACCAATGTAAAAGTCACCGCATACGGCAGCAATGCGGAAATGGTGGATACCCGAGTGACCACGAAAGGAAAGGACAAATCCATTCTTTGACTGTCGAACCAGATATGCTCCGCGCTGGTTCAGCTGTTGCAATCTCACTTCCGCCGCATGTCGGTCGATTTTGCCATGAAAAAACTGCGCTTTCGGCAGTAACTCCTTCTTTGGCAACGATTTTGGCTGTTGACTTGGAGTCGACCCAAAGGGATCATAGTCATCCTCGGTCGAGTTGGTCGTATTGCAATCTACGTTGTAGTAGCCGGTCATTCTTCAACCGCTGCAATCGCTTCAATGATCTACTTAATAACGCTAACCACTACGTGGTCGCTCTACAATGTATGATTCTCACTTTCTCAATGACTTTTATTTACCACATTTATAGCGCAGCATTCGTAGGCATTATCTTCTGTATCTATATATGAACAGCAACTGCCCACCGGAGTTGCTTCTGAATTGGCACTACAGGATAACTTGGCTTGATGGATCAAATAATCAGCTGAAAGTCATAATTCTCGACTTGGGATAGATTCATCTGCAGTCGAAATTGCAATCCAAGATCAGAGAGTATCACTGTGTGTTATAACACGATCAGGCGTACTCAGTGCCGACGCCCGCTTGCTGGGTGTGATATTTCAGCATTTGTTATTTCGTTCAGAGCGAGAACTCACACTCCTACTGTGTAAGACTCAATAGACGAACTCACTCATTTAACCTTCTTCCGTTCTTTTGTTTTCTCTTTCTTTCTTTGATCAGCTGCAACATCTACTCGCTGGCTGGAATGGAATACTTCTATCACAAACCCGTAACTCGATTAACTGGGTTAGTCCGGAACCACCAGCAGCAGCAACAGCACGAGTAACGCTGCGTGCAGAGCGAGCAATACTGTCAGTTTTCACTTGCACACGGGAGGTGGCACCTTATTGATCTCAACTACCGTCAATGATCGCGACAGCTATTGGGGTATAACTGGAGCAGTATCAGAAACAACAGCAACAACAACGACAACAGTCGTAAGTCGCTGCCGCCGACAGCTTCACCACTGCCACTAGTACCACTTGCAGCAGCAGCAGCAGCAGAGGGATCGCCGCTACCACCACCGAAGGAGTTGTCAATTGGCGGCGAACGGCGATCGCATCTCGACATGAGCCAAAGTTGACTGCTTCTAGGTTTGCCCGTTTCGCCAGCTGGGGGCCTTTAGTGACTCGAGCACCGATTCGAACGCGTGTTCGGTTCCTTTCTCCAACCAGCCTCATTGCGTAAGGTGAGTTGTAACGCGGTCAGTTATTCAGAGCTCTCCATATTGGATAGAGAAGTTGCGCGTTCAATGAAATTGATTTTATTATTTGACCAATCAAAGTTGTTTGGATGACGGTACGTGGCGCCGTTGATTTGTTCGTGGTCCAGTTTTTTTAAGGGAGGCCGACTACCCTACGCTAGCTAGATTTCTGCACGGGCACCGGTGTGAAGGGGGGCGCCCCGGAAGAGCCATCTGGTACAAATTGTGCTTAACAACATCGGCATCATTGCAGAAGCAGTCGTTTGTTGGAGACAATGGGCACGATGGAGAATGAAATGACTGTAGATGAAAAGTACGAGCTCATCACGAGAAACCTCCAGGAGGTCTTGGGTAAGTGCTCCATATGAAGCATTTGTAGTTGTTACTTCGCTGAAGAACTAGTTTTGAACTTTCTATAAGTGGTGCCGACGTTTTTTCAATAACTAGAAGTAGCACGCAGAGAGTACAATTATGACTTTCATGATATCGCTTAAAGTGCAATCACAAACTTTGAGTCCGACATGAGTAAGTTATCACGAATGACGCAATATCTAGTGGCCAGTTCTACCAGTAACTACAGCTCTTAAGCAAGTTCCCCTTAAAACTGGCACCGCTCTACACCATAAATGCATTACATTTAAGTATTTATTGGTGTAAGTAACCACAGGATAAAACTTAGTGATTCTCGTGAGTTTCTTTCAATAAATATTATCTATAAGAGGACCGACAATTTATTACTATTATTATTCTGTTGCCTTCATTATTTGTCCTTGAGTAGTTTTATGACATCTGGGGAAACCCTGAAGCATCGAAAGGCTGACGTCATATTTATGCTGCGATAACGAGTAGTTGTTGAAATTGATATCGTATCATAAATATGACGTCAGCCTTTCGATGCTTCAGGGTTTCCCCAGATGTCATAAGACTACTCAAGGACAAATAATAAAGGCAACATAATAATAATAATAATAATAAATTGTCGGCCCTCTAATAGATTTTGTTTTAAATACCGTTTATGTTGATTATGGGGGAAATTGATTGATGAGCACGGAAGCAACGATTTGCTTGCACTAGCATAAAATATGGAACGGCCGGATTCTACTATTACGTTCAAAGAAAATAAAGCTGCCCTATCAGAAATTCATAGAAATAGCTCAAGGATAATATATTAAGTGATATTTCAGTTCCATTAGGATATCTGTATGTTACAAAACAGACTACGTTGTAAGCAAGAATAATTAACATAACAGTGAGAGCTATGGCTGCCATCATGGTACCATCTGCGGAACTGGTTTTACTTTTGGCCACTAAAAATGGTTAATTCATCCCTTGTAGCTCTCAATATATATATATATATATATATAATATATAAAACAATCTAAATGTTGTCTTTTTTCATATACTATTCTCAGGTGAGCAACGCATCAAAGACACCTTAAAGCAACGCGACCTGAAGATCTACTGGGGTACGGCAACAACAGGTAAACCTCATGTTGCCTACTTTGTTCCTATGTCGAAGATCGCTGACTTCCTAAAGGCCGGATGCGAGGTACGTAAGTGTTTGTTGACTGGATGGAAACATATTTGAAAGTATTCCGTTCACATTGATTGGTTTGGTGCGTTTTCTATTTTCCAGTAAAAATTCACTCAAAACAATATTATGGAATGCACAATTAGTTTCAGTCTTTAATTTGACTAGCTTCTCAACTCATTTCCCTAACCACTTCGTCTTGCCCCTGCTCCTGATTCAGGTGACAATTCTTTTCGCAGACTTGCACGCCTATTTAGACAACATGAAAGCGCCTTGGGATCTGCTCCAGCACCGTGTGAAATATTACGAAGCAGTAATTAAGTCGATGTTAACCTCGATTGGAGTGCCGCTTGACAAATTGAGATTTGTCCGAGGCTCAACTTATCAACTTGAAAAAGACTTCACCCTCGATGTGTATCGACTTGTCTCCTTGGTAACGGAGCACGACGCTAAAAAAGCCGGTGCTGAGGTCGTGAAACAAGTCGATCATCCGCTGTTATCAGCAATGCTGTATCCTCTCCTTCAAGGTCTTGATGAAGAATATCTAAAGGTCGACGCACAGTTTGGCGGTGTTGACCAGCGCAAAATATTTACATTCTCGGAAAAATACCTGCCATCCCTGGGTGAGTCCGAACACTGTCTTATTCTGGACAGTATTTAATAAGTAGTCTCTAAACTGTATGCATTTGAATACGTTGCAGGGTGGATGGTGCATGATTCTACAATGATTCGAAGAGGGAGGTTTCACCACCTCGATAACCATTATACGCTGTTTGTTTAAAAACCAAGTCTGGTTCGTTTTTGTGATGTAGATATACCTAAGGAGTAAGTAAGAAGAAGTGGACAAGGGATTTATACTCACTGAATACCTTTTTTCCCTCAGGTTACGCCAAACGTAGTCACCTAATGAATCCGATGGTGCCAGGGTTGGCAGGTGGTAAAATGTCATCTTCTGAAGAAGACTCCAAAATCGATCTTCTGGATTCAGCAGCAAACGTGAAAAAAAAACTTAAGAAGGCGTTTTGTGAGCGCGGCAGTGTTGAAGACAATGGCGTCCTTGCTTTTGTCAAGCATGTACTCTTCCCGATACATAGAGGTGGGCATGATCTTCCCTTCTTTTGGCGGAGTGGGGTACAACTTTTCTAATTAAATGTTTGTTTATCAAAAAATAATAACGTATTGTGTTATAAATAAAGATAATAATGATTTAGTCGCCTGTAACTCCCAACGTAATTTCTGTATTCCGTTTTGTGTTTAGGAAAAACCATGACGATACATCGTACCCCTGAGAACGGTGGGGATATTATTTATGAAAGCTACGAAGCCTTGGAGAAAGACTTCGTTGATATAAAGCTTCACCCCGGTGACCTTAAAACGTTGGTGGAAGAAGAGATCAACAGGTTGCTTGATCCAATTCGGAAAGTGAGTACTAGAAAAATACTTTTCCAACTAAGGTCTTCATTTGTTATACAATGGATTCTAGTTGCCGATACTAATCGGTACTCCTTTTATTATCATTAACAGACTTTTGAAACGAGTCCAGATCTACAGAAGATCTCAAATGACGCTTACCCGCCTCCCACGAAGAATGAATCGGCGGTCGAAAAGACAACCCCATCACTGCTTGATATGCGGGTAGGACGTATCGTGGAAATAGATAACCATCCTGATGCGGATGGTCTTTTCGTAGAGAAGATTGCCCTCGGTGAAGCGGAGCCCCGTACTGTGGTCTCTGGCCTTCGCGGAAAGGTGGACCGTGAGACACTACTCGACTCACTGGTGGTTGTTCTGTGCAACCTGAAACCAGCGAAGATGCGTGGAGTCGAGAGTAAAGGAATGGTTTTGTGCGCGAGTACACCTGAAAAGGTTCGTCAGTCGATCGTGAACGATCAATCACATAATGACTCAACCTATGTTCCTTATTGCATTGCCTTATTTTTGCGTGTTTTTTTCGGCATTTTGATTGTTTTTAGTTTTAACGAATCCTCATTCCAAAGCCTCTCACTGTAGCCTTATCATGATTTTATTATGTTGTTTTAGGTGGAAGTGCTTCGTCCACCTGCGAATTCGAAGCCTGGAGATCAGGTTGTTGTTGAAGGTTATGAAGTTCCTCCTCCCACGGGAATCCCAGAGGTAAGCCCAAATCTTATAAGATGACACTGAGTCCTGTTTTCAAGATCGTCATTTCACTGTTTTTTGGAACGCTTGTGTAATCTCGTAGTGATGACTCAATCATTTTCCATTCTTCTCTTCCATGTTTCTCTTCTGCAGGTCCTCAATCCCAAGCGAAAACACTGGGAGAAGTTGTCCGTTGATATGAAAGTCTCGCAGGCCCTTATCGCTGAGTATGGTGGAAATGCTCTTCTCGTGAATGGGGAAAATGTTACTGCGCAAACGCTGAAAGGTGCACCCATTCGGTGAATCTCGATTGGCCGTAGACGACAAGAATTAGAGGGTTTAAGTTTGACTCAGCCACTATTCACATATATAGTATGATAGCCAGTGTATTGATGACAGAATTGGCGCAACAATGCGAACTCAACCATAAAAATGTGAACTATTGAAACCGGTAAGCATGTGGTTATAAATGGGAAATATTTATGACGGACCCCACCCTAGGTAATGTCCATATTTTTGCCACACCTGCATCATTGGATTCCCGAGGTGACCAGGAAGGAATGGGCTTATTCATGTTATATTTATGTAGAACAAAATAGCACATGTGATGAATCTGAAATGGTGCTATCAGGTCTCGAAAAATATTTAATAAACTCATATGACAGCAATGCCATCTAATCATATGTTTGCACTGAAGATGCTGGTTGGAGTCTTATTTTATAAAGTAAGTACGATCATATAATTGTATTGTAATATGTTTTATGTACTCATAGATAAGCCATCAACACATAAATTGTTTGATTGTTTCTATAGTCGATTAGGTGGATAAACCTAAACGATCATCATCATCATCATTCAGTACGTTTCCGCTTTACAAGCTTAATATTAACATAGTTAAAATATAGCAAATGATGATAAACGGCAGCCGGGCCGGGTACAATGCATACCATCCAATATATTTTGTAACTAGAGGTCAATATTTTCAGTGACCTTAAACTTGGTTTTGCCCCGCTCAAATCCGTGTTTTCGGAAATGCGAGCCGTAGATTTTGAACAGCTTGTCGTCAAGGGTGAATGCAAATAGAGAGCCCTTTTTAGGTAGACAAATAATGCGGTCCGTTTCCGTGATGATCCTAAATGATCAAGCATAGAAAAAACGTTAGTATTTTCATGTGCAAACCGTTTTGTAAGTATCATCTACTTGTCCATACAGTTCTATATATTATATGTAGCCATTAAACTCACAGACAAAGAAAGAAAATACCGAAACCAGGAATCAGCCGTTGCTTATTTGCGTTTTGAACACATTTCTAAGATACCTACGACAACGACATAGCATGATATTCATTTTCGATGTGTGCCTGAAGAAATCAAGTATCAAACCTGAAGCAGTTCTTTGTTTCCTGCACGACGAGACCCTTAGTCCCAACCAGAGAGGCACATCTGGATGCGGCCACAACGAAGTGACAGCCGGTATAATCGGCCTTCATAAGAGACGCTTGTAAAGCTTCCATATTCTGTGTTCGATCTGTCCCTACCGCTTCCTTAAAAACACCGAAATTCACATTGAGGCATATATAAATTTTCAAATAATCATAAAAAAAAATTTCAATTCTTATAGGAATTATACATACTCGCCCCAGCACACATGGCGTGCCTTTAGCGCGGGCCATGCTACTTTGAAATCGCACACCTTATAATGGAAATGATTAAATGAATATACTAAATGGGGTAGCTGCTAAAAGACGAAGGAAACTCAAGGTAGTCAATGGCGTTCACAGGAAATTATTATTATGACTTGATAACTCAAATAAAGTACACATACAGGGTACACCAAGGTTCATTAGATAAATCGACAAGTGACTTTTTGGCCAACCTCATAGATGGGCCAAAAACGTCACTCGCTCGTCACTTGCTTAATCACATAGTGACACTTGCTTAGTCACTATGTGATTAAGTAAGTGACGAACAGGCGGAAAATTAAGTGGAATAATAAGCAATCCAAACATAAATTAGCAGAAGAGGCAAAGAGGATAAAATGTTGAATAAACTCAGGAAATGTACTAAAAAGCCAATATTGATGCCCCTCGCAACAGGACAAGTGCGTAACAAATGGACAACAAGTAGGCAAGGCAATTCACATGTCGATAGCTATAAAACATTGTATAAACTATTTACTATGCTCCTGTAAAATAGCAAGCAGTGCAGTAATATTGCAATCGCAGCTTACCCTGAAGTATCCTT
The DNA here is from genome assembly GCA_019614645.1 of Stratiolaelaps scimitus. Lineage (NCBI taxonomy): Eukaryota > Metazoa > Arthropoda > Arachnida > Mesostigmata > Laelapidae > Stratiolaelaps > Stratiolaelaps scimitus. Next base: position 800,983 of record JABWDB010000024.1, on the reverse strand, counting down.
TCCACAAGTCATGGACCTTGAGAAACGTATCGTACGTGACATCGCCCGTTTTGACCTCGAAGATACCCAACTTTTTTCGTTCGAGAGCTGTTAGAAGATTGTGAACATGCTTCTTGCAGCCTTTCTTTTTTTTACTTGCATGTTGCCGTGATGTAAAGATGTAGCTCTGTCTGGAATATGTGAACAACACTTAGATGACACCCTCTCTCACGTGTGCTTAGCTTGTCATATCAAATGAATAGACGTTGTTGTAAACGGTTTCCAAGTCAAATTGAAAAATATACACATACGTATATTAACAGAGGATATGATAGAGTTGTAGTACCTGGCTTTTCGAATTGCTTCATTTTTGACATCAGAATTGGCCTTGAGGTATTTTTCGAAAAATTGCGCCTGGGGTCCTCCGGAGTCTCCCGGGTTCAATCCGACCTCATGTGCCGTTCGATAGAACCGCTCAGCGTCCTGAGACGATGACGAGCCAGCTGAAATGTGAATTAAAATATATGAACATATGTTATCTCCTCTTGATTCTTCCGCATTCATTTTCATTTCAACAACATATTAACATTTTGTACTCATATTACTTTTATCCACTGTTGCGGTCTTATCTTCAGAATTATCTATGGATTCACCCAGAACGTTGAGGATTGGTGGTATCCTCGAACAATACTTGAGCTCGTTTGGAACTCACTCTTTGTTAGTATCCGTTCTTCAAATAGTTCCGTGTCTCATTTCAAATGTCAGCAAAGAACTTCTCCAGTCCATTGCGCCCCCACCGAGCTGCCCCTTTCTCATGGGCATACTTTCTAATACACCAAATGTAAATTCTAACGTGAAACTATAAGCCAATATGTATATATATATATATATACTAATTACTCCTTTTTCATTTTTTTTTTACAATGAGAACTTAAGCATTTGTGAAAAACTGCAGTTCTAAATAAACCAATATATTATTTATTTCACATTGTTCCATCGATATAGGCACCCTTAGAAATACAGTAGCTGAATTATTTTGGAGCAGAAGATTCTCCTTCAGTTAGCTCAATGTAATGATTGGTATGTGTCTATCGTAAGATGGCACAGCTTGATAGAACTAGAAACCTCTCCAGGGAAGCTATGGCCGTCCACCACTCGTAGAAGTACCCCATTGTAAATTTTAAAGACCGTAGGTAAAGCTTCTGCTCAAATACATCGAAGTTCGAAAAACATCCAATCTATCAATAGCTATGCGTAAGCGACTCTCGGAAGCCAATGCACTATTGGTATTTTTATAATATTATTAGATGTATTTGCATGACGAATGAACAGAGCGTGGAGTTGTAAAAAATCGTAAAAAGAAATTTACGTACAGAAGCTTTAAAATAAAACTAGAAGCCATACGAACCTTCCTGATCCATGATTGAGGTATTTTGTTAAGCTTATTAAGTAACAAACTTCTAATTATTTACAAACACCCGTGCACACATTCAACTATAAGTTTGATCTGCAACTAACGGAGTGCACAGTACAACATAGATACAATTCAATGCAACTGGATGGAGATCAAGATCCGAAAGCGAAACCGCAATGAGCACTTGTCACCATCCAATCGAGTGTTCGGCGCACATGGACCGCCATTACAGTAGTGGCATCAGTTTGTGTTGTGGACATTGCAGTAGATAGGGCAGGTGTTCGAATTTCTTTTTGCCTTCTCCACGTGAAAGGACCGGGCCGGATCTATAACAAGAACAGCTTGTCTGGAATTGTCATTACCTGCTATCGTTGTCTGTGAAAAGATGTCGAAGAAGACGGACAAAAAGAAGTCACGCCGTGGCGACGATGATGTACATGCCCCTTCAGTGGTTGATACAGAAAATGGGAACATGGGCGACACTGCTGCTTCGGACAAAGGTTAGAGTGTAAGCAATTTACTGTCCATTCGGTAGCTAGCAGAGGCATATGGTAAAAAAAAAATTGACTATCACTATGAGTATACCATAAGGAGATTTAGGAAGTTCACACTAGTTAGGTTTACCAAGCTGAGATGGATTTGATTCGATCCCCCGAAGGTAGTAGCTCTTCCCTCATTTCGCTCTTAGCACAAATTTTGTGATATATATGCCATATTGAGCTTCAGGCCTAGGGGCCATTTATCTTTTGCCTTGTGTCATAAAAACAAGTGCCTGAATGGATCGCAGCAGGTTAATCTAACTCTTAATTGTTTTCTAGCATTATGTGGAGACCGCATGACCAGTTAGGTATAATAATAATCAATTATACGGTAGAGCACATTCAAACCAAAACTGTACACACATTGTCCCGACCGATTCCGTTCTAGACGAAGAGATAATTCGAACAGTTCCACAAATATCGAAGTAAGGTTGTATGAAAAATACTTTTATTTAACCATATATTATTATTCAATATACGTATTGGTTTCGGCCCGAAATGTTTCTGTGATTGCCCGGAGGCTGTTACGAAAGATTCTATTTGCTATCGCAAAACTTGACTATCAACTGCATCTGAGGCTGGGGCAATCTATCAATAATTGAAAATTAGATTTTGGATGGGGTTAAGTTTGAGGTTTTTCTCCTTTTTTTGCCGACATCATTAAATTAATCTCCTCAGTAAAAATTGTAAATTCTAAATGTATTTTAATAGTGTCAAAAAATTGTTTGTTTCGAAATTGCCCTTCCCTCCGCAAGATATGAGGTGGGCCCGCTCTGTGTAATTATATATTCTCGGAAATAGTAGGCAAGGCGAATTATAATATCGAAGGAGTTTGAATTTCAAACACTTATTTTATGCTTTCCTTACTGACGGAGTTCATACCGGTTGTTCGTTTCAGATAAAAAAAAGGATAGATGGTCGAGGAAAGCGGCTGAATTGATGGCCCTGAAGGCTGAAGCAGAGGCTTCATCTGCTAAGGACAAATCGCAGGCAGAAGTTGAAAAGTCGGCTGCTAAAAAGAGTCAAAATTTAAATGAGAATGACGTGGACCCTAAGGACAAAAGTGATATGACGTCCGGAAAAAAGTGTTCAACGAAGGCAGACGACATCGAGGTTTCCGAGGAACAGTCGAGCAAAGCGAAGAGTAAAAAGAAACCTCCTAAAAAATCAATCGAAGAAGAATTAGAAGATCTTGAGGTCAATGATGAAGGGAATGACCCCGATGAGCCAGCTGAGGGCGATGAAGATGCTGATGATAAAGATGATGAAGAAGATCCCGCCTTGGCAAAGTTGTCACGGAAGGAGAGGAAGGCGTTAAAGAAACAGCAGGACTACCAAAAAGCTCTTGATGCTATGGGAGCACCAAAGGGTGCCACTGACACTACACAGTTCACCGTGTCTCAAGCCGATAAAAGCGCTGCACAGCAAGCCCAATTGGAGCATGCCGTCGATATCAAGGTAGAAAACTTCAGCATCTCGGCAAGAGGCAAGGACCTGTTTGTCAATGCATCGCTACTGATTGCTAAGGGAAGACGTTACGGCCTCGTTGGACCAAACGGACATGGTAAAACTACGCTGCTGAAACATATTGCGAATCGGTCACTAAACATTCCGTCAAGTATCGATGTGCTCCTCTGTGAGCAGGAAGTTATTGCCGATGACACTCCAGCCGTAGAAGCAGTGATCAAGGCTGATACGCGTAGACTTCAACTCCTAGAAGAGCAGGGGATATTGGAGAAATCTGTAGCTTCCGGTATGCATCTCTTTTGAACGTGTATATATGTATATCGAATAATTTAGTGATTAAGGAATCACTCGAAGGAATATTCTATGCTGGACTGAACATTTTTCATATGTGGTAATGCTCGCAAGAAAGGACGACATTTAAGTAGCATCTAAATTTTAATCTGCTGTGATATAGGTAAAGTCAAGGACCAAGAACGCTTAAACGAAGTTTACGAAGAGCTGCAGGCTATTGGAGCGGATTCGGCCGAACCCCGAGCCCGTCGTATTTTAGCCGGTTTAGGTTTTGATAAAGAGATGCAGGACCGTCCGACAAAGCAATTTTCTGGAGGTTGGCGAATGAGAGTATCTCTAGCAAGAGCGCTCTTTATGGAACCAACGTTGCTCATGCTTGATGAACCAACGAACCATCTCGACCTGAACGCTGTTATATGGCTTGATAATTACCTACAGGGTGAGTATAAATACATGAAAGGAATCAATCTCATTGTGAATTGAGTTGAATTTTTTTTTACCTCAGTCACATCTATTTAGCGATATATTGAGGACAACGCTAGCGCATTTTCAGTCTTTGCTATGCATAATTCAATTGGAGAACACATGCATCTATTTTCCAAAAGGTTGGGTCAGAGTTAAGATTTTTTACCCGATAAGTGTAGACATTTTCAGTGAATTTTTGTCCTATACTAACACATCTATGTAAATAATCTATTTGCATTAAACATTTAACTTATGGTTTTAGCTTTTTATTTCACAATCGAAAAGGAACTGAAAATCTTAACTTCTATATTATAGGGTGGAAGAAAACACTCCTGATTGTCTCTCACGACCAGAGCTTCCTGGACAATGTTTGCACGGACATTGTTCACCTCGATACCCAGAAGCTGTTCTATTATCGAGGCAATTATACGCAGTTCAAGAAAATGCATGAGCAAAAGAAAAAAGAATTACTTAAGGAATACGAAAAGCAAGAGAAGAAACTGAAGGCGCTCAAACAAAGCGGTCAAAGCAGCAAACAGGCAACAAAAAAAACGGTACGATGATGAAATTATATTTTATTAGTGTTTATTATTACCATGATGTTAATGGTGATATATTATCACAGTTTAAATATTTATGATATGATAGCGATATGTTCGATGTGCTTACAGCATGTGTACTGCCGTCTTCTAAAGTCTGTTTACATTCTCGAAATGTGTGGCTAGGAAACGTGTGTTGACCCTGGATTTGTAATAGTGGTGTATTTTATACAGCGAGTTATTCAACCTCTTCTTTTGTGTGCGTGTGTATATTTTTATAGGTGGAGGCGTTCACCCGAAAACAACAAAAGGGTCGTAGCAGTACGAGCGCGGCGAAAGCCGCTGATGAGGACACCTCTGCTCCGGCAACTTTGATCGCAAAGCCACGCGATTATATCGTTAAATTCCGCTTCCCCAATCCGCCACCGTTACAGCCTCCTGTGCTTGGACTGTACAATGTCGATTTCGGATATCCTGGACAACCTCTTTTGTTCAAAAACATCGATTTCGGTCAGTGGCAAAATGTCCCTTGACTTAATCATTAATATCGTCAATAACATATTTCCGTTATAAAATGTAATCCTTTGGGCACTCTAACGACCTCCTATATTGAATGGTGTTTATCTCAGCAGTGCAAATCCACTGCAAATCCTATCCTCAACATCTTAATGCAACCTCAATATGGATTTCATTCGTGAGTTTAACACCCTTACAGTTGCTCACATTTACATATTCGGTAATTGTGTTTTTGTTTTCGTAGGTATCGACATGTCTTCCCGAGTGGCAATCGTAGGGCCTAATGGTGTCGGTAAATCGACATTTCTTAAGCTGCTGGTCGGTGATCTTTCTCCGAACGTGGGAGAAGTGCGCAAAAACCACCGTCTGCGAATTGGAAAATTTGACCAGCACTCTGGAGAGCACTTAAACCCAATTGAGAGTCCGGTTGAGTACCTGCAGAGACTATTCAATTTGAATTACCAGGACGCCCGCAAGCAACTAGGCACGTTCGGTCTTGTCTCTCACGCGCACACAATTAAGAACAGTGACCTCTCAGGTGGTCAGAAAGCCCGCGTGGCCATGGCAGAGTTGTGTCTAAAGAGTCCCGATGTACTCATTCTTGACGAGCCTACCAACAACCTGGATATTGAAAGCATCGACGCATTAGCCGAAGCCATCTCTGAATATGAAGGTAAACAATACAATTATATGATTGATTACAAATGTTACTTTTACTATCAAAACGCAAAACATCAATTATATAATATTTATGTCTCATCTGCTCTTCATTACAACCACGAGGATATTAATTTTTTTTTTCTACAGGCGGTGTAATAATTGTATCTCACGACGAGCGGCTGATTCGTGAGACAGACTGTCAACTCTGGGTTATTGAGCACAAGACAATCGAGGAGATTGACGGTGAATTTGATGACTACCGACGGGACATCTTGGAACAGCTCGGAGAACAGATCAATAATCCATCAATTGTTGCCAAACAAGCTCTTGAATAAACTATTTATGTTTTTAGATATAACAAAGAACAAATTAAGAGCACTACAAGCAATTAACCCACAACGATTTGTGATTACGAACCGGTTGATGACCGCTAAATAAATATGGGTATACAGACAGAATAATTGCCAGCCGAAACGATAGCAATTCACGACATGAAGATATACGGGATATGGCATAGGGCGACAACGATATGTCGTTAACCATTCGTATAAGTGTATGTACCAGTAGTGATTACCAATAGTAGTGGGGTTATACGCACTCTGGTTTAGTACATTTGTTGAACATGCCATATTATTAGCAAATAACTTTAGGCGCATCCTGATTAAGAATCATCAACGGACAGGGGAACATTACTTGAATTGGGACAACTGTTAGACAACCATGCTATACTCAACCATGAGCTACATACATTAAATGAGATGGTTGTGGAATGTGAGAGTTTCGGAAAAATTGACAATAAAATAAATCAAGTTGGCCACTTTGCCGTCACGGTGATGGTGTTTACAGTGTTAACAGAAATGATCGTTATTTTTCGAACTATATGAATACGTGTGGGATCCACACACGCAGGAACCATATGAACAAATGTGGAAGTTCACAACAACGCTTGTTCGCTTGATTCATCGTAATCTGCATGCGACGTGCAAGAACATCATTGAGACATGCGTATTTCTTGGCAACATGATAGCCATTGATTTGTCGTTAAAAAAAACTGAGGCCCAGCTATCGTAAGACCGAATACGGCTTAAAACACCTTCATATTATACATTTGCTAAAATCGTATTGGGAACCGAGGTCAGTACCAAGGTGTTTCTTAACAAGACTATCTCCGCAAGTTATTACGGAGCAGTCCTATTATTGTGGAACAACCAAATATCTAACTCATATTAGTTGACGAGCACGCCTTCGGATATGAGCAGAAGTTTGAACTTGGTATAATTGAAGCAAAGGGCATCACCTAACCAAGTGTTTTTCCGTAGTCACTTTTTACTAGTTAGAATCGTTTGTGGATAAAGATCTTAAAATGTTGCCAACGGTTTTTGTCGAATTAAGTGTGTTAGACACAAACTGTCTCTGCGAAGCTTTATCCATATTTCGCTTAGGCATCTGCGGATTTCAGTCCCGTTCTCCATTATCAGAGTTTACGATAGCTTCCGTAGTGAATTCATTTTCGATCCTTCCAGGGCATTGTAACGTTTACTTACAGGATCAACACAAGCACATATTCAATATTTAAAGCGATTCCACGTCAATGGAGATTCGTATTACACTAAAATCTGCTGCAGCGGTCTTAGACAAGATCCTCAATTAGTGAGCTCTACAAGAAAGAGGCTTTAGTGGAAAGAGGCGCGGGAGTCAACGACCTAAACTACAGCGATTTCTACTGTGTCAGCACGAAACGAAGGCAGTGGTATGAGCCTCGCAACGCTGCTGTTACGCGAACAGGCTAGTCGCCGATGGGTCACCGGGACAAGTTGTTTGTTACACTCTTCCTTCACCTCTTATGCAATGAGCCAGCTAGAGAGCGTTGTTGACAACGCGGCAACAACGGCAGCTGGCCACCATCCGTGGCGTCACCAACAGCGTCACTCGCTCAAATACGATATTCTCCGTCGTTCATCCTAAGCCGACAACGAAGCTCAGGCTGGGGCCGTCGCAACACGGCATCTAAATGAGTCATTGCCGCGTAAAACAGGGAATACTACTCCACCGAATAGATGCTTAAGGTACAAATGAACTATTACCATTTTATTACAAAACTGAGGATGGATATCATCATAACATATCGTTAGCTTGCCATATTGAGCTATGAATCAAGACGTTGTCATACGTGGAAATTACACGTAAACAATAGATACATCCTGTTCATGGTCTTGAAAGCAACGTATAATTAGAGTATTTATATGGAAACAAGTAAGCTATATTGGATGCAAGCGGATTTTTTTCTTGAAATCAGCTCCAGTGAGCACAAAAGAACTCTTTAGTAATGACTGATTAACGAGTCTCTGTTAGATTTGGTTTCGCAATTTGGGCAATAAAATTGAAGTGACATATTTTGCAGGTGGTTGAATTCCTAAATCTGTACGGACTGACCCTCTATGTATTCGCATGAATATTGAGCTAATCTACAATAAATAAACGGTCGACACATGTAACACATTCATTAATTTTATCGATTTTCTCAACCCGAAACGAAGAAGGTAATATCAGAAGATGACACGTGACTAAGAAACATTTGATACAAGAAGCGATGGAAACACTTGAGACTTTGCTTTGCGGCTCAAGCCCCCGGTCTTCGTCCATTCTCAGATGTTCTTCGGTACTTATTATCCGTACCGTGATAGGGCTACTACAGGGGTAACCCAATTCAGCGAGACCAGAATGGGAGAAGAACGAACAGAAGTCCAGTTTCGACAAACTAGATCTAAAAATGACTAGAGCGCCAGGCGACATACAAGTAAGGACTAAACCAAAATCAAATAGTCACTTTTTTATCATTCAAGTTGTAGCATGTTGGGAATGTTGACCCTTCAATTACTGCACAATTGTCATTTTTGTATCGTGATAACCAAGTTGACGAGGCAATGACAGAAGCACCTAGGGAATGAGATTACCTTGAACATTAAATAAGATGACATGACATTTTGCGAAAACTGTTATTTATCTGTGCTACCGGAGTTTGAACCCCGCAGCTTATGTATGTGCTTAGTACCTTATTCTAGGCAACTTGAATGTTTCAGATAGTCTCAACCGTTGTGTAGAACCGTTCATCTTCATCCCTCAAATGAATATTGTAGAAAATATGTAAAATATGAAGATATGTAAGAGAAGACCGAGTGCGATCCAACACAGCCCTCCCCCTCATGTTATTGTGGACAGCATGCCATCACCGATTCTACATCCACACAACGATCTGCCTGTGTCGTATAATATAGTCCGGCCCTCGCTCTCCAAAAAAAACCTGTGATAGGGTCGCAGCAGGACCTAAGGCTTGATACCACAAACAAATGAGAGACACAGAGGGGGGGGGATAAGCTTCCATAAGAGTGCATATCTATTATGTCTGACTGCTGGTGTTTTTCGTATCAAGGTTTGCATTTTCTGGCCCACTTCGTTTGAGGTGTCTTGTACCTTCAGAGTCTTAGTGAGCCCGAACCCCTCACAGAATCTGGTTGTTCACCTCACTGCGGGGTTCATTTGGAATGTTAATCGCCTTATGCTTTGCTTGGTTGAAGGTAGTTAGATTTCTACAAATAGGTGGGGTGCTAAATAATAGTAGACCACGTGTCGGTTCTGATAACACCTTCGCGATTGAATCAACGTTTTTAGATACTATATGATTTTATCTGCTAAATTTGGCAAATAATCATCGTTGTTATACGAGGACACTATTTGAGAAATACGTGCCTAAATATAGAGCGACTTCGTAAAGTCTGCATTTTGAAGTACTTCGTGATGAGGAATTAACAGACAGACATGACTAATACGACTACGTAAGTCAGTACAATTACAGTTGTTCTGGCAATAAATCTGCACAAATCTTCATTGGATGGTCTGATATTGTCGTTCCTCGAGTAGAGAAACGATTTCGGCATCCCTACAATGTTTCCCTTCGTCGGGGCAAGTCATTACAAATATGACAAAAAACACCTTTAACTATATATTGTGTCCCTAAAGATATAATCGTATCTGATATGTACAAGCAAATAAATCATAACGAATAAGCAGGTTTCATAATAACAATATAGCATAACGTATATTTGGGATGGGATACCAATCCTACAATTTGATCTAAAGCTTTACCGTTGATAGCAATAGGAACCTAAGGGGAGAATGGTGGCTTAGAGGGCTAAGTCTCGGCCTGCCAAGAGGAAGATATTGCTGGTTTGTTTGAGCCCATGATACGACGCCACATATCCGATATTTGAACTGAAGCCTGTTCTTAACTTGATTTAAAAATCAGATTGATCAGTTTAACTTGTGATCCCATTGAACACTGGCGTTACGGAGTGTTATCATTTTCATTCATATTTCGGGTTGTAATCGATTTAAAACGATTATAGTATTTAATATCAAACGTTGATACTCGGGTCATTTTGTCTCTAGAAATGCCAGTTTGGCTAAGGATTGCTAGAAAAAGAGTTCCACTGAAGCTTTGCGAAGGTGTTTACCGCACTAAACTGAATACTCGCCATGGCTACAAACTTGACTGGTAAGAGTATATTCAAAGAAGATTACGCTATAGGTGCCTGTATTGCAATCCAGCTATAAGTTATACTTTGATGTCTTTTCTTTAAATGTCTTATCTAATTTCAGGAGATCACGACTTTCGGATATGTTGGTCGGTTTTGGCACTCAGTGCAAGTTACATCGGTGTCGTCCACTATCTCAAGTGGAAGCGAGCGCATTAACAGAAGGAATAGCGTAACGGAGTGAGAGGTGTCGATCTTGATGATACACCATCACAGCCACAAAAGGTGCACACAATGTCAGATTAGATGCGTTTCAGTGTTTAGCCATCAGATGGCGCTCGCGTTGAACCCGCGCAGCGATAGCAGAGCCAGCTGACGCGATGGCGTTGTTTGAAGCGGAGGCAACCAGTGAACCTGTGAATACGCTCAATGGAAACTTCAATACTGTTGAATAATTGAAAAATGAAATTCACCCCAAAATTGGCATATAAACGACCAGAGAATGTCTTTAGCATATGCTCAACATTAGAGTGGAGTTCTATGGCAAATTTCGATTATCGATCTAGTTGACCGCGCGGAGTGCCCTCTCCTGCGCAGCTGTCGAGGTCGCATCGCATTAAACAGCTGATTCACTGTGGGCTCCTGGCATAGAGTAGCAAGCAGCAACAGCAGTCGGACTATACATACAGCGCCATTTGCCTGACGGTAGACTCACAGAAGAGGAAAGCCTAACGCCCAGTTGAGGCTCAACATTGATAGCAGCAGCAGCAGCAGCACATAGGAATCATTTGGATTTGCACTCATCGTGTTCACTGAGTCAGACGTTTCGTGTGATCACTTTAATTACAAGATGAAATTCAAGTATAAGGAGGAGCACACGTTCGAGAAGCGCCGTGCAGAAGGTGAAAAAATCCGCAAGAAGTATCCCGATCGGGTTCCCGTAAGTACAGACTACTACTGCCTATCATTAGATGAGATGACGCTTTTGAATGAGCTAATGATTATCGTCTTCTCAACTCGGACGTGTGCGTGTGCATAACACCATTCACGATGTGAGAAGAACGATACATATACTTGATTTATAGTTATTATTATTATTATAATGCGCTATTGGGATCTCCAGTGAATCAAATCGTGCAGTTTTGGAAGCAGCACTTGGTGGCCATCTAAGCGCGTCCCTTGGCCTAGTGCGTAGTTAGGCCCATGGAGAGTTGTGCCGTTTTTGCGTTTTGGTCACAGATTCACAAACCTCGCTGCTCTTACGCAGTTCGGATACTCACCTAAGTTCACCACAAAAGATTCTGTTATGCTTTATGATGCAATTGCCGTGTTGTGTTGATGGTTGCTAGGCGTCGAAGCCCAACTGCCTCCGCATACTTGGCGTATTTCACTCAAGCATAGTCTCAATCCAGCTTGCAACTGACTAGATTCGTTTATCTTCTGGAGATGACTAGTGTCTAGTGACATCGGTCTGTTGCGCAAATATATTCATCATTTATATACTAGTATTACGTAATAAGTGCATTCAAGCACTTTGCACTTTTTTTGCCGTTTGCGGTGATTTATCTATTTTTATGACTAATTGTATTTTGCTTACATGTGACATGATAATTACTAATGATATCTGTGTTGGTATTTTGTGCAGCAATCTGTGGCTGACTATTGTTTTGACATTGCTTGACGCCATTGACGGGCTCGAAGGGCAACAGCCATTTGAAGGTTTCTTTGCCACACGATTGCAAGCCTGACCAAGCGGCCAAGCTAGGATGATGACAAGAGTGGTTGAGTGAGCGTCCAGGCCAAGTTGCAATAGACAGGAGGGCGGCGACGGCAACAACAGGCCACCCGACAGGTACAGGCTGGCAAGCAGCCGAGTCGGGACATCTCATTCGGACATAAGGCACTTGCCTTGTCGTGTCTGCCAAGCGGCACCATACATACGCTCATTGCCAACGACTACATACAGACACACACACACATATATATACACACTAGATAGATAAATAGTTGGCTTGGCTTCCGTGATATATTGCAATTTCAAGTGCCAGAAGAGAGCGGCTCATTTTGGCTATGCAGGGGGAGCAATAGCCGTTCAGGCACTCGTTTCTTCGTGCGGGCTCAGTGTGGTGGCGGTATCAGTTAAGATGATGTTGCTGTGGGGGTTTGGACCGCCTGTTGTCTATACGGACACGAGAGCTAAGGGGTGCGAATGGGCTTCGAAGCATTAAAATGGATTTCGAGAAATCGCTAGATGTCTTCCGAGATGACCTCTAAGAGGGAGTTCTTGTCATTCTCTATACGTCTCCTTCTTAGTAAGCTAGATATAGATCGACAAAGAAGTCGAGCCCGGTGGCGCGGTGCATTCGTGTGTGCGCTTGATTCGATCCCCACCGTTGCACATTCGTATTTCAAGGGGTCCTTCCGATGAAGCAATACCCAAAGAGTAATGTGGAAGTTAAATGTTGGCTGAAAGTCAGCCCAGAAAATTTATTATAGCTAGACAAACAAACAGATATTGTAGGACTTAGCTCAAACTATTTCTATTTTTTAGCGTTAATGATACCAAAGTAATTATAACATGAATAGACATGTCTAGGAAACATTCTGGGTTATCTTTATGAGACTCAGTTTCGTTTGTAAGCAGCATTTTAGCGATAAATCGTTATCGTCTAAACAATATGTTTCTAACAACGCAAAAGCGATATTTGAATTCAGATGTCTAAAACGCAATCACCAAAATGGAACCTCTACACTCGACGCTTTTAGCGCAAGATTATAACATACGCTAGGAGTGACTGGCCAGCAGTGTTGAGTCACTGTTGCTCTCATGATTAACGGACGTATGAAGTTGAATGCTTAAATAAGCACTGGGTCAGATCAGATCCCATAACTTATACAGAGATAGCCTGTGTGGTTTCCGAATTGTTATTTATGTAGTTTAAACTAGGTTTGTGTTAATTGATTTTTCATTAAATTGCCACATTGAAAGAAACTGTGGTCAGTCAGCACCATAACATCTGCTTCTGGCTGGATGTTCTTAATGTAACTAGGGCTAGAAAACGAGCTTAAATGATGCTGACATTTCATTGCGTTGTGGCATAGACATTAATCAAGTCGTAGTTTCAGCTACTGGCTTGATATCTGAATAACATAGGTTACATCTTATGGAAGTCTACTATTTGCCGCGTTATTTCTGTACCTGATATGCACGTTAAGCGTTCGATGTCTATTGTTCTAAGATATTCAGTCAATTTGTCTTGTACCTGATAACTTTCTGAATACCTTGTGTACCTACGACTGCTGTCCTGATACTGCGATATTCAGTGACAAAATATGCTAAATACGACACTACTTAATTCTCTAGGATTTATAGACTCCTACATGTTCGTAATTCATTTCGATTAACCTATTTTATGCTGTTTGTTAACCGCAGGACTGTGTATTGGATATTGGCTATTACTACATATACGTCCGAAATATTCGTTCTGGTGGTCGTTTTAGTGTGTGTGTGTGTTCATTATTATAATAATAATATTAACATTATTACTATTGGAACTGATGGACTTACGTAGGAAGTCTTTAATTTTTATAGTGACTATAATAGTTTACATTTTACGTGTACAGATAATGTGAGGCTATATGAGTGAAGCTGATTAAGTGCACCTGCCTTTCTATCACTTCTCACGTTATTTCGTCTCCACCGGCGCTTATTATTCATTTATTTTTCACAGCCAACAACTTGGTCTATTACCATTACGAATACGAATGCAAAACTTCAGCGACGTCGAATTTCTGTCAGTCGTATTGTTGCCGTTACAGAAGTATTGTGTGATAGATATCGGCGTTTGCCAGAAGAAGGGAGTTGATGATGCTGGGCTGTACTTGTATCTTGTGTGTATGAAAGGATTTAATTTCATTATCGGCTGTTGCAGTGCTTGTCAGATACCTATGCGTTCCCGAATGATGATCCAAGCTGGGAGAAGTCATGTGTTGGCCTTCATCCCGAAGCAGAAGATTCCGTTTAGTCCCCATCCCTACCTTCATGACTCTCCTCCGTCGTTATCTATTCACGCATAAGATGTGACAATATCGGTGCAATATAGATTTAAGGTGTACGTTGCAGTACAATCGATGACATAATATTTGCTTTTTAGACAGTCGCTTGCTCTCTTTGCGTTAAGTGCTATACGCGCTTTCTTCTATTTTCTACACGTATGCTTTCACTACCTAGTAGATTGTTGGCTTTGGCAATTGCTCCGCTAGCTGTTGTATGGGTTTTTGATCGTCCGCGTCGACTAGCAACAACGATCAAATGGTAGTGATGAAGCAAGCGCCCGGCAACTAATAGTGCGCGCGATGTGCTGCTGCTGCTTTCGGTGGCAGCGGCGTCATCTTTCTGTCCTGTCTGCTAGTCGACTTCAGTAGTAGCAGCAGCAAGAGTCGTCACACAACATATATATATATATGTGTAATTATTATTATGCCACCACACTGGCTGCCATAACACTATTCTGTCGTTAGCTAGCGAGGTAGGGCCTGGGACGAATTTCTGGTTGGCCCAGGCATACAAAGACACTGCCGCACGCCATAGCTGCTGCTGATATTTTGGTACCACAGCCAGCAGCAGCAAGAACAGCACTAGCAGTTGTAGTTACTGTATAAAACATGCTGTAGTATGTTCGTTTGTGTGATATGGTGGCCGACAACGCTTTGCTGGCTTCTCTCGCCTCCCGCTGCTGCCTTCTGCCGCAGTCGGTACTACACCTCATTCGGTCGCCTATCAGCCTACCAGTGCTACTATAAGAATAATAATATTACTTTCTTTTACTGTCGCTGCTGAGATTGCTTCCAAAGTGTTAACGATGACGTTTTTTTAATAAGCTGTTTTTGTGTGCATGGGGGAATAAGTTCGAATTAAATTCGATCCAATCTTTCAAGAGCTTCGATTAATTTGCTGAACTCAGCATGGGTCTGTCTCGCGAGCTATATTGCCTTTAACACAGCTCAGACAAGAAGTGGATTGGTCAGCCAGGTCGAATATAGAGACATTGTCTTAAGGCTTGAACCATATCGCGTACCGTAGACAGCACAATAAAATGCGAAAAGGCCTCCTAGGGTTTGCGTTTTCAAACAGCATCACGGCATTTAATGATCTGCTTCGTATATATTCTATTTTTGTTATTACATGGGTTTAGTGAAAAGTAACAGAGTTAACAGGCGTGCCACACCATATCTGCAGCGTTTTTTGTTGATCTATGGATGGTTCCGAAGTTAGTTAGCATTGTATAATTATTAGTCAGTAAATCGCTGAGTAAATTTATAAAAATTTATGCTGACTGAATTGCAAATTGCGTCACAGAAGAAACGTTCTACAGAAATACGTCAAAAAGATTTGTTTTTTGTTATTGCCCGTTCAGTTAACGTTCCCTCTAATGATGACTGCCGTCATGTTTTTGTTTTATCTATTTGCATCGCTTTAATCAGTATCATTGTGCTCGTATCATAACTATAACCCTCCTATGAGGGTGGTGATAGTGATGAGTAGTTAATACGTATTTAAATGTGATATAAACATGTATATGTTAAATAACCAGATGAGTTCTTTAAGAGTCTTCTGTAAGCGTTTATATACTTGAGACACAAATATGATGTACAAATTTAGGCCGAGCTCAAATTAATCTGATATGGAAGACTAATTTATCAAGTTCTTCGAGGTATCTAACGGAGATGCTGACCTTTGTGGACGTTTTAGGTGATTGTGGAAAAAGCACCCAAGAGCCGGATCAGCAACTTGGACAAAAAGAAGTACCTCGTTCCGTCTGACCTCTGCGTCGGACAGTTCTACCTTCTCATCCGTAAAAGGATCCAGTTGCGCGCGGAGGACGCCCTATTTTTTTTCGTCAACAACACCATTGCCCCGACCTCAACAACAATGGGAGCGCTGTATCAGGTTAATTTAGATTTTTTCGTATGCAATTGACCTTTTGAATGTGACAATAAGTCTCAATATAAGAAATTTCATAGACATTTTCTATTCTATGTTGATTATTATTTCGAATTGTAATGATTCTCTATTGATTATAATTTATATTACTGACGATTATTCTTATTAAATCATCTTATTGGCACACAAAGTACATGTGATCCAATCTACTCGATGTACGTAATTTGTTTTGTATCCTGACTTTTGAGCTACGCCGTATCTTGCCTAACCCTGCTTGTCCTCCTCCTCCTCGATTGCTACCTTATTACAGGAACATCACGAGGAAGACTTCTTCCTGTACATCGCATTCTCCGATGAAAACATGTACGGCGCATTGGACATGTTGTTGGAAACCTCGGAGCTTGAGAAATCATCTTGAAGACTGTGAAAACTGAAGACCTCGGGGTGGGGTGTGGCGAGAAATGGCGAAGGCCAACATCGTCTGGTGAAGTACCACGCTATGCAGCACCAAACAATGCGATTGGACATCGTCGTTTCCGCCCGTGGTTTTATCATCGTTTAGTTCTCTATTACTATTGATAATGGTGTCTGCATAAATAACTAAATGAATACGAAAAAACGGAAGTGGCTTATTTCGCCGCAAAAATCAAACCAAAAATATGAACATAAACAGGTCCTTCATATTAGACAGCCGAAATGAGCCACTGGATGGTGCAACAGCTCCTCAGATGGAGCGTTGCTCCGGAGACCTTTTCGACGTGTTTTACAAAGCCAATGGGCTGCGTAGGATCACGCAGACACGAAAGTAGTATGTTGAACGAGTGCAGGTTACGATAAATCATCTTATTATAGTGAACATGAGAGAAAGAAAAGAGCATAAAGAGAGTGTGGCCAAAAATTATAAAAAAAAGGTTAATTACAATCTAACACGTCATTCCTTGGCGGGCTGAAGAATACAGCAGCAAAGGAAGGATTAAAAACCAAACAACTATCTTCAACAACAATACCATAATTAATAATAATTAGTAAAAATAATAATAAATATTGATGATGCGAGTGGTGACGGAGCCAGGACATAATTAAGCCATGAAGATGACGACGGTCAAAGGCGCCTATACATTGGGCGTAATGAAAAAGTGATTATTATTATTATTATTACTGAAATAATAATAAAATATATGTATAAATAAATAAGTAGAGCTGTGACACACATCCACACAGACACTTACCGAGATACTAGTACACATAATAATGATAGTAATATCTATGCTAACGAAGGAAGCAAACATGATGTTATTACCGTGGCCAGGTGACGACGAGCTACCAAAAAACACCCGAACGGAAGAAAATACAGAGTGTTATTGTCGATGAAGTCTTCGTGCAGCATCTGTCGTAGATAAATACAATTACTATTTATTATTATTGCGCATACTTATTACTATTATTACTATTATTATTATTATTATAATTGTGATACATCGCAAAGAGGATACGATAGAACCTTCGGATGTCACCAGTAACCACGTATAGTAACAGCCAACCGTTTTATTTTATATAGCCCGAATTAGGAAGTAGGAACTAGCTCGATTAAATTGGTAATCACGAATTAGCCCTGCTGACTTAGGCCAATGTATCCTATCCTGCAGCACCACCTCCTTTAAAAACAAATCAACTTCTCGCCTCATCTCTTTTCATCATTTGAAGAAACACATAAATTGTAAAATGACGAGGCATTCACCTGAGTGGTATTCTAATAAATAATTATTATTATATATACAGATAAGGCCTTTGGTTGCATTTTATTAGTAAAAAGACGTTTCTCTACGAGTCACTCATGACAATGATGATGGAAGCAATATGATCTTCACGACATCTCCTGTGCCGTTTAAAAAAAACCAACTGGAGAGACATCCCACACGTATATATATATATATATATATATATATACGTGTGGGATGTCTCTCCAGTTGGTTTTTTTTAAACGGCACAGGAGATGTCGTGAAGATCATATTGCTTCCATCATCATTGTCATGAGTGACTCGTAGAGAAACGTCTTTTTACTAATAAAATGCAACCAAAGGCCTTATATATATATATATATATATATACAGACACACACATAAAAGACAGACGTGTAAGCATTGACCTTAACCATTCACACAAGAAATGCGTATGCATAGAGACAAGTCTCACAAATATGTAAAATGTTGAAAAAAAGTGAAAAAAGCATCGACGACGATGAAAAATGGTGCGAACCATGTGTGTATGTATAAACTGAAGAATGATGCTGATGATAATGCTACTACTACTACTACGTAAAAGATGTCGAAATAAATGAAAACCACCAAAAATATGGAATCTCTCTATAGAGATAATAGGTAGATAGTTATAGTTACTTATCTCAGGGATATTCATGAATGAATAGACGACAATGGCCATGTCCGATTTGGATCAAATGGAACTTTCGCGCTATAATATGCATTATCGACCTAATTTTTTCATAACGTAACTATTTTCAGTTGTATGGCAAACAAGTAGTGAATTTCGAGTGAATGGAGACGCATTGGGAATCATCGGTAGTTTATAACTCTGGCATAGTGTCATTTCTTTGAAGGTCCATATAGTAAGTTTGGTGGTCAGATAAATAATATACATATATTAAAATTAATAAACTGAGCGAATTCAGTTAAGCTTAGTTAGTGTGACGAATCAACACCTCCTTATAACAAGAAGCTGGTAGAAGAAGAATCCCTTTAGCCCATACGCTTTTTGGAGTGTTCTGTCACTCTGCCCTGGTCCATAATATAATCATCTAACTACGAATGAAGAAAAACACAGACAAATAATAAAATGATCCGTTTGTTGCTCTATTTTTATTGAACTCGAAATCCTCGATTTACGAAATAGTTATATTTCGGGTTAAACATAGCATAAATGACATCGGCCTAATTTATTTTTAGATACCGTTTTTATCTGAAATATGTGTATATTATATATTGCCATAAGGGCTGAGCTATGCGCCTACGAGAAGAACATAATTTCTCTGAGTGGATAATTGATTTCACGATGGATCCCGTTCACAGTGTGAAGTGTAACATAATAACATCTCCCCGCCACTCGGAAGATGCTAAATATTCTATGGCCCTGTCACAAAGCGCGTGTCTTTGGTTGATATTAACGATAAATTAAAGAATCGCAGTGGTAATAATAATATTACTATAGTTATACTTGTAGTAAGTAGTAGTTTCTATTGTTGTTTTTGCTGCTGCAAACGTGCTGCGTATTCGTACCGTTTTTATTCATGTTACGGTAGAGTAGAATGGTCGGTGTCCATATTTGTTATTAGCACGATGTCGACCAAATCGAGCTGGTTGATGTGTTGTAGTACCATTGAAATTGTTAATCAAGGTAGAGCAAGTTACGAACGTAGTTACAGTTGCAATGAGTATTTTACAATCAAATGGACAGTATTGATTCTTAGTGTAAAGTGTGGTAGTACTAATACGATCAGTAGCAATTTAAGAATCATAATAATAATAATAATCGAAAAGAGATACAACAAAGACGTTCTAATTCAGTTTCTATTTTAAAAGAGGCACGCTTTCTTTCGGCCACTCTCCATTGTTTCTCTCTCTCTCTGAGCGCCATCTCGTTTATTTCGGTAGTTTTGTTTTTTGGCCAACTGCATCAATAGAACACGTACACAGACACACTACTATTATTATTTTACCAATACCAAGCTGCGATCATATTGCAAGCTGTTTATGAAAACCTAGACGAACTAGCCATCCCAATCTTGGCCGAATAACTCTGACTTAATGACCTAAAGGTTAAGAGCTGAGGCCTGTCAGATAGGGGAACAGCTGAGGGTCAGCTCGAAAAACAGTTTTTTAATGATCTTCGAAGTATTCACATAATGCATGGTTAAATTTTTGGTTCTCTTGAGTAATTAGCAGTGAGGCTATTTGGATGTTTTACTTTTGTCTTGGGAACCCCTTTCCCTCCAATAAACAGTAGAATAAAAATATATGAGGTTTTGTAAAGAGTTTTTCTGGTGTCGAAGAATTCTTGACATGAAATGATTCGATTAATCAATCAATGAGTAGGACGATCGATATGCATCAATCACTCAATCATTGGTGATGACACATTTGTTCCGGACACTTATTATTATTATTATTATTTTTATTACTATTATTATAAAGATTGCAGCTTGAGATAAGGAGATACGACGATGAATGATTGATTGATGGATGATTGCATGTTTATACGTATGTGCATGGAGCCGACGAACCAGCCAGATGAATGACAACTGAAGAATGAGATAATTATTGCACGAAAATATTCTTTAGGACCTTGTCTTTGGAGTTAAAGATCATAATAATAATACTCCAGGAGGCTTTAACAATCAAACGGAAAAGACGAAGAATGGGATGTTACGGAGTTAAAATGGAATCACAGGATGGTGACACTGCTGATAGCATTCCTTCTTCTTCTCC
Organism: Stratiolaelaps scimitus; assembly: GCA_019614645.1. Taxonomy (NCBI): domain Eukaryota; kingdom Metazoa; phylum Arthropoda; class Arachnida; order Mesostigmata; family Laelapidae; genus Stratiolaelaps; species Stratiolaelaps scimitus. The sequence goes on along the minus strand of JABWDB010000024.1, from coordinate 780,138 downwards.
TGTTGGGATCTGCGGCGGGGACATAAATAGAAGAGAGGAAGAATTACAGGTAACTCATAACAAATGTATACGAAACGAAATATATATATATATATATATATCGGTCTCTCTCTCTCTCATTATATATAATATTATTATATATGTGGAATGTGAACATCTTCGAGATATGCGGTTGGGTGCGCGACCCGAATCCGAGAAAGCGGAACTCGATTTTAATCGATTTCTCACGAATTTACACTGAGCGACGCTTTACGCTATTTAACTGGAGCAGAAAACGGTGACAAAAGTTACAGATAATTTTAATGGAATGCAATGTAGGGAATCAATAATTGTTTGTAAAACCGGTCCGGGGACAGTTTAGTTCGGATTCGGTGATAGATTCTGACAAATTAAGAATCTTCCTTTTTGCTTTTCCCTATTCAACTAAAAGGAGCATCCCGCCACGCGCAAAGATCTCGCTGATGAAGATATATATATATAAATATTTATATATACACATGTAAGTATTCGTACTGTATATACTGATGTTGCTGCTGCTGCGTTTGTTGCGACATCTGCCCGGTTTTCATTTCCTTTCTAGTTTGCACTGGCCAAATAAAACAATATTAGTGGTTGGTAATTTTCCACACGTATATTATGATAGTCAATCAACATGAATTTTGTCTGACTTCTCCAAAGACTCCTTAGTGTCGGTCGTTCTGCCGTGATATAATACGGGCACATATCACACCTTACTTGTTCAGCGTTTTTCCATTTTCATGAAATAACGAAGCGATTCAAATTGACCGACACGAGCAGCATCTTTCGTATGACTTCATACATATATAATATGAACTGGACGCGAAGTCCTAGCTATCGGCGGCCCGTTGTATCCAATTATAAATCTCGTACATGGATTAACGACTTTAGCGCACAGCACGACAGACGTTTATCAACAAACCAGTTATCATCACAATCTCTCTATCTACCACTTGCGAGTCTAATCATTCTGAATAGCCATAACTCCCGTAAATTATTGTTTCCTTATGACACAGCAACGCGTCGCTTCTACACAGACTTCATAGACAAGTTGTAGAATGACAAACTTTAACTGGAGATTAGCGTCGCGAAATGTGTCCACCAAACGAACTTCATCCCTGAAGTTTGAATCTCTGAGTAAACTCGCACTTTACTTCGCTAGCAAATAATCAGTAGTTCGCAAGGCATTTGCTGATACGACGACACTCACCTGTGGAATTAGCGACCTTTTCATTTGCTCGATTCAGATAGGTACGCGGTGGGATCTTCTACGTGTATTTGTGAGTATCAGTGCCCATAAGACTGTGTAGCGTATGTGTCTAAATATTATATAATCTTTCTCGCTCTCTCTCTCTCTCTTGTTGTATTATTATTTCTTCGGAAGGTCTACTTCCAATGTCTTAAGAAGCATATTAGCCAAGTGAAAAAAGTTCACACGAGCTCACAACAACATAATAATATTAATAATAAAAAGTAGGCAGTGATTAACTGAATCACTTGCGTATGGAAAAAACGAGACAGTTATTAAACTACTGCATTTGCAAATCCCCGATAACGTCTAATAGGTGAGAGTAAAAGTGTATAATTACGATGATGATGATGATCATGATAATGACAAAGTAGATATTATTCCTTGTGTCGTTTTTTATGTAAAATTTTCATTCACAGTTCACTTCTGCTGCTGCGCTTATTTATTCATGATCACGATATAGTATTTAAGAATAATAATAATAATAATAATAATAATAATAATAAATGATTGAAGGATGATCAGATTTGTCCTTAATGCTCGTTGATGATTGGGTATAATAGCTAGCTGTTTTTGTTTCTGTTTTGTTGTTCAAGATCAAGGAGACTATCCTTTTTTTGATCTCTCCTGCTAATTTCTAATCTAGCTTAGTGTCATCGTATCTGGTTACGGTGACATATATAGTTGACAATGCAATTTTCTCTTGTGTTCACCACTCTTACGGATCACCACCATCTGTTTGTTGTATCCTGTCCACCTTATTCGATGTTGTATCATATCATATATTGCTTCCATTAGTTTCACTCCTTCCCATCTGGGTAGTTCTTCTCTCATTTTTGTATCGCCACAGTTTGTTTTCCTCGTTGCTAAAAATTCATTTTATCTATCCTCTGGTTTACACATTTGGTGTCTGCGCGCTACCAATGGACAGGCAGGCTCAGATAGATCGATAGGTAGATGAACATGAGTTTCTGTCTGTGTGTGTCTGTATGAATCTCTGAAGAAGGATCTGTTTCCGTCCGTGTCACATCAATGTAACGATCACCACCATCTTAGATTAGTATAGTAGGTAGAATATTATTATATTCGTAGTAACAATGACATCATCACCTGGTGTGCGTATTCAGCCTTACAGCGATTCCTCATACTCTCATATATCTTCATCTAGGAGCCTTCCTCCCTTGGTTTGCTTCGCATTCTGTTCCTGTTGTTGTGTTCATGTTCATCCACCGTGTACTATCAACCCAGCAACGAACCAGCCCAGCTAACAAACGAATCCCTTAGCGTATCTTGTTTGTTTTCCTATGAAATGACTACCAAATATTAGAGGTGGCGACGAGAACAAAGTTTTGAATCGAATCATTCGCTTCGGTTGTGTGCTCCCTTCTTTCCGGTGTAGCTAATTATTCAGCTAGATGATGCTTGATGATGACGTCGTCACAGTTCTTAATTCTTCTCTAGCTTGTTGCTATTTACTCATCATGTACAAACATTGTTGTCTTTGTCTTATCATTATCTCATCGATAGGCGAAGATACTCTTTATCGTCAGAAGACTATGTCCAGAGGTTGTCGCGGTTGTCTCCGCTAACTTTTCAAGGTAGGAAGGTGTGGGTGGTTTCAGCAGCAGCACATATGTAGTAGTAGTAGTAGTAGACTGAGGCGTGATGAACATCGATCGTCCTCGAACATCGAATATATAACGGACGTATCCATCATTTGACGAGGTGGTTTAATGCAGCTTTGCCTTGCTCATGACGAGTTGGATAGCCTTGTCAAGCACTCCGTTCTTCTTGAGGCCAGGCGCAAGGAACGCGAATAGTGTAAGGACCCATCCAGCAAAGAATCCGTTAAGGACGGACCCCAGCCATGAGAGGCAGAACAGCGCTCCCAGAGAACACACCAAGAACTACAATAGGGACAGATAAAAACACAATTAAGACAGCGAAAATTTAAAGTTGTTTTTTAAGCCGGTATCCGATAGGGGAATGGTGATCCAGTATCATACGTAAAATGGGGCCACAAGAACACACATGAGACGATACAGCTGGCATTATTTAAGTAAGGGACATGCCTTTATTTTTGAGAAGCAAAACAAGGCCACCATTTTAATTCGACAGTGCTAATTTGGCCTGAAATATGACCATCTGTAGAGCTAACGTAAGATATCGTGATCATAAATCGAATCCAAATATTTACTGAGGTCTAACCTGGATGGACAAAAATATATGAGAAAAAATATATCCCAACTCAGTTGTGGCCGACTTCATATGAATTACTTCGAGAGTAGAGGTGGTTCAGCAAGTATTAAAAATGTGCAATTTTTTGTGTGTTTTCTTGTTTTGTTCGGAGGATCGATGATTTAATCATACTTAAAGGGTTTACAATTTCAATTAATTTTCCAATGATCTGACCAAATGATTGAAAATATAGTAGAATACTTACTATTCTAGGTGAGTTCTCCTTTGACTGACAAATCTGGCAACCCAAGTTGCTGATGTCTCGAAGTCCCTTTGCAATGATCTGAAAAATCATCAGAGAAGATGAAATCGAACAATGTAAAATGTTGTTCTGAGTATTGTAATGTTTGATGTGGTAGTAAATATTAATAATTCTACTATGATAACAATATCATGCTATACAATATTATTATGATCTTGAGATACATTTAAAAAATCAACGTAAGAAGCGTACGAATTTTAATTATGAAGTACGCAAAACACAGCGTCCATAAAGATACACAAAATGGAGATTCATATCTAACACGAAAATAGTGCTTTAATATCACAAATAATCAGCCTAGTATACTTACGTCACAGATCTCTTCAAATTGGCGTTCCTGGGCACCAGTCCACTTGGTAGGATCGAACACCTATCGCAAATTAGAGTAACTTTAAATAATGCTTTCGTGACACCTCACGAATGGCTGTAAGCTAAATATAATTTACGGGCCTAAGCATTGCATCAAACATAGTCGCCAATAACTATTTTCCGTGTCCGATCTGCTCCTCGTTATACCATGTAACACACATATTACTTTGTTAAAATACTTGTCACTTTAGGGTGTTTTCGGAAAAGCTTATACTGCACATGTGGCAGGTAGCATAGACTGCGTACGGAAGATATGTTCAATAGTTCAATTTCTTGACTTGATTTGACATGTACAATTGGTGCATCAAAGATCACCGCACCTTTGGTGCAATGAATGGTACGACAGCATCCGCAATGAGCACAAAAGCGGCGAGAAGTGGAAGTAATGTCAGATTCGACATATCCATACAGTAGAGGATCCTGTGGATTCAGTCAACAGGAAAGATTGATAAAAAAACACCGACAGCACAAATTAATCAGATATTTAATTCTTATTATCAAACATATAATTAAAACAGATACCGAGGCAAACGCACAAAATAGCACCGGCAAATGGTCAACGAATAAATTTTGTTCATTCTTACGTCGAGTACTTGATACAGCGAATCTATCTATCTATCGTTTTGTTAATTATCGGTGCATTCAATATTCTGGTTACTGGTGCAAAGTTAAATTGATACCTTTTTTTTATGATGCAATTGTTGATGTATCATCGTAGTAACAGAAGTTATACGGCACAACGATTTCCTTGATACTATAATACATACGAATAAATAGTACCTCACTTTGATTAGCCTAATTGAACTTACAGATAGATTAAGGTGGTTGCGCCCGCAATGATCGCAGGGAAGAATGGCTTTTCCCAGGTAAGCAGCCTCTGCGCCAGCAAAGCGATATCGCGCCAGGGCTCGAGACGCTTCTTGAGGGCAGCCGCCCCCGAATCCTGCAAAGGGGAAATGATTTCCTGTGAGACTTTAGGAGCGTCCTCAAAACACAAAAGGCTACTGAACATCATAACAACACAGAATAGGATGCAACAAAAACAAATCATAACGAAGTCAAGTAAACGAAAACATCCAATAAACACAGTTCCAATAGTTCTGGTTAATTGGTAGTCCACCTAACGACCGAACAATGAACAACGCCAGACTGAGCAGAACGGAACACAGAACGCTTACGAAATCACCCATTCAAATAAAGAATTTCGAATTCATGTATTTGAGCGGAATATAAATCATGACGCCCCACAAGACCTCGCAACTTAACCCCAATCAAACAGACGACGATCGAGTTTGCAACAAATAACAAAACCTTGAAGCCGAGCAAACATCATTAAATCACAGAAATGATAATACGCCCATTTTTATTCACGAAAATATATTTGTGCCTTCTAAGAATCTAAGGATTCATCAGCGGTCATGCAATCGTCATAATTAAGGGATCCATAGGATGTTTTTTACGCACGTGTATGCTGTTAATGTGACAATAATGTTGGCAATGTGGAACAACGATAGGTAGAACCTTATACGATCCGCCCATTTGTGAACAGACATTGACAACAAACAAATCATCCCTTATTTGTCGTTAGTATTGTATTATATGATAGCCTGAATGATATATGCAAATTGAGCTTTTTGAGTACCTAGATATAGATTACGTTAGCTGTAACTAACGGTTATCATATGAAATGATGTTCCTGATTTATGTTTAGTATATATACTCAAAGGGGCAACTTGATACATGATGAGATACTCCGTAATTGTACCCAAATTACGTGAGTCATTTGAGATTGCTCTGATTGAACCCTGAACTGAAGGGTGGCGTATTCAGCCCAACACAAAAGCAAAACTATCATGAACAATTTTATGCGTTCGCAAACGCCCCTGAATGATGCTTCTTCATCGGTCGTATTGGATCGACATGTCAGTCTCTTCAGCGTGGAATAAATTACGCCAGCTCAAAATTCTATCGAACTTAGGGCGGTTTGAAATGAGTAGAATTTTAAGCAACTAGAATTTGTAAATTTAATGAGCTCCATATTACGCTTCGGGAACCCTTCAATATGAGCCATATCTAACGATATACTACGGATGATTATAGCTTTGGCTCAAATAGTGCTAGCATCTAAATCAAAACCTACCCATGATTATTAAACGAAAGCGTGATCTGCTTATATGCGGCATGTATATACGTAATGTCGGAACATATCCGGTTGAAGATATCTCATAAGTCGCAATACCATTTGGATCCTATGAGAAATATTGGTTCTTGTACAAATATTTCTGAAAACACCAGCGCTCAAGTCTAACAAATGCTAAATTATCTCATTATAGGGGAAGCCACATTTGTTAGCTTATGCATTCAAAACGTCTTAGTTACGCCCATTCGACGTGTGTCCTAGTAAGTATTATGTATGCAAGTCAAGCAGCCGAGTGCCGGTAAAAGATTAAACAGAAGAGGAACCGATCGTTCATTCCTAAAGGAGCATACCCATAATGAATAACAGGTGACTTGACCAGCGAATAAAATTTCAACTAGCGTGTATAGAAGAAGCTGTATCACACCTATATAACAAAACAAAACTAACTCTTCAGGCATCCTCTTCTGCTTGTATCCAATAAGGAAATGTATGACTAAGCAGAAATTCACTTTCCTCATGCCAATCTTGTACATCCGTCGTAAGGGGATAAATGATTCGGTGTCCGGCCACAATAATAATAATAGATCAGTAGCAGCAACAGGACGTGCAAACACGAATAATAAACACTCTTCGATTCATGGCTCCACTGATCAGTGGTTCCTTCGCTAACTCCCTGTCCTCCACTCGATTCCATTCCATTGCATCATTATATATATGTCACTGTACGGTAGTGAACATTTCTCAGTCAAAATGGACAAGGCATTGGCTATGGAAAAAATATTAGTTGCTCGCGAACGGAATCGTACGACATCACCATTCGTAGGTATAATCGTTCAGCTCCCCATGAACCGGACGGTCGTCGGTGATTCGGCAAAGCCTGTGCTATTGCTGTTGCGGGATTGACTATATCTCTATCTAATCTATCTATTCATAGAAAAATCACCCGGCGGCGCTCATGCCGGTGACCAATATGTATATATTTGATATGTGGGAACGGTGGAGATTAGCAACCTCCAGAATCCGGCTTTCGTAATCGAGCTTCGTCTAATCCTGTTTTTTCCGAGTAGATTTCCCATCTTGCACAATATTCTATCTATTACCCATCTAGAACGGTAAGTACAATAGTAAGTACGTATACAAAAGCCAATTGGTATGTTTAGCTATCACCTAGTGCAGGGCAATAGATAGAGAGAGAGAGCCCGTTTCAAATCAGTGGCCATCGTAGCGAAGAATCATGATAAAAGGCCCCAAAGTTCAATCATCGGCGACTCTAAGAATCAGTGATAAAAATAATATCAATGAACATGATGACGAGGAATTAGGAGTACAACACAAATACACAGGGGCTGCGTGATATGGGAAATACTTTGCTTTTCTATTCGACAAAAGTGACGCCAAATATTATCGCCCATTAGTAGTATACGTTGGTTCATGTTGGTATATTCGCTGCACAAACATTTCCATCATTACGAATTTGATTCTGTTTCATGGAAGGTTCCGATATATTGATAGAATTTTGACAGTAGCAACCATCCCCCTCGTATGGCGCCTGTTTAGCTGTGTATGTGTGTCTAAGTACGGTGTATCATCGTACTTAGCCTGTATCGCAATGTGATGCCCGATGCGTCGATTGCTTCCCAGCGATAACACACCCCTCGCTTCCCCTGCTAAGCTATTTTCCGCCCAAAATAATGCTAATGCACAAATGGTCGCGCACTGGGAGGTGCAGGACCGCTCCCATAGGGCGCGGTCCACAGTCAACAACAACTGCGCACATCAACTGGTCCCATAGCTACCGCCAGCGCCAGCAGCCCTGACTTTACCATTCCACTCAGCCACAGTCGGTCGAACCTCCTCCTCTCCTCCTATCGGAGGAGTGGATGGAAGTTAGACGGCATTGCGCCCGAAGGCGGACCAGATCGCCTCAATGCATCCTCCTGTGTTGGGCGTTTTCATCTTCATACTGCAAACACCCCGTACCTCACTGCATAGCGAATAAATATAGCCAACAAATATATCATACATTTCCTACATTCACACATTAAGCAATCACTACCTGCCTCCTGAATGAGTCGACAGAAAGTGGGCCGAATCTTATCCGATGCGCGGAGGTATCACCTCATAGACTAGCTTCTTTTTTCCGAGCCGAACTGGCGGACACAGCCTAGTGTCTCACCTCCGTCTTCCGATAGACAGATGCTGAACATTCGGAGGGGAACCTAGCTTACCTATTCAAATCGAAATAGTTGTGGTTATGAACTCTGCTTAGAGCAAACACTTACGAATCCGCTTCCGCTGCCGTCACCCTCCATGTTTGTTCTTCGTTCGTCTTTAAATGATTGATCTTGGTTGCCCACGACGACGACGACGACGATGATCTTCTTTTTCCTACTTCGACGTTTTCGTTCAACCTCACAGTACACGCACAAGCACACGCACGCGCTCAAAGAGAGTGAACTGCGAACCAACAACCAATTTCTTGTTCTTAATAGATGAAGAATGAACAGATCGTTGCTCGGATTCGTTCTTCGTTCAGTCTGCCTGCTTTTGTCACTACACCAGTCAACAAACCACTGACCTACCGCTTCGAATCGCTCCGACGACAGGAACAAAACTCGCGAAACTAGAGCCGCTCCCGCTTCTTCAAGCAGTCAGCAACCCACACCAGCACTCAATGTTAGCGTAGGCAGACCAACAACCAACGAACCAACAGCCGACGGCGCAAACAACCAGAAGACGACAACGACGAGGGCGAAGCTGCTCCCACTGCCGCCGCCGCCGCTGCTGCTGCTGCTGCTGCTGTGCGACCTGCCCACAACACCACACTTACACACTATATAGCAAAAGGTGGTATACAGCTAGATAGCTAACTCGCTGGCTAGCAGCTTCAGCCGATGCCAAGCGCCGCCAATGTCCGCTGCTCCAGCTACAACCTCTCGCCTCGTCTCTCTTTTCCTTTATTCAGCCATCCTCCACCCGCCGCCTTCGTTGCCAACGACCGAACGCCCTCACCGCTCTATGTTTCAACGTCTATCCCTCGCTCTCTCGTTCGGTAGCTCGTTTGCCTGCGGCTTCCTCATTGCCTCTCTCTCGCTCTTTTGGATAGCGCGCAGTGCAATAAGTCTCTCCCACAACAGAGGTGGCACAACAACACCACCGCCGCCACTATAACAATAACAAATTGACAGCGATAGTATTAGCGAAAGTCCTCATTTGTCTATAATTGTCTCCAATGGAAACGTTGATCATACTTCCACCAAACTTCAATTTGCGTTTTTAGAACATAGAGACGAGACCATAAATATTGCCTCATGTAAATCCAATTATTACGGATCAATTCGAAAAACAATAATAATAACAGAGAACGCAGCAACACCAGGTATCAATCTACAGAACTAAATCGATTCCCTTTACGGGGACCCACGCAAAAGTCACAGTTGACTTAAGAAAATGTTTAAGAAATTTCCTCACCGGAATCGCTGCCTTTCAAAACTCGCAAACCTGTAACGGACCTTTTTTATGAAAGATTTTTACAATCAAATGGAGTAATCGCTGGGGAGAGTTGACGCCAATGAGATGTTTGAAGTCAATGAGAAGTATGCACACGAAGCCTAGTTAGAACACCCAGAGTGCAACTGGCATTATTTGCTAAATAGGACACATTAAAAATACTTTTTAGAGTTGTATCATTTTTTGGCCACAACTTGCAACGGAAAATGCTGAAAGAGGATTCACAATGAGCTCAGCTGAATCTCTCTAACATGTTTCTGGAAGTGGCGAGTAGTTTGTAATCGTGATAGTACCGAGCTTTGCTTTATATCTATACAATATCAATTATCTCATTTAAGGGAAATTTTATTATAAAATCCTGTATTCTGCCTACAATTGTTGACACAAATGACGTCAAAATATTACATGTCAAAGCTAAACCAATTTCCAAAAAGCGATGATCCATTGATCCCATCTAAGTTTGTCTCGGTTGCACCGATTCGAATTGATTCACCAAATGGCCATACAGGTTAAGATCAAAGCGATAATAGGACAGTGTAAAGTTAATTTAGAAAAGACCAACAAGAATCTTATAAAAACCACTCACATATCAGTAACAATATTATTTCTTACACATGCACATAGTGGACAATAATAAATGGTAACTCTCTGATCTTCTCCTCAATATACAAGTCTTAGGTAAAGGACCAAAGGCGACTTAATTGATTTTACTTTATTAGATGTTCCCCTGAAAGCCGCCGCTTCCAAACGCTGAGTGTGGCGGAGTGATTTTCGAAGGGAAGGGCCGCCCGGACATACAGACAGCCAGACAGACAAGCATCCTCGCAACGAGGAAAACTTAAAGGACGCTGTGATGGTAACGGACACCTCATCTATTCCTGTAGCATTTATTGAGAATTTCGATTGGTTTTTGGCTATTCAAGTTGATTGTACATGATATATATATGAACATCGCGAATAGTATATATGTATATATATATATATACATATATATATCTTCAAGCTACTTCTGATGCCTAAAGGTGACTTGCGAGATGTATTTTGAAATGAAAGAGAATTGATTTGACGGGTTCTATAGGTTCCATTTTTTGAATCATCGTGCAGGTTCAGGCAGGGCTGCCAATTACAATTACTCTATTTGACGACGTAGATGCGAGCTCAGGATAATGCAGCAACGATTTTTGAGTATCGTCCAAGCTAACGCTCTGACACCAGAATTAAATATCCTGCCCAATCTATTGGCAAAAATCTGTTCACAATGTGGATAACTTCAGAACTACTCCACGCGTATTACGCAAGAAGTGAAGCTTTGAAGATATGTACAAATTTGGCAAATTTTCAGAAAACGATCTCAGCAGCCTCCGAAATTAAAATCGAAAGGGAGCAGGATATTCTTTTCAGTGCAAATATTATGAGGTAACATAATATTTGCAATGATAGGAATATCTTGGTCCGGAGTATTATTCCGGAGTATTAAAAACGTGCACATCGAAAGTCACCTATATCTGATGGCATGGTGGGAGTAATTAGTGGAGCGTCAATGGGGACATACGATAACGATGGTCACTTTCTAGAGATTAAAAACAAATTTAACCATTACGCACGGTAGTATAACACCATACAACACTTTGGTTTATCTAAGGAACTGCAGTATAGTTGAAGTTTAAATTCTCGTTAAAAATAGGATACAAGATTTTTAGCAATTGAAACATTGGTGATTGAAATATATATATATATATATATTATGCCGAAATCACAGAAAATATCACGGTATACAATAAACATTGGAACATATCACTGTATCGACAAAAAAATCCTAACAGCTAAGAAGCTCGGCACATTACATCCCGGTTACAACGGCAGCATCATAATCATAAATCTTGCGAGAAAGACACTACAGTGTTGGTGGTCGTTAGTCTAGGGCATGTCTATAAGATTCGCAGGTGACGAAGGGAACTCTAAACGTGACAGAGCGGCGGCGATTGTGGTGGCTAGCGGTGTTGGTTATCGCAAGGGCGATCTCTCGCGGGATAGGACCTCTCACTGCCTTACAATGCAACAGAGGCCACATATAGACTATACATTTTATCAACACAACAATCCATTGGAGGCATACAGACTTTCCACGGAGAATCTGCGGCTCTTACTAAATACGGCTCTTAGCGCATCACTTTGGATTACCTGAGGTCGGCGAGTTATTCTTAGGTAACCATCACCCCAAACGGAAAGTACATAGCATAACACCGGTAGCAATAGAGCCTTGTCCACTTGAAGACGACAATCAGTTGGACCGACGATCTCCTTAAATCTCCTCAGTGCTGCAATGATTGTGTAACACTTGGGTACGAGAACTAGCAAGTGAGCCTTTCATTTAAGGGTTTCATGAAGGTCCAGCCCCAAGCATCTTACGGTTTGGGACTGCCGAAGCTGCGACCCCTCAAGGGAAACATGTTGTACCCACAGAGGTCTCTGAGGCGGACGGAACAGTATGAGACAAGCCTCATTAGCCTTGACATCTAGGACGAATGTTCTGAATATCTGAAGCGGACGAAACTTTTGAATATTTGTCATCCTCGATATGGATCAAGTCACCCCGTATATCATCGGCGAGATTAGTGGGCTCGATAGGAATGAGCATAGACATCACCCTCATAGAATAACAATCGTCCTACTGATGTTACTCAGCGAGATCTTATGCAGAATGAAGTCACAAAATGAATGAACATGCACGATCCGAGTGCTGAGTTCTGTGGCGTTCCCAGGTTAACCACGTCCCAAGCGGATTCGGTTCGACCAGTTACTTAGTTTTCCTTTAGGAGTATACTCGGAAATATTGCTGCCCCGCAGCACCAGGAAGCTTTACTGCCCTCGAGGACAAACTGAACCTGTAGAGCACTGATGTGATATAGCCGAAACGAATCCCGCTCAGCATTTCAAATTTCCTCAGATTTTCCTCTGCCACAAGATCCCCCAATCAACTTACATCATTTCGACCGTTACCTTTCAGCGACAGGAGTTCGCGCTTGTAAAACGCGCTACTGGCAAATAGAAGAGTCGTCCTGCATTTTCGAATTCTGCTGTAGGTTTAACGTCCAGGTGCCACTTGTACACTTTGTTAACGTTGCGCTTTATCCGACGAAGACCAGATGAGAACATAAACACTTATTCGAACTAAAAGCTGAATTCCCACTATTGACTGCAGCGAAACATACATTGTACACACAATGTAGTTGCTTGCATAAAGCCTCAAATGTAGAGTCAACATCGCCAGCATCGTAGACTTGGAACCAATTAATGGCCTTAATACAAGCAGCAAATAGGTCACTAGAGTGCCTATTATGCGGCCGATGGTAGTTGGCGTTTCGGGGGATCTTCTCGGGAGCATCGAAGGTTTTCTCTCGAAGATAACAATGAAACAAGTGGAAAAAGGCGGAGTCGACCAGACCGGAACCAGGAACCACACGTATAAACATATCGCAGTTTGTTATAGCTAAGTGATCACTGCAAGTATTCTCTGTGTACTTTTCACAAGGTTGTGTGCTAAGCTGGCCTATATTCGCATTACCTAATATTGACAAGGGAGAGTTGAAAACGCGTTACTCGCTAATACGCTAAAATTATTATCCATATTATAACACATCATTTAAGTCGAATGAAGACACCAAAACATGAACGTGACAAACACTAAAGCGGTATCACTGCACGATCTGATACAGTCTATCACCATAAGCATTGCCAGAGGTCACTTAAGAGACCATTTGAGCAATCTTGAATTTAAGTTGAAATGGAAGAAACCGTACAGAAACCGTCCACAAAGGCAAGCCTTTCCTACAAATATAATGTTAGCTATATATATATATATATATATATATATATATATATATATATGGAAATTATGTGGAAATTAAAGCCAACAAGGCTCTCCATTCTATACAGGTATGGATGGTCGGCGTCGGTCTCGAACTTGCTCCACAAAAGAGTGAGGCGGTGGTGCTGACTGGCAAAGTTCCTGTCCACCAGCTGGAGTTGCAACTGGCCGGTCAAGTCATCAAGCAGGTAAACCATGCGAGATACCTGGGGGTACACCTGGACAAGGGTCTCAGTGGTAACGAACATATCAAGATCGCCACAGCCAAGGCGAGCAAGGCAGCTAACGAGATAGCCAAGATTCTCCCGAACATTCATGGGCCCAAGCGAACAGATCGCAGGAAGCTTATCATGTCCGTTGCAGGGTCGATTGCCCTGTTCGGGGCCTCGGTTTGGTTCAGCCGGGCAACCGCCACCGCCAGAAACAGGTGTCTTCTAAGGAAAACGCAACGCACGGCAGCGCTCAGGATAATACAAGCGTACAGAACAGTGAGCACGACGGCTGCACTCGTCTTGGCTGGTACCCCGCCTTGGGATCTGGTGGCTGACGAGCGACGCAGGCTCTGGGACAAAGGTCCCGAGGGCTCTAAGGAGGTAGAAAGAGAAGCGATGTTTGCTGCTTGGCAGGAGGAGTGGACCGCGCTCCGCAGGGGTGACCCTGGTGCAAAGGTCCGTGATCTGATCCCCGACATAAAGAAGTGGGCAGATGGATTTCTTCCTGACTCAGGTTATCACCGGTCACGGAGACTTCCAAGCATACCTCGACGACTTTAACGTGACTCCACAATCAGGAAGCTGCATTCACTGCTTGGAAGGGGCAAGAGACGATGCCTTCCACACGCTACTTGTCTGCCCTGCCCTGGAGCCTGCAAGAATTCTAGCTATGAGCAAGGTCACGCGCTGTTGGCAGCTAAATGGCGAGGCTAGAAGCAGAACTCCCCCTCCAAGCATGCCGAGGGCGAGCATGAAAGACTTCGTCGACTTCATCTGCGAGACTAGCAGCGGCTGGGAAATCGGAGCCGAGACTGCTAAAAACGTGCTCGAAGAAAAGAGACGCCTGGCCCGAATCCGCCAAAGCAGATTCCCATTTATATCAGAGGCCGAGAGGGGAGTAACTCAAGAAGATATAGGACGTGACTTGTATGGTTCTGCGGAAAGTCACGCCGAGGACAATGCCGCAAGAATGTCGGGTTCACAGGTTGATGGGAACGGCTTGTCTGATGAGGTGGGGAACCCGACGGGCGACCCCGGCCAATTGATCCGGTAGGCGCCTGCCACTCGTTGTTGGTTCGTAGTACTGTTAATTCTGAAGATCCGGACCAACTCAGAGTGAAGTTTAAGTGGGGCGTGAGTTTAGTGGGTAGGTCTGCCACTCCACCAGGCAGGAGTCCCACAGTACCATGGCAAATACCTTAGTTGTGAGGCCTGGTCTGCATGAGCATTCTCCGTCATAAAAAAAAAAATATATATATATATATACATATAGCCAGGCTAACTCCATCAATTATTCAATGATTGGCTCAATCAATCACTCAGTCAAAAACACTCTTTATTATTTAGTTTTTTTTGTCGCGCAGGCTGGAGACTACAATTGAATACAAAAGTGTATGTGTCCTGTGAGAAAAAATGTATGTGAGCGTTGGCGAGGAAATTCAGTAAACAGCTACGACGAAAAAATACAAGCTTTGAGTTGGCGTAGAGTTCGAAGGGGAGTTAGATCGATTGATTAAAACTTAGAAGAGAGCTGGTCACTTCAAAAACGTCTCAGTATAATGTGACTATTTTTAATGTAAAGTGTAAATCAATGTGAAACTGCCAGATCAGAGAAATCATTACATTATTCATAGGCAGATAGCGTTTGGATACATAGAATGTGGTTTGTCGGTTCTAAGATGCAACTGTTGCTGATTTTTGAGATATTTACTTAAATAATTTTCGTGACTTGCACATTTCACTCCGAGCAGGGCTGCTATATAAGGCGAACGTTTGCGGGGAAGGAAGAGTTGTTGAAGACTTTTATGAGAGTGTGTTATGATCGAAAGTCTAGTAAGAACTGACATTAGGAGTCTATGATAGTTCCCCGCTTGGATGAGGTGATCAACCTTGATTAGAAAGCGTGGTGGTCCGAGAATGGTGTCCTGATCAAGACTATTTAAGAGGAAGAGGTAAGGACCGGATATCACCCGTGAAATGGTCCACCTGGCAAGTTGTTGCTCGGAAAGAGCTCAGCTCTTCAGGCTTCATCCGGCTTCAGAGACTCGCTTTTCCTCTCAACCAGTAATGTCGGTAAAACAAAGCTGGCTGTTGGCAAGTGACGATAACAGCTGATATTCGTATACAAGTCTTCGATTCGTAGACAAGCGCGATCTGGGAAGGTGGGGGAGGTATATTCCGAATCGACTCCATGGAGAGAACGTTCACCTCCATAAATAAAACAGTAACAACTCCATAACAGTACCACTGGTTGCTATCGATAGTGCAACATAGTGAGCCTCATCAGAAATACAGGGAGCGACTATGCGGCTATTCTTCAGTGATTATAAAGCAGCTCTCAGGAAAATCTGTGTGATGCACAGATCAGGCGGGATAACGCCAGTCTTGCACAATCAACCCCGCGATGATGTAACCCCATTTCAATACATACCTGCACGGGTTGGCATGTGGGAAAACAAGCTGGCGGACCGAATGGCGCGGCGTAAACTATAGCGGGGTAACTTCAGGAGTCCACTTTCCATAGACAATTGGGGAAAGTAATAAAGCTGCATGATGAAAAACAAGTCAATTCTTCTTGGAGAAACTCAAACAAATTGGAATTGGAATTTTCATCGCTGAACTCCACTCGACTTCGCCCCTTGAGGTTCAAGCCGCAGTTCAATGTACAGACGGCAATAAGTATGTGGTCAAATAAAATGACACCAACACACCCAAAACTACCAAACGAAGCCTATTTGCTACACATCGAATTCAGATCATTTGCCGTATGCATAAATATTATCGCTTATTTTATGCTATTCAAGTACATGTCCTCATAGCATCTGTTCTACAGAAATTCAGATAATGAAAGATACCGTTTTCTATTATCTGAATATCTTTTTTTATGGGGGCGTTTGGTAACACATGCACATACGTGACAGAACAGCCTCTTGCCACCTAGTGTGAGACTCTTAAACTCACTAAAACCCGTTTTCCCCCCCACCCCTAGTTGGCTTGGAACGACGTAAGTAATACTTCAAAGTAACTGAATATCAGATGAATCGGTCAGTCAGTTGGTTGATCGCCCGACCGCCGCCTCGGCAGTTACTCACCAGAGGCGTGCGTTCATTCGCGTATGAACGAATGAACGAACCACTCACCAAAACAAATAGAATTTCGTTCATCCACAACACGATGTGCGTGGAAAAGCGCCGAATGCTCTGAGCCTTCTGAAGTCCCTTATTAGTTGCTGAGTTCTTGTGAAACAGTAAAGAAAAAACCCTTCTCGTGAACACGGTCAACCCTACACCTGAAATAATGCTGCGTCGTATAGGCGTCGACCTGGCCCGTAACCTCGGAGTGCGGGGCTATCGGAAGCATCTTATACCCACTTTACGCAAAATGGCTAAACGCCAAGAGCAAGCCGGCGAAAGGATTTTACCTCAAAGGTTTTTGGTTGTTAGATTTACAATTTTCATTTATTACCGCAATATGAAGCTGCCTCTCAAACGGAGGGATCGAACCTAAAGCAAAAATTTGCTATTCACAGATACATATATTGATTTCACGTTTCTTAAAAGTGATTGTTTCATAACTTATAAAAAGCTAAAAGACACTCGATGGTTCACAATTAATAAAAATAATACGAAATTTGGTAATGACGAAATAGAAACGTAGTGCGATTTTTTGCGACTCAAACCCCTCAGCAGCTCCTACCCTCGTACCTCCGTAATGCTCACTATTTACTTCGGCACGGCGGGAGAGGGTAGTTAGTTACTTCAATGAGTGCATCAAAACAATAGTTTCTAATCGCAGGTTCATTAGTCCTTTGCGCATTCACGCCTAGGCATGCTGTTAATATAATACTATAATACTATATCACTTATCCAAATCATGGGTATAATTTTTGCAGGAGTGCACTCCTTGAATGGGACTTTGGCCGAGAACTTACCTGCTTATGTCGACGTCTTGACATCGAGCCAACGGAGACAATAAGGGATTCGTTTGTTACCGAGGAGTACGCTGAGCAAGAGGAACAGAGGCTCAAGGAGCTTGGCCTGAACTATGAACAGATTCGATCGAATGTCGCGATGGTGCCGCAGGGACTCGAGAAACTTCGTGAAGTTCTCAACATCCAGTTGAAGGAGTGTTACCCATTTTTGCCAGGTCAAGCAGTGGATTGTCTGATAGAGTATCTTGTCAGTTATGATACTCTTGTCGATATAGCGAAGCAAATGGGTCTTGCGCCACTTGTATTTAGGACAGGTACGATTCTTTCTATTTATAACACATAAGCAACTTGGACTTTGGTCGGATACAGATAAGCTGTCGGCCTACGGCCGGGCCAATAAATGTGATGTTGTACTGTGTTGTGTATATGTGGTGATGCTGGGGAGGTTTAACTTTGCCTCATTTAATTTAAAACTTAAATATTACTACTTATATAATACTTTGAGCAGATAGTCAAATTGCTACTCGAAATATTATCTATAATATTACAGAAGACCACTCTGTACTTTCCTTCCGCTGAACGCCGGCCGTTTATTGGCAGCCATTTTAGCAACTCCTGCTCCTTTGAGCTGCATATTTTTCTTTTCTTCAGTTTATTATTCTGATTATTTGTGCAAACTAATCTTCAAATCATGGTCTTTGCGCATAAGTCCAACTCGTAAAACATGGGTAGCAGCAGTAATGGCGCAATTAGCGACTCATTTCGAATGTTTGAACAAGATTCATAATGGTCTCTAGATGCAATTAATAAATCGATGCCTGGTCCTAATGGTTCCTACAATGTACAAATATGAAACTGCTTGAATTTTTCAAGGTTCACAGGTCGCGGGTTCAAAGATAATGATGGTAGACGTAGCCTTTGAAGTCTTCCCTTAGGCTAAGTTACTGCCTCTGATGCCGGAGGCCGCGAGTTCAAATCGTTGGGGAGAGGTTGTTTTTGACGGCTTCTTAATCGATTATGCGGAGATTGATATTTTAGGTTTTTCTACTTCCGAATACTCATCATATATAACCTCGCTGTATTTCAGGTCACGGGCAAGACGTTGAGCCTCAACTGTTATACAACACAATACTAGCCCTATTTTCTGCCGTTCGGGAGCAAGATCAGTTCTGTCGTCGTTACATCCTCATTAAGTTATGTGGAATGGATGTTTTCGACTTGTGGAATCCCAAAGACGTGTCCTTCTTACTCAATGCCCTTCTCCAACAACAGAAACTTCCAGCATACGAGCCTCGAATCATAGGTGAAGCAGGCCGTAATACACTTGAATCCCTATTCTATGTCGGTGTGTATTCAGATCGTAAGCTCTTAGGAAAAGGTGCGGGCACAACGCAAGCTCAAGCCCTCGATGTGGCAATTCGAGATGCTCTCAGAAGAGTGTTTCGGGTTACGCGATCGTCACGAAGTCCTTTTGAAAGAATGGCGATGCAAAGCCTTGCGGAGAAGATCACCCATGGCCCGGTCATAATGCCCGCCGAGACATCTCCTGCTCTCTAGAATAGTACGATATTTTATGTAGATTTTTAATACGAAAAATAAATACGTGCATGAAAAAGTTGCGTTATTGATATCATTAGGGGCGTCAAGTATGAAAGTTCGCCCTATGAGTCTATCAACTTTGTGAGTTTTCGACATCCATAAACCACGACTGTAAAACCCTTGGGGTTCGATAAATTGAGCCAGAACTATTTTAGATCCTTTTCGTATTTGAGGATACGATCTACATAACTTCAAAAAGTTTTCAATATTTGGGCGTTCAGAGCTGTTCGTTCGAGAATTTTGATAACTTTTAAATCACGCTTCACAGCCAGGTGAAAATTTGACCTGGTGACACTTGAGTCTCTTACTTACATGCAGCTCAGCGCTGATTCAGTTTCTCAGAAAAGATATGAATCCAGAAGTTCGAACATTATTTTGTACTGGAAATCAGCATTCTGTGGTTAGGCTTTTATCTCCTGATGGAACAAGCCCGAGTGAAACGAATCGAAAACAGATGAAAAAGATAAACAGGTAGGTCTCCTTCACTCGGCAAAACGTTTACTACTGGTGTAATCGATCCAGGAGGGAGATCACAGAAGATGTTACTTGATCTCAGAGACATCCCACGAGCGAACTAGATGGGATAATTTCCGCAACCTTCGAGCAAGCTCGAGACTGGACTACATATCGTGACAAAATGATAGCCCACCCCCATTTTTCAGACTCTCTCCCCAACCGTAAGTAGCACTGCAGTTTCGCTTACAGTTATTCAACGTCATCACATTGAAACAATATGCCGCGAACATTTGGCTATCTAACTAAATATCAGATGTAGACATCTTATATCGGAAATTGTCGTTTTGAGGGTGCGGCAAGATTATAGCCCAGTTAGTACTTGTCGAACAAAACTGAGTTCTAACATCGTTCCCCTACGAACTTTCTACAGATTTAGTATTATGTCGGGCCGTCGGCATTCTCCAGAACAGAAATTATACGGAGAAGGGAGCGTTTTTCACGCCGACTTACTGCTTTTGGTCGTCCTGGCGACTTCTTAGTCCTGTAAGGTTCAGGATTTTTAAGAAAATTCGAAGACCAACAATATTCAGCGATGAATTCAACCTGCATATTAAGATTTAAGCTCTTATGGTTGTTTCCATGAATTAAAAAGGGCAATTGGTGATATATATTATGCAAATGTTATTTGCTTCAGCAAGCAATCGATAGCGAAATTCGGTATGGAAATAACGAAGGCCAGAAGTTCTCAGAGCGCCGGCGGCTGTGCGTAAATAACAAAGAACACAACCTCTGACTATGAAAAAATCATAGTTCTTGTTCTTTTTGTCTAAGAGTTATCAAGTTTTTTGATGCACACGACTTGATACTTTTAAACCAAGTTTTTGAAGGGTCGAAGAATTGGCTTGTAAGGATCCCGTGCGCTATCCCATGCGGAGCAGGCCAAGCTACGGAAGTACGTCGCTCTCCAGGCAACTCACCTTGTGAGACACTACCGAGGTGTCCCCGCTCTGCTGTACTTCAACAGTAGAATTCGCAACCGTAGCTAACCCGAATTTTTATTCATTTAACCAATTAGCAAAACATCCCAGCTTTTAAACAAAACAAATAACAGGAAAATATCTCGCAGTTGCTTTTGTTCAGCGTGTTTCGGACTTCCATACTTGACTATTTAGAAATGCAGTAGGTATGTAAAATATATGCTTTCTGTAAATAGTTATGTGTGTGTGTGTGTGTAAGCGAGCACCCTTACATTTATACAGTTCATTTAAGGAAGCGCTTCTTAAGCTTGAATGAAATCAAGCTGTATTTATTTCTTATTCACAATACCTGCATGCGCATAGTAATCTGTCACGAGATGGCTAATGAGTGCAGATATTGGCAGGTCTATATCTCATTAGACAATACCAACACATATTGTGGTGGTTGTCGTTGTTTTGGGAAAGAGACTCAATCTTCATATCCGTATGTAGTCTGGGGACCTTACTCAGTGGTCAAACTACTGATCCCATAACTGCTATGGTGACTGTTCTTGTGAAAACTGAACATGAAATTGCATTCAAGATAGAAGAATCTAATAAATTGATACTTATAACTCGTGATATCTATACACAAAAGACTTACTTAGCCCCTCTCAATACGAATGACTTTACCTATGAAGGCATGAATGAATGAAAACCCAAATGAAAATTAAGTATTGAGGTCATTTCATTTGCGTTGCAATTGATACATCTCCTTTATTTACATATTGTATGTACTTTGTCTAAAATGAAAACATTGGCCGGAACACTAAAGCGCTACGTCTTTCCATCTTCAGTTAATAATACCACCGGCTATCCGACAATCACTTAACCACTCAGTGAGTGGGTACAATAATCAAAGGGACTTTTTCCTGATTCTATCATTACCATAAATTACAAACGAAAGCGCCTGCGAGTGTTGGTCAGTCACTAAGTCCATCGCACGTCACCACCACACTTCACTACCCTTGATTGTATAACAAAAATCTGCCTCAATAAACTAAGACAGAAATTACTTGGACAAACTAAAAATAGAAATCACTGTCGCCAGTCCTTATTAATATCATCATCATCGCCATCAACGTTTACGACATATCCATAGTCGGGCAGTCGGCGCCACAGGCTCGTCTGAACGATTGAGGTGTTGGCTGGTGAGTGTGTGTGTGTAAGTGCGCGTGGTAAAAGACGCCCTGACCTGATCATGAATAGTCACCATGTTGTTGTTGGTCTTCTCATAGAGCCGACACGTGTGTCGCCATTATGCACGCTGCAGCTCCACAAATATAAATATATTTATGTTTATATAATATATATATATATATATATACCATGTACATATGTTTCGAAGTGCTCTCCCTCTCTCACTTCTCGACAGTTCCACTCTGTGAGGGCTTAACGTCTTAGGACAGGATACATTTTTACTTAGGACGGCATTTAAGGACACATCCGGAGAGTGCGCTGCCAACCGCCTTACACTTTCCTCTCTCTAATCCTTAAGCGGTTTGCAAGGTCCAACGGCAAAGATTGTGATGGATACTCAATCTAATTGAATGTCGTTATCAATCTATGGCGTTAGAGTGCTAATCCTAATCTCCATAACAAGATACACAACTCCTTTCAATTATCGGAGCCACTCTGAAAACGGGAACGAATCTGTGTTACTCGTCGAGGGTAGCAACAACAGCAACAGGAGCAGCAGTAGCAGTTGCAAGCCATTATAATAGCCAGCGCTACAAGAGCTGAGTGATTCATTAACAAATGAAGAAAGAAACTAATGAATATGAAATCGCCGCCTTATTATAATTGCTAGCGACAAATGCATTGCGTCTATGCATTTGTCATCGTCACATTGTGCCATTGCCAAATTTTTCTAACGTCCGAGATTGGGACAGCTACAACGTGAAATATTCCTAACTCGAGAATTTGTCGGCGCTCCTCGAAATCGACACCAATCTATTGTCGATAGGATGTACATATAACCATTTGCTTGGTGGTTGTTTCGTCCAGATTCGAATGCTGCCAATGTGGCGTGTTACTCTACTCCAGGCCGTGGTTTTTTGGTCCGTTGGCCATGCATCTCAATGAACGACGTTAGCTCGCGGGGTACACGACCTTCGTAGTGTACGCCGTGTTTGTGCACAGCCTTGGCTGCAATGCACTTAAGGCTAATTTCAGATTGTGTACGAAGCACCAACTTGGCCACACCCGTCGTCGCGGCATCCAGTGGAGTCTGACCTGAGATAGGACCGACATGGATTAAATTGAACACAAACGTTAAAGACAAACACTTTGTGTGTGGAGGTTATCCGTATACAAATAGTATTATAATTATTTTAAAGTTTTCAAGTCAAGATGAATTAACAGTTGGCTTCTTACCAACTCTATCATATAGGCGGTCGCGCAAAAATCTCTATCTAAGCCTACCGTTATAATTGACAACGTCAGTGTGCGCGCCTCTTTCAACAAGAGCAGCGATAATCGAGTGCAGTGAAATGAAGGCTGTGATGGGCCTTGAGTACGCAACGATCAAATGGAGCGGCGTATCTCCCGCCTGGTTTACGGCGTTCACGTCTGCCCCACACTCCATTAGAAGTCTGCAAAGAACGCGCGAATTGTCAACATGTGTGTCATTATAATCATTTGCCAATTTACTTAAAAAAAATAGCCGATCGAGATATCGTTTCCACGTATGCTCGCTGTAGGTGGATGGATCGATCTGGGCCGTTTGAAGATGAATTGGCATGTGCCTTGTGTAACTTTCAAACAGTTTCGTATTGGCTACCAGCCGATTGCTAAATGTGTGAAATATACTCACTTGGCCGTATTTGCGCATGGGAAATGACAAATATTCCGCGTGTGGAAATCATTGACGGGGGTCCGGCAGTCAACAGCCAGATGCAATAACATGTTACCATTGTTTGTGGCACATCGACTCCTCGTCATCCGATAAACGAGAGTACGGAGCGTATGACTCGCATCGGGATGACATCGTCTTGTCACTTTCGAAACAACGACAAGCAGATAGAGGGCGGTCAGAACCACCTCGTGCTCATCGCTACCTTTAGGTCTGTTGACCGTACCTTCTTTATCCTTCTTTTCCTGAAAGATTTCGTTTCATTGTTATCACAAAATTATTCTTATCATTGGTGGAGTGACCTTTCCATGATGATATATTATGACACATAACGTACATCATTATTACTGGTCTAATAGTAATGGACCTTGTGAGTGAACAGTAAACAAATATATTGATAATATGTTTCAGAGTTCAAATCGATTACCTTTTCAGCTAACTGCTCTAAGTGGGCAACGGTCGTTCGCATGATCGTAATGAGAACATCCACCGAGACGTGTACTCCAACGTGCAACATTTGACAGAAGACTTGCGCAAATCGAAGCAAGTCGCGAACAACACAGGCTCCACTGCGTTTTTTCAATGACAGGGCGTGCAGCCACAGCTCCAGACAACGCTCAAAATTTGCAGAATCTAAGAAAGGGAAAAGTGCGCACAGCGGGAAAGGCAATAAGAAAACAAAAAAACATTATTAAAACGATGCATTATACAATATACGAGTACTCCTATATTTTCAGCCGGGGGCGAGTGGGGGGATATATTCGTCGGTGGACATTTTTATATAGTTTTTTTGATTAGATTCTATATTCATACTGTTCGTTTTTTATTTTACTTTTTTTTCTTATTGCGTCCGACCAGAGACTATCATCTGCGATACAGTACAATCATCCACGCAAAAGTGTGTGGTTGATATGCTCAGTACGTTCGACTTGAATTGAGTTCTGTATTTTAGGGATGGTAGAGCTATTCAAAGTGTATACAAAATCATGTTGCCGAGATGATATACATGCGGAAAGGTACAGACCTTTAGGTACAGATACTACCATTTTGTTTTCGTCACACCACTTTGATACCGCCTCAAAATCTAAGCTTTTCGTTTGGTGCACAACTTGTTAGCAACCATATGCCTAAATCGTATCCGTCAATGAGCTAGGGACTGCTAAAATGGAGAAATGTGTGACGAGATGAAGTACAGACCAGCAAAGACAGCGCCTCGGAAAGTGACTGGATGTGGCACTTCCGGATTGAGAGGTCCAAGTATACGTTCACGGATAGCAAGGCTTTCCATTTGTAGCGCGTTAGCATTATATTTAATTTGCTGTAATTCTTCCAGTGTGCGGCACTCGACGCGGTTCTCATATGCTGGCACGGGTGGTGGAAGCACCTGGAAAAGCGCCAACTTTGTAATTCTAATAATAATGATCGCTTGCGAGGGCGGCACTATCTTCTATGCAGGGTAGACGTAGACAGCCAAATAAATAAATATATCGATTAATTGACTTATCGATGGTCGCCATCTCACGAACTATTTCATCCGTGGAAAAAGAAGAAGAAATAGATGATGATATGTATCTTCTTTTCTATGCTGTGTTGTTTAATGGATGGACAGCTTACCTTACGAAGCACACTGTTCGTATCTGCATATCGCCACTGCATAGCCACGCGCAGGTAATGATAGCATCGTTCTAAGTCGTAGTTATCTTTGTCATTCGCAAACGAGGCGCCAAGGAGTTCGAGGGCACGGATCTTTGTTTCACGACTATACGTCGGATGGGCCACGAAGAATTCTACCACCTGTGTTAAGTAGATAATATCAACGAGTCTCTCTATTAGAATAACCTTTTGCGTAGACTGTACATGCACCCTGTAGTAACCAGAATAAAACAAAGACGTAATATACTTGACTCTACTTATAGCTAAATAGGGACAACATGAAATAGTGTACCTCTGGCTGTGTCCTTTCGGCGGCCGTGATGATCGGCGTCATCGAATTTTTGTTGACGGTGTGAATAGACGCTCCGAAACGAATCAGTTCGGAAACGATATCGACGTAACCATGTTCCGCAGCGAACTGCAACGCCGTATTTCCGCAAAGTGCCCGCGCGTTTACCGGCGCCCCATGTTCCAGTAGGCATGTCACAACTTCTTTATGTCCTTTGTACGCTGCGATCATGAGGCACGTATTTTCGAACTTATTTGCAATATTGTAGTCAGCCTTGTGGTCAAGCAGCAATTTAACCATTTCGACTTTGCCATCGAAGCAGGCTGCCCTCAATGGTGTCGATCGGCTGCCGGTGGCGTGATTAACATCGGCTCCGCACTTAATTAGCATCATCACGATGGTCATATGATTGGCGCCGGCGGCACACCAAAGTGGCGTGGCGGCATCGATCGTGTAGCCATCAAACACAATAGTGCCTATTATAAAAAAGGAAAGAAAACAACCAAGCAGAAAACAGATGCGATAATGCTCAACGGTACATATAGATGCCTGTGTACATGCATACATATATATATATATAATATATCTATATATACTGTTGACTTCGCATAAAGTCAACAGTAATAATATGAAATTATATGGCACTTCGTAAACACAATTTAGACAGCTGAACCAGTTCGTTTTGGATATTTCTGCTGTCGATTTCTCGGAGTGTACAGCCGAGAAAGACTTTCTCATCTCACGTTGATTATGCTTAAACGCCTATTGAAAGCTGTTTATGAACATTTCATTCGTTTATTCGTCCGTACGAACCTTCGGTCTCAATATCGACATGATACTCGTAAATAAGGAGATCACATATTTCGACATGCCCCTCCTTAGCAGCAACCAGCAATGGTGCACACAATTGCGTCTCGTCTTGATATTTTCGGTTGAGAAGTTCACGTACACGTGATTTACCCACTTGGGTACTGGCGTGATCTACCCGTGATGTCAGCTGGTCCAGGAGGCCTGAAATGTCATTTAAAATAGAAAATGGAGAATTGATTTTATTCAGTTAGAAAGATCCGTCAATAAAATAATTAAATATAGAGGGTGGTTATAGTGAAACGAGGTCAGTTGCGCTCCTCGTGCAGAAGATGCCGCCGGTATCTAACAGTTGCTTTTAGACTTTAAAATAAATCGTTACACAATGCATTGTGATCAGTACCCCACACTGCTTGTACAAAGTCGGTGACCCACCTTCGCGGCACATGACATACACATCACAAAGAAATTGCATTTCATCGAATTCAAGTGGCTTTGAGAACGGTGGAGCCATTGCGCGACCATCTTCGTGGACCAGTTCGTCTTCAGATACCATAGCAGACTCTTCATCCATTGCTCGAATCATCGTGAAGAACTGCAACACGAATAAACATTGACTCCATTTATTATTATTATTGTGCTAAGAATTATTTAGTTATATAACTTTAAATATATAACAATTAGAGAATTTATTGGGGACAGGGTGTTAGGCCGAGGCCGTCATCCTGCGCTTCCGTCCCAAGGGAAGCGATGGCATTGCCTCTCTGCAAAGCCAGGAAAAGGGGCTGCAGAAGGTAAGATCCTGTGCACTTGTCCCTGGTGGCCCAAATCAGCCTGTGGTAGACAGTGTTTCATTCCGCTTTTTTAGACCGGCCCAAGATATAGCAGTATCGATACTAATTTTTTAGTAAGAGGAGTAACAATACCTGGCCTAGAGCTGGGCTGGAAGTACAGAATTTGTTCAACAACGATGTTACCACCAAATATCCATATATATATATAGCGTATAAATGTGTAGCATAGCATAGGCAGGTATCGATATATGTATATATATATATATATATATATCAGTACTGACTTAATCGCTGAGGTAAACTCCGCTCCGAACAGCTCATGCAAGTTGAGCATGTCTGACATAATTGGCCCTTGAATCAATGGTAGACAGCAGCACCGAGGCCTGGCACGCAAAGTCAGCTCATGAAACTTTTTTTTTAATTAGGGGATTAGGGGAATGCATGATGCACTTACGTGTTCGACGGCTCATATTAACTCTAGGATGGGACTCACAAACCACACTAAGCACGCATACCTCCCCCTCCCCAGATGGCTCGGAAAGCTTAAAGCATTACTTCGACTGTTCCATCCGGGGGATAATTAAATCCTATCGTTGGCCACTGGGTAGGGGCGTCAGGTTCAGCAGAGCCGGACCGCTCCTACCACCCCGCCGGACCCCAGCCGCCTCGGTCTGTTTTTTTCTAAATCTGACGTTCTCTTCATTATCCTATTAACCCAGTTTATGACTCTGTCCCAGTCTTCCAGAGATCGAAGCATGATACTCACCAGTACTGGCGGAGGACTCGTTCATATCTCTCTCATGAAACTAAAATATATTAAGATTTAAATTTTGCAAATTTATTATGTAGATAGGCGCCTTGTTCAACCCAGGAATAACCTTACGTTGAATGGCAACGGATCTGCGTTGCGAGAAGCTTCCTCCTTCTCCTTCAGTTTGTTTGACAATACGACCATCAGTTAAGAAATCGGTGAACAAACGCCCACTGATTTTCATTACGCCCGCATGTAAGTGGACTATTGCAAGGGAACATTTCTCTTTATCCGATCTATTCTTTTGTCTTATTAGGGCCGGTGAGCCGAGATGCCATGGAGGTAACCATGATGAGCATTCATGATGATGATTCTCTGATCGCTCTGTGAGAGAGATTCTCTTCTCTGGAAAGAGCGCGTTCTGTGCTGATGCCGAATGAGAATTCGGTGTGTTCGATTGCTACCGTTCGAAGTGCTACCATTGCCGTAGTAGGCGCGAGTAGCAAGGGTTTGTTACTAACTGTGCAAATCGATGTATGTAACGATGTGGGTGCCAAGATTGAAAGTAGGTTCCTTTTAGATAGCGGCTCACAAAGAACGTTTATAATTTTCACGCTACCGATCCTACATCATCAGTTTTCTCGAGAGCTGCGAGCGCAGCTTAAACGTGTGGAGCTGACGGGAAAGGAAAGCGCAGCAGCAAAAATCGAGTTATTTCAGAACCCAGCAGCCACCTTTCGTGTTATTGAGAGCGAACCAGAGCAACTTAATAACGGTACTCTGCCATACGCGACTAGGTCAAGTGATGATCGGAGAGAGCGATTCCAGATGGTAAGGTAAAGGTTTTATTGGTTTATTAAAGGAGCTGCAATTTTACAATGCTTAAGCTCTCGTATATATGGAGAGCGGTGTTGTCCGTAACGGCAGTAACGGCGCCAAATTTAAAGCACTTTTTCAGCCTTGAATCATTGAGCGTTCGATTGGGAGAATTAGCACAGTTGGCGGACTATGCAGCGGTGGCGGATCGGTTCGAAGTTGGCATGAAGTTGTTATCAAACGTGCCCTACCAGATGAAAACGAACCTAAGCCAAAACAGTTGGAACCGAACACTGTTCTTGCCTGTTCTTGCACACAGACAACTTAGGGCACTAGCGAGGCGGTTTGTGAACGATGACGAGCTCAAGCGCGGCTACATGAAGGGGAATGGCGTCTTCCTGTAGGAGGGTTTGGCTTCCCTCTAGGAGGAAAGCGGCTACAAGCAGGTGAAGTATTTGATGCCACACTTCCTTGTTGTCCGGCCGAGCAAAGGGTCCTGGCGTCTACGGCCTAGTTTTGAACGCCTCCTCCGCCGCTGAAGGTAAGCTCTCGTTGAACAATGGCATACCGGATATGCCGGATCCATTGACGTGCCCGCTGCGTACGCTAACGAACTTTCACGGGTATGATGTTGTTTCGACAAACGACATCAGCAAAGCATATCTGATAGTTGGCGTTCATCCTTATCAGAGAGACTATTTAGGTTTTCTCTGGGTTGAGGACGAGGCTGCCCTCACAAGCGAAGTCATCTATCGGATGAAATTGACTTCATTCCGGGTGAAAGACAGTCAGCATAATACTATTACGGTAATTCGTGAGCATGCTAAAGCGTATAAACCTAGTCGCCTTTTGGCAAGTACCAAACCGAGAACAGAGCTGCATATAGACGGCGTCCTGACTGGTGAAAAATGCCAAGGTCTTCTGCCTGAACGATATGCAAGCATTTCTCGTCCTTGCTGTCCCGATGATGCTCAAACTTATGGTAGCTATCGACAGGAGCTACTTACGCCATTTGTGCTGATTCTTCAATGGGCGAAGCCATTCAAGACGACCGGCTTGAAAAGTGAAAGATGGAGTTGGCGTGAAGAAAGTGTGGGTTACCTTGTTCACCTGCATTGTGGTGAAATCTTTCCATCTCGTGGTGGTTGAAAACCTCACCGCGGGAGCGTGCCTGGAAGCCATTAGGAGGTTGGTAGCTCTAAATGGACGCCTGTCCGACAGCGCCCTGAGCTTTAATAAGCAAGAGCTTGGCCAGTCTCTGGAAAACACTGAGAAGCCACGACGTGGAGAACTACCTAGGCAAGGATGGTACTGCCTTAGAGTTCAACGTCAGAGCCCCTGGTGGGGGGATTTTTGAATAATTAGTGGGGGTAACCAAGCTATGCTTGGGAAAGATATTGAGATCTCGGAAAGTCGGGCTGACAACGGTGATTACGCTGCTGCATAAAGTCGCTGATGCCATAAACCAACGGCGGCTCACGCGAATCCCTGACAGAGCCGAGGATTCAAAGGCCCTCTCGGCAGGTATGTTTCTATCGCCCACGACGTTGCCGCCAGGTAAGCACGCGTCTGCGATCGCCGGGAGTCACTGCTCAGGTTATGGCGGAACAGGGAACAGATCTTGAACGTCTTTTGGAAACGTGTTTTTAGAAAGAGGAGGTACTCCGCGCACCTTTTGGCGGCTGGGTCGTATCGACAAAGCATTGAAGGGTCGGGATGAAGTGCCCCGTTCGTTTCGGGTCCACATAGGTAAGGGACAGTATATCAATCGTCCGAGTAAGGTACTTGCCAAATCATTGTGAGCCGTTGTTTAGAATAGACACGGCGATAAGCTATAATAATAATAATAATATGACAGTGATATTTACCTGAGGGTAGGAACAACATTTATACAATGGCTTGTTATGCGATAAATGTGATATTTACACTTATGTCATATTATTAAGCCGTGCATTGTATTCGGGTGTCACCAGGTGATGTGTGGCAACGGCTGGCAAAATGAGTATACACTATGTATTTGACACGACCGCAGCATAATGTGAACGCATACAATACTGATAATATATTTTGTGGCTCTTGGATGCAATGAGAAGTTAGAAGTAGCCTTATGGACGAAGTTTGCTCGAGTTTCGAAGTCCCAGTTCGGCCGCTCTGGGCTGTCACCTCAATTGCGTAAAGTAAATAAATCCATGGCTAAAGCACAGTGGTGATAACACCAAGAAGGATTCGTATTTCCCATTGTCTGTTAGAGCTGTCCGTTACATTCACTAATTCCCCTAATGTGTTCTTATTGTAACTATTGAAATCGCTTTCTGAACTGGATATTCATATGAACAGTGGTTTCTACATTGTTAGTACAAATACGTAATCTGAGCGCATGCGCAAGAGAAGACCAACATCGTGTTCCTGATTTCTCACAGAGTTCACCAGAGCAGATCGGCGGCCACTGGTAGATAGATCACGATACACGTACATCAATATCCAACCAGTATTCTTTCGTATATGACCAAACCAATCAGCGAGCAGCCAAACACTCACAAAATCAGTACGTATTTAACGAACCTACCAACGTTCCTCCACTGCGGTGATATTTGGACGTGCTTCGCTAAGCCAGCACAGCTTGACTGCTCAAACTGTTGTACATTCAGCATGAGATAATGGACTTCAAATTCAATGATACACAATAAATAGACGAGCCACACGGAGCAGCATAAGGTAGCCTTCTACTGACCCTATTCTAGCCAGTAGTACCAGTACGCAAGCCGTCTGTCTGCTCTGAACTTGAGAACAGTCCAGAATATGTGTTTGCTTTTCTACGCACATAGTCGTAGTAGTAACCACGACTACATAATATACCCAGCGCCGAGAAATACCAGCAGCAGCAATGGACGTTGTATTTTAGTCGAGTGTGAAACAGTTGTAGCAGCGGTTCGCTGTCTCTTCAGGCTCGCACACCGGTCGGTTGCCACTGCTGTTGCAGCCGAGGGTGTGTGACGCGATAATTAATTGGATGTCAATTGAATTGATAGTGGATTCGCTTGAAATCTCTCAACGGTCCGTATGGGCAACTCACCAGCGTTAGACGTGGCCGACTAATGTTTTTGATCGAGTCACAAACATTCACATTTCACAGCGCTCGTAGGGAAAACGTCCGCTGTTGTTGATAAGCTTTCGCTGAACTTTCAATATGCGAATACGTGAGGATACTCATGAAGTGACCTACCGATCGAAAATTTTACGTAGCTCTTGGTGGTGACATAATAAGCCGCTACTACTAATGATTCGGTAAATGTTCGACTATTTGGTCATTCACTAATGAGACAGCGTAGTAACAGGTTGGGCTTAATGACCCACTCGCAGATCATATAAACAGACACACACGCGCTCGTATACCGCGTACTAGCAATTCCCTTATTGGCAAGTAAGGCTAATTGTTGCTTAGGTCAGCTACCAAATGTGCCGAGTTCTCTGCTGCGGAACTATAGCGTAACTTGCCTAGTCATCAGTGATCTATTTCGAATATCTGATCAACACTGACATTGCAGTATTGAGCACAGGGGGGCCGCAGGTCCAAGCCCCACTGCGCTCCTTTAATAAACCAATAACTAATATTCGAGTTTCCATTCCCACTGTTTCAAATCAACAGGTGCACAATGTGAGGATAACATGATGAAGAGATAGATAAACCTAAAGAGAGCGGGAGAGAAGGTACACCTTTGTTGTTACAAGATTTCTTATCGAAGTTTCAGATCGTCACGATCGGCCACGACAATGAACCACCGCCAGCTATAATCGGAATCACATTATATTCTATGTGTGTGTCATCTTTTTCAAAGTTCAGTCTCAATCTGATTCAATCTCGATTGGACAGAATTGAGCCTTCTAAGCCGGATAATCAACGTCTGTGTTGAATATTATACCGTACTCTCGTGTGTTACGGTGTCATTATCACATTAATTGCAGGGACACTATACTGTCGCGCCAATAGCTGCACCTTTGTTCCAGACAACATCAATATGTTTCATAGCTGAGAAATTACTTTTAGCCATATGAGGCAATCACTTCTACGTGGTCGTCTTAACTGACTGACTGATTTGTGTAAACTAATAGTGAAAGTATTATCGTACAGTAGCATCATCATTTCTGACGTAGGTGCGTTCACTCACTGCGATGGCAATATGACTCCATCTGCATTAGAGAGGGGGAAGACGGTCGACTTTTGAGTTGACATTAGTCGACGTTATGCATATATATATATATATATATATATCACGATGACAAGCTATTAACTACGAGCTGGGTGTTTGTTCACTTCGGGTTTTCTCCACTGATCGATGGTATTGACGGCCGTCGTAGACGTATGACACGTGGGCGCACTCACCACGCGAAACAGCAAGTCAACCATTGACTCGGATGGATTTGCGCCCGCCTCGTGAATATATTTCACACACCAACACAAAACAATAACACGACACTAATCAAACTGATCAATAATACAAGCAATATACTAATATACAATGGCCAGCGGTCATACGACGTTCCTAACGAGAGAAAGTACTTTGCCACTAGTTGTACTACAACAAATATATAAACGATCATAGTAACATATACAGAAGGAATGTAAGGCGCATCATACAGACGTAGGGCAAAAACAATCGTCGACCGCTGTCCGATGACCACCGACCCTGATCTTCTCTCTACCCTGAGAGAAACTGTCTTGAAGTAATACCAGATCGTTCTGCCAGTCACCAGTCTAAGCAATTCGGCCTGGTCTCTCTCCCAAAGCGTCCTGTAAACTGGCGGCTAGGTTATCCTGACTTTCGACTGTCGAGTCTCAAGAGCAACAACAAGCTCGCACCGATTGGCTTCTGCGTGCCATGTACAGTAGTATGTAGTATATGCCAAAAGGCCGATATAGTGCACCAACCTCTGGTCAACCCTGGCGCCCAGGTGGGTACATTATAGTTGGCAAGGAGGCAGCACTCAGGTCTCAGGGACCCGTTAACCCGACTGCATTTGTTTCGTTCCCGTTAAGATGATGGGACTGGATGTTGCAGTTGTCGCGATTTCTTCTGTCTTCGCAACAGTAACCAATTCTCCTCTCTTTCACCTCTACGCTTTTCATCGGGCGCAGTCACTTCACTTGTCTCCGGTATCCGACGCGGTCTAAATTGTCGAGCTCCACATGACAACTAGTTAACTCAAGTAATATCAGAGAGACATGCAGACGTTCCTTCTCACCTAGTAACAATTAACACGACACTTGCTCGTCTTCGTGGAAATGTTGATGTTGGTGGTAGGAATCGTGAACACACTTCGTCTGTGGCGACACCGTCACTATAAAAAAAAAACAGAACAGCAGAGAACGATAAAACTCAATGAAAAGACTTAGAGGGCGATGCTGCGAGACCGTTTCCGACCTCCAGAGTAGTATCACTGTTCCTGGCTTGCCAGACTAGAATAAGGCGGCATAACGCTTCGCTGATATCATCCAACAACCACGAATCCACCCACCCCCTACAGGCTTCAACAACTACTATGGTGTATTGGAAGACTGCACTGGGTTGCTTCTCTTTGTTAGATGCACGCAGGCCTCTATGTGGTATGGACCTAATAGCACACCGAAATGGGTGTAAGTGTGGGGCCGATGGAGGGAGAGGACGGGGGTTTGATGATGGGGTAACTAGTTAACTAGCTGACTAGGAGTCGGCTTGTCAAAGCAAAATCACAGACTTACGGTGGTGAATCTGTTGTCATCACAGACTCATAGCGCCCATGGGCGAACTACGACGCGACATGTGTAAACGACCGATGAGCTACTGACGGGACCACTAAAACAGGTTCACAGAATGGCACCGAATGCAGGCAGCAGCTGCAGCGTTACATACGATATTCAGGCGAGCCAGTTCTGTTGGGCGCTCTATCTATCTTGGCCAGATTGATGAACTTGCAGAAGTAGGGGGTGGCAGACAGCGCTAGCCGTCGAAACCTTATTGTTGTTGATATTTATTGGCATCGAAGCTCCAGTTTGACGACAGGCGCCTCTCATGGTGCATGTATATATAATGTATGTCTCATTTTAAATGGGCGGTTCGTGGAATCTCCAGAATTGCTTTGTTCAATCGTATCCAACATCACATTGCCGTTCCCAAGGATTTTCAAAGTGACCTTGACGCACTGCCTGTACTTATAGGGTCAAATCAATTACGAACTTGAGAGACTTCTACGTCAAGTAAGAATTTTTGTAATTTCATTCTCTGTCGAACCGATCCACTGTTTAATGCGCGGATACTAACTGACGGGAAGCCGACGAAGAAATTTGGTGTAGAAAGCCGCCGGCTCAAGCATTCGGATTTGTAACTAAATACCTTTCATGATGTTTGCGCGCAAACTGCAAGCGTTGGACTACCCGAATAGGGGTTGTTTTAATGCACAAGGTCAGTATGAGTACTGCAGTCAAGTGATGTCGTTAAAGTGATTCTGGACTGAACAAGGCTTTCATATTTTCAGTGGGTGCTAATCCGTCACATGTGTCTTAGTAGACACGTTCAATCTGCATCAACTTATCAAGTCGTCCTAAATGCATCCTAAGGTTTTCACCTAGGATGCATCCTAAGTTTACCTATCTTTATCCGACTTTGTAGACCTCTTTTCTTTAGCGGAGACTGTTCCAGTCATTATTCTTGCTCTTCACGATGTAGCTCTAGTAAAATTAGTTGAATGGATGCAGATGCGGATAACAGTTATCTAATCTATATAAGGATGTTTACTTCAACTTAATCATCTAAAATATATTCGCTTAATGCTTAATAAATTCAACAACCTAATGTTTAGCTGTCATTTATTATATGATCGGCGTCTGCGAACACAGATAAATCTGATCTTCGCGAGCTCGTGATGTGGCTGGAACAATTAAAGATTCGCCAGTACAAACCGGAGGACCGTGGAGTGTTGCTGAAGACACCGCTGCCTCAATGGCTTGAGGTCTACGCAGGCTATCTGCGGGACGCGGAGTGTCCCTTCAAAGAAGATGAACTTACCGAGTGCGTCGATTGGCTACTTGGTTACGCCGTGCGACTGGAATACGCTGATAATGGTACATTTATACCATAACACTATGCTAAGTGGTCCCTATATGTCATTTAAGATCAATATTATAAATTGTTATTTTAACTATAATGTATACTACACAACTAGCAATAAACGTTTTCATTTACATTTGGCAAACACTATAGTTCAGTAGAGAAATTCCAACCCTTACTGGTAGAGATTTGATTCATGGATAGAACAATATCGAGCAACCTGCCGATATCAATTCAGAGCATCCTTTATCCTTCACTTAAACAAAACAACAACGGTATTATTAATGACTTACAGTAACTAAGTATTCTGAGAACTCCGCCGAGAATGTTCAGCAACGTCGGAAGGATAACCAGGAAAATCCTCTCGACAAGCTCGACTGTAAGTATTACTTAGCGAAATTAAACACAATACACTGTAGCATTGCGGGCGCTTTAGAATGAGCATTAACTCCCATGCTGCTAGTGTTTCGATCAATGAGTGTGGATTTCTCGTGACGTATGAATTCAAGTCAATGGTGTCGTTGCGGTGGTTGGGGCTGTAAGCTGAAGGCCTATGAGTTGGGTCTCGCTATACAGCGCCGAGGTAATTTGAATTGAAATTTTAAAAATAAATGTGTAATAGGAGTGATCAGTTTTAAATGTGTGGCCGCCGCCGCCACGTTCCAGGGTGACGGAGTCTCATCATTGCAGAGTCCCGGCATCAACACACTGTGAAAGTGGCTCGGACCCGAGTACAAAACTTAGTCTAGCTTACCTCCCAATTGCTGTACTAAACTGAGTTCGGAGAAGAGTGCCCGAGGAGCAGCTGAATTGTTTGCTTCATTGGTTTCTAAAGTCGGACCTTCAACGGCGTCACACCTAGGCAGCCCAATACTTTCCAGCATAAACCTTATTTCCTAACACCATCTTTGTCTATTACCTATTTATTTCCCATGTCCTTAAAATCCGATTTCTCTGGATCATTGACTGAGGTTCCACCTTCGATTCTCCGTCCCTGTGGCCTGTTGGCTTGACTTTACTCAATCTCACATGAATCAAGGTCCAGCTCAAAATAGAAGCTAAGTGGACCCGTTCATTGGCCATATAACATTCAAGCATCACCGTAGCACAGTTCACCTGCATGTACTTTTATTTTAATGAGCATACTATATTATTGCCCTTTCTTTCCGATGATGCTAGATGACAGTCCAGAATTCAAAGATGGCGTCAATAAATTGGCCTCTCTGCTGAACATCCAGGCGCATCCGACAGATGCTCGAGTTACCTTTAGGGCAGTATCCAAGTACGCTGAGAAATACTTATCAGAGAGTGCCCGAAAGGCGCCTCAAAAGGAAGGTAAACAGATCCCTTTGCAGAACGTCGATCTGGGCTTCGACTTGAAAGGTAAAATTAAATCTCAGTTTCACTCCCTCTGTTCCTTCGCCTCTATTTGCTTGACGTGCAATGCTCTTGGTCAGTGCATACAGTCGAAATAGTCTTGGCCTTGTCTTAATTATGTACCATATTTATAGATAGTTATTTCCGTTTCATCGATAGGGCGACTATTGGAAACCTGCTTCTAATGACTAACTGTATGTGCAATTGTTCCAGACACCGGCGCCAATCAGGCCGCTCGAGTACTTCGGTTACTGTTTGTCCAGGATATTCGTGAGCTACAAACGAGAATTAATGAAGCAATTGTTGCTGTGCAGAAGATCACAGCGGATCCCAAAACAGACACAGCCCTTGGAAAGGTCGGGCGATAAAGTTGTATTCGGCTTTCGACGGTTGATTTCGCACAAAAATCGAATTTGGGCCAGGGGAATACGAAGTGGCCTCGAATTACCGTTAGATTTCTTCTAGGGTTATCTTGTTTCCATAAAATGTCACAGGCTAACATACAACATACATTATATTTTAGGGGATTAATAAAAGTGTGATCAAGGTTTTATTTATACACAGGAGGCATTTGGAGTAGTCATGTTCAATAAAGTGTACGCGCATCTAAAAAAAAACAGTGTGGTTACTAAGGTTTTGTAGCTTACGCCTTTAATCATGTCGACTCATTTCCAAATGACTTACGTGGGGTTGTGAAGATATACTGTGGCCACCTATTTCTGTTGCTATATTTGGGTTGTGTTAATATTTTCAAAATCAATGATACTGTTAACCACATGAACAGACTTGCCAAATGGTTAGCCTAATTAATCATAGAATCAGCGAGTAATATTGTCTGTGCAAACATTTGTATGACAGCCTATCTCTTCTGCTTACTCATGCCAATAGAACACACAATTGTATTCAGCAAATGTACAATAATTAAAAATAACAAAGGATTTATTGATCACATTGAGTTTCATCACAGAGACGTCCCTTTATCTTCTCTTTGCTCTTTCTGCTCCTTCCCACCTCTCTATTCTCTCACTCCTCATTTACATCATTGGATCTTTTCATGTGATCTACGCATTTTACATTTTTGACTTCTTTTTTTCTCCTCCTTCCTGCTTCTTTAGGTTCTCTGTAAACAACAGACATCCATCTATCGTTTCAGGCATCCGTGATTAATGAATGAATTAGATGGAAACAAATCAATATGCAGTTCCCAGTTCGTTCAATGGCGTAGCCCAAATATGATTAATGTGTATATATTTATATGTACAAATTTTTTTTGTTAGTCACGCGTTCCGATACTGTTCTCCATGTTTCACATAATGCGCTGGTCGTCTATTGGTTTACATTACTGTTGGCAACACCGACAGGTATCTCAGTCATTTACTATATACTTCTATGAACAAACACTTCGGTAAAGACAAACACATCATATCAATCACTCACTCTGCTAATTTGACAAACAAATCACCGATGAATCACTCGGTGAAATCAACTTGGCAACGGTGGCTTCCTCGTTCCGATCAGCTGCTGTCCGAGATCAGACAATAACAATATATACGAACTGCATTTCACTGTAGTAAACACGCCATATTCCAGGGTATTCCACATGTGGTAAAGGAGACCGACCGCATATATACATATATATATATATATATATATATATATATATATATATATATATATATATATATATATATATATTTATATATATATTATGTATATATATATAATATTTATGCATGGAGAAGTTACTCCCACTGTAATGGTGGTGATGGCTGTCGGTTTTCTTTCCTCAATATATATATATATATATATATATATATTTAAATGGCAAGATAAGCTGAGTATATATATACATATATACTCAGCTTATCTTGCCATTTAAATTTTATTGGCTGCACTGGGATTGGTGGCGGTTGTTGATGTCATTGTTGTTATTTTCTCTTTATTGTTGTTTGTCTCCCCACTATGACTTGGAACAGTTGTGATGACAGACGAAGTTTGACGCTACGATATTTAGAGTCAGATCATATTCTTGCTCGTGTTATCTTTCACTAACTTAAGGTACAAGACATTTTTTATATTTCACAGCGCCACAATTCGGCTATAATATATATATATATATATATATATATATATATATATATATATAGCCAAAGTGCGGCGCTAATATATGTAAACATTTATTGTTTAACGCTCAAGAACGAATAAAAGTTATTCCTACCACCACAACATCGCTACTACAGTGTTACAATTTTTGTCTGCCACCTGTTCCATTTTCAGAACAACACCAAAAAGCGGGTTTTTCGTCACCTATTTCATTTTCACACACGTGTTTGTCGTTCCTAGATGTCTA
Source organism: Stratiolaelaps scimitus (assembly GCA_019614645.1). NCBI lineage: Eukaryota > Metazoa > Arthropoda > Arachnida > Mesostigmata > Laelapidae > Stratiolaelaps > Stratiolaelaps scimitus. The sequence continues at coordinate 740,497 of JABWDB010000024.1, read as the reverse complement.
CATTAAACAGTTTGTTGTCTGAGATGATCGTTTTCTTGGGTTAGTCGACGATTTTCCGCTTGTAATTTTGAGATCTCCTGCTGGAAGACTGTGATCTTGGCAATATCCTCCTCAGTCGCCTGGACTTCCATAGGTTGATCGCTTTCCTCAGCTTTTTTAACAGCTTTTAGCTCTTCTTCGAGTTCGTCTATTCTCGCCTCGAGTAAGAGGTATTCATGTACTAGCTCCGGTTTACTCATCGCGTGAAGTCGTTCCGAGGCCACAGAGTCGTATTCTGCACTAAATTGCGCCTGCAAATATTCTTCATCATCTTCATACGAAGACGATTGATAATCTTCGCCGAAAGAATCCACCTGCAAGCAAGAGGAGAAACAAAACCAAAAATAAAACCGTTAAACAACAATAGCAATAGAAGATTACAAGAATGTGCTTTCGTTTTCGGAAAGATATACAATACAAAACCTATTTGTTAGTCACATTTTGTGTGTATGGTGCTCCTTTGTACTCGTTGAATAATGAAACGCCACACACAAGACGTATAATATTTCAAGTCCACTCAATCTCTTCGGAAGACCACTCGAAGAAAGCCAGGTCCTGGACCTGTACAGAAAAGCTCGGGTTTCCTCTGCTTGCAAATCTGGATCGCGCACCGCCGTGGGAAACAAGAGACCAGTCACTTACCCATGTCAGCTTCAAGATACGTGAGAGAATCATCTGTAATGCAATCATCACTAACGCTGAGGGTCATTTGCCAAATAGTTCCCGACAACAGAGAGCAGAGAGGAGGAGGAGGTGTGATGATGAGTCGACTATTCAACACTGAACTCACTTAGCTGTAGAAAACTAGATAACCCTACCACGATCTTGGGTTCAGGATCGTGGCATGGCCATCTCGTATTCTACGGCTAAGAAGGTTCAGTGGCGAATAGTTCCCTGACTGAGAGGGACGACGCAGCTATGGGATGTCCTTAAGGCACCATTCTGCGGAAGTCGATTATTTATGTTTTATTGTACATACACCAGGTGACGCATATTGTTGGTACACACGTACACTACCTAATCTATGCCGATAATGCAAAGCTGCTTGTTCCTAGGTGAGGATGACCAGCAGCGATTGCAACGAGCTCTAGATGAATTCACAGAGAGTGGTCAACAAAAACGGGGGTTACATCTTCCTACTCACAAAAACTTGGTGTGCCCGGCTCTAGCAATGCGCGATCCCTCTACAATGACATAATGAATAAGGTTATTCGTCTCTGCGAACGTCAGAGAATAAGTGAACTCTGTCACTAATCAGAAACTCGATTCTACGATCCTGCTCAGTGAGATTCCCAAGTGCACACATGAAGTTGTACGAATTGCATGATATTCAGTCAACGTATGCATGGCAAATACGGTCTCCAGCGTTTGATATTCCTTTATTGATACATTGATGCAATAAGACTAAGAGTTTTTCCAACAATATGTAATGTATATATATTACTAGTAGATTAATTTATGTGTATATGTATATGATATAGCATATCCACACATACATATACATGTCTTATACGTCACATCATTCACTCGAAATTGTGACGTGGACTTGTTCGATTTACTTGGAAATTTACCACCTATAGGTAGCATCGAGTATATATATATGAATCGAAGAGAAGGAAATATATTGTGCATCGTATATATATATATATATATATACATGCAATGCACAATATATTTCCTTCTTTTCGATTCTAGAGTTCATCTTATTTATGTTACTAACAATAATAGGATTTGAAATTCTGTTTCTCTGGATACATGGAATGCGAGCGACTGTGTGCTGATCGTGGTGTCATTGCTGTGCGGTGTTCGTTTGCCCAAGATCAGAGTATTCCTTGATTGCTCTTGGGCTTACTTTTTGCGATAATTTTACACATTCTCACTTTCTCTCTCTGTCACACATGTACCTTTGGAGAACATGTTTGTTGCAGCCGCCGAGAGCTCGGTGCACGTTGTCATCCACCGCCCGAAGCATCATCAGCGACAGCAGCAGCATTTTAGAAGCACCAATCACCTTTTGCACAGCACATGCAGATTTTACGCCGTCGATTGAAGTCATCGCGGATGCTATCCACAACGGCGGCGCCGTCGCCACAGTCTGGTGAGATCGATCGTGGACCATTCACAGCGGCAACGACAACAGCGGCGGCGTCTACTTCACCAGCAGTGCACAAGTATATGAAGTCAACCAGTTTGTTTCATGTGCGGTGAAACTGAGCCACATCAACGCTGACACCGGCTGGAGCAGCCACGGCAGAGTCGAGAAGATGCCAGTCGAGGCGGCCACCACCAAATCCCCCGATCCGCGCATCACTCCCGTCTTTCTTATTTCTTTCATGTCTTTCAAGAAGCGAACATCACCATATCGCGGCGCCAACAGATGGTTACCGATGTTGTCAGGTTATTTCCCCGCTTTTAAGCAAAGCGACCGCCTGATCCAGTCGAACACGTTGTTAGCCAACAGTGGATATACTTTTCAACAAGTCTTATATATATAGATGAGTAGGTATATTTCTATATATATATATATATCTACTCATCTACATGTATACGCACAGCAAGGGACAACACTAAATAGGAAAACGGCACTATACAAAGGTTGGCTATTTGTTTAATGTAATGCTGACACGCGATCCCTTATAGTGTCTATTTCTAAACGGTTTTAAGAAAGAGCATTAAAAAGAGACGGTATTTAATCATTTAGTAAAGGATCACACCACATCGAGGAAGTAATAAGTTCGGCAAATCTAATAAGGTTACACGATCTAGTCATCACTTGTTGCACCTGAATGATCCTCAATCATTGCCGGGATAACCTATACCCGACATATACCCGTTAAATGCCTAGTCGGATAATCCACTGCGAAGCTTTAAGGTAGTACTCTCCACTGTCCCCCTCTTGAAGCAACCGAACTCTCCCACAGGGTTGTCGTTCGAATTTAGACCCACAACAGATCCTTTGCCTCGCTCGATAACCAAAGCGTAAGTCCTTGTCAGATACTATTATTAACTCTTTCCCGAGGGATCGCCTCCTCCGAGTCCCTTTGAAAGCAGACCTGTTGTTCTTCTCTCACTGGGAGCTTCCACCAGTACGCCCCGCCCAGGTAGCTAGCATCTGATGATGCAACGGTGGCCCAATTCTAGCTCTCCACCCATCACCACAAAGCTATTACTGTACACCCACACAGCAGCCGTTATCAAAGTCTCTCTCCTACCCTCCCTATAATCGGCTAAGTTGCATCAAATAGAGAGTATTGTATATATAATAGAGAATTTCAAAAATAATGAAGCGAACACGGAAAGTTTCTACTAATCATGCCGCCATCGGAGATAACGAGGGACACAGCGAGCCTAATGGAAGCGAGGCTTTTGGAAAAACAAACTAAGACTGGAGTTTATTGGCGTACTTTCGATCAACCACTGCTCTGATCTCACAATGCCCTTTAGTCTTACGGTCCCCCGTCGAGCCGAATGTCGCTTATTTCTTTTTTTTTTATCTCCCACTCGACCTCCATGTTTTTCGATTTTTATTATCTTCTTCATTTTCATCTGACGGGCCAAACGGTGACTGCCCATCTCCCGAAAGAGATTTCACCCATATATCTATCAATATAAAATACAATTCACGTGAGTGTTAGAAGAACGTGTTGGAGTGATGACGTTTCTGTGAACATACCGAGTTAAAGCTGTCTCCTCTCCGACGATGATGATTGCTATGATGATGATGTTGTTGTCGGGGCTGTGTTAGTTGTTTCTCGTCCAGTTCAGCGTTATGCTCTTCCATGAGGAACTGGGTCGTGTTGTACGGTGCAACTGGTTGACCAAGTGACTGACGTCGAATAGCCGCGCGTCGTCGACGAGCCTCCTCTCGACGTTCCGCCCACAAGCTGGCCGATGAGTTTGATCTACACAATAATAATAATAATAATAATAAGAAGAGGCATAGCCAGAAAAGTCGAGTTATTGATATTATTGGAATGAACCCGGCAAAAACTTAGTGACAAGATCATTTGGTTTGATACCTTTCGAAAACGAAATTCTCGCTATAGCACAAGGAGAATCGTGCTCTTGCACCTCACACACAATGTCCCTCGGACCAAAATGACACCGGTACGAACTGGTGAATAATAATATATATAATAATAATATATATAATACTAGGCAAGTACGTATTTTCAGCTTTACGCCGAAAATGAATACCGTTATACATTCAGAAGAAATAGTCTTAGCTTTAGGGAGTGGTTAAAAATAAGAGACGTTCAGAATGGCTAACTTGCATCTAGGAGAAGCAAACGCGTCTAGTTCATAGAGCAAACTGACCAATACTTTATATGTGACGACTTAAGCCTAGCTAGACCTATGCATAAATCTAAATTTAAATCGTCCTTAGCAATAACAGTTGTAACGAAACACTGACACATGTAGTGCACAAAATCTTATCTTCTTCGGAATAGCTCAAGTATTTTACTAATCAATCTGTAACGCAATTGTCTCAAATATGGGAGCCCAAAATCTGGTCCCTCCTTGCCAATTGCTTATCGTAAAAGCAGTTTCACCATAGACTGCATCCTTGGATTCCTAAAAGGCGCCGCGCAGGCGTTAAATGAAAATACCCTAGTCCATGTGATTGATCTACACGGATTTCAAAAGCGCGTTCGAAACCATACCACGCTGGACCATCCTATCTGTACCGCCCCACACCCGTTCTGTCCTGTAGATCTCTGATTTCTTGCGAGGAAGGTAATTGAAAGTCAAGGTCAGTAACTCTGTTTCCAGACCGGGCCATGCGTCCACCGTATCTACACAAGGAAGGGTACTAGGAAGCTCCTCTTCATCGACTAAGTCAAATTCGTCTTAAAAGGACCTGTCTAACACGGCACGCGATACTGAAGACCATGTCACTCTTCAGAAAACTCTTGACATAGTCGAAAAATATAAGGCTTGAACTTAGTAGCAGAAACTGAAATCAGTTCCGTGGACGCTAAATGATGGCTGCGATTCGGCCAAGAAAATTTACTAGATAGTAGAAGGTAGAGATGGAACTATAGTCTGGAGGATGATAGCTTAAGATAACTCTTTCGAGTTAAAGAGATAGTTAAATATCTCGGGGTCAGATTTTCTGCCTTGTTGTCCTTCAGCAAGCAGGCTGGCTTTGTTATTCGCAAGTGTTCGTTAGTTTGCCGTTGAGTACTTAGGTAAACTATATCATTAACACGTTGCCCCTCTCTTTATGTAGCCATGTGTGATTTGTAACCCTGTCAAAATGAGCGACATGGACAGATTTGAAAGATGTAACGAAGATTTATCCGTAACTAATAGGTCAGATGTGATCTGGCTCGTCACTCATTTGTTCTGGCACTGCTTTGTTAGAGGATGAGATCAATAGATCTTTACTAGTTATCTGTTTGATTTTACACATATATCGAGTAGGGGTGGCTTTGTCATCAAACCCAATTAAACTGTTCCTACCGAGAAAATCAATAATTTGTTTCCAGCACGTTAAATTTATAATTAAATTGAATCTTTGATACTTTTAGATTTGATACTTTTAATTTAGTTTTATTCCTGTGCATTAACGAAACTTGCCTGTCGCATCACCACACTGTACAGATATATTACTCGTCAGAATATTGGCCTCCTTGTAGTGTAATTTGTAATAGCTCATATATTGTATCACCAAAAAAAACATGGTATAAACATGTATACATTATATATAAATATTCAGATAGAAAGCACGTTCTCAATCGAATGGGACTCAGCTGAATGGGTGGAATCAGCTGATAGCAAAATAACAGCTGATTTTAAGCTTGATCGAAAACTGGCAGCTGAGCAATGAATCGTGCCGACTCTTAATATAAGTATAAATCTGTAAATTACATGTCTATACCACAAACCTTTTAAAGGAATTAGCTCTCTTCCGACGTCGAAAGTACTTTTTCTTGCCATTAAGAACGGGGACCCGGCGTTCTATAGGACCTCCGCTTCCGCCCTGGATGTCGGCTTCCGGCGCGGCGGCGGCGGCCATTTTTAAACCTTCGTGTGGCGCGCTCTCGGCCTGCATTGGGCTACCATCCTCCATACCGCGCTCGCGATCGAAGCTCTCCGAGTCGTCGATCAATTCCAAATTCTTGCAATGTTGCTACACCGATGCTAACAGTAAACAATGCTCGCTAATGGTCAAGTAACTGTAGTCCGTAACAGGGCACACATAGAGCTGGCCCTGACCTCCAGTTTGAGTTTGCTGCTGCTGTTTGACGCTAGGCCTAATCTCCGTCCCACTGGCGTCGCACACGAACCGCAGAGACGTTCACACCCAGACATCTAACAAGCGAATGCGCACTTCTCTCTCCTGGCCACTACTTTTAGCCGAGGGTGCGTCACCGACACTAGCGCCCCCTGTAATCTAGGTCCTCAGGGTGGAAATATACCTCAGCTTGACTTGATATCCACATTGTAGAGTTTCGTCATTTTGGAGAACAATCCACACGGACTTCATTCTAATAACGTGCAAATTAAATTTTAGAGATAATTAAAGGAAGATTATTAGAAATAAGTTAACTAAAAACACGTTTCAATCGAGCAGGTAGAATCCAACGTTCGTCATATGACCATGCAATCAACAAGCAGGGAATTATGTTCACCCTATTGTTAATATTGCTTGAATTAGTTAAATAAAGCCAACATGATGTATAGGTAATGTATTGGAGGTTATCAATCGTTAGAATATAGCCTAAAATGACATTGACGCATTTCACCGACCAGTTTGTTTTCCACCGAACGAAGCTCACAGATAACCTTATTAAAACCTCGAAGATATTCTGCGCATGATCGACAACGGGAGGTTACGCCCGTTGTCGAAAATGTTTATCAAATTTTGCCGTTAATTATGTAAGTCCGTTCCGTATCTCACCGTGAGGATGATGGGAAAGGCCCAACTTCAAAACGTTCGATGTATCGCTGCCTTCTGTATGCTCAAACGACCATAATGGATGGGGTTGGAGCTCGCCCCACTTTTCCATACGGGCAACGGTTTAGTCGAAAACAACTTCTGACACGTAGCGTGTGTTTACCCTCCGTTTATGTAGATCATGGTATTTTTGGTCAGATTTGCTGGTGAAATCCACTAGATCAATCTAAGGGACGAATAGTCAAGGGGGATTTGCGTTGAAATTCATATCCTTTTACCTCAAGTGATCCAAGGTACAGTGCGGTTTGTGCTAGATCACCCATACGTTTAAGAGGTCAGGCGACATACGCACTCCTTCTCTGTGAGCTAGCTGCCCGAAAAGTTTCGCTTTCCTGGTCGAGGACACGGGAAAGGCGGCGGTATTTGAATAAACTGAGAACTGACATGAGCGTTTCATGCTCTCGCTCTCTCTCTCTCTCTCTCTCTCTCTCTCTATATATATATATATATATATCTTTCCTTACGAAGACATTTGCGCCGCAATGGAAAGCAGAACGGAAAGTCGCGCCATTCCTATAGAATGACGTAGCCGTTATCATATTGACTTACAGACTTATTTAGTTAGTAGCAGCCCATGATTCGCAACATTCTGGACATGCTGTCTTATTGAAATACACCCGCCACTTAATATATATATATATATATATATATATCTGGCTCTGCGTCTCTTACATTGTTTGTGTTGTTATTATATTGTACCACCTCGGGAACGATCTTAAAATAAATATTTTACGCCGACACGTGTATACAGTTGGGGTTAATTTTATAGTCGGTATTGTATATATGTTATTAGAGTAAATATATAAATATGACAAATAATTAGGGTCGACTAAATGGTTATAAGCGGGCGATTTATTTTGCTGGATTACTGTTCCACGATTTAAAATTCATTCAATTTTAAAGTAATATTCCCTATTTTTGATATTGTTGAGAAGCAATGTATTTTGCATATAGCAATACTGAAATATTGCATATAGGAATGCCGCTTAGAGAGGAACTTCACCAACCATAATATATATATATATATATATATATATATACTCAGACTCTACGTATTTAGCTGACTATTTTTCACTTAATATATTGTGTTATATTACAGGAATTGTTCTATGGGATGATGGGGGCAGTGTTGCCATTCGTTGTTTTAGATATGTGCATCTTTTTGTCTTCATTCATTCTTCATCAAGAAAAGGAACATACTTTACCAAGAAACTAATTGCTGTACAAGGGATGGGCTCTCTGCGGGGAGGGAGACGGGCTGGGGGGAGGGGGTTGAAGACGGTTGACTCTGTTTTAGATCTATTTGAATCTGGTCGTCGCCGGTCCGTTTTGTTTCTTTCTTTTCATGGTCCCCTATAATGCTGTTGGCGTTGCCGTTGCTGTGGTCAGAGACGAAGCGAAACACTGTCAGGCAGGTTTGGTGTGTATCTGTGTGTAGTTGTTTGTGCGTCGCTATGGGTCTATGTACGTTAAGGCTGACTGTTGGCAAGTAACAACGGTGGTACCACCTCCCAACTAGGACTCGAGGCGGCAGCGTCAGCCACGATAGCAACTGGCGATCCACTTGACCCACCAAACAGGCCGTAAGGCCAGTAAATACTTAGCAGACAATAATATATATTATTGTTATTATTATTATTACATAAGATGTCAAGGTATCGGGTTCTGTGCAGCTGACTGCACCCTGAAATGGTGGATATAGCCTTATGAATGTTCACTGATGTTCTACATCTTACAGATGGAGCAAAACTAGGTGTACTCCCTTTTCTTTGCCACTTCCAGCCAAAGTCAGTTAACAGCACGCATATATCACGTGTTAAGGGCGGGTGCGAAAGAGGTTAGCACCAACTAAAGCGATTCTTCTAAAATTGAATCACTTTAGGACTTCTTCTACAATCAACAAAGTCTCAATTTATTACCCTGGACACACAGCGAGAGTATCGACGAGTCCGCTCACCGAACGTCGGTGCATCGCTGCGCTACCCTTTCCACATCTTGAGTTGTTGACTCGAGCAGCCGACGACGACGACGACGCCCCAACGAGGAGGTTCGTCGGCTATATTCGTCCTCCCGCAAACAAAACTGATATGGGGCAAAAATAAAACAACAACAAATATTTCGCAGAAGGCGGCCTCAACGACTGCTGTCATGGAGCCGCTCTGAACAAGAGAACGATCTGAATCGCGCAAAGTTTTGAGTTCTCCGGAGGTATCCTCGCAGTGCTTTTAACCACGAAGCCCCGCGCGGTGATGCACTTCTGACGTTGTCAAATTTCGCGCACTTGATTTTGGGTAAGAAAGACAATATGCTCTTCAAAGTAATATTAAATTACTCCTGAACCATTGCTCAAGCTTTCGAGGTTCAAGACTCTTAATTCTGTCGGGGATGTAGCTCAGGTGGTAGACTCTTAATGCTCCCACTGCAGTGCCTTTTACACTATATATAAATGTGAAACAAAGGCGATGCAGTCATTTTTTGTCCCTCTGATCTAACGAACGCCCACTGATCGTTGCCTCGATTGCTGATACCGGTGCTTATCCTACACGTCTGCTGTGCCGTCAATAGGCAATGCCGGCATGGCAATATGTATACAATGAAAGGCGTTTTAGTAAAATACTTTTATATGGGAGATACTGCAATATCCGGGGCTGTTACCAACTGAGGAGTACACCAATCGTATTTAAGCTTGAAGGGTGGATCTCCCGATCAGCAACAAATTCACCTGTGAATGAGACGGATGTGTTTAATTATATGTAATCAGTGCCAAATAACGATATCACAAGTGACCTATGAAATGATGCTGTTTAACAACTAAATTGATCTTTTAAGTATCGATATAATGTATTTTATAGTATACGTCTGTTTTAAAAGACGAGGTAAATTTTAGTTGTTAGCCGTAGATAAGCCCATGATAGGGAATGAATTGCAATAATAGTAAATTGTGCATTTCATTTTTGCATAACTTCTCCATGATCTCAAAATAGCTATATCTGTTCCAAGATATATATATATATATATATATATATATATGATGTCGTCAGTCTGTATGCATTCATCTGTTCTTTTACTGAGTTCATACCTGAATTATACTTTTCGTATGAATCTTGTTTGACGTCTTTCTAGGATGACAATATGACCCACTCACGATGGATAACACTACATGCGATTCGTACAACTCGATATATACATTAATATTATTTACACAGAAGACCAGGATCCAATTACATACTGAAAAACATCGATTAATGTAAACTCATTGAGGACTATTCTTGTTGTGCTTTCCTGACTAGTATATGGATATATTATTTGATATCATCGGAGTATATCACAGTTTCACTGAATTAGATACAATATGTTTAATTTCATCAATAAACAACATAAAAAGTGGGCTCCTAAAGACTGTACTTGCGAGAATTTTTCTGGCTAATTTCGGCCTTGAAAAGGCATCAATAACAGAAAAAGTCCTGTCTAACTGGGAAAATCGTATATTCCCTATGTTATATTTCCGTCTACCCCTTTGAAGCTGTTCCCCAATCTGACAGGCCTCAGCTCCTAAAGGTTAAGAGCTGAGGCCTGTCAGATAGGGGAACAGCTGAGGGTCAGCTCGAAAAATACAGTACCCTTTTGAAGTGTAGCATAGATAGATCATAGGAAGCTTTTTTATAAATATAGTTTCCACATCTATAGCTTTGGCTCATGCAGAGGAATTTGATAAATTATCGCAACATTATTTTGGTTTCCTGAACCCACTGTCCAAATCCACTGCGTACTATTCGCTTAAATCAATTTTAGATACACTGAATGGACCGGAGTTATAGAAACAAAATAAATCTGATATGAGGTGTACTTACAATAACATTAAGTCAACCATTTCATGTTTTAGGAACACTAAGCTTGGATATAGATCGGCTAAATAGAGTGAATATGTGTGATATCGAGAGGAAAAAGCAAAAAAGGGGTTATTCTTTGTTGGCGGTTTTATAAGTGACTTTCTAATATCATCCTATAGGAAATAACGTAATACATTGAAAACGGAAAACGTATACATTAACTGGGACTGGAAAATCATCACTTCTTTCCACTTGTACAACTCTTTGAATTTTTAATATCAAGCTCGCCCTAATGGCATATTATAGGACTCAATTCAGTTCGGAAAATCTCAGATTGGGAGACTGGGCTGAGTGAAACCAGCTATTCTCAAAAGGGTATTGGGTTTACACTTGTTCTGTCATAAGCGTCGCGTATATCTCCTAGCAGATACACCGCTCGTCGCTAAGGACATGAACCAATGACAGTTGGGTTTACCAGAGACACCTGCCTATCTGGAATTTATCCGACATATATAGCTGAGGCGGACTCGGCTTTCTTTGAAACTCGGGTTATGAAATAATAAAATTGGAAAGAGCCTCATAGAACGAACGGCGACGTTGTAGCTCGCTATACAGTTAGTACACGGCATCCATTATGTATTAACAAACTGTACCATAAGCCAAACGTCTGCACCAGCTGTGGGCACCAGTGCGACCGATATCATTATGTGGCATCATATTCCAGGGTGTGCCATTCCTGAACAGTATAGCGCAATGCAGGACACACCACCAGCAGCAGCTTCTTATGTAATGTTTTACTATTATTTTATTTATTATTCTCTTTTTAACAAAATTTGTCTGCCTTAACTGTTTATATTAAAGGCAACGAAAATACATCGCCATAATTGAGTGAGACGAGGGCGATCAATTTTGAACTAAGAATTTTGTTCAAGTAGTTTCCGCAAAAGTTATTCGAATTGTAGGAGTGAAAACATAGCTTACTACAAAAAGTATCGTGTATTACGTGTTTCCAAGATATGTGCCTCAACTGAACTCTAACGGGGTTTACCCCCCCATCATTATAAGTAAACATAAATGGGGCGTGTTTCGTTATGATTGACTCGAACGGGATGAGGCACGACGAGGTTTGGTCCGATAGACTGTTGATACTACTATTGATATAACTCGGCTGTATCACAATTTATAATTATAAATTTGTATTACAAGTATTATGGTTTGTTCGTGTTAGATTGTTCAGAATCATATTATTTACGTGAAATGTATAAGTGTTCCTCATTAAAACATTATTTTGCTTTTGATTTCAATTACAGAAATGGGTAGACCTAGAAAAGCAAAGCATATTCACGAGGCAGGAGGACGTCAAGATGTCAAATCAACCTACAGAACACAACGGACCGAGGAGTCAGAGGATCCGACAGAGGTGGCCGCAGCGGCACAAGCAGTAGATGAAGAAGAAGCAGAAGCAGGAGCAGCGACATCCTATAATAAAACAACAGTTATTCTCTGTCTTGCCCTGCTTTGCGGAGCACTTAACTCCTATAATGGTTATACGCTATTTGAGAACGATCGCTATTTCAGCCATCTGTCGAATCTCGAACGGGAGATGACGTTCCGTACTGAGATGGGTCTGTACTATTCGTACTACAAAACGATCGTGAATGCTCCAAACTTTGTTACGGGCATAGCACAGCTGGTCAGCAACAACGTCACCGAATATCCATCAAGTATCAACACATTGAAGCGATTCAATCTGTATCCAGAAGTCGTTATCGGGCTCGGCTATCGGATGTTTAACGAGATTGCCACCTTTCTGGGTGTCCGGACGAAAAGCTGTTGGATGATCGACCGAAAAGAGCTACCAGCTGTAGAAAGTTGCACTGGTCTTGGTGATTTGGCTACCTATTACGTTGTATCCGTATATATATGGAATGCTATTACCGGCATCGCTCTCGTTTGTCTCGCGTACGTCGTTAGCGGCTCTGCACTGGGAGCCACCCTAACCTCAATAATCTACTTCTTTAATTACAACGAATCCACCCGTATACAGTGGACTCCTCCATTGCGTGAAAGCTTCGCATACCCAATTATCCTGTTACATATGTTCCAAACAACGCGTTTGTTGCGTTCCCCTATTAAGTTATTGTTTCCGGGCCTTGTGTATGTTATCACGACAACCTGTTCGCTATTATTTTGGCAGTTTTCACAGTTTGCTTTACTCACCGAGATATGTGCACTATTTGCCGTATACAGCCTGCACAGTCGTATCCACTGGATTCAGCTGCAGTATATTGCCGCCATGCACTTCTGCTCGATATTTATCGCTTACATACTGCTCTTCGCGAATGACATGCTCCTCACGTCAATGTATACGGCGACCGTAACGGCCACCCTCATTATCACTCACACGCGTATATTGAACGTGGGCAAAGCGTCTGTGTTAAGGACATCGCTACAGTTGGGATTGTTAACTGTTATTGCTATCGGGATAAAATGTGTCCTCTGGTTCCTCCTTAGAGTCGCTGACGATAGCCATATCTGGAATATCGTGCTGGCGAAACTAACCGACTACAAAGACTTCCATACCATGTTATATACTTGTGCGCCAGAATTCGACTTTCTGAAGATCGATTACCTCGAATCTCTTTGGCCGACTCTCCTTGTGCCGTTGGCAGTGGGAGTCGTATTAGTAGGCGCCAAAATCTTTCAGCGGCAGCAATTGTCACCTGAGGTCCTTTTAAGCTTGTATCAGTGTCTGGCGTTTCTGATAATGGCTGTTATGATTATGAGACTCAAGATGTTCTTAACCCCCCATCTTTGCATACTTGCATCATTGGCGATCTCTCCTCATTTTCTGTCGAAGAAATTTTCGTTTCGCGTGGCGATGGCCGCGGCTCTTGTGGCGATCATTGCCTTGCCGGGTTGGAACAGACTCCAAGTCGTCCACTTGCATCAGAGCGAATATTCAAACCCGAATCTCGAAGAGTTGCTTACCTTCATTGACGATTACGCTGAGCCTACTGATAGCTTTGCGGGCCCGATGCCGTTGATGGCAAACATCTTGTTGTCCACGGGCCGGCCCATAGTAAATCATCCGCATTATGAGGATTCCTGGATCCGAGCAAAAACGGAAAGAATATATACGCTGTTATCTCGCAAAACTCTACGCGAAGTGTACGGCCATCTGAAAAAACTAAAAGTTTGTTATATTGTGTTGAGCCGAACCTGGTGTCATGGAAAGATGCGAACCGGCTGCGCCCTTGTCGATATCTGGGACGAACTTGATCCACTCAACAAGTTCAAGCCGCAGGTCTGCGATCGACTAGCTCGCGATGATACCGAGGGACTCTTTGAGACGATTTTCCACAATGACGAATACACGCTATTAGGCCTTTTGTAAACAGCACCCACCAGCTGTGAGCTTGTATACAAGAAGAAAGAACAGGAAGATGCTCAATATTAATTTCAAAGTGCCATAGACTTTGAGCAACCAGCGAACATTTGTGAACAACCAGTGAACAATATTTTGATTTGTTTCAATGTCTATTCCTGGACAAGGTTTAATACTCATGGACAATATTTTGACATGGAAGACAAGAAGCAGTTAGGATTGTGACCATATTTTCTAGGGTGGTACCTTTTAGATCGCGTGATACCTATGTAAGTACAAGTGCGCGTGTCTAATCGAACGAAGCGTTCATTTGGTGACTATGACCACCAAACAAGAATAGTCACCATTCAGCCAAATGCACATTTACTCTAGGAATAATACCATATTGACTTGATTCACAAATTTACCAAGATTACATGTTAGTATATCACCGATAAAGTGCTTTACCAAGGGAACTAAAGGACAAATGCCCCCTCTACAAGAATTTGAAGGATGTGTGACGAACAACTCTCAAAGTGCAGTGTTCAATGTGCTTTACATGTCTAATACCCCGAAAGTATTCACAGCTACGATTGGCTTAAGACGTGTCCTTTTGTTTTCTTTAAGACATTATTACAATGTGAACATTGACTTAATACTTTTAATTTGTACACGTTAATTCGTAACCGATATATACGGAATATGTGTTCACGTCGTCCAAACAGCAGTTCGTATAGATGTTCTCGTTTATGCCCATGTTTGAGCGATGAATTCCAAAAAAATGACAAGAACCGTTAGCTCTTTTACCCGAATATAGTCGTATTGAAATGATACAAGGAAACAGTTGTCACGAGATAGGGCTGAGTCCCGTATTCAAGTCAAGAATTGCATGTGCGAGTGTGTATGAATTAATGTTTTCTAAGGAATTCGTTTGTGGTACAATTGTGACTGCCATTAATGTACAATATTACTATCCATGGTCGCTTTTAATGGTACAATATATGATGCACATAAATATAGGTATCAAAACTAAATATTAAAATATAGTTATGAAGGCCTATCTGTCAAAGATCAACAAGGTGCTCACACTCTATGAAGATGTATGAGAACTTCTCTGGGAATCTCGTTCAATTATATTTTAGTCCTACAAGGAGTAGTCATCGAATGCCAAATAAGATAGATCTTTCGACGTCACAATGAACTCGAATCGTATTGAGTTATCCTGACAGCAAATATTTCAGAGAACAATAAAGCCCAAGACGCTGTGTTATACTCAAGTATATCTGTGAAACTGTGAGTTTATTGCAGATTTGACTGTTTAGAGATTAAAGGCTCTCTGGCCACGGTAGTGTAAGACTCCTATTCACAAAAAGCCTTGGACCTCTTGGTATTTCTATTATTATTACTGCAAATCAAATCTCTGCACTCGGAAATACAACGTACGGAATCTGTTAATTCCACCTCAAATACGTTTTTGAGTCCTGCGTCGATTTGGGTGTCGCTCGTCGGTTTAGGCATTCGTACGCTGTGAGCGTGTGCACGGAATCATCTTCCTGTCCTGTGTCACAAAGAACATGACGAAGTTCCCACCGCCGATGATAAATTGGGTAAGAAAGTGGGATATTGCGGGGGAGCCTGCTGGTTACTGCGTTCCATTACTTTCTCAAAGACGGGCGTGGTTGCTTCCGGGACAGTCCAAGCTGGAGCTCCAAAGAGCACGATAGATTCAGGGAGATCCTCGAGTCTTAGCAGACGGTCAGAAGGTGCAAGGATGCAGTCAGGAGACCTAGAATGCATCCTTGCGGAACTGAGGCCTTTATTTAGAACTTCGAGTTGCCACCGTTAACTGACCGACCCTCTCGTTGGTCGGATATTAGTTTTTCTATGGCTTCGATGCCCCTTTCCGGGCTTCCAATTAAATAGATGGAGCAATAAGCTTGTCTCCTTTCAGGATGAGATATATGTATATTATTGTATTTTTATTGCCTAGGAGACTTTCCCCTCCCTAGGTATTTTTGTGATCATCTTGGCGACAGCCGACGGGAACTTTTGGAAAAGTCCTTTGGTTGCTGCCGCAGTGTCGTTTTCAGGCCCAGTGCACTTAGCAAAATCGATCATTTTTACTGAGAGTCGGACCTTCACGCTCGTCGCTTCGGGGCTGTCTTTTTCACCTATCTCGTTGCTTTCGAACTTTTTTTTGCCTGTCAAAGGCAGGACGACTTGGAAAACCTTTTGTGCTCTTTTTTAGTATAACCAACAAAGAGGTTACGGTCCAATCTCTAGTTTATTGGTTTATTGGCCTTACTAAAAGCCTGCGGTAATTGTCGCAATTTGTTCTTTCGCGAGATGACCTGAAGTAAATTCATTTCCACAATGGTCTACAACAGTCCAGTCACCCCTCCTGGATCGACTACAGTAGCGGACGTTTTGCCGGGTCAAGGCCTCCCTGTTCAACATCTTTACCAATTTTTAATGAATTTCATTAGGGCTTGTTCCTTCAAGAAACGAAAATTTGATTACGGAATGCTGATTTTCAGTATAAAACGATGTTTTAACGTCTAGGCTCATGTCTGTTCAAGAAAATTGGGCCAGCTCTGAGCTACATGTAAGTAAAAGATTCAGGTGTCAACGATCAAAATTTCACCTGTCTGTGACGCGCTTAAAGGTCTCCGATGTACAAAATGTATAAAAAAATGTACAAAATACAAACTAATGAATTATGCTCTTCACTCTAAGTATTACACATGTGTATGAAAACCTGAACCAATCGTATCGATGTAGACTGATATTGAATAAATAGAATAGATAGGAACTATATCAAATGAAAGAAAGGACATATGGATCATATGGGGGTCAGATGGTTACAGAAAACGATTTACTAATTAAATGTTGTTTTTAATATGCTATTGAACCTGGTATGCATCTAGGTTTCATTAAGAAGGGCTCTACTATGTCAAAGATATGAAATAATGGATAGAACCTCTCCCACTATATTAATGTCCACTGAACGATTTCTTACAAAGTTAACAACCGCAATCGCATAGTCAGGTTTTAGCACATGACACAGCAACGTTGAATGTAACCCAGTACACACCCGAATAATATATGAATTAAATGTATCATATTGACGTTGGTCGCCATCAACCCTCAGGACCTGCTTGAAGGGGGTTGGACCTATTGTGGTACTGCGGTCTATAGTACAATACCTTGTGTATGGTTTCCCTACATGGTGGACCTTTTTGTATCTTTTATAGAATATGATAGAAATGACCAATGCACTCCGGTGGAGCCCTATCTGTTCTCCATAACGAAGTTATGTATTGTTTTCGATAGAGCATTTGTGCGGGTCTAACCTACCCGTGTGAGATTGGGGGACTATGGTGAGTCTGCTCGAAGCAGTGCGGATCGACTTCCTTTCACGTTGGGAACGGCCTTCTCCTTCACAAGCCATCACAATTGGTCACTTCGACATTGTCCGTTGTCTAGGGAAGGGAAGCTATGGTAGAGTTTATTTTGCCAGACACAAGAGTACGAGTGCAGAGGTTGCCCTTAAGGTTCAGAGTAAACGCAGCGTTATCAAAAAAGATAGCGTAGCGAATGTCCTATCCGAGAAACACATCCAGGCGTGCATGGTCCGATTCGACTTCGTTGTACACCTCCTATACCACTTCAAGGATTCCGCCAATCTTTATTTAGCACTCGAATTCCTTCATGGAGGTGACTTCTTCCATCTTCTCAAGACGCGAGATCGACTTGATGAGGACGAATCACGGTTCTATGCGTCCAACGTAATCCTCGCAGTGGAGTTTCTTCATAGCGTTGATATTTTGACGCCACGGGCTATTTGAAAGTGTCCGATTTCGGATTTGCGAAAAAGTGTTCCGGCAAGACGTATAGCCTATGTGGTACACCAGAGTACCTTGCTCCGGAGATCGTCTCGATGCGCCCTTACGGCAAATCGGTAGATGTGTGGGCATATGGGGTTCTTATATTTGAGATGCTTTGTGGTAAAACGCCGTTCGCAGCTAACGAATATCGAGACATTTGTAACAAAATCTGTAAAGAAAAGGTCGACTTCGGTGAGGTGAAAGTAACCGAGCTCTGTAAGGATCTGGTGGTGAAACTGCTGGCAAAAAAGCCCAGTAAGCGACTGGGAGTGTCTGGTCGGGGAACCCCAGGTAGATATCCCCTTGTCACGTGGTCTTATTGCTCAAAGGATAGGGATTTGTAGAGCATTATACAACTTGTCCATGGAGCGCAATGGCGTCCACTAATAGAGTTTACGTAAAACATTCGCCACTTCATCAACTAATAATTTGATGCATTAGCTGGCAATGAACCATGATGATAGTAAACTGAAGACATTTGTACTGGTAAACGAATTTATTTATTAGCTCGTGTTTGCTCGTAGGGTGATGCAATCTAAAGCTTGAGGTCCCGGGCTTCGATCTAAGATAGAAGACAAAAAAGTTCTTTATCTACTCGCAGGGCTAGAATGATCGAGTGATACATACGATATCGGTATGGCGTACTATGATGGAATTACAACACATCGTCATAACGCTGCTGCTTTGTCGCATAATATCAGGAATTCGTGAACACGGGTGGTTCTTGGCAGTCGCGTGGGAGGCTCTTCTACAGAGGAAAGTGACGGCGCCGCGAAGTTTTCCTGTGATAGACGAAGTTCAAAAAGAGCAGCCGTTCAATTTGCCCGGCGCCGGCGACGACGGAGAGGATCTGTACGCAGCAGAATTTGCCGATTTTTAATGTGCTCCCAACTAGGGTAAAACAAATAATAATTTAATTGCATTGTATATTTTGCTGATGAACTGTTGGTGAACTGTTATTGGGTAACATATTTATTGCTGTTGTGATCAAACGATCTTAACTATGTGAATCCTACTCTATTTTGGAAATGTCATTTATATAAATGAAGACTTTGATAAAAATAAAGGTCTTTGACACTGAACAATTTCCTTAGTTCCGTCTAGATATCGATGTGTTATGGCTCTACTGGGATGACCGGTGCGATACCTGTGCTCCTGTGAATTGTCGTAACTTACACCAAAGTTTAAAAGTAAAGTGTAAATATATAATAATGGCCGGGTAAATATATAATATACAATGTTTTAGATTGAATCGGCGGCCTGCATTTAATAGCACAAAGCTCACTTGAGTCCGAAATCCGGATCATGTTTTTTCTTTCAGACAAATCCGTTAGTGGAACCTATTGATAATGCCACGCATATTACATATATGCTTAAAATGAACTCACTAGGAAGGGTTGGTATTAGCCCGTGAAATGGGTAATGTCTGATGCCCATTTCAGTTCCTACAGGACAGGCAAAGGGGAGAGAGGTTTTGAATAGCATGAGGCTGAAACCCTAAAGCCTCCGCCTCCTGGAATTAGTATTGCTCTGAGTACAAGATGTATTAAATGTATATTACGAAATACACTATGAAGGAGTCGATTCTACGTCCAGTTGGAAAACTGTAGACAACAAAAACTCGTCTTGCAAATTCCATACTGATACATTATACATGAGTCAATGGAACAAGACTGCATGGATCCCCCCTGAGACGGTCCAAATTTTGAGTCTCCAAAAGTGAAAGCTTCCAGTTTAATAGTAGAGCAGAAATACAATACAAATTCAACTTCATTATTAAAGTCCAGGGGGAATGGTAATATACAGGACAGTAAGTTATCTGAGGAGGTATTATTATTTTTATAATAATTATACGTGATTAGAAATTGACTATGTATGTTAAGCTCTTCGAGTTTTCGATACATTCTCAGATCGGCGGGGCCGTGGAGTTTATCTATTTCATTTCATTTCATTTGAGGTTTATTTTCGGAACTGCAGTTTCACGATGCTTAAGTTCTCGCGAAAAAAATATGATAAAGGTGTGTATAAAACAAGGTCAGGATAATCTGACTTAGAACACAGTCAGGACAATCTGAAAAAAATAAAATAAAATAATTGTAAAAACCAGGCACACCACAGTCCGGTGCGCATATTTAGTCCCGGTGACAGGGACCTGTGGCAGTCGAATGACAACTATTGCTATAATTGCCCACTATTCAAAGTTTATCAATATATACAGGTATAATCGTCGATCTTTAACACAATTATTGACAAGTAAAATATATATACAGTAGCAGAATAATTACAATAAAGCCATCGGGTCGCAGAAACAATTCACCGGTAATATAATTATTGCGTGTACGCAATTTTTTTTTTAATTTACGGGCAAATAATTTTACTGAGGGGAGGCCCCGAATCTCCGGAGGGAGTGAGGTCCAGACCGCTGGTAGTCGGTAGGCCAGAGCATGGCGACTATTGTCATACTATTCCGAGATATGGTGCCTATACCTGAAGAAACATATTGATGCAATAAACAGAGTGCAGGAAAAATGTGAGAATGTATCGAAAACTCGAAGAGCTTAACATGCATAGTCAGTTTCTAATCAGCAGACTATCACAAATTCCGCACAACTTGAGATCCATCTCCATACAGTTTGTGTATTATGCCATTCGGAAGGATGTCTGGGATGCCAAGAACAAATATACAAAACAACAGGGAAGCTTCATTGATTCTGTCAAATGCCTTGGGAAAGTTAAAATATATAAAATCAAAATGTATCTTGCGACTAATGTCATACCCACTAGCTGCATGGACATAGATCTGCTCCGTGTTGGTTAGCGTCTAGTAACCCTTTATGACTAAGATGGTGAACAAGATGATCGACAAAGATACTTGATGATGATGATGACAATCATACAATAGTCAGTAACATTGACAGAGAGGTTTGGTTCTACAGTAATGATAATTGTGGCTGTAAGTGTCAACGGTTATATTTTCACATTCTAGCCATAGGTGCCAATGGATTTTTCTAGATATCAAAATTAACAGGTGGGTGGATAACTCATAGGCAAAAGTCGCTGCAGTCAAAATACTTAGTATGGCGACTTTAACCCAAAGCCACAATGTTAAACCGTTACCAATACCGTCTGTCATGTGATACCTACCTTCGTAAAATAATGTAAGTCACCTTGTGCCACCAACCGTAAGACCATGATATCAGTGAAGATCATCCAAACTTTTACCTACTGCGAATTTTTTCCCATCATTAGTGCTTGATAGGGTGAACACTGGAAGATGACGACACTATTTGGTAGAGAAACTTGCCATCGCTCGCATAGCTTGGACATCAAAACTATGGGTATTAAAAATAGTAAAGTAACAGATTGACATGTCGTAGATTTTGCTTAACATCGTGTCCAGCAGATGGAAAAGAAAGCTTCTGTCGTATGGAATAACTTCAGTGAACACACAGGCATTAAGGTTAGAAATGAGCGCTCAGCTGATACGGTTATAATAATTGTAATTTATTTAACTGTAACGCACTTTTATCCACTTAAAATTCTCTTTTTTTTAGTTAGTTATCGTCTGAGAATTCACGTAACTTTTTCATTTAACTTGTTCCCAAAGTGTCAACGTTTCATGTCGTCGAGGCACAATTTTTTGAAAATTCGCGGGCCAAACCGCCACCGTGCGTCTGTCGTTTGACAACTGCATATTCTATATATCTTCATTTGAGGTTTTCTCCAATCTGTTCACTGATACTAATCACGATAATAATAATGATGATAGTAAAACACTGACTGTTGAACACTGATGTGCCTATATCTATAGGATGCCTTTGTTAAAACTCAACATTTTTGTCTTTTTCTTTCTTCCTTTCCATCTCTGGACATTGTATCATCGTTCCTCACAGCAACAATAATACTTTCTCGTTAATTAATAATAATAAATATCAGCAAGAATCGCAATTGATTTTACCTCCTCATGCATTAAAAGTTTGCTATACACAGTTGCAACTCTGCATGTTTGTGTTTTCACATGAAGACATCATTCAATTGAGGCATCATTGGTAGTTCCTCAACGCTTCCAACCGTTTTTCATCCATTTATTTTATTTATATTTATATATATATATATATATATTATATATAATATAGATGTATTTGTAACTGTAATTTCTTTCTCGTAGTATGTAATAGTAATAATTTTATAATCGTACTGATTTTTCCTTCGGAAGAACGATCAGCGCGAATGTTTCTATATTGTTTGTTTTTTTCACTTCACGTCATGCTGTTGTTGCATTTCTCTTATCCTATGTACAGAGTAAGGGATGTTTATTAGAAGACACACGAGAATCAACCGGCATATGCGCGAAACCTGTTCATACAATAAATGTTTATCTGTATGTGTTCTGGCTTTCATCGTCTGTGTGTTTATATATATCTTATCAGTAAATGTTCCTTAGGTTTTTGATGAATGTATGATGTCATTAAGAGCAGTAAGGGAGGCCGTTTCTGCGCCACTCGCCACCCCCATTTGACTGACGTGTAGGGAATTATTTTTTCATTTAGACTTTTGGCATGGGCTTAGACTAGTGTTGTGCCCATTCATTTGGTGTAGTTTCTTGCTTTGTGTAAAGCTATTACAGAAAAATAGGGTTATTCACATTTAACGTTTAGACCACAGTCGTTCACTTCTTTTTCTCTTCTTTATCTGCTCCTTTTGGATAACACGCGAGAAATATATAAAGTTATATGAATTTCTATTAATTGTTCTTGTTCTCCACTTATTCTTCTCGTTAGTGAATACAGAAAGTAGTAACGAACTTGTCTCACTCGGAAATGCTCTTCTTCAACTATTTTTGTTCCTTTCATACATTAACCTATCTGATTTTTGTAATCAATTTTAAAGTTATTAAAAATAGTAAAATGAGCCTAGAGTAAACTATCCGTTTATTTCAACATGCAACATTATTACAAGTTTTTACTTAATTAGTTTGGTTGAGCTAAATTGATTAACACCATCTCTCTATTTTGTTTTGAAGCTTATTTGATTTGTTTTTAATACGAGCACGTAGATGTTGTACTATATATATATATATATATTATAATGCTCTCGGGTGTTGAGTGTTCGTTTTAGCGTGTCAACCATATTGTCGAGAATTCCGTTATCATTTGACGCACTTGATACGTATCCTGTCATCGCTCAATGTGATATGGCTGTGCAACAATGGCTTCTTGTCGTTTACTTGCTCCGTTTTAGCTTGATATTAACTTCCGTCGAATCTTTGCTCGACCTCGACAGCAGAAAGAAGTTGAGTAATTGCAATCGTTCCTGACCTTCAAAACCTAATACACTTTCTCTCTCTCTCTCCCTCTCTCTCTCAATGAATTCCTTCGCCCCATTGAAAATGGAAGACGCGGCTGTCAATGAACTATTCAGCGGCTCACGCTATATCGCTTCACCCTCGAATTGTTTTGGTGCCGCCTTTTTATAGACGCTTTTCCCATTTTGTGTAGCTAGCTACGTGAACACGCAAATAAAGGAATACAGCCGAAATGCTGACAACCAACCTATAACCTAAATACGACCCCTCCGCACACATTCCGTGTAGCAGCGGCTACTACAAAAGAGCAGTCACAAAACATGCGCTGCCATTCGAGTAAAATGAAGTCCTGTACCGGGAACGTCGCACCTAAATCCGTTCCTCTTCTGCTGGGGGTCAGCGAGATCGATGCTTATTTCTGTTCTGCGGGTGTCACCTTATCAATCAGTTCTTTAGTTGCCTTGTTGTCCTGAGTGGTCGGCAGTAACGAAAAGGGCAAAATGTCCAGTGCGTTCAACCGAAGTTCGGGGCTGATGAAGAGTGATCTTCATAGCCTATTAGGCATTAGGCCTTTAAACATCGCGAGCCTTCTCTGTTTCAACAACCATCATCATTTTCTGTAGGGCAACGGTCATAGAATCTGAAAGGAAATATTTGCGGAAGTGTTATCTGTTAAATATCAGTCGTATACCATGAACCGTCAACACTCAACTGCTATTTATAACTGAAAGTAGTTTATTCCAAAGAAAGATTGCCTTGAAGCAATATTGATATATGAAAGATAATATTATGATGCATTTCGGTAATTATTTTCGTTCTTAAAAAACTTTCAATTATCACGTGTGAATGTTGTTCTGATGAGACTATCGTTATTTGAGTGTGTGTTTTAAATGAGCAGCTTAATTCAAGAGGATACATAATAAGTGGGCTAAGCTGTTCTCGGTTAATTGAATCTGGGCCCGTCCGTCGGATACGTAAATGTCATCTTAGTCACATTTGGGGTGACCGGCCGCAGTGTCTGAACCGAGCGGTCCGAATTCGCGATTTGTTTCTGCATTTGATTATTATTTGGTCTTTAATTAGTTTTTAAAGGAAGACATAGGATGCACCTGCATAGACACCGGCAGGCATATTGGGTGAAATAATAATAATGCAAACAAACAAAAACTTACAGAAGAACTTCTGGATGAATTTCGGTTTGTTCTTCCAGGCGCAGAATATAAAGTAGACAGGAGCCCCAGTAGCGATGATTAAGCATCCGAAGCCTGTCTCGACCGGCTTTGCGATCATGGGAACAACGGTGATGAACACCGTTGCGATGAGATAGATGATCGGCCATATCATATGAACCTGCTCGTTACGAAATCGAAATAAAAATACGAAGAAGTCAAACAAAATGTTTCTTCTAACTAATCTGATTAGTCTTCCCCACTGCGTTGGAATGCACTGAGTTACGGTGCACTCCCAGGAGGATCCTAGTTCTTCTATAGAATGTAAACATCTATTCATTTTCTCTGTGATGACGAGAGGGGCATGGTTCAGACTTTAATTATAGATATTGACCTCAAAGCAATCAAAGCTACAAGAGTCCTTTTACGTCATGCATAATTTTGTACAGTAGTCTGATATAGAATACATCTAACACAGACAATAGGCGCAGGAACAAACATATCGGTCCGGTCGGGACTGAGTTCCGATGTTACCCATGTTGTTAGATTAACACTATTCGTTACCTTGATAGGCCTCTCCCATTCCGGGTGCTTCCAGCGGAAGTATGGCAGTGTAGCAACTGCAAGTCCTATGGATAGCCAAGTAGCAAAGCCGACATAGGTGATTAGTGCGCTGATGTTCTTTGAGGTCAGGTAGACTAGTGAGAGTAGGCACATCGCGATGACAGCTGGCGTTGGTGTCAGATGGCTCATCTGGATCATGCAGAGTAGACGAGGCATTTGCTTATTCTCGGCGCCTGCGAAGAAGAGTCGAGATGACGTAAACAGGATGCCATTCACACCGCCGAAAGTCGACAGAGCCACGAAAACAGGGACGATCCACGCCATCCAGCCGTAAAGTTTTTCAGCGAAATTGACCGCGACAGCCTCGGTAGCCAGCACCTCCGGAATTGAAAGGGTTGTGTGGAACGCCACAATGGTCAGAGTGTAGACAACCATCACCATAATGCACGAAATGAAAATGGCACGTGGCAGATCACGGTGAGGATCCTTCAGTTCTTCAATAACAAAGTTCAGGTAGTTCCTAACAAAGGGCAAGGAAAACAGCAGCGTTACTGTTAACTTAAGTTAAATGAATTTATGAACATAAGGAAGGTGTTGACGTCCGACAATCGTCGTTAGACGGAGCCACATGCAACAGATGAATGCAACCGTGTTGATGTGATATATAAGCTGTAGTGCTGAAATCTTACGCTAACGCGTCTAGAGGTTTAGCAGATTCGGCCAGCTGTTGCAAGACACTTCTGGTTGAAATAGGATTGAAATCACTAATTTTTCATTTCCTATACCTCCAAAATAGGCCTGCCCCCTGTAGAGTGGTGAAGGATCAATTTTAATATCTAACTTAGGTAAAATCTAACCGACTGCTTTTTAGGTAAGCTCCAAGCGAAGAATGAACGTTGACTGCAGACTAAAATATATGTAAAATTATTACTAATAACAACCAAGAGAAAAGATTCATTATGTTCTGCTCTTATTAATTGCATACCTTCGTGGTGCATTTCGTGTGCTCTGTTTCTTTGTTGTGGTAAGCAGGCCCACTTAGATGTGTATACGCATAACATAAGCTATCAAACGATTTATGTTGCATCATACTGCTTCTTGTACAATCTGAACAAATCCTCTAGAAACGATATTTTTAGGTTGGGTTTCAGTATGTAAGAAAATGTACTTTTTATGCGATTCTGAGCGTCACTCTTGCGGAATCTTTGGGAAAATTCCTTCTATCCATTGCCATGCATTGGTGGTATCATGCCTGACTTCCCACAGACTAGTAGTGTTCCCTTGTAAAGGTTTTTATCAAGGAGTCTTCAGAATACTGCGGCCGCACTCAATTTGTGGAGATATTCGAAGTCTTGTTAATTTCGTCTCGATACTGGGTGGATCATCATCATCATCATTATAATTGCTTTTGTATCACCAATTCAGCTCAAACTGTTGGTCGCCCACTTGACGCACTACTTTTAAGCAGGTAGATGTGCATTGAGCACAGGATTTGTTTACGAAATTCACTTCTGAGAGCTCCGAAATATCCAATTACGGACGAAAACTAAGGCCTTCTTTAGGTCTATTTTCTAATATTTAGCGCACTTCTGGGCGATAAAGTTTCTGTTCTCTTTTTTATGTTATTAACATCCTCGGGTACTGTTATGAAAGCCAGAAGTCTCGGGTAGGACATTGTTGTTGTTGTTGTCTCTCTGGTGGATTACTCACCATCCATTGTAGGCGAACAGACCGGAGTAGAACGATAATGCGATCTTTGTGATATCTGTCTCCGAATTGTCCCACGTGAAGTACTCAGTTTGTCCTATGATTACGTCAAAAGTCGCAAGCCCATAATTATAATAATTAATAATCCGTATTATAGCACCATCACTACTTCTAGTACGAATTCGATGTTTGCTAATTTAAAAAGCGCCGTGGTCTTTTTGGTAGCTGATGTTGAAACGATGCCGGGAGGAAGGCAAGGTCTTCTTGAACAATAATGACAACAACGCTATACTGGAACTGCGCAACTTGGTTCCTAATGTTATTTCTAGTCTTTTCAAGGTGTGCTTCGCTCTATAATGAACAGAATACAAGGGCTAACTTTGTAAAATTAATTGGCTTTATTCGTCATGCATGCGGGGATATAACATTAGTGTTGAAATGATAAATAAAGTAACGCCTGGTCTATAAAAATACTAACGTGTGTGTAATCCTAACAAAATGCATTATATATTTATTTGTTCCTAAAATTGCTAACTGCATATATATATATATATATATATATCAGATTGATACATAGCTCCGCTGCGAACATCGAGTAAATTTAACACGCGAAACATTTATCACATAAGCGAGTTCAAAACGCGTTACCAAATACCAAAATTTTAAAAACAACAAAAAGTAATCACCCAAAATGTTTTTAGTACGTTCTCGTCTTTTTGGAAATAAAGAAGTGAAATAAATCGCTGCTAAAAAAATAAAAAATAAATGCACCAATTCATCACTTGTTCCATGTTTAAGTAAAATTAACCTCGTAAATGCGACGGATCTCTATGAATAAGACGAATTATAATGTCGGCACAACTCTCAGCTCTCTCTCTCTCTATATATATATACTGTCTTACCAGTTCCAAGTTGATAGAAGCCAGTCAGAATGATGATTCCAAGCGCGATGAGTTTTCCGTAGGTGAAGACGTCTTGTACCGTTGTCGCCCACTTCACATTCCAACAGTTGACGAAGGTCAGCAAAACTGTATAGAAATCGGAACATAAGAAATAGAGCACATTGATTCATAGATAGCTGATAATTATTATCTGCTATTTTAAGGTTAATGGCGGGCGACAGTTGTACCCCCTGAAGGTGGAAAAATATTAATCAAAATGTCACTTGAACGAAATAGAAGTTACGTTGACTTTGGATATCAAGAGAAAACCTTTACATTAAATATGCGGTTGCACGTGATTCTCGAACAGCGGTCGATAATCTTTCTCCTAATATCTATAGAAAGTTGAATGACTGTGTCCCTGGTCCTCACAGTGATTCAAAGACTGCGGGTCCAAAGTTGTACCCGTCCATTAATGAGGCGCATTTTCCGTTATTGTATTGTCCGGTTGTATTGGCTGCATGACCAGACTGTGTTGCTCCTCGACTGACATAAGAAGGTGCTAAAGTGTCAGCCACGGTGCAATCCCAAACCAGAATTTTACCTCTGGAAAAGGGGATTAACGACATACCACCAGGACGCTTCCCATCAGAGCGGCAAATGGCCGCTAATTTACGAATGCAAGGAATATATGTGAAATGAAGAACTCTTTACTAAAGTGCGTTCGAGGCCACAACCCGTAATTTTTATACAAGATGGGTCCATAATGACCAAGTGAATCAGTCGATTCTCCACAGCAACAGCAATGGGGAGAAACTAGTTTACTTCCCAAACGTAAACCTACTGCAAGACGGGTATATTGGTTCATCAAGCAAAGTTCCCATATGGAACACGGCATTAAGCCATGCTTCCGCCCAAGGCCTAGTTAGGTCTTTCAACTAGCTCGTTCCACCCGCTCGGTGCCTGATCTAGGAGGGACCCTTGAATAGATTCATGAATTTTCCTACAATAGAACAAACAACGAGAAATATGACCTCGTTTAAAATATTTTATATTTTAACACAAAATAAAGACGGTCGATCACATTCCCTTAGCGCACTAAGGGAATGAGATCGACCTTATTTATTAAATCAAAATGTCGTACCTTTTCGACCCATTGTCGTTTCCCAGGAGCCCATTGTCAACAGCTTCTATTATGTTGCAAAAGAGTCTATGCTAACATCTGATATTTACCTCTTTTGTAATAATATCAACGCCGTTGCCAATAATATACCACCGTGAATAGGAATTTATGCACAGCGTGGAAATTTGCGCACAAGTTTTCTGTGTGGACCAAAATGCATTAAAAGGTAAACTTTGCATACGGACTTGCTTCTGCACGATGTTAAAAACAAAATATATATCGAAAATCTTAGTTCAGATAATCGCTATATATCTGAGTAATTGTATTGCCCGAAAGATTCCAGGTAGTTCATCTATCTTCATTAGCGATTATAGAACGTATTCGTGGACTTCGTAATGTCTATGGATATATTTGTAAGCTTACATAAGGTGCTCATGAAAAGCTACAGCATCACTTTATACATGAGCCTATCATGGTAGAAGAAGGATAGACTTATATATGTATGTATATAGGAACTCGAAATTTATATAAGCACCTAAATTGGTAGTTGCTCTCATTCGACCCTGTTATGGGTCGAAGTAGAAGGAGGAATACTCCAACCGGATTAGGACTATCTAACTGACAACTAGTACCAGCAGAAGAACCAGACTCAGTGCAGCAGAAACAAACTCAGTGCTGCTCCTGCAGCACTGAGTCCACCGCCACCGCGGCTGTCGTGTGGGTCGATCCAGTATTTCTCGTTCTCGTTTTCTTCTCCCATGATGGTACCCTTTCTATTTCCGCATATCCCTATATCCCTCACGGTGACCCCCTGACTGTGTGACCCTTCTTCACCGCGAGAGCAGAGACCCAGGAGCAAGAAGCTAGCAGCTGTCAGCACTGACGGAACTTCGCGACCTTTCCCTTCCCTCGCGCTCCTTTCCCCATTGGGTTTCCATGTGGCAGTCCCAGGCTCGGTCCCGGCTCTAGTTCCAGTCTTTCCCAGCCCGTCGTATGGTTTTCAGGCGGTTGGAGACTAGGAGTGCAGCAGTTCATCAGATGCCAGTCCGAAGCAATGGCTCCTCCGGCTTAGAGACAACTAGGTCATCCGGGCCCAACCAGGAATGAACCTCGGCACACTAGCCAACAACCAGGAGCTAAGAGCAGCGTCCAAGACATCGGGCTATGCAAGGGTAGGCTCGCAGAGTTGGAGGAACCGAGTTAGCGATTCGGGTTTGGAATACAGAAGGCTGCCGCCAACAGCTATGTAGAATCGACGGTAATGGGCACGATAACAATGGGTGGGTGGGTGTATGGTTGAGTGAGTGGCTGAAGCGAAAGGGGAGTGATCTGTGCAGTTCTGCCCGTCAGTAGAGGTACGGCTCAGGGGCTAAAGGCAGCTGCAGCTTCGCTCCATTGAGCGAAGTTCAGCACGCTGAAGGTGCTTCTCGCTTTCTCTATGAGTCGTCGTTTTCAAACCTTCCAGCTTGCGGAGGCAATGAAGCTCTTACTTAATTCGTTCAGTCTCGAGTAATAGAAGGATGGTTGTTCTTTAAGAGAGGATGTTAAGGCGAAAACAGAACGGGCTTGGGCGAACAGGAAATTATGTGGACATTACCCTGATCGGAAGCCATGCGAAATAAATGCGATGTTATATGTATGTAGAGGAATGGAAGATAATATTTAACACTAATAATCCCACAGCCGGTAGTTACATATATATGTCGGTCAATTATTTCGTATTGCTCATGTCATAATAGAAAACATTAATTGATTGACAGTGTTTGAAAGATGGACTAGTAAACGCTCTGTGACTAGATCAAATGATTTCTAAACTACTTTCCTTTGATATTGAGGAACAGAGTCATGGAAGTCTGTTCGTCTTTCATAAACGAATCTTGACGCTGCCTATAACGACGTTAGCGCGTTTGAGGGCATTAGACCAAGGTAAGTCCGCCGTCAACAAGACGAGTCGCACCCGCCTTTCAAGTTTTTAAATCTATTTAATAGTAAAGCGTTCATAACCGGCCTATTATGTGACCGTGTGGCGTGGTATGATGGCAACGATAGTACGATGTAGCAATAATTTTCGCCCCAAATACCTGCTGCGCACCTCCGAACAGTAATAATAATAATATAATACTACACAGGCAAAAATGATGTTCTAAGCAAATTGACAATCAATGTAAGTGCGTTGGTATTGTAAGTGATCAGACTTAGATCAAAGTTTTAAAACAAAAGAACTATTATAGACACCGAAACACCCTTCGGACGGAGGCGACGCCCAACTAATTCTATATGAATCTACAGAGTTGTGAATCGAAAAGTTGTGAGAGGAGAGGTTAGTTTCACCTCTCCTTGACCTCTTGGCCAGTCTGCCCCCAGGTCTCTTATGATTCGCATCACAAGACTGCGATATGACGATTGCAACTCTACGTATAAGTAGCATCGAGGCGTAATTCCTTCATTTATGAAACTATTATAGATAGCAGGGTGGCCAGTACACGGAAACGCTCTTGACATATTGAGTGGACACATTGACATCGTGTATTGTCCCCTCGACGTAGAAGGATCAAATACCCTAACGAATTGTTACAAGTTACACGTAAAAGGTTGGAAACTCCGACAGGCTCAAAATATATAGGACTGTCATCAGAAATGGATTGATGTATTTAGTACATATATGCGTTCTCGAAAAACAAAATTTATTATTCATACGTATCTTGGTGATGTTGGTTTGACTTTGCCATCTTAATCTTACCGAGTGTGATCAACAAAGTATGTTTGTCATAATTCATTTCCGTGATAAGATTATACTTTCATGACAAAACCCTGGTTGTCATTTACACGTGTTACTTACTTACTTTATATGAAATTGTGAGAGTGGTAATAATATTATGTGATTTAAGTATAAATACAGTCTTTAAATAAATTCAGGCTTTGCCTCACGGAAAGCGGTACGCTTGACTCTCGGGGCCTCAGCCCAGAACGTAAGGCCTTTTGCACAGCAAGCCAAATTTTTGAGCCAAATTTTATAGCACAACACGGATCCTATGAGAATATCATCCTGAAATTAGATATTCGAATAACGTATCTCTCTCCACTCTTCATGAGATGTTGCACTACCTCTAAGCGAGCTGCAAGTGCCTTCTGACTTTTTTACCCTTCACAATGCGTTTATGATTTGTCGTAGTAGTAGTAGCCAAGCGCATATATTACACCGACAATGATTATTTCATATACTAAATATTGTACTGCAAATAGAATAGATATAATATGATCAGAGATTCTGTCTCTCTTGGGAATGATGGTCGGATTACAAACCCAGTGACCGAATACGACGGGTCGCTGACCAACGATTCTAAACTTAGGTAGCAGATTGATACCTTGAAATGTTCTGTGAACACAAGCGACGTTGAATTGAAGGGCAAAGATGAAACTTTGCCGCCGATTAGATGAGAGAATACAACAATTTGTTTTCGTACCACAACTGATCGTACGTATATAATAGACGACAGCACAGGCGCAACCTCTGTATATCTGTATTAGCCATAGGAGAACTGAAGGTAGAAATTTGCACAGATATTTGTATGTGTTGAGTCAAACAGCGTTTCGGGTAGTGTCTTTTTACAGTGTATGTGTGTGTGCCGTGACGTCAATGCTCCTCCTTCTTATCTTGAGTGTCTCTTATTAAAACTAAAGATGGATAGCAAGGCAGTTGGAGGAAGAGAAATTAATGTAAGTGGCGCTCGGTCGGTTAGTCGGTAGTGGTTGGTTGGTTGATTGGTCACTCACACAATCGGTTCTTGGTGATCTCGATTATTATTGTTCATATCAACGACGCAACCGCGGGTGATCGGCCGTTGCCACCCGCTGCTGTCCTTCAAGACAGCAACGCTGAGAGTTGATCCACCCATTCATGGCACTACGGCAATACAACCGAATGATGACCTCAATTGATCAACCAAACGTCCGACACGGAGTCGTACGAGAAATTCAGAGAAGACGAGAAATTCAGAGAAGACATCAAAGCGAGTAGCGATAGAATAAGGAGGGTCCAGCCCAAAGAGACGCCCTACAAAAACAATATCCTGCTCACCTGTAGAGCAAACGGACTAATGCAAACACGTGGCTAAGAAAATCATCCGTCTAGACAAGGATAGCCTAGTGAGGAAAAATCGGCGCCCGTAAAAAAAAACTTTAGCCCTCTCGACATGAAATATTTCGGCACCACTTAGCAGATAGTGAACGAGATATACTACAACACACACCTTCGTGCTTCGGAAAGTTTGTTGTTTGTTTATAAACTATGACTTCTCGTTATTTTAAGAACAATCATACGAGTCAGATACCTAAAATAGTAAAACAATTGGCAACGACAAGTCAACGATGATCAAGTGTTTAGGAATTGAAAATCGACGTTTTAGAAATGTCAAAAATTGATGTTTGAGAAAGAGCAGACGAGGTTGTTCACAGCCCCTAAGAAACACAGGGGATTGTCTTCAGCGATGTTTAGAACATCGGTCTGGCAACAAGAAGAACAGTCATATCGAGGCTATTATGCAGTTAATTAAGATGTTATAGGTTAAGTTTAAATATTCGGCGGAATGACTTTTAGGCCAACAATAGCCTCAAATATATTGCCGAAGATCCGCAATGAATGAAAACAGAGTTCAAATATTGACCGCAGTCAATACAGCTCTAATATTATTACAATAACTGATCTCAATACAGTTATCTCAGCAGCAGAAATCTGTCAGAGTTCGATCGTCATTATTGGTGGATGTAAGCCATCGCTTAAGCGCCTGTCAAAAAGCCAATGTCTAATTTATTGAATCACTTAAAGCGATAGATGCGGAAACGAATTCAATGGTATCACGGATAAGTTATGGCACAAATGTGACATAAATATTCTTGAACTTACTTAGCAGGATTGATATTCGAATACTTCGCTCACTTTCCCAAATATTTATCCAAATCCTTATTCTCACTGGACAGGGGCTACAACATGTCCACGCATAATCGTAGGCACCCCGTTGTCATCCAATAAAAACCACTCAAGCCAACCCAGACGTGAAATCACTGAAGTATATATATATATATATATATGTTATCGGGAGATGTCTACTGCCTGGAAAGCCAATACATATCAGTTTAGAATCAGCTGGCTTCACGACACCGTGCAGGGAATTCTACACCACGTCACGGTGTTGATCTTTCAGTACCTGTTGGTTGTAGACGGGGTTGTGCTTCCACCACACGAAGTTCGTGGAGATGAAGAGTCATCTCCCCAAAACAACTGTAGCGGACTGTGATACCACCATCGTCACAGAGAGACATAAGATGACAGGACACGATATTAACAGTAAAACTATACCGCGCGTGCGAGACTCAGTCGTGAATCGCTCGATTGGTATCACCGCATGATTATCTCGGTCTTTATTGATACGAGACTTTGCGATTGCGCTTCATCTGATACTGTTGTACGTTTTTTTTCGATACAATATCTAGATGGTCGACTAACACGTAGTCTGACACTGTTTTATCTTGAATTGGAAGTTTTGCGAGCTTACCCTATTATTGTTATTATTAAAATTAATGTGCTGAGTTCTTATCTTTACACAAACAGGGGGTTTCGAAGCTCAACTTGGTTGTTTAAAGGGAATTCAAGTTGATAACAGGGTCGCTAGAACGAGCCCTGTGTATCCTTGTTATTTTCCAGCGTAAATATTATGTCACTGAAGCCCTTCAACAACAAAAGATGGATAGGCCTAGGCATCAATCAGTCTTTCATGACCTCTTGGGTATAATTAGAGCGGCTTCATTCGTATATATTCGCATATAATCGACTGCTGTGTAATTAGATTCTCGATTGGTAACTCTTGTTTGGCCCCTATTGAATTCATTGATTATCCGGACAATACGAACGGAAGTAGACTGTCTAACTCGGGTAGCCAAAATAGGCTGTAATTGATATTATTATTATTTAGCCGGTTATTTGTATTACCTTCTACTGTCATTTAGCTATCATTTCGGAGTGTCCTCTTCATATGATTTATTCCTCAATGGACCCAACAATGGAGTCGCTCTTGTCGGGGATTATCTCAGATGTCTTATCTGCACACTCTCTCACACTCCTTCACTGTCTTCCTTGCTCCGTATATTGCCTTACGCGATTACTTACGTAATTTTGAATCTAGCAATGAAAAGCCGTAACGTTTCTATTGTGGCCTTCGGATTCCTTGCCGCCATGATAAAGTAAGCATGCCTTACGATCGATTAGAAATCACCGTAGGGTTACCAGTCCCCATGGCTGGAACTGAAGATTTTGTAGTCTTCGTGCCGTCTGGAGTGACTCTGCCGGTTCTTCCAATCCTGTCAGATAGTAGTTCTGAAGTTCGCGCTGCAGTGAACCATTTTCAGTTTTACTTGGAATATTTGTTAAATTTACGATGGTGTAGAAAGTTCGGTTATAGTTTGTTATAATAAGCTGTGTGCTGACACTTTTGATTTCACGGGTCGCGAACTGTAGCTGCATGGATTCTCTTGTGCACGGCTCTGTCTCTGTGTTGAGTGCTTTAATGTTCAAAGCCGCTTGGTGCTATGATTAAGTTCAGCTACTGTGATGAAATAATTGTGCAGTGTTTTTAGTATGGACCGTTAATTTGGCCTGTTAATGTCGGTTACTGTTGATATGTCTGGCGGGGGCGTTACAGGTTCGTGTGTCTCTTTTGATCCAGCCACGATATATATATTAAATATAATTAAACTTGGTTGTAGTTGGTCAGTAGATTTCGTTTAAGTTATACGTAGTCATTAATTTGCTAAATCATTAACTTATCGAGGTTTTACAATAGTTGGACTGGTTGGATATCACCGTTCAACCTTTCATTGCTGAATGGTGGCTCAAACACAGCTCTGGAGCCGGCGAAAGAAAACCTTGAAGATGTGAAGTTTGTAATCTTCGAACACCGATTGAAGATAGAATTATTGAATTCGCCCCAAGCAGATGGGAATTATTCCAGATTAGAACGGTGTGTTCTTTATACTAAGTCAATGAAAAAGGTAGCCAATATTTCAACACATGGGTCTATTTGGTTTGGGACGACGAATAATCTCAGAGCCAACTTATGCTATATCTCATTTCTGATCTGTAGCAGATGGTTTGATA
Organism: Stratiolaelaps scimitus; assembly: GCA_019614645.1. NCBI lineage: Eukaryota > Metazoa > Arthropoda > Arachnida > Mesostigmata > Laelapidae > Stratiolaelaps > Stratiolaelaps scimitus. Next base: position 704,511 of record JABWDB010000024.1, on the reverse strand, counting down.
GTAACGTGTCGTTGAATACGAAAAATATAGTTGTTATATTCTTGTTATTTAAGGAAATATTGCCGCCCACTAAAACACGCCGAGAATTGTTTGAATTTCTTGTTCAATTTCTGGTAATAACTCGTGGCAAGTTATCCTCTAAACAGACAAACTTCGGTCAATCTTCCATAGCATTGCCTGACTTTGTAAATATCCTGTAGTATATTTTTGCCATATTTTTACTACTTTATTTGAAAGAAATTGTGACGTTGCTGCTGCCACTTTCACACACCATCGATACTAAAAAAACATCACCAACAAGTGTGTAAACAGATGACTCAAACGCTGCATCCTGCTGATTAGCATCAAATTATATGCATCGAGGTATTTAAAACAGCCCATTTCACCGGTCACAATTTCCCTCCGAAATGGTAAGAAATGGTTACGTTTGTACCGGCCGCTTGAGAGGCCCAGGCATGAAAGTCAATGGCATTCGTGACTTTGAGTTACTGCATAAAAACGAAGAAATCAATGCAACCCGATGTTCTCGAGTTCTCGGCAAAATTCGTAAGCAAATCGCACAGAAATTGGAAGCGGGCACAATGTGGCACAAAACCTCACCGTACTATTACGCAACAACTATAACGAACCGGATGAAGGCTAACAATATTTATTAATAGATTCAACCTTAATATTCTCCAGATTGAATCCATCGTGATTCTGGTTGCTTCCATACATTAAGAAGGGGCAATTAGTGCTGTACAGTGTGCAAACATCGATTTGTTTCAGCTAGCTACAACAATGACGAAATTAGGTATGGTAACACAACTTGAAGGTATACTGCCGTTCAGAAACTCCCAGGGTGCTGGCTCCGGTACCCAACTAGAAAAGGAGAGTACCTTCGATATATACATAAATCATCATAATATCTAGTTCATTGCGTTCAAAAGTTATCAAACGTTTTTCAGTGTACAAGAAAATCCAAACGACCAATACATTATATATTTCTATGTATGACTTCTTTCCGAGTTGACGGCTTTCTTTAATGCAACCTATCTCCCTCCATTTTTTTTATTTTCGAATCCGAATGCTTCAGTTAGGTGTGTAATTGAACCATCTGAAGTTTCACATTTTATTACGTGCTCTATTGTTTCATCTTTCTCATTCCACAAACGGCACCTTCATTTATTAATATTATTATTATTATACCTTGGCATCAGAACTCTAGTTTTTAACATCCTTGCTCTGCAATACGCAGGTGCTTATTTTTGCGATCGCATATATACCATCAAACTAACATGTTCAAAAATTAATCTTGCTTTCTGCTGAGACGATCTCGATGATACCTCAGTGACTATACAGGCTCGTCATAGTTAGGTTCAACATATTATCCTGTAGGGCAGCCATTTTTGAAACGAAAGCGGCTGCATCAAGGTCAAGAACCAAGCCCAAGTAAAGGCTTAAGAAAATGTTGCTGTACAGTTACTGACAGAGTGGTCTACCCGATGTGGTTGACCCGGTTGATAAAAGAAGCGTAAATCGATGTCTGGCAAAGGAGCCGCGCCTGGCAAACGTCAGAGATGTAGCACATCGCATAGTACAGACGGTCGGTCGGAACAGAGGACAGTCAAGGATGGATGGATGGCCTAGGTGAATTGGTTGTTCACTGCGTTTGGAGCAGTGCGAGATCGACGTGAGTGCAGATCCCTGTTGCATCTACTAAGCATTCTACGCTCGATCAGTTGCTCTCCACTGCTAGTGAGTCCGTTAGGCTAGCTCGTAAACCACCAGCACCACCGCGACCCCTATTGGCGTCAATCACAAGCACATCCTGCATAGACGCAAATGTCATTTCGTTGGGACGACTACCATCACGGCCAAACCACTGATGGACTGACCAACCAACCAAGCAATCGTAGTGTCTCTGGATTTGTTCACCAAACGCATTGATCGTAGCAACAAACGAGGTTCGTCTATCCCCAATAGTAATCTCACAACTCAACACATCGCCATCAAACAAACAAAGAACGGATAGATTGATGTTCTCCACTGCAAAACGCTGGAACGCTAAACAAAGCCATTTATGAGCTGGTTCAGCTAAAAAACGTCTCGGAATGAGTCTTGGTAATTGACTAGTTTATTGTTGATTGATGGCCATAGTTTTAGTTTACTCAAAATAATTCATCTTTATTCAAATTGATATTTTACTTCACGGGGCCCGAACATTGTGCTCTCTGGCTGTTTATAGCCAGTTACTTGGTCGTCCAAACCACCGCGGGCGACTTAACTGAATGGTACATACACTGATTTCGTAGATGTTGCGCATACAGAAACATAGAAATCATAAGGTCACGTAGACCTAAAATAGTATGAGTAAAAGAGCTTGTCCGCTGAGCATAAGCTTATGAAGGGAATAGCAATAACGTGAATCTGTGCACAATAGAGGAAACGTCCTTAAACATTTGAAAATTCTCCTTGAAATCTTTAAAAGTTCGATACAGTTTCTGTGAGATGGGCTAAGTAATATCAAGCTAAGTAATATCACAAAAGCCTCCTCAGATTTTCCTTTTCATATTAAATACCATCGTCACATGAGTGAATAAGTCTGTGCGCTATTTTTGTTATCAAATGGACTCCGAAACTGAGGGACCAACGATTTTAGACTAGGCCCTTTCAGCCAGTTCTACTATCTGCTCCCAAAGAGCTCGACTCAACCAGCTTTAAGTATATCTCTAGAGCTCGTTTATGCTTCGTTTATATGATGCAATATATAAAACCATGGCCTGGAGTTGTACAAGGCACCGTCGTTGTGTGGATATATCCGCACAGCAACCCCTCTCTCATCCATCCATCCACCCACCTTCATACGAAATCAATTAAAAAAAAGTACGAGTCAGCGAATCCGGAGCCTCTTTTGATCATAAATTAATTTGTTCCAAGTAGAGACCAAGAATATACAGGCAGGGCTCCAATTCAAAGAAAAACGACGATGAGATGTCTTCTCTACCTCCCGTTGTTAATCGACAGAGCTCATACAGTTTCAATACAGTCGACATGTCATAAAAAGATACTTAAGCTCCTGAGCAAGTCGTCACCGTGAGAGAAGAACAACATAGGAAAGTGAACACAGTGGGCAACGAACTAAAAAGAAAAAGACACTAAATAGGATCTGTTTCGTGAACGTCCTCTCGATGATTTCGACAAGAAATCTCCTACTTTCATAGATTGTACCATTTGGACGCATCCCTGTTATAACATAGCGAGAGTCACAAAAAATAGATTGGTTGTTGCTCTTTGTTTCTTAATAATTGACGAAGATGTGCCGTTATTGATGCTATCTATGGCTGTTCCTGCTCCTGTAGTCATAGCTCATCGCTTACTATAATATCAGTAATACAATCAACAACGACGACAGACGACCATTACAATTAAAGGCATTGAGATACTCCGTGGTCGGTCGGGAAGGTTGTTATTATCAGTGATAATTTCTACTAAACGATTTCTTGCACGCCATTTTATTTACTTCAGTAAACCGAGCAGCGTTAGTTGTTGAGTTATGAGTAGAATTGGTGAGAATATCTGAGGAAATAACTAATTATTATAAGTCCAATCATAAATTGTAATACTTAAAATATCTTCATATAAAACAAATAGTACTGTTATGCATTAATAAAGTAGCTAATTAATGAAAATATAGCCAGGGTCATGATCGAGCCGTCGCTTACTCTAAAGAGCAATGCGTTCAACTATACAAGATACGTTGAGCTGATTAATTTTATTGTAATATTATTTGTGGACCGCTTTGAAGGCGAATAATATGTTTCGATGCAGGTAGACACACATTGGTGCTTAATGTGTGAAGTCCACTCGCTTGCTTATAGGAGCTCACGCGCAAAGTTGACATGAAAAAAAAGAAATATACTGGAACAGTAGTTATATTAAACGAACATCGAATCGAGCAATTTGCAACGGTGAAATTGCTTCGCAGTAACCCTAGATGAAGGCCTAAACACATCGAGGGACTTATCCGTCGCCAATTATCAGCTACCAACTCAACCCGATATCTCAAAAACGTCTTGGTGCAGCCTCCTGCCCCATATTGCATAAATCATTATTTCCACCCCGCCTAACACATGGTATAGAATACAGGTCCGTTTGCAGTAAAGTATGGATCTATAGATTACGTGTTAGAATACAAGGATATGATTTCCAAGGATGGTTCTGGAAAGCACGAAAGACTTCAGCACGGTATCCTTTTGTATCGCGTTCCTAATGAAATAATTGGTGATCCTCTTAGTATTTTAGAAAATTATAGCATTGGCCTTTGTACACATGCTCTAGAATACCTGAGCAAAGTAAGAATCGCACGGGCCAGTACTAGCACTCTAAAGATACGTTCGCATCGTACACACCACTGCTGTCGTGACCTTCGAACTAGATGAGCTCGTGAATGGAATCAGGTTCTGCAAGATATTGTGTCTGTTCGGACATTCTCAGTCTTTAAGAAGCGCCTGAAGCGGCATATACTGGAGATTCAGATCAATAATAATTTTATACAGTCGTTTTGAAACACATCCATTGGTATCCATCGGCAGGTGTAAGCGGGTGGATTCATACAAGGAAGAATGAATGACTGAGTAACACTCAGACGATGCTTACAAACCATATCTCCATTGATACAGGGACACCGGCATGTTCACCCCAAGTAGCTCGCATGTATGAAATCTAGATCATTTTAATACCCGTATTATCTGACTACAGATAAAACCGATAATTATAAGATTTTAATAACTGAAGAAGGATGTAGCATTTGCCGATTATCAAAATATGTCGTTTAAGGACAATGGATGAGTAATTTTTGAAGTAGTTCAATCGCGTTTGCCCCTCTTCCAACACAAGATAGTCATGAGCCACTCAGCATGAGCTCTGGTTACGTGCAGCCGCTTTTCGCCCTTCGTAAAATATCAGCTCATCACCAAAGTTGTTCACTGCAAAGTTGTTCTTCATTTTCCTCTTTCGTGTCAGATTAATATCGTCTGTCTCTAGTTTGGATATGGTATACGACGGGCCCCAGACAGAACAGCAGCATGCCGTAGACTCGGGCAGCCATCAGCCCGTGCTTCGACAGGCTGGTAAGTAAGTGATATTTTTTTGGGTAGTAGATATTGGTCGATTCTCTCTACTGCGCCCTGTCAGTGCCTTGAAGAGTCTCTTAAATCTGGTTGGTTCACGTGGTATGACATGGCATGGCGCCGAACGGATGGATGTGCGCTGTCGTCTGTCTATTGGCGTCAACGAGGCGCCAGTTGCTCGTTGAGACACTCGCAACATCTCTGGCGCTCTCCACTGGCTGACATTGGAGAGTCACGAGCAGTATCACGGTATCCAACCCGATCCCACTGCTGCGGTAACTCCAGTCAATTTCTGGACAAACGAATTCGACACGCTCGCTCCAGAGCTACCTACGAGTCCACCTACGAATTCCAGTAGCGGCAGCAGCAGTAGCGATGGTGGTGGAGGCGAGTGCTTAGAAAAAAGGGGCCACAACTGATGGTGGTCATGGTGGTGGTCATGGTCCTTTCATTTTGATGGGTCACAATATGAAAAGTAACTACTACTACTACTACTATTTGCGGTACAGAAAGAGAAGAAACCGTTCCGTCACCTCGTAATTACCCCTAATTGCTCTCTGATTGCAAAGTGGAAATTTGACTCGTTTGGATGGATTCGTTGATGCCAACTATGTGTTCTATGTTTACAATGACATCAGATATGAAACGACTTGCGTGTATTCCCATAGATGGAGGCCGTGCCCACGTCTGTAGCCATCCGCCGACGATGTAGAGGTGTATTTCGAGCAATATATATTCCGCGTACATGAACGCACAAAATAAAAGTCGCCCTGTACGACTTATTCATTTATAAATTTTGGTTTTATGTAGCGATTTGAGCATTTCATTCATTCATTCATTGAACGAATTGTGACAGCCGGGCAGAGTTCGAATGAGAGAGAGAGAGAGAGAGAGAGGGAGATAGAACAAGTTTCTTTTCAATCACACAAGTGTACTGATTCTGAATCGGATTGCTTTATCTGACAACGTTCACTTTCTTCGTCGTCAGTGGAAGAAGCTGCGCAAATTGTTTCTAGAGTAGTGGAGCGGATAGATAATCCCCCGTTCATTATTTAAACAGCCGCTAGAACAAAGTGTATTGGCAATACAAATATGACAACTAATCTCAACTGATGTTGTTTAAATAGAGCTCTTGGAGATTTCAAACTGTGTCTGGGAGAAGTTCATCGTCCACATCGACCACTGTGCTGCTATCAATTCGCCAGAATACTTTGTTACAGTTAAGGGGACATCATGTTGCTCATTAACCAAAACAATTTTGTTAAAAGATAACTGAACGTGAATATCATACCAAGCAAACGTTGCTAGCTCAAGTTTAGGTTGCCGACGAACTTTCCTTTTCAACGAACAAAAATTGATCAAAATAAACGAATGATGGAAAATACAGGTATGATCGTGAGGTGAACATGGTATCCATTCGAATCGTGGCTTTCAGTTGCGTTTAATGAAATCGTTTTCGGTTTTCTAAAACCTACTTCAAGCGACTGAACGCGAGTACGTTCTGCGACGAGCGGTGGACGAAGCTATTTATTTATATAGAATATTTCTGTCTGCACTGCTCGATGGACAAGTCTCGCGTCACCTCCTGACAAAATCTCCTCGCAATCATGCACATGTCAGTCAGCGGAGTACTTTCTGGTCAACACTATACGGGCTCATCATGAGGTTGTCGTGAAGTGATCGGAGCCACGGCTTCTCGACGAAGTCTGATGCGCAACTCAAATTCGCAACGTCAACTGCACCGACGGTCCATTGAAGAATCAGTAAAGACGACGAAATGTCAGTTACGTCGAGGTCATTGCCGGAGAATGTTATACAACGATAGTGATAGGGATTCATTTAAAAGGCTTCATGAGAAGACGGTCAGAATCACAGGTTGTAATCTACTTGAGCACAATATCATAGTCGCGATCGTCGTTTGAACGTCTATTGATTCGCATGGCGCATATTTAACGGATTCAGTGCAATCCCGTCCTCTCTCCAATATCATCAGTTCAACCCTTTCAATCCACAGGTGCCAATTAATATCGTGCTTACATCGGTCGCTCGGTTATTGTAACTCGGTTTGAAGACTGATGGTCGTCATTCATCAATTCATATTTGTTGTAAATGTTTGTGGAATGTTTCATATCGTTATGGCTAAAGTCTACGAGGGCTCTGTCCAACGAAACTTAACGCCTCATCGTTGTTTCATGTTGAACCCTTCATCGTTCATCGCGACGCGACGATAGGCCGCCCTATAAGTGCTTGCTGCTACAGCAGCAGTAACAGCAAAAAGTGATTTGTGTAGAAAGATTGCACATCAAGGTCGCACAACCTGAGGTGACCATGTCATCATCTCCAGTGATTATTAGCACTTGGGGACACGGTGTCAGACCATATGCTTATATGCGTACATATGTTTTGGGTTCCTTAGTAAAGTTATGCAACACTACGAACATGACTGAAATCCTCGACAAGAAACTGCTCGCAACTGATGTAATTATCAGAATAAAGCTCTGTATAGTACAAACTATACAAAGATGTTGCACGATGCAAAAGCTGTTCATAAAATCAGAATCTATTCGTAGAGCCTCGTACAAATGGTATAAAACGAATTGTTCACGTACTCTATAACGAAGGTTAGAATCTCTACAGCTGTGTCGTGTTATATCATAGGATAACAAACCAGAAATATTTTGAATCTAGCACAGATCAAAAGCACGATAACTTCTGTGTTGTTCCCAGTCGTTCGTATCCATCGAACCATGGTTCATGTACTAACAACGCGTCTCAGTTCCACTGCCAGTGGCTACGATCAACGGCTACACCACATAATTGTAAAGGGAGGCGTATTCTTTCTATAAACGGCTGTTTTCAGAGGCTTCTTGGCGGTTGAATTGGCTATACGCGACGTCGCGTGAGCAGAAGTCAGCCCATACACGCGCTAAAAGGGCCTAATTTGTACTGTGTGTGTGCGTGTATGTTAGCACATTGCCCTTAAAAGTAAGTTATTATACATATATTGGCTTGTAAGCAATTTCTTGCGCTGGGTTTGGGAGACTGATCAAAATAAAATTGGTCATATAAGATACAGTTTGATCAAGCATTTGCTCTAATAGCATTAGATGCAATTGCATGGCTCACAAATATATAATAATGTACACATATCTTAGGTTCAACAATATTTACAAACGTGTATATGAGCTGGAGCCCGTGTCGTTTGAAGTTGTCAATCTGTATGATTGAGCCTGTAACATATGATATTATATGATATAATGATAGAGGGTTATATATATATAGATACGTTGAAGCATGCCTCTTACTCTGACACACTATGACCACTTCCTTTCAACGGCTGTCCCAACAGCAACAACAACAGTAGCAGGGCAGGGGCCTTACTAATACGAAAGGAGAGACGGGCAATTCTACTGGTGTTCTTCAGTACCTCTCATCATTGCTAGTGGTGCTGCTTCTGCTTTTGTCGATGCTAGTGTTAGCGATAGCAGAAAATGTAACCGGCTGCAGTTCAGGGTAAAGAAGTGACTGGCAGGTTCACTGTTTGAAAAGGGAAAAGGTAGGTTCACTTTTCTGCAGGAGAGTGACGGTTGTTATGACAGGCCATTTGAATAGGCGAAAGATGACGCCGGTCAGAATACCAATTGTAACTTCTGTCAGCGCTCGAAGCAAAGAGAAACCAAAATTCTCATCTAATTATAGCGTATAAGGGACACGTTCCCTTTTGGTTACCCCCCCCCGCCCCGCCCCCCGCGCTCCGTTCATCCATCCATCCGTCTGTTTGTCTGTCTCATTTGCCTTTTTGTCGCCCACTGGCGGTGAGTGCTCTGTAGAGCAGAGTTTATATACGAGTGTGTCTGTGTGTGTGACGAGACGCCTCTCAGCGAGCTATTACTACCAGTACTACTACCTCTATGCACTACGGGACCCGCTTTACAGTGTCAGCAGACGGCAGAAGTGCCAACGAAACAGTGCAGCTGGTCGGTATCTAAAGATGATAATTGCGGAGTGTTTACTGCATCTGATGTTGACGGTGGTGGTGGTTGTAGCGGTGTTGTGTGGACGAGAACAAAAAAATGATGGGGACGGCTCCACCAATTTCGTTTGTGTCTGTCGACCAGGCAGCGGATCACCATGTTGAACTCCACTGCTCGATCGGGCTAACACTATATTTTACTGCTGTTCGGTGGTGGCAACGCTGAGTGTCGACAAACCTAATACAAGGAGTCTTAGGTCCTCAACCACACAACTCAGCACTTTAGGAGTTTATGAATTCAACATAAAATGTATAACATAAATTATTTTTATTACATTTTTCGAGCAGATATGAGCGGAAATATGTCTAAAAGAGTTAATTAATATAGGAAATGATAGATTACTCAACAACAATGGTTTCCGGTGTCCCTTGGATCAGGTTAAGTTGACGTCGACACTTGATCTTCAAACTCGAACTTAAGTGTACATCTGAATGAACACGAAGAGTAAATCATCAGATTGTTGTATTTTGTAGACGATGTGAAAAAGCCAAAGCAATCACGGGTTAATTTCGCTAACACCATATTCGATTGCATCCCAAACAAATTCCGCTTCAGCGCTAAACGTTACATTGGCATTGGCCCTCCTCTTCTTCGCCATTCCTAACCAGCTGCGTTCGTCGGCCTCAGTGAAACAAGTCCTGGGGATGAGCCCATAGCAGACACGGTGTGGCGAAAACCTCGACACGAATCTTTTGTCCTCGGCAACAGTCATCATAACGCCAACGCTAAATTTGGCTGTGAAAGCAATTCGTGGGCAGATGGAAATTACCAGAAATATTTCGAAATTAGTAACAATTTGTACTGTGGCGTTTTTCCTTAGCGAGGAACAAAAAAAGAAAGGAGCGAAAGAAAAATAAAGGAGCGACTTTTGTCATCTCGCAGCGTTATCACTAATGAGAGAGAGAGAGAGAGAGAGAGACTAATATTGCCGAAATATTTATACTGACCTAGAAGTAAGCAACAATGCATTTGTACTTTGCTACATTAGTTGATATATCATTCAACCTACACTGGCGCGCAGAACGGAAAGCGTTGTAAGGATTCCTTCGGGCATAGAGTTCGAGTGGCTCTTGCAGCCGTCTAGATTAACTTGGTGGTAACAATAATGCGTGTAAATACATAGATAATGCTGGGTTTTTGTAGGCAGACAGATATTTCTAGATTTGTTTATTACTTTAGTTTGCTTTGCCATGCTCACGAAATCTTAAATTTGGTAAGTACTAACGTAGTAGTAGTAGTAGTAGTGCCTGTATTGTGGAGAATCCGAGAGAGGAGTTAAGATCGATAGTCGATCAGTCGTAGGCTTATTATAGTCGTTTCTTTTCATGAAGTCTCTATCCTTTCTTGCTCTCTCTACATTGGCGTCGTCAGTTTTGGGTACGAACTGCGCAACAGTGCGAAAAGTAAATGATAAAGTGGTTAAAGCCTCGAATTTTTGGACATCTTTACTCTCAGCTTCTGTCAACCCACAGTACAGAATTCAGTTGATGCCGAAGAGTCGGCGACCCTGCACTGTCTTGAATTTCATCCGCTCGAGCGCCTACGCAGAATTAAACGTGTGAGTGATATACTGTGACAGGGCAGTTCAGTTTACGCTCACATCCCTCGTACTCTTGTTCAGTAGTAGTACTAGTACTATTAGTGGGAACAGGAGAAGATATAGAAGAGATCACCAAAGAGCGGAGACGAACAGTAGTCAATCATATATTTAGTCGTTGTCAATATATATATATATATATACTGCATCATGGATGTCTTGTCATGGTATGTTCACTTCCCATGCAGTGCCTCTTCTGTCTATAGGCATTTCCTTTAAACAGTTTTTCTGTTAAAGTTTATACAAACATCCGTTGTTGAAAGAAAATGAAGCTGTGCACCGAAGATGTTTCGACAACAACAGCAACTGCATCAACAACAAACTATTCGTCGACGACATAAACAACGATAACAATCTATAAACAGTTGGAAGTATTTGGATAAAAGCAACACGATTCACATTCTTTCATAAGCTGTACACAATCATTTTTACATTAATCATTCCCTCGTATTATTATTTTTACAATTATCGTTTCTAATCATTGCTCTTTATTAGCTGTAATCACGTCGTCATCTGGCATAATTTTCAACGAATTTGGTCATATAAACACACACACACACACAACAGGCGCGTGACCATATTACGATCACCCCAAAATATCGAGCCAGTTTCACTGTCGGAGTAGACAGTTTGATGCAATATTTCGACAGATTCGAGTGTGGAATGTTGTCTAACATTCACATTCACACACAAAACCACATAAGGATAGACAGACAGGCATACAGACACCATGGTGAAACATTGCCTCAGCCTCATCAGGTTGTGGTGACACAGTCTCAGCTTCTATCAAGTGTCCGCCGCTTCATAGACAATCTTCGCCGTATTGTATTATGCGCGCACGGTCTGAAGGCTCATTGCTTCATGGGACTTCTCCTGGGCCGGCGCCCAGTCACGATGATTCGTCCACTTCGTAGTGAAAGCACGCGCGGGAGGAAGAGAGAGAGAACCGGTGGATGGGGTGGAAGGTGAGTACATAAATGAACGAGCGTAAGTACTAACAGTGGTTGGTACGCGAACCAGAAACCCGGACGCCCGACCTTCTCTTCTCTCTACTTTCTCCCAGTATCCGTTTGTGCAGTACTGTGGGTCTCACTTGTGTCTGCTGTGGGTAGATGAACGTGTACAACCGGAACGAAATGGCTAAGACCCGACTCGACAGAATCTACTGCTGGACTATAAATAATAGTAAAGCACTGCTAATAATAATAATAATAATAATAACAACAATAATAATGATGATATCTAGCAAGAATCTCCTGGCACATGTTCGTTTGTGTGTTTGGTAGGGTTGGGTGGTAAATAAGGATAGTCAGCAAAGCTCATCAGCATGAAGAATATCGTATCGTATGTAAGACTATTCTCAGTTGTTCTCGATTTCTCAGGGGAAATCAAAAAGAAAAAGCTCAGCGGTGACTGTCGACCGGTCAGAACAATAATAAGAAATAGTGGACTATTCGTTAGCCACCATTGACACATCTACTGACACGTGAAACGGTGTGCAAAACATATACACTCATTGGCGAGGATGTAGAAAATGGTGACGATGATAATAATAATCATTGTTGTAGTAATGATGCTGACAAAAATATCAAAGCCAAGCCTAAACGTGATATAATAATATATCACGAGCGCGGTAGGTGTTTTCGATAGCTGTACACACATAGACAACAAAAGGTTCTAAAACGAGTTGTACTTGAATCTTAAAAATCATTAAAATTCTGATAATCTGCTACTTCGAGTCTCAATTACAATCGTTCAAATAGTTGCTGTATTTCCCAACCATGCCACAGTGAAAAATCGAACATAAAAATTCAAATAATACATTGAACACTGAAGCAACTTTAATTTGATTTGGACACAAATTTCAGGTGACCACCAGCACCTATCCCCTGGTACCGTTGCGAATAGTAAACTATCACGAACACTACGGAAAGAATAGATAACCTTCTTCTCTATTCCCATACTTAGCTATAAAACAGGGCCGCTGTCGTAAACTCGTCCACCACCTTCAAAACCCAATATCACTCTCTGACATATCATATTTTACATAACACGAGGAACGGTATAGATAATCGTAATCTAGTGGTCGACAATGGGATACTTTGAATGCGCCTCTACAATAATAATGAAAATTATTATTATTATTATTATTATAGTAACAACTGTATACATCTCTGTGTAAAGGAGACTGCTGTATAGTGATGGTGAATTTTTGAATTCGATAAAAACCATATTCTAACAAAAGTAATTTAATTTACTAAACGTATTATTATGTAAATAATAGACTCAATAAATGATTAGGATGTAGTTCCGAGAAATTTAAGTATTTTTGATTGGTGACATGTGGATCATTAAAAATTAGCCATCAGGCCCGGCTCGGTACACATATTTCACGGTCGAGATTATTAGACAACTTTCAATGGTCAGACCTTGGACACAAATGGTTTATAAATACTACGCCGCGTCAAATCATCCTAAAACTGTCACCAGAATTCGTGACTTCGCGACGTTCATTGCCAAGGGCGAGGTTCTAGGTTTCACACCGCGCCGCTCGGACTCACTCGTTCGAGCCCTCGAAGAGACTTGAAAGAAAGTGAGCGATTTTGCTGGCCCAGAAGAAGAAGAAGACGAAGAAGACAACACGGACGGCTAGACAACAAACACCCGTTCGTTAAAAAGCAACACAACTGCCACAATAGATAATGCCATTTACCAGATCACATAACGTACAACTATTTGGGATAATTCTTTGTCGCATTTACAGCAGCAGAAGTCACAGTAATAATGCTGTACAGGTTGGTAACTAACGATCAGAGTATGAAATTTAGCCGTTATTAATCTATCATTATTAAATATTATAAGTTTAAATTCATATTGATTAAATTTCCTTCCACTAATTTAGAACAAACACCGCATTTGCTGCAATGTTTTCTAAAATTATGGACTCGGAACTCTTTGAGCCACAATCGAACACACATTATATATATATATATTGTATAATACACGTTATTATAATGTTATATGATATTCTGGTATAGCGTGGAAACCAGTGTGGGTCACCAGTGTCGGCCTTATCATCGATTATTATTATTATCAGTCATCGTTTTGTTGTGACCTTATATCCTTGATCCTACTCATGTTCATCGTGATATTTTGCGATATCTCCAACAGAGCTGGATCGCTTATCCATCCATCGATATATTTATAACAGATATATACACCTAACTCAAAGCTATCGAATGAATAAAAAATAGATGAAAATAGCGAACTAATCAGCATCGAGCACAGCAATGAATCTGTTCAAATCTATCTTGATCTTGGAATGGATCTCTTTGGTGATTGGTTAGTTTGTAAGGAATATGACTGTAATCCACTTGTTACATTCATCACCAGTGGGGCCGATTCACAGGCCCTTCGATAATACTCGAGAATACTTAGATTTGGCGCTGCTGAACTGCCGCCGTGGCATTTTATTCCCTCTTCGCCATAATGATGAATAAAAGAATAGTATTAATATGGTGCCTCAAATACTTCGTAGGTTAAATACACCCGGCTCAAAGTGAGATTCAGAGATACACTTGCCCGACTGCTTGCTTCCCCACAAACTCAACCACAGAACGCACCACATGCGGTTGTTACCACAACACACCACGTGTTCTGGCCACGTTGTCAATATCATACAATCTCGATTCCGCGTATGGGAGTGAGTGAAAGTCTCACACTACTGTGGCAAATGCCCTACCAGGGAAGCCTGGTGTCTACCCATGATGGATTTTAGCCTCTCACAAAAAAGAGCCTGCTTGTGGAATGAATGGAAGCAGATAATCTGGGTGCGTCAGATACCTACTCAAAGGGTAAGCGAATATTTCATTGGCCAATGCAAACAAGCAATTGCAGTTAAGAAATAGTAGCTTGAGAAAGCAAAGCAAAGGCGAGACCAAATTGTGCCGACTTCTTGGTTTCTCTTTGCGATTAAGGAAAACCTACAATGACCACGATCATCGGCGCAGCCACTATTCCTATCGGGAGAACATTGTCGTTGAATCAACCTAACCCACAATCTTCTATGATGAACGCCTTTGATAATAAGAAGAAAGGCGAAGAAGGAGAAGATGTAGCATAAGAGGCAGGCACCAACCTCGCGTTGTTCGTCCACTGTGCAACAGGCCAGTCTAGGCCAGTCTAACCGGTAGTGGCCTAGCGAACTGGTGGACCTGAACCTCAATCTCATCACGACATAAATCGATAGAAGCTTCCGTGGTTTCGCAACCAGTGCTATGCAGTCCATATAGAAGAGCCGTTAGCAATACAGTATGAATGACATAAACTCACATGCTATGAACCCTATCCTAGAGTCCCTATGAGTGTGTCCCTCGAGGAACATTAAAGACCAAACTAAACCCAACCTAAGTTCATTCAAACCTATATGATATGATCGATTTGTATCTATATAAACAAATCCTGCCCCTGATATCCGTGACAGGATCGAGCCTGTTTTTGCACTTCGTGGAACATTCGGTGAATTGTTGCTGACTCTGGCCGCAATCAAAGATTCAAGGATAATTCGATCATTTGTAGAGATCTTAAGCAAAGACGGGTGGTGAGAGTATCATATCTCCCTAGTAAACTCCTATGAAACGGGAAGCCAACGGTGTCAAACATTTTCAGAAACTACTAATGATTTCGTATTGTTAACACATTTCCATAGCAAGCGGGCGAGACAATATTTTTCCACATATTATGCCATAAACGTCTCAGTAGCACGTGCACTCGTAGATGTATTTGTTTAAATTAAGTAATTATAATAATTTTCATAGTGGATGTAGTGGTTATTCCGTATGTTCTCCAGACGTGTTCCTTCCTCAGTGTTGATTCAGATATCGAGAAAGACGTGATCCTTCGTGTACCCATATCATACAGCCATCGGGGCTCCCATCGCTCTAATGATAACAGACACGGCTCGTAAACGGGTCAAGTTTCCTGTTTAGCTCGGAACGGGTGGGTGACTAACAAATAATAATAATAATACAAGAAGTAAGCACACATAGAGCACATCAATCCTACGGCTTTTGTTTACTATGGGAACATTCATAATTCATCTACGAGCTCTGCGCAGGCAACGACGTTCTAACAAAGATTATAACCATGAACCTTTTTACTTGCACAACAGATCTAAACAAAACTACGAACTCGGGCGGGTGTTTGTGGAGAACGTAAATGAAGAGAACATTTTAAGTAATAGTTAAGTTCCACAGAGGTGCAAATTCGAGCTGTAACCGGTAGTGATCAAATGAAAACGAAACAAAAGGTCAGAGCTGTCCCGTCATTTCAAAATGTAACAGCATAGAAAATAATAACAGAAGAAAATTAATATGTGGACGGTGGTGCAAACGAACTGTAAATTTCTAAATGCTTTGAATGTGTTGTACAAAACAGGAAGTGTTTTGTTCGGTTAAACCCTTTCAAAGTAGCGCTAGGAGAGGACGAAGGTCCATGACACTTGTTTATGTGAACGCACTTGTCTTTAGAGACACTAAGCTGATTGTAAAAAGTGCTGAATACTAAATATGTGTGAGAGTTTCCGTAGAAACTAAAGCCGGGCGTAATCAAATCGATGACAGTATTATTTACTACAGAACTAATATACAAGATAAAAAATATCAGTCATGGCGGCTTCATCATCAAGTTTCATCGATTGTTCTATACAGCTAATCCGGTTTCTTCGCGAGCTCCCACAGTCTCCCACGCACTATTAGAAACGTTATAATATCCGTGTGTAGCCGTGAGAAATAGCCTCTTTGAGGAAATACGAAACTTAAGGTAAATATGATACAGCAAGTAGCGCGAACAAAATTCGATATTAAAAGGTGTGCCTCCCCCCCCTGAGGCTCCATTTACCACAACTCTGCGTACTCTCTCTCTCTC
Source organism: Stratiolaelaps scimitus (assembly GCA_019614645.1). NCBI lineage: Eukaryota > Metazoa > Arthropoda > Arachnida > Mesostigmata > Laelapidae > Stratiolaelaps > Stratiolaelaps scimitus. The sequence continues at coordinate 687,844 of JABWDB010000024.1, read as the reverse complement.
TCCCTCTCTCTCTCGGAAACCCAGTTGGCATGGATAGGCCGTGTAGCAACAAATGGCGTATCTACGCAGTCAGCTTGGAACACACACACACACAACTAATGGGGGGGATTGTTCGTTAGGTTCTTGACATCGTTCCATATGTGCCCTCTCTCGGGAGAGACGAAGCCAACTCGGTATACGCATGCGCAATACTTCAGGCGCTACTCGGAATGCCTACCACATCGGAGGTTAAGCGAACATTCGCCATCGACGGTGAGCGCCATCCTTCGGAGAAGGGATCGAGAACGAGGAGGAGGGCGAACGTCACATGCAACTGCTGACGAGAATAACAGAAGAACAGCGGGTGCCTAGCGGGCGTGGTGGTAGTTGTTGTTTTGCAAAGAAATAGTTGCCGCCACGAGGTCCACAGGGTGGTCGCTACGAGGTTTGCTTGGATAACTGCGTTGGTTGCTAGACGACGCCCCAGCTAGCCACTGCGTCATCGTAGTAGTTCCCCGTACAATTAAACTCGTAGAATGGCGCCGAATTCGTAGACTCAGGAGCGGACATGCTGACCGATAGGCATATGATAGGCAACATATGGTAGAATTTTGGGCGGATAGTGCGGTGTCCATTAAAGGAATTTATTTTACCATTATTATAGATCCAAATGACTCCAATAAATAAGCAGAGGGGTATACTTCGATTACATTTAGATGGATAAAATTTCAAGACAAAGTCCACCGATAGATATGCCGCCAAGCTGGATTTCGAAAAGAAGAAATTTAGGCCACCCCGAAAAGGCCACGTCAGGCCATCCCGTTCGCGTGTGGGAACAGCACACATAAGTACAGCTGTGTGCGAGCTAAGGACAACCAAATCTTAAATTATCTGGAAGCCATGACGTATTTCAATCCCATCCAATGTGTACTTCAACCAATCACAACTGATACAATATATAACACTATGATAATTTAGAAGCTTCCGATTCAATACCTGGACTCCAGGCGGTATATTATGTTGACTTTGTGACTGGTCACAGTAAAAGTTTATTTTATCATTTCAATCGCTTCCAAGTTCATGTTATACTTGCTAAGTCATGGGTAGAATCAGGGGAATCAAACGACTTCTAGCCTTCAACAAATACAACCTAATTGTGGCACCTATATTGATCACAGGTGGTAGCTTTCTGTTCTATCGGCTGCTCCACGTATGGTCCTCGTTTTGCAATTCGATCCGCAGGCGTCACTTGTCCCTCCGATACGACGTCAGACCATGACGGTGTCAATTCGAGGTATAGCCTACCGGCATATATTTCTACTATCGAGTGGGTGTTGTCTGTATATGTGGGTTGCTGTTGTTGGCGTTGTTGCTGCTGCTGCTGCTGCCACTAGAGAGTAGACCGGATGACGAAATACTTAGGTCAGAACTCTCGTCTCTGCCCGCCCGCCCGTCTGTCTGACTGTCTGTTGGGAGGTTCGTTCGTGACAGAGATATCGTAGGACTGGTAGCAGATCGTGATCTAGCAGATATGCTATATATTATATGATTAATACATCTAGCAATAGAGGCTGCAAGGAGGTTAAAGGCATAGTGGGATTCGATGGGCGACTGCCACAGGCGGCAATAGTCAGAGAGGGTGACCAACTGCAAAGGGCCCGGCACATGGTCACAGCTGCAGGCTCGTGCAAGCGCCGGCGTCTCCGCTGACCAGACGGCCACAGTCACTGTCCCACTCCACGTTACACTAAAGGATACGGTAGCCGATTCACCTCTGCTCTCTTATATTTCACATCATCATAGAATCGAGTTATAAACCAGTGACCGTCAACTACCTGATGATGGTGCAAGCAATACACAACTACGTACACAGGCAGACCGATTCACACCGTATACTTTTTATTATATAATCTTTATATTACAACGGCCAGATATTCGCTATATGCTGCTATAAGCGGAATGTCAACGGAACGACAAACAGCGCAGGCTTAACCGACCAGCGTGGCGCCTCTGCAGCCATTTGTGCTCAGCGCGTTCACAATTCCTCTAGCCGAACATCCGACTGATGCAACTCACCATCTTTAAGGTACTGTCTAACAATGGATATAGATGGAATTCAAGAAGGCAGCAAAGCTCCGAGATATGTATCCATCTTAACAGAAAACCTATACCGTATAGAAAGCAGAATCCTATTTATTCTATGAGTATACTATTCCAAAATTGTTAAATATAAGTCTCAGCTTTATGTATCGTAATAAGGTATATAGAACACGCCGTGATTAATGATCACGGCCTTTTGTCGCATTATCGTCGTTTTGGAACGAGGAACAAAGAGTGAAGAGCGGGATAAAACAAAGAAAAGTCGATAAGTATAATAATAATAATAATAAATAACAATAATAATAACAAGGATTGGGGGAGGGGGTGAATATTTGTGATGGAAGTGACACAGGAAGCAACTTTGCGGCAGAAACGCAAACATGTTCTCTCCTACCTATCTCTGCTCTATTTTCGTATGCGATCAGCAACACCTATATACATGTCGAGTACTACGATTGCTGTTGCTTCTGTGACTGTCGTCGATAACGAAAGATCAAAGACGGCAAGCCTGCACACGTTGTTATCGAAAGCGGCTAGAACTCGTGGTACGGCAGAAGCAAAACCACTCAATTGATTACGGCTAAACGACACAGTGTAAAAGTACCCTGAGAGGTACTCTCCTCCACTAGACTACCAAATACTATCGACATTATCATGTTCATCTTCACATTCGTTGAAAGGACATGGACACTACTGCTTCGGAAACGAACTCGCATTGGCCACTCGCAGCACCAATCGTGGAACCATTGGCTCCCGGCCGTTTGAATTCGTTTCAACCAACAGCAGCCAGCAAGCCTTTGACTTACTGACTTGAAACTGCGATTAGATATACAAAAAAAATGGACAAGCCTTATGACCTCGTTGATGTTGGTCTTGCGATATGCATAAGGATAACAACGAGAAGTATCTATTTGTGCAGTAGATATACAAGAGGTATATATATATATATATATATATATATATGCACAAGCATCAACAGATAAGTAATGGTCATCATATAACAATTCTTAATTAAACAAGAATCAAATGCACACGAGTTTGCTACTCCCTAAACGAAGAAAAGTGATAGCACCAACGAGTAGCCAATTGTACTATTATAGATCGGCTGTCTTCAGACTGGAATCCCCATTTGACATCAAAATAGACACAGCTCTATTATTAGGTTTCGCCTGTATCTACGGCGATCAAGAAGAATACGGCCACATAATTCAATCACACTCACACATATATGTAATGTTACAATGAAGGTACTCACGTATGCAAACGACTGCGAGTGCTCTGACGGCTGCGTCAGGAGGTTCGCAGTGCGGGAATATCGGTCGTAGTACGTAGAACGAGAAGGTAAGGGCGACAATCGCCTGTGAGCAGGGTCGAACGATGATACACTCGACCCAGAGACGAAGGAAGGCAACGAATGGACCAAACGCCTCCATGATGTATGCATAATCGGCACCGGTCTTCGTGATCATACAACCTAGTTCGGCATAACAATATGCACCGATCATAGAGAATAGGCCACATATCACCCAAACAACGATAGAGGCCATCACAGAGCCGGTGTTCTCCAACACGCCCCGAGGACTGACGAAGATACCGGAGCCGATAATCGAACCGACAATCACCGTGATGCCGTTGATGAGACTCATTTGCGGCTTCAGGCGGATCACACCATCGTCCTGACAGGCATCCTCTTTGCCGGCACCTTCTTTAGCCGGCACGGAGCTGTAATCTCCTTTGTCCTTCTCAGACATTCTTACTGTTCTGCTAGTCTTGGCGAAGGCCAAACTAATTAAAGAGGATAACAATCAAATGCTGCCGTTTGAAGTTCGACAACCAGTCACCCTGCGCGTGGCGTCGGTCCAATGTATTGCCACCGTTGGTGCACGAACGCGAGCACGCGCTGCTGCTAGCGTTGCTCTTCGTTCTGTTGTGACAATTTGAGGCCCACCACCACCCGTTGTAGTTACAGTTGACCCGCCAGTCGTCTCCTCAGTCGTGGCCTGTTTGCTGGTTTAGTACACTATCACCACTCAGTCGGACAGTCACTCGCTTACTGTGTTGGCGCGACTGGTGGTGGCACGTTGTGGCGCGCGCGAGAGAGCGGCCTGCTCCTTTCGCCGCCGCCGCCGCCACCACCGTAAGGCTCTACCCTCTGTCGTTGGTAGGCACGCTGTTGTTGCTGGTGGTTAATGGTTGATGCGGTGTGTGCTGGGTGAAGCCGGCAAGCCGCATCCCCCCCTCCTCTAAGAGCGGGTGCCGGCGGCTGCTGCTGCTGCCGCCGCCGCCGCTACTGTTTTACAGAGGGGAGAGCATTTGCAGAGGAAAGGGCCTCTTCTGAAAGGGGAGAAAGGGAGGAAGAGAGATAGAGAGAGAGCCCCTTGTACCACGACCGAATAGGCGGACTACAGGGTCCTGGCGATCAATCGCCCTCACTCAGAACGGAATCAACACAACCCAACCTCGATGAAAACTCGAAAGGAGGGTAAAGGACTACGGCCGGCCAAAAGGGAGGAAGGGAAAATCTCTCCGGTTCCATTGAGAGCCTCAACAAAAAAAAAGGTTGCTTGACATTATATTTTCATTCACACACACACCTATATATACATATACGTCATGGATACATGTAGAGCCGGACAGGCTGAACAGAGAATACTACAATCTTAGTTAGATAAGCACCACTACTAAATTAGATATTTTCCAGCTGACTCTCAGCCAACATTTCACGTCGGCGGAATTGCTTTTTTGCATTACTTTGTAAGACGGATGCTTAAATGCAAATGCACAGCGGTAGGGATGGAACCCGTGCAACCACTAACATCGGTCTCCTCCGGACGAAAGGCAGGCGCACATGAATGAATGCACCCACCACGAGGCCATCCATCGGGGGTTCAACTACAACTACTACTATGTCATCGCCACCAACAAGTCACAAGACGAGCTCAGCTTACGTCATTTAATGTCAATTTAAATTAATAAGGCATATAGTAAAATAAATAAAATGGCGCAGCGATATAACGATGTGCTGAAGGGAGATCGTCACATCGAATCGAAGTGGAAAGGTTTGCGTTACGACCTCGTTGTTGTTGTCGTTGTGGTTAGCGATACTGTGATGGCGACGATGATGATGATGATTAATATGCGTCTCCAATGAACCACCTGAAAATAACAATTTGCTATAACAACTCCATATTCATTTACTTACTGGCACACTTTCCCTATGACATGGGAAAGCGAGAAAGCAATTGAAAATTTATGGTAATGGATAGTTGAGGGCGAGAGAGGCGACCACCTGTTGCTTAATGTTGTTGTTGTTGTTGTTGTGGCCACCGCTGCTGATGTTGCCAATGATACAGGAGGTAGCTTCTCGAATGCTGATGCAATGACTTATGTCTGAGCGACTCTCAGCTGCTGCTCCTATGTGACAGTCCTTGACACTTAACCTTTAGGTATTACATAAATACGGGGACAATGTGTGACTCACAAAATCGAACCATATGTGCACCAGGGGACCTAAGAGAGAATGACTTCAGAAAGAATGACACCACATTGAGGAGCGGATTTGCTGCGAATGTCCCATATAGCGGTGAATTCACCTCTCGATAGGAGAGCTTAAGTATTGTGAAATTGCAGCTCCTTTAATAAACCAATAAAACTTTACCTTTACCCTGGTAAACGAGCCACCCACCCACCTATCCAGCTCCTTACCGCTGGTCAACGGAGCTTCAGGCGATGTGTACCACTAACCATAGGGGTCAGCGTTTGGATTCCACAGTTCACCGGTGAGCAGTCTCGTGTTCGCTAATACCCATTCCTTTCTTTTCCGGTCTCTTCGAGCTCATTCAAACCATATATGTACATATATAATCTCGCCGCGCGTGCAAGGTGCCATGAAGTAATACTAAAAGACATACTTAAACTTAACTTAAAAATACCGGTCACACTTGAGAAGTTGATTCGAAATTGATTTATGAGATCGAAATTGATTTACCACTAGTCAGCCGAACGACACACTGAATAATGTGATATCTTGCATAACATTCGATAGGAGTTGCCCCCAAATATTTGCTAAACCTAAACAAAAGTGTTGTAGGTGCTCTGTTGTGGCTGACTTGTGATGAAAACAAAAGTACTCTTAAACTCACGTGGTCTTTGTGTCAAAACGACATCTCAATGCATGTTGGATTCGAATCAGCGCCCTCGAGACGATATAGCACCAGCTGCCGTTGTGTGTTCTACCTGAGAAAGATGTGGAACCCACCCTGGCCTGATATCAGATTTCCTGTGCGAAAAGACCTGCAATGTGGAAGTAAATGGCGTGCTGTCTCCTGAGGTGTACGCCACAATTGGATATCCCCTTGGGACAGTACTGGCTAACCTGCTGTGAAAACCTTCGGCAAGTGGTCCAAGAAGATGAAAGTACGGTTGTCTGCTTATAGATGCGGCGTCGTCCACCTCGACCAACGCAATCTGAGACACAACTACACCCAAACCGAACTGATGAAGTTACCCGAAATCAAGGATTCAAAGGTAAGGTTATTTGCAATCGTCAGCTTCAGGGAATAACTGTAGCTCAAAAATGTTCACACATATGCAATTAAATGACGACGTTCTTTCGCGATCAGGTCTCTAAGTATCTCCCCCAATCAGGACGTATGGTCGGCCAACTATGCTCGCCATCGAAAACGGGCCGCCTGAATATTCGGAAATAGATGCAGAAGATATGTTTGCGATGGGTCGAACACATTTGTGGACCATCGAGACACTATCTGGAAATATCTGACATCAATGCTCTGTTAGATTCAGCTGACCTAAGGCTGTGCCATAGGTGGTGTTTTGGTGACCGTCTTGGATTAATAGAACGGAGGGACGTGTGGGTTGGGATCAAATCCTGTCGCACGTTTTGGAGAATCTTTGGAGTTTTCTTATCGTCTTTCTTCATCTGAGGGTTCTTGCCAGGTACGAGTAAGGTAGAGAAAATAAGCAAAGATGGGCACTACATATCCTCCTCGTAGTCAAACCTAAAGATCCAAAGCGTAGGCCTGCCGCATAAGGACAACAGATGAGAACTATCACAAAAAAACCTTTGACCAAAGTCTATTCAGACAAAGAATTAAGTTGGCCAACTAGTTTGAGGATCTTTTTTAAATACCATGCTGACACAGGCGCTGACTATATGATTAGAATGAAAGCCTGGCCCTACAAGGACGAAAGAGCCGCGAATTCGTATGTACCCCTGGTAGATTGTAGTACGAATAAATTCAAAAACTGCTGTACCCAACGAAGTTGACAGAGTCGATCATCAATGTGCGTGCCTGTTGTATAGAGATAATACTAGTCAGCTCTGGTAAAAGGTCAGCTCTCAGTAAACGTATTAGTCTACTCAAAGGAATTCTCAATTACCACAAATATCCATAATATATAAATCTGTCGAATCGATTAATAAGATCTTAAAACTTAGCCATTGCTCAACGGTAAACTATACCCCAAGATTCCATCAGATTATTACCAAATTTCTCTTTGGTAGGATCACTAGTTGAATGTTTCTACGGCTCCAGATCGGTGTATTCCACGTATATTTGGCAAAATTCAGATACGCCCTCGGGTTTCGAGTTACAGCTCCACCGGCTGCTCAGCTATTCTACATATAACATTTACAGAACAGATATAAAATGAGAAGTACTAAGTTTAGGTCTTTCCCAACTCTATCTACAATGCAGGCCTATAACGCTAAACAACAACGTGATCCCTTGTGAGACATATAATTGAGCGCATTTTAGCGCGGATACGCGTGTGATTATATAGGTTACATCGGCAGGGGCTGGGATTATTATAACTACTATTAATAATATGACAAGTGGATGAATTATGTATACAATTCTGACACCCACTCTGCCCGTTTAAACAACATTGGATTTCTCTGTGATACCCTGAGTGGACTTCGTTATCACGACTCTCCCATTATACTGATCGGTGACCTGAATCCACCATAAGTAATCCCCATATCCGAAAGTCCCGCAAAGAAGCCGCATTCGTCTGTTTTACCGCTTCGAATGCTTTAGTTCAACCGGTGAAAGAAGGGCTCTCGATGACGTGATTTCAGAATGGCTCAACCATTATCCAAGTGCTGACCCTCGTTCACGATTGGGACTTGTTTCTAAATCGTCACAAGAAGTTACACTGCATCTAGTAGGATTTTTCTCGGGTGTTTGACCGTGGGAATTTTTGGTTCAAAAGCTGTACATCTTGGGAGTGGATTAGCGTACGGTCATGCCATATCTGTCAAATAAATTTTTCCAGTTAGCCTTGATGACACCTTCAGTGATCTCGGGACCTGTTCTTCCGGAGTCAATAAGAGGGGGTTATGCTATAATATATGCAATAAGGGTACGCTATAGGGTCATGCTATTTACTATTATTGTTGTAGAGTTGGCTTCTGTGACCCCGAGGGTGTCTCTTGTAAATCTTACGTAGAGGATGTAAAACATATATGTCAATCAAGGACACAAGACGCTAGTTAACTTCACTGTTCCGTCATCTCGGAATGGTGCCGCCTTAATGACAGGAATCAAAGTGATCTGCCGTTACTTTCGATGAGTCTGTAACAACGCACGCGTTAGACGGAGAAGAAGTACCCGGTGTCGATATTATCCGGGATTTGGGAGTTAACATAGATCCGAAACTTGACTTCTCTGATCATATTATTAGCATTGTGTAGCCTGTCAATAGGCTTTACAATAATATACATTTGTTTTTGTAGTCAAGAAGTGCATGTTGTATCTCAGACTTTATACGAGTCTTGCAATTCTCAAATTGTCTTATTGTATAATAGTCCTGTGTGGTCACCTTACTTGACGAAAGACCTTAGTATTCTTTAGAGAGTCTGAAGCAAATTTTTAAAACAGGTTTCCAAACGTTGCAAGGCACTGCGTGATTCTTTAACCTTCATAGTAGCTCATTTGATTTGCATTCTACTGTGGATATAGAAGCTTAGAAAAGATACGTGTTGTTGCCTTAACGAGCAATTTGAATATCGTATTAATCATCTATGGAGTGGAACGACACTGTGCATTCACTCTAAGCTGTCCGAATTGAGCTGATAAATATTATAGATTTACTCTCCTGGCGTTTAGCGCCTCGGCGTTCGTTTATGGCAATCCCCATAAACGAACCTTAACCGGACGTTTTCGCTTCCAGCAATAAAGCATCGACAGTAATACCATCTATCAACAACAATATACACCAATAAACCGATAAACAGAAAAGAATACGAACGAACAAAAATGTATTTAATATACACTAATATATTTAACGTTGTGGGTTTTTATTATTGTGTCTAAACAAACTATTAGATACATTTTATTGGATGGTTTTCGATTTTGGTGGTGATTTCAGCTAGCGGCTGCCTTGTAAATACTTTACAATGCGATTTATTCAAGAATCCTGCGTAAAACTCCTGTGCAGTCATCTGCTTTCTTCCCTCAACAGTGACACGGTCTGCCCAAACCCAGCCGTCATTACAACGAATTGCCAGAAGACGCCGTTTTTTATGATAAAAAACATATCCTAAGCAGGGTGTGCCATTTATAGAAAGGTCGCTGGCATACGCTTTCTTGACAGCTGAGTTAACTTCTCGAAGAATATCCTCGATGTTCGGGTCTGGCCGCCTTTGGCTGAGAGGTAGCAAAGATAAACGCAGTTTCCGCCGTTCGTGCCAACACGTCAATGGCTCGAAATTTGCAATTGCTCGTCGTCGGCAGTCCACCTGTAACGATATCCTTTCAGTGAATAATAATGACGACATCAATTAAAGAGCCAGTACAACCACTTTAAATAAAGTCCTTGAGACTTATAGTTATAAAATTGGAGAGCATATAAATATATATTTTTTTAATTATGGGCAATGTGGATATCTTTCGTTTAAAATTCGAACACGGCTTAGTTTATTGCATTTGTGAAACGATCTGGCAACCCTCGAAGGACAGGGCATATTCACTTTTCTCTCTAACGAGCAAAAAGAAGCAAATCTGAAGTGGGGAATTGTAAGGTGATTTATGAAGGCTTGCAGTGTATTATCAGTCTATATCGAGGTTGTAATTATAAACATATTATGGCCACAATTAGTTACTTTACTTTCCAACAACACGAGCCGCAGTTAATCGCTCTCGAGAATAAGCATGTTTTGCGATTGTAACCCCGGCTTTGACACCGACGCCACTGGCTCAAAGCTCGCAACTCTACATCATAGACATGAAACCTGTATTACCTGAACGATAGTTTCCCGCCAATCGAGAGCTCCCATGGAAGAGTTAACCTTCGGAGCTTTTGTTACGCAGTCTTCACTCTGTGGACGTGCATTAGCAAGCGCACCTTCCACGTCTGAGGACAGGAACTCAACGAGCAGATCGGCACCTCAAAACAATGAAGCAAAACACATCTAAATAAACTAGCGAACGTATAGGATACAGTGCATACAGTCAGGTTACAACTGGAAATAAAGTGTTCATTAAGTTAATCAACCCTACAGGAGACCAAAGCCTGACTGTCTCCAAGTTCAGCGTTTTTTTGGGCGATGGTTTTCCATCATTTTTATTTAAAAATATATTTTTGTGATACACCTTTTAAAAAGGTGTATCACAAAAAAAATAATTTCTTTGAAAAGCTATCAAAATTCGACTGGTCCTTAAAGGTTATTTATGAATTATTCGCCATCTTTGTAAATATTAGTATTCGAGACAATCTAAATATCCATTTAGAATAAAGCTTCACGAAAGCTTGCGATCGAAACCGTCCAACTTTTGTTTCGTCACGTTACGAATACCCTGAAAGGGCCCTGACCACTGGATATGCGGATATCTCCTCCAATATTTCGTGTAGGAATGCCGCCGTGAAACGTACAAATATCGAGAAAGGGTTAAAGTAAATTTTCCCGGCTGATTCACAACCAATATTTAACGAAGAAAAGGGCCAGCTGCCGCCGAAAAAAAAGTTTTTTTAAATGGTATACATGACAAATAAAAAAATTATTACCATGCACAATATTGTTGATTCGATACAATTTGCGTCGGCAATAATTTCACCTTTATCTATATTCTTCGTTCTCTCTTACAATTGACTACTTAGATGACAGTCACAATTCATTCATTCATTTAGGGTTTATTTTCGGAACTGCAGTTTCACAATGCTTAAGTTCTCGCAAAAAAATTATGATAAGAGGGGTATATATAACAACGTCAAGATTATCTGATTTATTACACGATCAGGATAACAATATATGGTACATGCACGGTATCATAACAATAATGCTACCACTTTTCCTGGCAAAACCCTGAACATCAGTTATAAAATCAAGAAGGTATTTTCGTATATCTCTCAATTAACTGCATCTCATCTCGTATGTTACGGTTTTTGCGAAACGATAGTAATTATCTCATTCGGAGCACGTCTAATCTGAACTGCTAAGATTATGTCGTGTTAGTCTGAGGAGTTTGTATGTAGACAATTGTAGACCTCGTGGTTCTTGAGGAAAAATCTCAGTACCTCAGCGTGTACGGAGAAACCTAAGTACTTAACAAATCATATATTTCCACTGGTTCACTATTTTTGGCCAATCCAAAGACACTTCGCCCTGAACACAATCTGAAGCCGTCGTGAAGAATTCGATGTAGCTTTCAACGAGTGTCATTGATATTTGATAAAAATTATGGGGACCCTGGTTTTGTCGTGCTTCTCTTACCTACTGTGGAACACATTTCCTCGAGCTCGGCGTATTCCAGGTTCCGCGGACTTTCCTTGAGCAAGACCTGTTTTACGATAGAGCCAGTATCAAAACGGTTTTTGGCCACTGTTATAAGCGACACCCCAGTCCGTTCGTCGTTTGCTAGAATCGTGTGCACCAAAGGAGCCGCCCCTCGCCAACGTGGTAATAGGCTCGGATGAACGTTGACCATGCCGTGTTTGCATGCGGCGATACTGCTTGAAGGAATGAGATGCCCAAACGAAACCACCACACCGAGATCAAACTCCCCCTGAGGCGCAGCGAAAGGCCAATAATGTATTGGAAGCCCAGAGTCGTTCGCAAGCTGGTGCACAGGACAATATTGCTTTGTAACGACGGTCAAAGGCAGCTGGAGCGATAGAAGAGCACGTAATGACACCAGCGAAAAACGATCCGAACCGTAGAAAAGGATCCGCAAAGTCTGACGACCGACCCGGGAGGCCATATCCTGCCCACCGGACGGGGAGGGTTGTACCCTCCACTTTGATAGAATTAACCTCCAGTTGTAACACGAGCAAGCAGTGTACTGCTACAGAAAATCCATCTAAAAAATCTGGAATAGTGTGTTCGAATTCATAAGTAAAGTGTAATTCTGCTATGTTGTTTGGCACCTAGAATACTATATCTGGATTTGACAAAGATACCATGATGGTACACGCTTCTGAAGTAAAACAGTACGGACACTAAAACATGTATACTGTCAGTAATGTCCGCATGTAATGAAACACCCTAGATTTAAAGAGGTGAATAAATATTTGATTACCCAGTGATTTTAGCCTTCGAAAATTTATGATTTATAATTACTTATATGCGCGTAGTTGTCGGCACTTTCAACGGGCCAGTTGAGTCACGTTGTGCAACAGCGTCTGTGGGAATTCTAACTAGCATTCGACAGAGTCAAATTTGCAATTTCTGTCAGAATATGAAACGTAGCTTCAGGAGCCGTGCAGTAAAAAGACAGGTATACGCATGTCTCATAACATCGGTCAACAAAAATAATAGCTGGAGTTCTGTATAACTAATATGTATGCTGATTAGTCGTTACAGCTTACCCTATCAGGCAGTTTTTTTTATCTATCAAAGTTCAAGAAACTACCGCACCCATCATTCGAATATATTGCATTGTAAAAACATTATTTCACTAGTAAACCAATGAATTGTATGCGACAACTTCCGGCGGCATCATCTGTGCGCGAGTTTTAGTGTGAACTTGTGAACGCAGCATTCCGCGCATTAGGTTTAACCAACGGACCCCAAAATGAGTTCACACAATGCCATTGTACTTTCAATATGGATTAGCAATAAGAGCGGTGAAGCACTACAACTATAATTATTGCTGAGTACTTGCGGCATTTGCTATAACATCACCGTCTCCATCTGGAAATCGTTGGCAAAATGAACCGTTTTGTCGAACTGATTCAAATTTGGCGGGCGACGCTTTGTAAATAGCTGTATTCTTCATATATCAGTACGACGGTGCTAGCGTCATGTCAACAAATTGTCTGACCACTCTACAAGCAGCCGCACGTGCGAGGAGTTGTCGATTTTCTTGCACACGATCATCATCACTACTGCTGCTGCTAGTACTTGTGGTACGGCTACGAATCGAGTGGTCTATTTGCCTACGGAAAGCATCGTTTTGTATCTGTTGAGCTTGCGCCGTATAATCATCAATCAGCACAATGACGAACAACGTTGAAACCGAGAAACAGGAGGTGAAGCTGACCCCGGAACAGCTCCGTGAAAAAATCATCTACCAGGTTGAGGTGGGTTGATAATACGAAACAGTGAATATCAAATGCAGGGCTTCATTCATCAAAAGTCGGTACCACGTTTTTGACTGAGCTGTCCGTCCCACTCTCGAAATGTGTTGAGAGCAGCCACGTCGAGTAGACATCTCGAATAACGAGAGCGAACTGGTGATCATTTTAGCCACGCCTGTCCATACGCATCGTCGAATTGCATCGAATGCTCACTGCTGCTTATTAACAACCATTTTTGTTGCTCTCATTACAGTTCTACTTTGGTGACTATAACCTGCCTAAGGATAAATTTCTGCTTCAAAAAATTAAGGAGAACGAGGGATGTAAGTACAGGCAAACCTTTTTTTAGTTATATTCGTTCGATATTTTCTTTTAGGTGCTTTCCTTGGCGGCTGGCACGAGAATGAGGACAATCGTGCACGAGTTTCGAAAGTGTTAATTCAACATGAAACAATCATATAAAACTAGGTAAACAGTTATTATTATACTCAAATATGTCTTCTACGATCCTGCAGTGTTCTACTCTTAATTTACCCAATGGAAGAATGCTATTTACGCTGTAGCCGTACCATATCAAAAGCGTTCCACTACCTGAAAAAATGCATGCAGTGGAAGACTGCAGACAATAAAATTAGGTAAACGCCGAAGCCAATGGGAATGTATCGCCGTCAGTAAGATTATTTTATTCTGTTAATCTTTAGTGATTGACATTGGTTTTGAGATTATTTTATTAACTTATTGCAAATTTGCCTTGTACGTTAGGGATCGAGATGGACACGCTCCTTACGTTCAACCGCCTAAAGAATCTCACCACAGATAAAACCTTGATCAGTGACGCCTTAAAAGCTAGCGATCACGGTGTTGTCGAAGTGTCAGAAGACAATTTGAAAATTCGTCGTAATCCGTCGAAGCCTTTGCCAGAACCGTTTAAGCAGGCTTTTATTGACCGCACTGTGTACGTGAAGGGCTTCCCTAAGGACACAACCCTGGATCAATTGATCGACTTCTTCCGGCCCTATGGTTCAGGGTGCATCAAAATGCGGCGTTTCTCATTCAATCGCCAATTCAAAGGATCAGTCTTTGTCCTCATGGAAAGCGAAGATGCCGCTAAGAAACTGAAAGAGACGACTGGTCTAAAATATCAGGATCAGGACCTAATCTTGATGATGGCTCAGGAGCACGCAGACAAGAAAGCTGCCGAAAAGAAGGAAGTGGGCAAAAAGCGCAAAAGCGATGAAACAGGTGACGGTAACGATAATGATGAACTCAAGGAAATGGCCAGAGTCGAAGAGATGTACCAGAAGATGGACAAAAAAGCTGGGGTTTTCCTGCACCTGACCGGATTCCCGACGTCGAGCGATGTCACGTTCCAGGACATCAAAAGTTTGTTTATTGACGCTGGATTTAAGGTTGGATTTGTTGAATTCGACAAAGGCAAAGAGGAGGTTAGTCGCATATGTCTTATTATCCCTGTAGAGGTTAGGATGTGATCAATAATTGCAAAAAAGTTTTTCACTTCAGCATCATAAACCAAGCCTGAGTCCGATGTGGACTTTATGTGGCATTGCGGGACACAAATTAGCCGTCTCGGTCTCTCAATTCCCAGTCGAATACTTAGCAGTAGCCGTATTAAAGTATAATAGTAGTGTTACATCAGTCAGACTTTAGTGGCCTTCTGATGATATCCTGACAACAAGCTGTTATTGCTCAATAATCGTTATGCAGGATGTTACTTCAGCTATTTCGATATTCGATTATGCTTTTCTTCAATTTTTAGAAGCCTGCCCACGACCCTTGTTGGTACCATGTACCTACACATAGACTCGAATTCGTTGTTTATCGTTGATACACCGAACGCGCGCGGATGACTTATATATATATATATATATATATATATATATATAATTTAACACATAGTTTTACGCTTGCAGGCGATGGTCAGATTCGAGGAAGTCAACGGTGCCAAGTTGGCAGCTGAGAAGTTAGTTAAGGATGGGAAATTGACCATAAAGGAAATTTCGTTACATGCTAAAGTTCTCGAAGGCGATGAAGAAACGACGCAGTATCGTAAACAGGCCGAACTTAAAGCAACTCGGTTCCAAAGTAAGTGAGAAATATCTGCAGTGTAAGCAGTCCCCATTTCCTCATCCAAAAAAACTGCAAACGATTGCATTTCAATTTTGTGCAGTTCTTTACACGATGGAGCGAAGCACTGACAATATATTGTGTTGTTACCGTTTTGCAGATGACCGAAGTCACCGAAAGCGCGCGGGACAGCACCGCCAACAAGGATATCGAGGAAGCGGTGAGTTAGTTACACGTGGTGCTCAAAGCGATATTTCTTTCAGCTGTGTCAAACACCATTGCATGTTGCGCTTTCTCGTATTTACGACTTTAATGATCAGAAAATACATACGACAAGTGTGTATGTACCCCCCTCCTATTTAGTCAGTGCATATACATATATATATATATGTATATATGTATTTGGCTTGTTAGATACGATGGCCACATTCAGAATGTGTTTTCGCTAGTCCATGTTTATGTTGCCTGTCTTTCTCTCATTGTCTCTTTTACTTTGGTCGCATGATGCATGCTGCACTTATAGCTCCGATTGGATTAATTCATTCGAAAGGTAAGAAGGATGTTGGGTGCAAGCGAGATGTGATGAACAAGAACAACGCAGCCGCGTCGGCGATGTCGCCCTCCACTTGGGGTGAGATTGGTGGCTCGGGGGTCCCCCAGAATTGGTGAAAAAAAAAAGACGATTTTACCGATCAAATGACAACGATGCCCCGACATCATCTATCTGTCACTCGCCTCTCTATTTCTCAAAAACTCACCGGCACTCACTACACATCAATCATGACAACTAAGCAATATATCTCGCAGAAATGGGCTTTTGCTGACTTCTCTTAATCACCTGAATCGGTGAATTGTGCCACGTTTTAACCCAAGATCTGCTATGCAATGGTTGGTGGTGAGTGTGTCTCCAGCATTGAGACTTTGAATGGTTGAGTGAATGAGAGGAATCAAGCGGCAGAGGAGGTCGTTGACCTTTGGCGGATCGAGAAAATCGAGCCGCCGTGCTGTTCGATCGATGTCGAGAATATCGTCGAGGTGATTGTAGTCATAGTAACCAAAGGGACCGCTCTCCGTTGTGTTTGCTTGTTTCGCAGATCTGTTTTACATGTGGTGATGAGCTCAACAGGCAGAGTCACTGCGAGACAGAGAGAGAGAGAGAGAGAGAGAACAGTCAGTGAGAGAAAGAGTGAGAGTGAGTGAGGGAGGGAGGGAGAAACACAGCAACCCCCCCCCCCCAACAACAACAACCAACCAACCAACTACAACAACAACAACAACAACACCACCAACAAGATCCAATCTTCGACTCAACCCTCAGGTGTAAAGTTCAACCGCGGCGGGAGGGGAGACCGCGACGGCCGCCGAAACAACAACAACAGCTCGAGAGATGGAGAACCCAGTGAGAAACGAGCCAAGATAACAGAACCAAGTGACACCACATCAACTTCCGCAGCAGCTCCTCCAGCAGCTCCTGTCGAGCAAACTGAAAAGGCAAGCGACAAGACAGCTCCAAGCTCAAACACTCCAGCTGCAGAATGATCGACATCATCTTCACTTCACTCTCGGCTAAAAAAGACGACGGACTAAGATGTGGAGTTAAAAGAGAACGTTCTGAAGAGGTGATGGGAGTGATAGAAGCTGCTAGAGATGTGGACATATTTTGGCTTTTGATTGATTAATTGGCACGTATATACAAGCATATATGCGAATATCGATACAGGCGGTTACTCGGTGCGTTAAATGTACAGTTTGAATTGGCGGGGAGGTAAATGAATTTCGAAGCTAAAAACAGGTTGAAGGTGATTCTGTAACAATGGAAGTGACTCATTACAGTCATCCACTCACCTTGTGTCGTAGAGGAATCGTTGTTCCTGTTTCGCTGAGAAGAGAGCTAAACAAAAATTGTGTTGGGTTGAGTTGGTGGTAACTTCTTCGTGTTGAGAGGGATGGGAAGCGAGAGACAGAGAGCGAGCGAGCGGCCAGCGGCCACGTGTATGACAGAGGTATAGTTAATTGTGGAGGCCGTTGCAAAGATAAAAAATAATCGAACGCTACAGCCGAAACGGGAAAAGATTGGCCTGCGCCAATTTCACTACCATTGCTTTTTCATCCTACACCATTAATCTCTGCTGGCCTCTGCAAACTTGTTGTTCATCATGAGTAGAGCTCTGCTCTATTCTCGACACTGACAGTGTTATTAATATAATTATTACTATATTTATTATATAATATACCATTCACATTGGGGCGTTGCTTCATCTCTGATCCTTAAGGAGCAGGACCAAATTTCACTCATCAACCGCGTTTTTTGCTCGGCCGGCAACGGTGCCGGACATATGTAAATATATATAAACATAATTACCGTACAGTAAGCAGTGATGTATGTTATTAAAGGAGGTGAATTTACGCGAGTAAGCAGATAATGGATGATGGTGAAGGCAGCAACAACATAAAGGTTAAATGGGGTCGATGGATTAATAAATAGGGCAAACAATGATACTAATTTACAGCACTATGGAAGAGAGAGAGAGAGAGAAAGGAACTAGTTGATATGAGTGAAAGCGAAACGGAGAAAGATAACGAGCGAAAGGGGGTATGTTGCAATAGCAATGTAAACAGTTGTGAACAGTTCAGTCGAATGAATAAAGGGCGACAGCCATGCGTACGTGCGCGTGAGTGGCGCCTGTTGAATTGCTAAAATAAACAGATATAAAAAAATAGAAGACACCTTGTTGTCTCCAAAGGCTTCGTTTTTTTTTCGTTTTGATATGATATTATTTTCAGTAAAGGTAAAGCTTTATTTGTTTATTAAAGGAACTGCAGTTTTTACACTACTTTAGTTCTCTCACCTACCCACCCGTAGGTGACTAATTTCGATATTTTTAAAATTATTTAATAACATATGCTATATGTACGTTACATTTAACATGATTAGTAGAAGCACTCAATGTTGATATAGTGCGTCGATGCCAACTACTTTTTCTAATGAGATTTACGTTAAAGAGCTTAAAAAGAAAAAAATATTACATTACGGATATTGAGTATTTTATATATCATGGAACTTGTCAGGTGCAGTTACATTTGTGTGGTTAGTAGATATACTTTGCCCCAGTGTTCATTCAACCAAGATCGAGTAAGCATCGAATATTTGGGTGGCGCTCAAGGTTTATACTAATGAGAATATTTCATTATTAATAATCAAGGAAATAATGAATCTCCAAGAAAAATGGTGCCCTCGTGGGCAGAAGTTTTTAAAACCTATAATGTCAAGCTACTCGATTACAACCTATCGAAATGAGCGAACAGCTTTAGAAAGTGGCGGAACTCTGACAACAATTCAACCGTTTTCAACATTGCACCCGTTCGGTTACTGCAGTACTTAACGGAACGCATTAGAACTAATTTTGACAGACAGTGTTTAACAACGCGAAACCTTTCACGTGAGCATTAGTGACGGGTGAAGATTGGGCCTATTTTTCAGCGGTCAGTGAAGACAGTCTTCAGGTATGTTACTCTCCATTGATTGAGGGTGTCAGCTGTTGTTGCGCTCTCGGCCAAGAAAAAAGTCCATACGAAATGAGGTACAATTTTTGACGCATAGAGCTACCGATAGGAGACTTCGAGAAATGCAGTGCCCAGGAAGTCATGGTCGACAACAAAACTACGAGAAATTTGATGATAAAGACGACTATCTTTAGAGTTCATGGGACCTTAAACGAGTAGTTTGACGGGATGTCCGCGAGCCATTTCGTTGAGCCCCATAACATTTAGCCCACTCTGCGTGCAAATTTCTTGTGAAAGTACTTACTAATGTGTAATTCCTGATTTTAAACGAAATCATTATCACGATTTAATTTGCATGCAATATTGAAACATTTCTTATATTAAAACTGCTGTGTCATAGGTAGCACCGGATCGCAAGGATCAACAGGTCTCGCAAATCATTAAATAGCTATGGTTTTCGCTATGCCAATGGCGTCTACCCTGCACGGTTTTTATGAATGTGAGTAGGTTTTGATGCAAGTCAGCCTTTTTTTTTCACTTACGGTGGCTTTTCACCGATTGCTATTCATTTTGGGAAATAGGCCATTTTAACTGTTTCACTTCACTTGGTATAGCGGACCTGGCGATGCGGCCAAGCTCTGCATTTGCATCATCGCACGTAAATATGCTTTGGGATATACGTGTAGATGTGTCAATGTTAAAGAATTTTTCTACTTCTTAGTTTAGAAATATGTAGGCTGACAACTTAGTTCGGATTCTAAGATTTGAATCGCTTCAGTCCCATTGGGCTCACTTCACATAAGTCAAGTTCGGGTCGTATTGACCTGAAGTGATTTGTAATTGTGAACAGTATCAACATATTGGTCTCTAGATGGTCAACATATTGGTGTCTAGTCGTATGGTGTCTAGATACGAAAAAAAGTATATGCTACGGTTGAAGTGAAGGGTTTTTTCATTGTCAGGTCATTTGTGTTCAGTCGAAAAGCAAAGTCAAAAAGTAGTCAAAGTATGAAAGGCATATGTTATTTCTTCCTCGATCGTATGCCGTACGATGCGACAACCAATAAAAAGACCTACTATATATGTTAAACAGCTGTTTTATTTGTTGTTATGGTGACCCGCATTTCGTTTTAATGCATATCACCAATTAGCGACGTTTCAGCCACCCTCCTCGTTGGTGGGCCTCGCTTGTAATGACTATCTTAGCCTCCTATAATGCTAGTTGATTTCTAAAAAGCGCTCCATTAAGGTCAATCACTTCTGCGGCTCTTTCGGCGCTTCAATTTTGCCGATCGGCACTTCCTCCGACGCCCGGAAGTTAGGGAACACTTCCCATGGTGTTTTAAGGTCGAATTTGCGAAATTCCTGCGTTAACTCAAGTGGTTCCACAACCACACGTTTCACGTCGTCATCGTAACGCACTTCCACATAGCCAGAGAGTGGAAAGTCCTTTCTGCAATAGGCAATTAGCGAGCGCGGACACAAATAGAATCGACTGATTGAAATCACTTGATGATATTTTTCAATCATGATATTTCTATCCAGTTTCGTAACACGAATATCTACATTTAGTAATTGCAGTAAGACATCTTGCAAGATCTGTAAAACTTCCGGATACTCATTAAGAAGGATGGTTTAGGAAGATAGAGGGAAAAAGATTAGGTAAACGCACCTCTGAGGGTGACCCTCGAAACCGTAGTCAGTGAGGATTCGTCGTAGATCAGGATGGTTGCTGAAGAACACCCCGTACATATCCCAGATTTCGCGTTCGTACCAATTCGCCCCCTTGAAGATCTCGCATATGGAATCGATAGGAGTCAGCTCGTCGGTGTAGGTTTTCACTCGAATGCGAGAGTTGAAGTTTACTGATAGAAGATTGTAGACGATTTCGAAACTAGGAGAAATTGGTAAACGTATAGGTTGGATTAGATTAAAATTACGGTATTTTTGTAACAAGATCATGATAAATACTTCGATGTTAGTCCTTTTTCACCTCATCTTATTTTCTAATAAGAGCGAAATATTTATATTGGAGTATGCCTACTTTCATAAACGGCTAAGGCACTCATATCATATTAGGATTTTATTTTGACCGTTGGACGCGGCAGAGTAGAGGAGGCACCAGTGCATAGTTACAACTATTAATAGATTCGATTTCGTTTAAACGAAAACGATTACTAGATATGTAATCTTCATATAATTTACCTATATGCTAAAATATAATACATTTTTACTTAAAAATAGAAACCGTTTTATTAAAAATTGAAATTCAAGACGAAATCAAATATTGAAAAATATTTTAAGCACCTACCGATTTTTTCGGGAAGGAACATCGACTCCGGCGATGTCGACCAGGTTTGTAAACTGGGCCAGAGAATGATCCTTTAGGAATGACAACACCGGAATAACCCCTTCGGGAGCTATTAATAGCTCCAACTCGTCTCCAAATGTAAATTGAACCTTTTGGATATAGCGCGGGAGGCATTCAGCGCAGTATCGGCCGAAATCCTGCATGTGACGTAGACGACATCAATACGAATAGCAATAATAATAGTGAGATCAAAGCATAATAATTTAGCTCCATTATCTTGTTTTGACTTTTCGAATAGACGACTATTCTAATCGACTGCTCGAATCGTTTGTGTATTGGACGTATCAGAGTCTTATAATGGGCAAGGTACACTGTGAACTGTGCAGAAATAAGTGTACAGGCTTGCAACCTAAGTAGAAGGGTCGGGTTCATGGTGTATACCCTATAAATGTAGATACACATATGCAAGATGTAAGGTCTTTAATTATAGATCACTATTCAATCTACAGTAAACTTTCCGGGCTGACTCGCAGCCAACGTTTAACGCCCACGGAACTACTTTCGACTTTGCTTCATAAGACAGACCCCATAAATGCAAACGTGTAACGGTGAGGGTCGGACCCGTGCACCCACCTACGTATCTCCTCTTATTGCAAGGGGCTAAGGGGTGCGTCACTTCACTGGGCTCAACATAACCATCCAACCTAATCACGACAAAATCAACATACCGTCAGGTTTTCTCTTACGACAGCATTTGGCCTTCGAATAGTCGGATGATGCTCCTCTTTCGGAGATTCACCTGTGCTCATCAATCGCTTGCAGGTTTGTGCACTACCTGGCCCGGTCACTCGGCCTGACCAGGCCGCCAGTGCTGGCCGTACGGCCAGCCCGGCTCGGGCCACACGTCCCAGCATGATGTCTTGTCCTTTGCTGAAAACGAATTGATTTCGTTCTTCAAAGTTAAAACACGCACAGCACTACCAAACACCTGGCTGAGGAGAAGGTACAACAATTGTGGATCCCCTCAAATCGACCTCCTCCGTCGCCTGTGTTACGGGTAGTCCGTTCGCCCGCTCTATTTGTAAACACGACGGCGACAAGTAACAACAAACATAGTGCATTATGCAGGGTCACAACAGCAGTAGACAGGAGCCAAGCAGAAACTCACCCTTTACATACGACGAACGGTTGATTACCTGACTAGTAAGTTAATAATACGATGTATATGATAATTGTGTAGTGTTATTATGTTCGTCAACGCTGTTACTAAGCAAGCAAACTAAATTTCCTGAAATAGATCATAGTTGCGATAGGAACAGAACATAAAGCGGTGGCGCCCACCCATCATCTAATGTTGGCGCAACGATCAGTCTGAGAGAAAGGACTCTTATTCTTCTCCCGAAGACTTCTGTTAGTTGATTTGAACAAATACTGGTGCTGTTACTATGGTTATTGTCCAGTCTAATTAAATGAACCCTTATCAGATCAACCATGCTTATATAAGTACTATAGGTATTGTAGATTACTCTAAGCGTTCTTCGATGGAATTCTACTCAGTGAGGAGGATGCGCCAACCTCATTTAGTGTTAAAAATACAGATCTTCTAGGGACGATGGCACAGAAGGGTACGTATATTGTCTATAAATGACACTATTTGAAGCGAACGAAATAGAGGAGTATATTTGCTGGCAAGCAAGAGAGACTAGACTGCTAGGCCACTTATATTATTGATAACCCAACCTTGTTTGATGGCACGGATCCGGTCAGGCTGCCAAAGCAGGCTGACATCGTTTATGGATACTGCAATTAACAACTGTACGGTATTGCGTTTGTTTCGTGTAGCAGAGATAGGTTTTAGTACCGAACATAACTGCGTTTCGCGACGCAAATGGCTATGAAATTAGATTTCGTTGAAAATAAGTAACAATTAAGTGCATAGTCATAGCTTGGTTTAAAGATCTAACTTTTTATGTATTTTGCCTTCAGGTGTATATGAAAATCTATATCATATATGGTATCGTAATTGTAGTCGAAAATATAATTTTTTCCGCATTGTAGGGATGGTCAAATATGATCAGGTCTGATTCCCAAGGGTAGGCTATTTCTTCTATATATATATATATATATATATATATATATATATATATATATATATATATATAAATTCTTAAATAGTTGATTTTATCGTGATACACTAGTTGGCAGAATATTTGACTAGTTAAATTTTTATGTGAGACAAGAGCGAATCTCAAACAAGATAGATAATGAATGATAGTGAAGTGGACTTAAGTAGCTTGTGATAACAAATCACATTCTCAAAATATTGTGTAGGTGCACCCACTTTATTTGAGATTATATGTAAACAAGTAAATGTTCACTTGAAATAGAACCGACAACAAATAAGAGGGCACTTTTAAACCACCATATTATTCCAGTTTTTGGTTACATCTTTATAACATATCCAGTTGTTGTTGCTTTATTAATTCCGTGTTGTGTGCAAGCGTGTTGGGCTTCTCAAGGTAACTGTTGTAATGTAACTGTCTTGACATCACGTAATAAGACATTCATTGGATAAGGAAGACGCATGTGCATGATACTCCGTGTGTACTCAAAGTGTATACCGATAGACAGCGGTCAGCCGCTGGATTCATTTGCATATGTCACGAAGTTTGTGGTATCTATCAGTGCTTGTCTATTTTTTTTTATAGAGAAGAGAGCATCGGTAACAGAATGAGTATGAAATGGAAACGCGAATTAGATCAAGAGGTTCCAGATGACGATTGGCTTCCCCCACGAAAGATACCAACGCAGAATCTACTCTGCCGCCTTCTTCAACGTGAAACGTATCCTTCGAAGTGAGTGCACGTAGTTACAATTCGGCATTCTCCCGAAGTGTTCATTAAACCAATTCATTGATATTGTTCATTTTGTTCCATATTCGCCAGGACAGGCGGGCACTATTCTAATACTGGAATAACACACTGTTGATAATCTCCCAACCGTCGATTCTTCAACGAAAACAAGTAGATAATGAACAGCTTAGTTGTATAAAGAATTAGGGGGTTGTCTTACATTTGACGTCTGGGCCGAAGTTGTAAATAAATATATGACTGTGTCCACGTTTAGTGGAGAGTTATGTATGACACGCTATTTTTCATGGAGCACAAAATGCCTATGAAGATTTCTAAGCTAGTCTCTGCGCTTGTGGTTCGTAGTATTACAACTTCATAAAATAGTCAGTGTTATCGTAACTAAATATTTATGTTATATTCTGAAGTTGAGGCACTTGATCAGAAAGTGACTGGGAAATACGGTACACTTTATGAACCGATATCCACTCATAGAGAACAGTCGAACTTATTTATATTTCTGTATTGGAGAAAATCTTGAAAAGGTCTTATCTTTGTCGGACTTAGTCAGATGCCGACTGATATCTCATTTAGTCACTCCTCCCCACCTGCTATTATCTTTCAAAACGATGTATGTACACAAATGATGCAGTGTTCCATTTAATCGGCGAGATACGTAATAACATAACTTAATAAAAGTATTTCTTTGATTAAGTTGTATCGGAGAAGATTTTTTTAGGTCCAAGCAGGAAGAGTTGAACATGTTTTATCATCTACTTATTTTGGTATTTAATTTATATTTCAGACAGAACGTGAACAGTTCATTAATATCGAGGCAACTGCACCAGAATGTGGTACCACGATACACCATCATGGCTGTCGATAAGCCATCCGTGTTTCTCAAGAAGTTCTCCCCTGATGGAAAATACCTATTTGCTTTTTCTTCGGACCAGATGTGCATTCAGATATTCAAGTATCTGGTTAGTTAATTGTTTGTTTATCAGGTTGTTAAACGTAAACCAAAACGGATAATATGTATATCTATAGAATTACCTGTTTCACCTGGTCCCAATCTTCAATTACATCTCTGTTCATGTCTATTTTTGTTGACATTGGGATAATTGTGGTTTCGTTTTATAAAAATTTCTCCGCAGGGTCCGCAAGGTGCAGCTTCGCTTATCTACAACCTCCCTGGGGAGTTCACCTACGATCCAGCAGTGAGCCACCAGGCTTTCGAGAAATGCTTCAAGCGAATTCATAACGTGGTTGTTATCAACGATGCTTCGGAACAGCTGAATCGAGAGTGTTCAGTTTTCACAGATGATGGAAAGTACGTTCGAAGTATTATTGAATGTATATAGAAATACATGCAGTTATTAAAAGTCACATTCTCAAAATGCTCCCTTTTTCTATCGTCATCGTTAAACGGGCAGTGTCCCTAAAGCATTTACATGTGGTTGTCTTCTCTAGTACTAGAGACAAATATTCAGAAGTCAAACGTACAATACGAACAGATCAAATGGCTACTTTTTAATAATGGATTTCAGCATACAGTGAGACGTATTCATCATGATTGTTAGCGCTAGACAGGTTACCAGGTGCCCATGGGTCCACTAACAATTGAATTGTACAGCTACTAGTATTAGAAGCAGCACTCTTTCTTTTGCAGGTTTCTTATTGTCGCCTCGTCGTGTTACCCCTCAGCAGATCCGACGGAACCGCAGCTTTACCTTTCGAATGAATCGTTGGCGGCGAACGGCCATGCGCCATACGAAGACTATGCCTTCCATCTTGTTGACATCGAACGGGGCAAAGTGTGCGATCGTCTGCAGTTTCGCGTCGATCGAATTCTACTGACGCACAACTATGGCATCTATTTATTTAATCGCACATTAGCAATTCTCTCACTGCAGCATCAAACCATCCACGTGTACGAGGTTACGCCTGAGGGCACGTTTGATAAGCGACACGAAATCGGCCGTTTTTGCTTCCCCGACGATGAGCTTGTGTCAGCTGTAGAACCCGTGCTCGATGAAGAGGGCGTTCCGTATCCTCCACGAGCGGAAGCTTGCATAGCATCCCTCAAGCACCGTCTCCTCGCTCTGCTGTACCGAAAATGTGAAGGGGATCCCCAGCAGATAAAGGAGTTTTGTCAACTATTCGGGGCAATCCAACAGCTAAAAATGGTTAAGATGCAATTACTGGACGAGGATCACCTACTGATTAAATACACAAAGGAAAAAGCCCTACTCAATCGGTCACAGGATGCAAGTGGACCATCGATGTTCGCTGTTTATCGAATTTCGACAGCAGAAGTTCTTAACGTCTACAAAAACACATCGGAAGAATTACTTGCCCTAGTGGATAACTTCTGCGAATATTTTCGCAATCTGCCACAGGGCTGCAGCCCATCAAATAATGTCCACTCGAAGCTGTTACAGCAACGATTTAAGCAAACAATCCTGCACGCCCGCTTTGGGGGCCAGCAAGAGATGGTTAAGCGACTTTTAAGCCAGTTACCTGTTTCGTGCCAGAGCTTTAGCGCGAGTCCGTACCTTGACCTCGCCCTATTCTCCTATGACGATAAATGGGTTTCGATGTTCGAGCGACCAAAAGCCTCAGGAGAATACCCGATCAAATTCTATAACAGAGATTCGGGCTTGCTCAGGTAAGCGACATCCTTTATCCTATAATAGGTACATATGACAGTTCCGTGTTCCATACTATTAAAATCTTGGGAAAGTTATTTCGATTTTTCAACTCTAGATTCGCAGGAGAATAATGAGATAGTTCGTCATCGATCTGAACAATCAAGACATGAATATTTTCTTGTTCATTCCAAGCTTGCGTAACTGTGAATAAACGGTCGCTTCGTCAACCTTAAGGTCTTCTTCTAGTTCTCGAATGGTAATTGTCGGTATTTCCGAACCTTGACACGGATGATGTCGTCGTCAATCAGGGAAGACCTCTCAGATATTGGCACGTCGTCCAAGTTGAAATCTCTCTGATGAGATTTTTTTAAATCACGCACGTTCATTGCTTCAGAGCATGCCCGCCGTACCCGCCGGTGATATTTCAAAACGTTTCCGCAGCAGTGCTACGATGTTATGATGATTGTGCAGTTCTTCACGACTCATCTCGATACAGTTCTTAAGGCTAAATAAAGCATTACCGAACGAAACTGACTGTTCGAAATTACGCAGCGTGGTCTGTATTTTGTATATCAACCAATCCTTCTCTCAAACAATCTTGTCATCAACATCAACTAATACAAACCTTTCGAATTGGAAAATTACGTTCCAGTGATTAACCTACCTAGTCCCAATGTGTTCATGGATTTATGGGATGATTGCAAACGTGAACTTATTAGAATAATATTATATATACAAGAAAAAAAATGTCTCTTACTGTTATCACCCCCACCCTGTTATGGTCTACCTACGTTTCATGGCAGCCTTATTGAGCGTCAAATGTGAACGTTTTTCCTTCCAGATTCTCAATGGGCTCTGCTTCATAGCTTTGGTAAATCCATTGAGTAGTACATTCTACCCTTCAACATTGTACCGCATGCTTGTTTTAATGATGTTTTTTTTCCTACCTCTGTGCATTCTGCTGCACACTTCCTCTCTCAATGTGTAGATATAAGATGCACACAGGATTACAGAACATTCCTTCGGGACAGCGATTGAGTGGCAAACGATTGGCTGCGTTCACGTTTCATCCTCGAGATCCATTCGTCATATCGGTGCAAAGGGCCAACGGCGACTACATTGTCAACTTTCATGTTCCGAATGATAACCACCACGTTGGATGGCGACAAGAAGAACATGACAACAACGGTCTACCTGCGATATTACTATGAATTATGAATGAATAACATAATAATATACCTATCGTGTCAGTTGACACTTCTCATATCACCTCATATTGTTCATGTAGATGAAGACAAAAAAAATGCCATAGTGAAGATGATCATAGGACGACGTTGGTATTATATCGTTGTCCGTGGAAGAGGCTAATGTAAAGGAACAAACAACTTTATGAATCCTCTCCCGTGGTCTTCCCCCGCCGTAGAGCCGCCCTCGTAGCGATGACCTTAACTCGTAATTTAGGTTCCATTACGAATCCGGCATTTACCTAAGCACACACGGCCTGGTGCACTAATTGTACTTTAGGAGGAGAATCATCGTACAGGTCCTAACGTGCACCACGTATTTGATATGGCTCAGACTACGTTCGCAGTACGAGCGTTTAAATTTACGCACATAATCTATGTAACAATACTTTCTAGGAGGATGTATTTGGCAACATTGTATATGAATGTCAACTTTTTATTTGTAATTCATGTGCAATTTTGTGTTTACACTGTATATCAGAAACTTCCATCAAATGGTTGCAACATTATGTCGGTATTGTTAAGGTCAATGTGTTAGTGATAGAATCTGCCGATGGCGTCCCATGAAGGTTCATCGCTTTGAAAGAACCGTACGTGAACGCATTAAAACTCTGTACATGCGTCCCTAGAAAGACGTGAGAATTTGCTGAGTATTATTATGAATCGTTTTTTTTATAAACGTTGTATAGTCTACAGATCTTGGAACTGATGACGGTCGAGTTTCAGCCGTACCTTTGGATGCTGTGTACCATTTTTACAACGCAGACAATTATTGGAAAATTTTTCTCTTACTACCGGGTCATTTTGAACGGGTATATGCACCAACCGAAATAGTTATAAATGGTGTGATAGCGAAAATCGATGTGCATTAGTCAACACTTGTTAGTCATGTATATCTTTGGAATACTTAATGTCAAAGAAGTGACTGTTGTCAATGATACTACTGTGAATGTAAACTAATGCTAAGTAACTCACGGTAACTAGACGTTTAATTAGCGACAACAGTTCTTAGTAGAATATCGAAAACATTGATCATTGATTGATTGATTGTTAAAATGTAGGAGACAAAGAAGAAGCATACCTAACCTAAATTTCGTTATATATAAATATATATTCGCATAGTGTATCCGCTATTTCGTATAGTAAATATACGAGAAAAATATGTTTCGTTTTCTTGAGATCCTTGTAGATACTAAAGTGACACACCCTGTATCCCATAATTTATGTACAAAGTGCTCAGAGCGTATGTGAGTCATTAGAGAAGAAGAATGTATCTTTATTTTATTCGAATATTAGAAAAACAATGTTCAATATACTGCGGACGTGATACAATTTAGAGAAAAGCGTTACTGCTAAAACACCGCTGAAAGGAAGAACAATGGTATTGCACTATATGCATTGACATTAGGCGGCTTCATTTATATTTTAATTTTAACATGACAAATAAACTATTTAATCAGGCCAAACGTGGCCGGGAATTTGCAAGAGGACACTGTGAAAGAGAAAAGTAACTTCACATTGATCCATTCGAATAATAAACGCTTATTATACGTTGTTTATTGATACTAGTTCGCGTCTTTTCTTTTTGTCATATCAAGAAGTTTGAAGTTAACAATCATATCTTAATGACCTTTGAGGCCCACGGTGTCGTGCTGTTTGAGGGTAACGACTATGACGGTATTTTATTCTTTTTTTCCCAAAACATAACACAGGCACACTCCAGTCGGACATTTCCATTCATTTATCAGTAACAAAAATCGCATTTCGTTTGGAGCTGATCCCGAAGCATTTCTATATCAGACATTTGTTGGTGCTTGTCCGCATGTAGACATGTAACAGAACTATCGAAAGGAAGCAGTTGTACATCAGAAACGACAAAACTGGCAGCAAGACAAATTCGTTCTTTACTTGAAGTAAAGAGATACTGGCCACAGCTGTAGCAACAAGCACCAGTAAACAGTTTATGATTATTTCTTAAACTGTTGTCAAAAATTATAGCTGTGGTTGGCTCATTCATTGGGCATTGGCAATTGCTATAGTAGAGCCAATTTGCACCACCAGCAATAGTGGTTCAATAGATACCTTGGGACACTAAAGATGGTAAGTAAGGTTTCTCAATACCGAATTACTATAGCAGCCTCTGCTGCTTCCCAAATTGCTTACATATTAGCAGATACGAATTAAAAAATAGCTGCGCAGATCGCTTTCGTTGAAGTTCAAATTCTCGAAATTGACGGATGACCTTTCGCATGGCTCCGATACATAGCTCGCTCCTCCACTTCTGGAGCCATCTTTTCACACTCTAAAATAGCCACTAGAAAATCCAAAATGAAGCTTTGATCAAGTGAAGTATAAAATACGCATGTATATCGAAGTCGCCCATCCAAATACTCGAGTATCTGAAAGAGCGAGGAAATCCTACAAGCATTAAATGAGGCATGGATCATGTATCGTATCAATCAAAAGTGATTTTAACTTCTGGGAACGGATTGTATCGCGTAATAACTAATCTACTAATCAAAACTTGTGAGTTGCAGGAATTACATTGCACATATTTGAAAAGGTATTCCTCGTAGAGTCGTGAATATATTGATCTGTAGCATTGCGAAACTGGTGCTTTTGTTTTCAGCGTTTTGTCAAGATTTTTCAGATCGCTTGTAGTCATTTCTGTCAACCTCTAAGTTTTATTTATCAATTAGCAAGAGAACAACTGCACTATTTGGAACTAATATTTTATATACAAATGACATTGATCACTATATATACACACAGTTAGCGAAATTAACCTACACCAATATTGTTGTGTAGTCTCATACTCCGAGGCTTTTTCGAGAATCCACATGAGTCGCGATCCTCTTGGTAACACAATCCAGCTTCTGTTCTGCTTTCTGTACCATACGCCGTATGAAATCCACGTAAAAATTATCGATTCCCTCATAGGCTTTTCCCTTTTGACGTAGCTCGGCAACCTTCTGACGAAGTGCCTCCCTTTCAGCGTTTTTGGTCTTCAAAGTACTGAGTAATGGAGTTTGCGGCATAGTCTCATCTTTATAGTCCTTTACTTTCATTTGATGAAGCTCGATTTGGCTGCTGAGCTTGTTTAGAGTCTCCTCCAATTTTTGGAGATCAACGTCCTTCAATAGAAGCAGATCATGCCGAATCTCCTTTACCTCACTCTCGATTAGATTTAGCTCTTCCTTGAGCTGATGCGTACGAAGAAGCTGGATAGCAATCAATGACGCGGTCACCTTGTTATCCTGTGACCTAAGTAGCGGTTCATGGGATTGCATGCGCTGCTCGATTTGTGCAAGCCGATCGAGATCTCGTTGTGCTGTCGAGGGAAGCAGATTGAACAGAAATGGCGAAAATTCATCGCCCGATTGACTCGTATTAAGTTGCGTTGTCGCTCTCCATGTCGCGTTGTTAGCCATTTTCGTCAAGTGTCCGGCAAACGCATGAAAAGTGACTCTTGATTAGGTTGGCACCGATTCTCTCGAGTGATTCCCACAAAGCTTTAAAAAACAAGACAAGAAGGACATTTGTCTCGGTGTTAATAATTTTCTTACGGGACCTTTATTAATATCAATACCGTTTTCGTATTGGACAGAATTCAGAATAATTTAATTAATGTTAATTAGGTTAACTTTAAAAAATTCGTCGGGGCGTGAATAAACTCCAGCAGAATCCAGTCAAACAAAATTGTGTGAACTCTTTTATTAGATATTATTTCCTTTAGAGAGGTGCGCAACGATTATAGGCTGTATGAATACAGTGCAATTGGGTCCCAACATCTGTTCCCTAAAATACATATATATATATCACATTTATTTAATTCATTCAAATCAAAACAGTTCTGTATAAGAAAAAAATAGTGCTGAAAAATTGAATGATAAATAGGGAATTAGCGACCTACCGAGGCGGTGCAGAGGACTGAATCACGACGAATGGTAATGGTTGCGGCCAAGTCTATTCAGAATATACTAATCTCAATATTAACGATATCAAATGAACAAAAACAGATATCTGGACGAGCAACGATTGTCAGTTAGCACGGCTAGAAACACACCAACGACTGCTGTTGGCGGTTCTGTAGATGAATCAGCTGATGATGAGAGAGGGCAGATTTGAATGACCCAGGCGGCGGGATGTTGAGCGGAGAACTCAAAGTGTTGAAGACAAAATGTATTATCCAACTATTAGTGGTTTTAGTTACGTCAGTGGTTGAGATAGGAGTTTCAACACTCTGTTTGTTTTACAATTATACTTGCCATGGCCTTCATAGCGCGACTTTTTTAGGTAATGTTATATGGTTACATTACACCCTATCGTAATGCATAGTTTTATTAATATTTCGTTATTGGTTTACTTTATTTTTTATTTGATCTATTTTCTATATCTGTGTTGTATGTCTAACTATAGAGTCAAAATTGTGTCCTCGGGGTAATTGGTGCGTTTGTTTTTTTCCTAAAAACGTTTATTTTGGTTTAGGGAACTGTTGGTGGTGACGAGAGCTGCTCCCAGACCTCACTGTCGCACCATATATATCCTATATATCTGGTACGCCAATAACCGCATTAAAATATATAAGAACCTTGGCGCTTAAAAAAATAGTTTTGAAAATTCAAGCGACGCAGATAAAAGTTTTACAAAGAGTCAATCGCCTCCTTACTCACCCTCTCCCCAACGTGATCATGAATTATAGTAAAGCCTAAGACACAGAATAAATTCAGAAATAGTTTTTACCATTCTAGCACTTCATAGCAGGTTGGGTTAAACCTTTATTTGATCAGACTAGTTGTTAACTACTGCTGCGATTCCCGATTCAGTTTTGCTTCATTGTCCGTAAATCAGTCGAACTAGTGGGTGATGGCGGGAGACGTACATTAGACACGGTAGGTATTGCAATGAACACACATCTATTAGTGAATTATCTATAATTGTATTTCTCGTTTATTATTTTTATTATTATTATTACATAATGACGAATGTCTGTAGACATCAGGATGATAATTGACATCTTCCCATCCATTCATCCATCTAAGTCTATAGCGAATCTATGTTCCTTCCATCTCTTTCCTCGTCCATCCTTCTGAGTGTATTCTGTATTTGTGTATTTTTCTGTGTATTTGTATCTTTGCCCTTCATCGACGTAGTATTAGATTCGATTAGCGTGTAAACGAATATTGCTGGTTGTTGTAACTGGTGTTGATGTCGTCGTTATAACTATGCTGGGGAGTGCGCGGACATCGCATGCCTGTTCCGAAATCCCATCATGTAATTTCGAGTGCTGTTGCTATTGTATCTCACAGCATTAACGGACTGACTTCATTATTGTTCGATGCGTATACGCGGCATGGTCACCATTTGATACACGAACATACACACCATGTTTTTGCAGTTGTTGTCAATTCATACGCTTGTTAGAACTGTTGCCCTGCCGAGAGGGAGACCCGTGTTTACTGTCGTATGATATGGCTTATATGAGAGTCATGATATCACGAGGCTAGCGCCCAGATGACGAAACATCATTTTTTTTTATTTCATTAATCAGTCGGTGCATTATACAAACACTGGCAGATGCGACATAATATTATTGATCAACCCATTAGTTTGGGTTAGATTTTTTCAAGTATCCGTTTGAGACCACTTCATTGGACTCTAAATTTAATAAAATTGAGCGATTTCGACTGTCGGATACTAAATTTACCCAACTAGTTTATGCCCTTGAAATATAGTAAAACAGTGCTTCAAATTTTGTTCAAGTTTGCGGCTTTATATATCCATGTGTTCCGCTATTCAATTATCGTGTGTAGCTCGCTTTAACCTGAGCTACTCGATTCTTAGGTAACTCCTTCCCTAATGTCGTACCATAACAGCTGGATATGCAGCAAAGCGATTTTTCTATTGCGTATTTAGATGATGACTTAATCATCGATTACACTTGAAGTCTTACACTTCAAGTGAAAAAGAACTATTCATATGTTTTGCAAGACGCGCGATTTGTTCTTCAATTGAATATTTTACCAATATAATCGATAGCTTTTTTCCCACTCAATGGAGATGTACACTGTGTACAAATGTATATCCCTCCATTTTTCCAAAATTCTATAATTGACCTGAGTTCGTTATTATTTTCCGCAGCATCAAAATAATGATCATTTCTTGTGTAGTTTCCTATCGTAAAATAATTTTCAGATAGAAAATCAGTGTTTCCCTTCTACGATTTTCTTCAGTGTCTCATCAGAATTTCGAGGAACATTCCACGGACTCCGGAACTATATTCATTGTGTCTACGCTAGCTGTTTCGCTTTCTTCCATTTTCGCATAAACCGGGGCTAAAACCCTATGTGATTGGCCTTCTTCAGTTTAGACTACATATTTACGAAATACCCACCACAAGGGAAATCTTACGGGACTGACTTACTAAACCATACCGACGATGAATGTCGGGATAAAAGTCGCTTTCTGTGATCTACTGGAAAATCTATGCTATCATTATTACAGTACACACACATTGTTTATCTATTCTATATGTTCACTAATACTAGAGCGTATGTGTGATATTAGTCTTATTGTTGTTGTTGCAAAAAGAGAAGAATCTGTCAATTACATTGTAATAATCATTGACGAATGCGAGAACTGTCAGTCATTCTCTCCACAATACACAATAGGAAAATGAAATATGGAGGAATGTTGAAAGGGTGAGCACAATAGGGCGATTCAAAATTGCATTAACTTCTACCTCTATATTGTTATTTATTATAATGGCGATAATATTACAATTGTGCAACAAATCGCCAATAAAATGAGATCACATTGCTTGTGTGGTTTCTCGTATTTTCTTATATCTGAGCAAAATTTCTGTCTTGAAAGCAGTCAAGGATACTGCCAAACTTGTGCCAGCCTGCATGTCCAATCCAATCCGTTAATTTGCGATGCGTGTAACTATGGATATAATTGCATATTTCTGTCGAGGGATTGCATGTCATTTTGAATTGAACCAGGTGTAATTCAAGTTTAATAGCGCATATGCGAAGGTTATTGTTGTCATACTGATCTATCCTTACTTATTGTATTTTGATTACAGAAATCTCTGCTGCCCGTATATTCACTCATTACCATTAATTCGTACGAATGTGCACAAATTGTAATGATCGAGTGGTGCTTCTTGTGACACACAATTTGCCACATTCGTCATTTGATTGGCGATTGATTGCAAAAGGCAAAGTTTGATGATATCTGATAATGTCGATCATTCTTCGTGATTCATAATACGTGTATATCTTAATTATTGTTATTAACAATACCATTATCATCATAATAATTAAATAGTTATTTTGTGTTGTGGTTCGTCTTTCTCGCACAGATGGTGATGCACAAAGCACAAAAAAAAACAATTCGAGCCACATCAGGTCGCCCATCATACAAAGGTGGATGACGGGGCTTTTGATTGGATTTGTCTACCAATCATAAATAATCCATCACTATAAATTTCACCAGTATAGTTTCACAATAATTGTTTTTTTTAATCATATTATTTTATTCATTAGTATTGTCATCACCATGGTTATGGCAACGAGTGCTATCTGCGAGTGTTGGCATATGGTTATTTCAGTCGCATCAGGGAATTTGCCCACGCCATAATAATAATATTTATATATAATAGTAACACAATCGTAATTATAACTTTAGATCTGCATGAGAAGCTTGAGCTACCGAACAGTCTTATAATGACAAATGGCTATCACCAATCATCATTCAACAACAGCCGCGTAACTGGGTCAGAAAAGAAGAGATAATTGCTACTTCACGCAGAATGTGAATGTATTGACGTGTGTCTGAAAATGCAATGCTTTAAATTGAAAAAAAACTAAAAAAAAACTTTATTGATACTATAGATTCGTATTTTTTTATAATCAGCTCGGTGCGACAATTCGGAACCGATGTTAGGTAATGCTCGTGTTCTGATTGAGTGAGGCCCATGACACAGATGTATATGCCACAAAGAAACAAGTTACAAGCAATAAATAATATAGTAATGCATGCATGTTTGTATTCGATTGTGTATTATATCTGAAGCTATCAATCACAATGGATCGCGAGTTAGTTGGGATGGCTATAGTGATAGCCACGTTGCTTTGATCGGCCGACTATATAGTTTAGACTGAAGATTAGACCTACTGACCAAGTAGATATATTTGCACTTGGCAGTTACAGCTGTTCATCTGCCAATCGCTAAAAATGGATACATTTTTATATATTCACGCAAGTCCGCACTAAATCCACGAAGGAGGATGGTGATTTTTCACTTTGTTTAGTTAGAATTTTGTTTTTATTTTGGCTAATGTATCAAAAAATATCCTTAGTCATGTCTGGTATTCGAAAGGTGCATTCGAAGTTTGGGTTCTCAACACAATAAAAAGACTGGAATGGTAAGAAATAATTTCAGTAACGAGAACTAGATTTTGACTGATGTTGCGTTGGTTGGTCGACTTTACTGAGACTGGGTGCACATATCAGCTCGAAATGATAACGAACTTTAGTCATCCCAAATAGGTAAGTAAATAAAAGATAAAAAGAGCCAAATTTAGCAAATAGGCAGTGGAATCTCAATGCGTGCACGTATGGCACAGGTACACAGATTTGACGTGTATTTACCCATATAAAAAAAGGAAAAATATATATTCGTCTATATGTGTATAATGGATTATCTAGGGCAAATTCCCCTTCGCGACAGCTATGGTCATCACCGACCAACAGGCAGACAGCTAATTATTGTAGTAGCCACAATAAGCTAATAATACCTGTGTTGTGTACCTCTTTGGACTTCCGCTTCTGCTATATTCTCGTCAGTTTTTTTAAAACTATTTTGCTTTATTTAATCGTATCTTGCGGAAGTCCAATCAACAGAAGTGCTTAATGAGTCTTTCGTTAATTATTTTTTTACATTTTTGCTTCTTTGTAACAGCTCCCATTCTTCCCATAAGGGCGCAGGACGCCAAGTTTTATCACATGCGAGTACGGAGCTGTCTCCTTCGTAGATTATTATTATTATTATTATCGTCGTCATTATTATCCATTTGTGTATTCCGCGAACTCTTCTTGATGTCCGATCTATTTCAGCTCTTTGCAAAAAAATTGACGAAGATCTTTGTCGGGGGTTATCTTTGCAAGACATTATCATGCCTATACAGCGCATGCAATGCTAAGACAATTACTGTGATATTCGTGCTGCTGTTACGGTTTGACTTTTCCCCGTTGTGTTTTTTCATGTTGCGTCACGTGTGAGTCGAACTATGTCTACCACAGCTCATCCACAAAAGACTTTACATACAATATTTGAGATAAAGTATTGACGACGTTCATATGTTTAGAATCGTGTCATTGATAGGTCTCTATAGAATTCTGTCTTCTATAAATCTGTCTTCCGAATGGAAGTATAGATTCTGTCCCACGTCTCTCTCACCAGTCGGCTCTCAAATGGATACATGAATTTGTAATACAATACCCATCTCAGCATTCGCTGACTTTTGATGCGGCAACCGGCTTGTTAGCGGCCCATTTACGCTCCTCTCCTACTCGCTCGAAGCAGTCCAACATGAACACGAACTGAAAAAATAATGTTACATTACGGTTAGTTGAGAAAATCTAGTGCACGCCCTTGTTTCCCTGTATATTACGTTTAAGGCACCCAATAAATGAATTACCATCTCACTCGAGTGGTACAAGTAGTAAAATTGATCCACCAATCGATTAGTGGCAACTGAGAAATTTGAACAGAGCGTGCTGACAACAACAACACCAACAATATGATTTAGAAACGTGAGTTAGTTAGTTGGTCCGAGGGCCTACGAATCAATGTACAGCATGCATACACAACAGCAGCAACACTCACGTAAGGCGTGAAGATCCTAATGAGTCGTGGCTTCTTATCGGGTCTAGCATATTCAAAGTGAAATGCCATGCCTTCTTCGTCAGTCTCCCAGGACGAAATGTTTTCCCACTCGAACTCAATGACCTGGTTCTGTCATAAATAAATATACAACAATCAAAATATCTTAAAATCCATTAGTATTGGCAAGAATATATTCCAGAAGAGTTGTTCCAAGCAGTTCCTGATCTATTTAGATATTTATTCGGTATTCATTCGTTCATTCATCTGGAGCTTACTGCATTGGAACAACATAACGCGATCACATTTTATGCAGGAATATATAGCAAGTTTTGCTTGAGGTGAGATTTCTAAATGTCAAAAGCACCGCCTAAAGTTTAGGCCCGTGATGAGGTGAAAATTATTTAAAATTAGTACGAAACTATATATATATATATATACGTCAAAGAAGGGTGAGGGTTACTGTACAAAATGTACAGTTCTGTGTTTTCGGTCTCAATGTCTTGAGACCTTACATTGCATGTAATGACCTTAAGGTGGGTTTTTACCTGAAGTGACCCATCTTCAGCACACGCTTGGAGTTTGAAGTTAGCTTTTCCCACAGAGGCGACAACGTGCCCTTCCTTGCGCGCGTCACAGGCGCAATGAGGAAATGACACTTCACCATAGCCCTCTAGAGTCCGAGCGAGCGCCAGGTACTCGTCTTGACGAGATGGCGAGTCCTACAAAAAATGGTATAAATATAAAAACTATAAATTGTATAGACTCATTAAAATAAGTTAAACAGAGAGAGAGAGAGAGAGAGCTAGATAAAATAATGATAATGATTATTTTTAATAAGACACCCGATTGCATGACAACGATGCCTATAGTCTCCAATGCTACGTAAATGGATTTAAACTCTCACAGAAAACTGAACTTATGAGCACTATTTAATTTAGGTCTATTTAAAATTAGCTTTTTAATTTATTTTATCTACGTTCCCTATACGCTAACTACATTTGTGCAACCGATCTTCCAGCAGACGTTATGTTAATACTCCGAGAAAATAACAAGTCACATCCTAGGACCCAAATGAGATTCTAAAGTATCACATCATTGTCATCGTTGATTCGTGTTTTAAGCCCGGATTCGTTATTGTTCCTCCCCTGAGAGGTACTTAATTCAATCCTTCTAAAACGCGATGCCGAGGCCTGCCACAAAAGAAGGACCAAGAGACAACTCAGGGAAGGTCAACTATGGAAAAAAATAGGGTCCTTCCAAGGTTCGATTATTCCGAGATTTTTTGCAGGCAGCACAATGAAGAGCAATATCTACGCTTGTGGAAGATGACTCATCCAGATGGAAGCGAATGTTCGTCAAAATTCATTTTGTTAGCCTTTCAGTCTAAATAGTTCTACTACAATTGATACTACTACTTCTACTATTGATTTTTATTTTGCCATTTTCACTCCTTATTTAGACCTGGAACACAGAGGCCATCTGGAATTTTCTCAAGAATAAATGACTCAGGAAATATACATATATCAGGTATGATAGCGAAATATGTTACTATTAAATACCTGAAGAGCTTTGAGCTGGTACAGTTGATTTCCCGGTTTGATTTGGCCTTTGTTGACATCGTCAACGGCTTGCCAAAACAGCCAACTGCGCGCAGTGTCCAAATTCTCCGCTAGTCGAACCTCGAGCTCAAGGGAGAACAACCATTTTCGTACGACTAGACAAGTTGCTGTTGCGGTACTGTATTTCAATTAGGCCGTAGAAAAAATAAAATATGTATTAAAAATAAAAGCCACCATACGCTTCATTTTTCTACAGACTTGAGATTAAGCTAAAAAGCATGCGTTTCAGCATAAAGACATTTCTTCCATGTTTAATCATAGGTATATATATATATATATTAGATACACACCTGTAATTTTGTATGTACAAGTTGTATGGGAATTCCGATGAAAGCAGTTTACGCTCGAAGCCGAATTCAACAATCTCGAATAGGGCGAAATACTTGGCGACGTCTATCGACACACCGGCTTTGGCCATGACGGCATCATACACCTCCGTTGACTGGGAGTTTTTTCGTACCGAAACCACAACAGTTGTACGATCTGGAAGTAGGACCTGTACCAAATGGAATCGAAGGATCATAAAAAGAGAGCAGGAAATAATTTCTGAGCGCGGTTTAATTAACTCCAAGAGAAAAGGCCACAGACAGAGGGAAAGGGCTGCGAGGCAGACAACAAAAATAGATTTTACGACAAAACCTAGATTTATGCAGATGTAACCGTACAAAAATAATGACAATTGACATCATTACCATTATATCTTTATCAGGACACTCCATAAATGTAATCCTCATAAGTGTTCCCTGCTAGCATGAGATCAAATTTACATCATCAAACTTCCCACGATTATGTATTTTAAATCGGACTACACGTGTTATATAAAAAAGGACTCGAACTGGGGCTCTCACCAATTCGGGTCGTGTGATGTAAAGGCTTATTACCATTTTTAATCATTGCCATTCTCACAAAATAAATACTAGAGAAAGGGTACAAGGTAATTTTTCTAGTGTATTTTTCCTTTTATATCTAATAATAATATGTGGATGAATACAGCAAACGCAGAATAACCAGCGTCCTAAAGGTAGACAACCAAAGATACCATGTGACGTACTAAGATAACGAAACCCTACTGTGTTGCGTGACTATTGTAAGAAGTACCAATATACATAAATGTATATATATGATTATGGGTCGGAGAAAAAAATGACTGAATGTTCTATTGTCTGCGGTGAGTTCATTCGTTCAGTACCTTGACGTCAACATTGCACGCACTGGCTCCGTTTTCATCATCATCAGTTAGGAAGTCCTGAACAATATCGTGCTCAGCGATCACCCGAACTGCGCACACCTAGTGAAACGAATTCAGAACAAGAGGAAATCGCAAACGCGAAGCAACTATTAAAACTCATACAACCGGCATACCCTCCATTGTATTCTATTTGATATATGGTAATGTATCATCTCAGCACATTGTGGGAGTGGTCGGGTACGCAAACGTAACCTATTTCGTTTGAAGCAGCGGCAGCAGCATGAGACCATTTGGGCATGCCCAGTTTTCGAGTTGACCAACTGTTCGAAGCCAACACAATTAGATGATCTGTCCAACTTGGAAGGATAGCCAATCATACAAATGAACGAATGCTATCGTTTCGTCCAAACATACTGTAGTTCCAACTGGTATAATGAAATTTCTGTGAATGATTTTCTGTCATTTTAATTTGAGGACACATCGAAGTATTTTTTCCCTTCAGTAGTTGAGTCGGTGAAGAGAGACGAACCTTTTCGAGGTACTGTTCGAGTCCACGCCGCCGTGAATCTAGCTGTTGGTCAGACAATGCGAAAGGCCATTTTCCAGGTAATTTAGGGAAAGCGAAGTCGGGAAATTCCCGTTTGAGACTTGCGTGAAGATTCGCAAACTCACGATACCGTCGTGAGCAAAGGTGACGGCCTGCCATATAGATGTTGTACACCTGCATAATGGAAGCATAAACATATAAGAAACACTCGCCACATATTCAGGTAAAACGAGCACATCGCAGCAGTTCTATCATATTTCATCAGCGTATCTTATATTATAAGCAACACACATATATAATTAAAGTGGATCATACGTATGTGTTATTATAATAATAATAATAATAATAATCTATGTTCTATATAATGGAATATTCTTCCATAACAAAGAGAGAATTAGAAAAAAAGATCACGTTCATTCGTTGATCCGGGCCAAACGAGCAAAGTAAGCTTCTAATTGTATAAAATTAAGTTAGCTCTGAAATTCTTAGACTCATTTTCGTTATTAGTTAATCACTGTCACCCAACGAGTGCGCCTACGAAGTGCGTCTGCTCACCACACCAAACAGCGGCAACACGATATTGAGTGCGCGGACGCGACGGATTAAATCTGACAGAGCAAAACCGAACGCTCTGCTATGTTGAGAAACGCATAAAGGAATAGACACAACAAAATTGAAAGGGAAAGAAAACAGCAACTTATTGAACGGATGAGGAGAAGAACTCTGATCGCAGTGAGAAGAGAGGCACATGAGTGGATTTGGGTGGGAGCAAGCCCCACACTAAGCCCCATGTGCGGTAAGGCATTTCCAAGTTTGTCCTCTGTAAAAAAAGCCGAATGCGAGCATATCTGGAGTTGCACGGGCTTTGTGCGTTTCTAATTACATTCGTAAAGCTCAACCACTGCTAGTATTTCTATTCATTAATAATAAGCAACTCGTTTGAAATATGGATCTTGCTGTAAACAGGTGAGGCATATCTTTTCATGTTGGCCATTAAAGAGGCGTTCATTATTAATAGATAATGCCTTACCGAGTTTTCATTCAATATAAGCTGAAACAAAGAGCAAACATCGATGCTTGAACAAATCGGACCATCCAAGTATCGCTTCTATGTGTCTGGGTATATTGGAAACATATATTTCGATGGTCCATTAGATAAGTTGTGTCTGGACCTAGCAAGCGCGGCCGCCCGCTTCTTTTGAAAAAGATCATTTGAAGGCGTTCAAAGAGATAAAAATAGACCAACAGATGGCCAAGTTGTTGCCAATGTTGTTCCTATGACAGCAGCCAAAAAGATCTCTACAGCTACACTCTATCTTCCAAATATACGTCTCAGTCAACTACAACGTCACGTCTATAAAGAAAACGAGGGCACGTTTAAGGTTCGTACAAGAGTTAAATAAAATGGTAGCTCTTCAATTTTTCATGCAAGCTTAACAATAGCTATAAATGGTCTCCAAATTGTACATGACAACTCATCACATCCAAATCATAAGAAATCTAGTCTAATTCCCTGCAGCCACAGACTGGTCAAATACGAATGTCATTCTACCCCTATGCACCACAAACGAAAGGTAACTGCTGTTGAGCATGGTAATCGACGACTCTAGAACTACCAAATTTTTATCTTTATTGTATTTTATCTATGTGATACCGACGTACATCAACTATGCTATATATTATATGGTCTATCAACGTATGTTCTGTAAACACCATCTATCTAGGTGTATTTTATTCTGATTAATTCAGGAGAGATATCCTGCCCAATTGAAACATCAGTGATCAAATTTTGGTTTGCGTATACATGGCACACGCGAGCCAAACAAGTGTTCGTTGGTGTAAAGATACAACGAATACCACAGAAGAAGGAATCAAGAAAGGAACAAACATGGTGAACTTACCGCATATTTCTCATTGGTTGCACTGGAACCTCGCTGAGGTTCACTCCAGGAGTAGTCGGGTATTGAGATGGGCAGAGATCGCTTCTCGGAATAGTCCACATACGAGATACCGCCGCAGTCCTCATGAGGTTCAAGTCGCTCGGCCTCCGCCGCTGTTACCGAGATAACCGTTAGACGAAGTTTGTCACCGCCGCTCTTGATTAGGTCAACCACTTGTTTGTGCGTTGCTCCTTCTACGTTAACTCCATTCCTATAAAATGTAAACATCGAACAATTTATGAATAAATGTTACGGTTCTGGCTCGGACGTTACTTGGCTAATATTTAACTAGTAGTTGTAGTAGTAGCTGTTTGAAACTGGTCGAATACAATGGCTGAGTGTTTTAATACCTTCTGTAGCGTGGCAGATTACAATTGATTACCTGTGCTAGATACAGTAGTATGATCAATTTATCATAAATAATATTGTATAATTAGTGTATAAATATATGGGCGTGACTGTTGACCGGGCCCTTAACGGCAATCCGCACATAGAAAAGGCGACCAGTAAGGCAGTAAAGGTTGCAAACAGCCTGGAGAAAATCCTGCCCAGAACCCGCGGAGCATCAGAAGGCAAGCGTCGACTACTCGCGACAGTGGCAGAATCAACTGTGCTGTACGCGGCGCCCACGTGGGGCCTTAGGGCCATGAAGCTCAAGAAGAACCAGCTCAAACTCCTGAAAGCCCAACGCAAGATTGCCATAAGAGTGGCCAGAGCTTACAAAACGTCTGAGACGAAGGCCGTGATTGCGATCGCGAGGCTAGTGCCATGGACGAGACTGATCGACGAAAAGATCAGACTCAAAGCGCACCCCACACTGGGAAAAGCCGAAGCCAGACTCCAGACGCTGCGCGACTGGCAACAGGAATGGACCAATCTCCCGGACACAGTCCCAGGCGCGTGGACTCGTCATCTCATCCCTGATCTGGTCAAGTGGTTCACCAGACCACACGGTGACACCACATACTACCTGACTCAGGTGCTGACGGGCCACGGATGCTTCCAAAAGTATCTGAAAAAGATAAATAAAGTCCCTGATCCCACGTGCGTCATGTGCGACACGGGCGTTGTAGATGATGTAACACACACCATCTGCGACTGCCCAGCCCTCGCTGGCGCTCGGGAAGGATCGCCTGTACTCGCAGATGCTATGACGGTGCATGGCCTCATCGCCGCCATGCTGGAAGACGAGCAGGTGTGGGACCGGGGTTGCAGCCTGGTGGAAAGGATTCTCAAGAAGAAAAATGAGCTGGAGCTTCAACGTAGGGCGGCCCCCGT
Source organism: Stratiolaelaps scimitus (assembly GCA_019614645.1). NCBI lineage: Eukaryota > Metazoa > Arthropoda > Arachnida > Mesostigmata > Laelapidae > Stratiolaelaps > Stratiolaelaps scimitus. Next base: position 643,115 of record JABWDB010000024.1, on the reverse strand, counting down.
CATTGTACAACCCTCATAGGAGCATGAAGGAGACTCACCTCCACCTCCGCCGAAGTAATGCTCGCTGTGTTCCGGGGATGACTGGGGGATGGACATCACTGCTTTTAGTGGACCCAGCAATGGGCCACACTCTCGGGCGAAAACCATTTGAGTGAAGCTCGGGGTCAGTGCGTATGCATTTTACAGTGTGTTCCAAAACAAAAAAAAAAAAAAAAAAAAAGTGTATAAATATATACAAATTAGTATATAAAGTGGGATATTGTAAATTACATGGTCAAACGATACTGTACGTATCAATCTGTATTATTTTCTACGATAATGTGCCAAATTAAATACCTACTTCTATTAGATAACAAACATTTATGAATATTTAGCTCAAAGGCTACTACAGTAAAAAATAACCAGTGAATTGGGCTTTAATAGTTCTTAGAAATTGTATTCGTCAAGGTCTAAGCCAACATCAGCCTGTAAAATGTAACTCTTACTGGGGAATACAATCAAAATGTTTACTTTTAAGCTCATCACGTGTTCTCCTTTATATTTTGTTAGACTCAGCGCAGAATCCATAGCGCCCATTGCTCAGAAATGGTGGTATGCACAACTGATAACGTTGAGCGCACTCCCCCAACTATAGAATATCAAGCTTTTACGATAGGGCCTAATGAGAAATGTATTCATACTGTTCCCAGCTACAAGAAGCAAGGCCTACGGAGAAATCATGCTGCAACGGTATTCTCCATAATTCACATATGTAGTTACATCTCATTCAAGAGTTATTTTGCTAATTAGGTTTTTCGGAGCTAATTTGTACATCGAAAAACTTTTGAACAAAATGAACGAGAAATTATGATTTTTCTGCATTATCGACGTACTCTCCTTTTCTAGTTGGGTACCAGAGCCAGCACCCTGGAAGATTCTGAATGGCAGTATACCTTCAAGTTGTGTTGCCATACCTAATTTCGTCATTGTTATAGCTAGCTGAAGCAAATCGATGTTTGCACACTGTACAGCACTAATTGCCCCTTCTTAATGTATGGAAGCAACCAGAATCACGATGGCTTAAATCTGGAGAATATTTAGGTTGAATCTATTAATAAATATTGTTAGCCTTCATCCTGTTCGTTATAGTTGTTGCAGTAGTCGTAATAGTACGGTGAGGTTTTGTATTGTCATCGAGGAGCCACATTGGACGCGCTTCCAATTTCTGTGACATTGCTTGAGATATTGGATTGCATTGCTGTTTTCTTTTTCACTCAAAATACAAAACACCGTTAATGTCCATAGCAAGTATAATCATCACTTTGGGAGCAAATCTATTCGGCCCTGCCACTGCGGACGTCCTTGTGCCCGTTCGAAGTCATTTTCTCGCCTGGTCTCTCGTAGGAGGCTGCTATAAACTCACCCAAAACCGCGTTGGCAGAGTTTGTTGTGGCTTATAGTTTTGTAGGTTACATTTAGAATATGTGCTTCTATCTGCACTGGAGCCAATTCTTGGGAGACCAACTTTGCATTATTTTGTCAGCCTTACACAGCCTACTTCAGGATATGCTATTACGTAATCCAGAAAAATGCAAGGCATTTAATTTTTATTGCCTTTACATCTCACCAATCATATAATGTATTGCAAATAGGAAAACTGTAGCTTTGACTCAGTATCATCTGGAATTATGAGATTTTCTATATACAGACACCATTGGCCGATTATAAGAATTCATGTACACTGATTTTTAGGCTGTGGTTAACCAGATCGATTCGTAAAACTAACAACTAAACAGACATGCTGAGAAGCGAGCCCGACAGACAAATCTAATTAATGAATGTCGTCCCTAGTAAATTTTGTCCCCCACAAAGTAAGTAATATAAAAAATGAATAAATTAAGCGTAATATTTTTTGGTAGAAAATATATATAACTATAAAGCGATGGAACATCTACTCATGAAATAGATATTGGGCATTAACGTTAACACGATTCTACCACGGAGGGCGGTTAACAAATTAGCCCTGGATCATTCGGCAGAACAATAAATGGAGGCGGCGACTCTCGTTAATCCATACCCAAACGACATTGGAGGGAAGCAGCATTGATTGATTGATCACGGCGGGCCTCTGGCCAGTGGTTAGCAAGTATAATATTACACCACACTATTTGTGACTTAGACATGCAGAGCAAGCTGACTGCCAACGCAATCAAAGTTTTAGGCGATATAAACCAATAATAATAACAATAGATAATATTAAAAAAATCGCGTAAGATTGCGAAGATCCTCGTTGAATCTAGACAAAATAATCCGGCCAGCGGCAGGTCCGTTTGTCCATACAGTATTATAATATTCTGTTTTTAAGCGGTTCTCGTCGTAAGCGCAACTGCAGTGGCACGCACTGAACATATAAATAATTCCCATAAATTTGCTTGAAGACTGACACGCGCCATGCGTTAATTCTGTACATTAACACAATTACTAATGAACTAATGAACACCATCAACGCTATAATTTAAATGTATCTCCTCCCTTTGGCTTTTAATACATGGGTACTTGTGTTATATTTTATTATTGAATTCTTTCACTGTATCATTAAACGGCAGAAGCAGCAGGATAGCTTAGAATACCTGAACTTAAATAGAGCGGAAAACAAATATTGTTTATGAAAGAATAAAATCACATGTCCAGGAGTAATTGACGGTACTATTAGTTGTAAAGGTCGCAGTTACGAATTGAGTCAGAGGTTTCAGTCTAGACAAATCGTACAGAAATGACTTTATAAGAGCATTGCAGCGATTCGTCGAACTCACTAACTAAATGGACATTCAAAGCATTTTCATAATTAATAATTACAATAGCATGTCGATCATAAGTTTGCCCATGAATCAAAAATGAAGCGGCTTAAAGCTCGAGTAAACTGATTTCTGCTCCAAATACAACTAACTCATAAGGTGAGAAGTGAAGATGGATTACCTTTTTTTTCGGAAGTAAGTTAATGTATAGACACATTCTGTCATCAAGCAATAGACGAACGAATAAATCCGAGAGAAACCCTTTGAGAGTGTCGTAAATGATCAACATTTAAGCGGTCTGATGGACGGATCTGTCTTCGAAATTTGGCGTCACATCATGTCGATTTGGTCAAAGCGAATATACGATTAATTAAATAGCAATGAATAGCAAATACGTCTAATGCGTACTCGATTTAAATATAGATTTGTCGAGTTTCCGCACATCATCCAAGAAAATAATATCTGAAGATGTATTTTTTTGTTTCTACAGCTAAACTGTGATGCATGATTCTCGTAAATGTTAGAAACAGCCAGAACAGTCCGAGGAAAACGTTCAAGTTGATTGAATGCTACGACACGTCGGGTATTATCCTGCCTTATTGGGTCATTATGTTTTATTGCAAAATTGTTTTTGAAGTGGACGGTTTTATAGCGAAGAAAAAATACGATTGATACTCCTCTCCCATAGCTCTTTTTGTAAATTTTGTGCTCAGCCATTGATCGCTGACCAATATTGCTCACTGTGATAGTTCTTTAAATTGTTTTTATTTCCCTCAGACAATAGTGGAAGTAATTAGGAAGTTTTAAAGAATTTAAAAACTTTATTTTAAACCCTAATTTGGACCGAATTGATTCATGTTCTAACAGAAGCATTACATAGAAGTATGGTTGTAAGTCTCCTTACTGGTCGAATCAAAAACCTTTAATGCAGAACAATTCATTCTCCATTGCGCATCGATCAGTACAGCTATGTCCTCAGCTAGCAATTCATTCGACTCGACAAAGTTTTTGTTAGCGTTATAACAACATCAATACTAACCATAAGCAATTTGATGTGTCACCACTTCCACCGTTTGACCACTATTACGTTGAACTTAGCGTAACACAGATAACTTCAATGAAATAGACAAAGTTGATCGTGAGAAAGAATGAACAGTTATCGTAGAACAAGCAGATAAGGAATGAAGCAGCTAAGCCAAGCCGGAGGTGATACCGACTGTTAAGTTCTAGTTAAACAAGGCTTGAGGAGCAAAACGCGGAATGTATTAAAGTATAATGATAACGATAGCATCTCTCACATAGTGAAATGATCATATACAGTATGTATATTTGATCGTAAGCGATGGTCACTATTATTGTTGTTGCATTATTGAAATGTAATATAAAAACGAATTTACCGTAACATGATGAATCGTCAACAACCTAGCACACATAGGGTCACCCATAGAATTACGACCAGAGTCACACGGACAGATGATCTAATATTTGGAGGAGACAAAAATGTACACCTGTCCATGCACAAATGCTTCCTTTAGCTGACAAAGAAAGAAGTTTGAATTGAACGGAGTTAAATTCAAGGGAGCATTTTCTAATTATTAACGTGTCCAAATGTTCGGCACGTAAGTGATCGGAGAAGTATAATCCCCGAAGACAAATTTATTTATAGTGCCCAACTAACTGATTGACTGAACGTGATTAAATGCTCTGAGTGAATGGGGGTGTTCGGGAGTCCCTCCTTCCCCTCCTTTGTACGAGTTAACTCTTTCCAATGATAATGTTGCGAGCGTTCGTAATAATACCCATATATTATTCGTGAGGCCAATGTGTTGTTGAGTGCTGGCAAGTAGAGCAACCGAATGATCTCTACTGAGGTAAAGTGTCTGTCTGTGCGTGTTTACCGGGTGGTCGGGCGACAACTCTGTCAGCTGGTTCGAAGGGCGCTGCAACGGTGGCCGAGTAGAAGTTGTGGAAACAGAGCGATATCAACTGAAGAATAAATAACGCCTCCCTTTGCCAAATGGCAGCAGCAACCGCCGTCTTAGAACAACAGCGACAAACATTATCATAGCCGTCAAACGAATCGGCGATGATGATAATGACCATCATCACCACCACCTTGTTGTTGATGTTGGTGCTACTGCTCATAGTGGAAGAGTAGCAACAGCAGGCATCTGTGAGGAGGCGTCAGATGTCTGGATGTTTAGAGGACGAGGGACGAGAAGGAATAAGAGAAGATCGAAATGGATCACAAATAGTAGCAGTAGTAGTAATAGAGAAACACACTAGAAAGGCTAATGCGATACGAGGCAAACGAGCGGCTCGTTTGCTGGATAGTGGCTGTTAAACGAGTACGGTATTTGAGGACGTCCAACTGTCCTCCCCTGCTTGTTGACCCCATGATATATATATATATATATATATATATATAGCCAGTAGCATTACGTATGGAAAAACCGCCTCACACGAATGATACATACGCTAATGGTACGTGAGGTTATCGGTTATTATTTCGAATCAATCACTTACACATCTGTAAACAAGGTAAAATTCAGACCTAAGTGTTAGTAACAAAGCAAGGGTGGAGGTAAGGGAGTACAAGATAAGATAACATTTATTTGTGGAAGAAGAGCGATCGAAGAATAAAAGGAGAAATCAAGAAGAATTCTTCGGCGCAATACCGGCAATTTGTCTACATTCCAAATATGACAACAACTGACCTCTATAGCTGAACAATATATTATTACAGTAGCCCCCGAGTACCAAGTGATGACCACATGAGCATCAGTTTCAACTTCAATGTTTACTCTAAATCTGTGAGTCATTATGAGTGGAGTGCTGCTGCTGAGGTTCTGGTTGAACCATCTCAAGGTCGAATAACGTTCATCAAACGGAGTCAGTTGAGTGGAGTGAACCGACTGAGTTGAAAAAAACTAAGTAAAACTACCAAAAAAAACCATAGAAAGCGAAAACAGTATTGTAAAAAAATAGAATCCATAAATGGGCATTCGCGTAGGCGGGTGCTTTCCACAATGTGGCTGAGCTTGTCCAGTTCGCGAAACAAGTGGCGTGTGTTAGCAAATTAATTCAATCGAGCACGGGCACAAGAATGTCTGGTCCGGCTCCCAAGGACTTGTATTACTCTTTTCGAGTATTTTAATGGATGTCGATTCGGACTCCGTGCAGTCTTCACACAGAAATCACAATGCGCCTTTGTTATTCAGCTACACCATGAGACCGCAGTAAATAAGAGCTAGGTAACTTTTGTCTGAGGGGATTTGCATTTAGGGGTCCGTCTTACTAAGCAATGCTAAAAGCAGTTGTACCGTGGACGTTAAATGTCGGCTGAGAGTCAGCGCGAAAACCTTTTAACTTTTGCCTGAATATGTAGCATTGTTCTGATTTGTACGCCTCTTCCGCGGGCGCTCTCAAACCCATCTAACCAGTCACAAAAGCGAGTGAGTTAGAGAATAAAACGGAGGGAATGAACATCTGTCCTTCTTCCTTTTACATCTGTCATACGGGGCACATAAAAACGGAAACAATGGAAACTTATACCATTCATCAAAAATAGCCCAACACCCAGCCAAACACCTGAATTTACTAAGACTTCTGCAAGTAGACGAAGTTTAATCAGGTTCAACTAGTTAACGGGCAACACGCCGTCGTCTGTCTGTCAATTGCAGTGCTGGAAAAGAGATCGCTCACTGGTGGCTGACTCCAATGACAAGGGCACACCGCTTTACATAGAGACGCTTCATTCGACACAGTTCACTCGACTCTGTTATGAACAGCGCCTTGATTGATCGGCGATGGGGCTAACGTTATTGCTATTTGTTGTATACAAGAATCGGTACTCGGTGGGTACTAAATGTGGTATCTAATAATTAAATATGATTATCCTGTAACAGTAACGCTGAATTGTTCTACTAGTTAGTGCTGTGCGATACGTGTACTTGCTGTACAAAGTCTGATGTATTTATGTTGTTTATTTGTCGGCAAATATCACAATCATCTTCGTACGTTACGTCTACAGTCATGTCAATGTACAGTTGTATCTTTGTTTATATTATATGTGTATGTATATTGACATCTGTGTGTCTCTGCCAACGTCAATGGGACATCATAATCATCATCAACAGCTGGGCAACTCTATTCTATTATTATTATACTCACACTTCGAGTATGCGATCACCTCGTCGTATTCCAGCCTTCTCCGCTGCGCCACCATCTAGTACAGCGCTGACATGCTGAAGTGGGGCGTAGAGTTCTCCGTTAATCGACTTGAGTGGGCCTCCCTCGCTAACCTGGCCTCGCACATTGAAACCGAATCCAGTCTCTGACTTGACCACTGTCACCACCCGCGGCCCACACAGCGCAGGGTCGCCCGCCATTTCGTCCCTGCCTTCGTATTGGCTGTTGGTACTCTTAAGAGTTCAATCAAGAGACTCTGGACTGACTCACAGCTGCGAGATGAGATAATAAATGACCACCACACGGGCGCTCACTCAATATTGTCGCCCGGCTGCCCACAAAACGGCAGACATTTCAGCGCGGCGCAGGCATGCCCAACGCTATTTTTGTTCTTTTATTGGCATTTAGATCATGAAAAATAGAAACCACCCAACGCTTGAATCACCACACCGCACTCTATCACAGGTAGAAGAAGAAAAAAAGAGAGAGATATACAGAAAACCCGCACACGAACCGCACCACAGAAGAAGAGCACCCAAACACAAGTTGATCGTCTTCTTCTCCGCAACAACAGACCAGACAGACACGAATGAGTGCTAGTGCCACCCAGCAGCAGCAGTAGCAATAGCAGTGGCAGCCGTGGCAGCAGCAGCAATAGCAGTAACGACAACGACGATGACTTCGTCGTACTGCTCCAACTGATGCAGCTTCCTCTTATTGTCAATCTTGTAGTGGTACGACTTGGCCCAGAGGGTTCCGTGGATTTCACGGTATCGCGCGGAAGTTGGGGAGCGCGCGACAAAGGAAATGGCAAAGGGCACCAAGACGGCAGGAAAGATTTGGTAACGCGAATCTGGAGAAAGGAGGGAATTGCGTTGGGAAAAATAGAGGATTATGGTGGCAGAAATGGATGAGGGCGGAGACGGCCTAACTACGTCTGCTGGCGCCTCGACGTTTGATCACAATCGATGTAGGGCTGTGCGCGAATCAAGGGGCGTAGTGTTTCTCAAGAACGAACAAAACATCTCTCTTCCGTCGTTTGGTCTCCAATACGCACCGAGTGACGTGATGTTATGTCAATGCAATTCTGAGTAAACAGTTATATGTAAAATTGTTCATTTGCATCAATTGTTAATATCGTAAAAATGTACATGGGTCTTGTGTTGATGCGAATCCTTGAAGTTTTCTATTTCGAATTTGAGGATTTTTGCAGGAATACGATACGTGACACGATGGCAATATAAAAATAACTATAGGAATTTCGGAGGATACAAATTGAATTGAAATTGAGAGTAATGTATAAAAAAGGTTATGGCTGATTAATAGACAACATCGAGGACAAATTAGGTTCGAAAATACTGACCGTGACAAAGACTTTGCTGATTAACGTGACCGCATGTATACATGTGTATATAATGTATATGAATTGTCTTCAGTCGGCGTAACGTTCACAATGAAGAAGCAACCCCAAAATCGGATCAGTTATAAGAAAGTGCAACAAATTTATTAAAATCATATAAAATGTTGTATTATTCAGAGACAAACAGTTTTGTTATGTTGTCTTATTCGATATCTTCGAGGCTATGAAATCGATTTGCAAGACGCAAATCGATTTCATCGCTTTTATTTTCCGGTGTTCAAACACCTGTTCCTTACCCCAATATACTACGCACTATAATTATAGTATTAGGCACAACGTACATGTTATAACTAGAACGGTTTAAGAGAGTTTATTAGATGAAGCGTCTACATAATAGATTTGTGGCATATCTCTTTGTACTATATAAGTCAACATTCTTAGCAATATAGCATCTGAAAATGAGGTTATAAATTTGCGAGGCTGAGCGCACTACTTCTGTAACATGGAAATCCAAGTCAAGGGAAGGTGTGATACAACTACATCCAGGGCCCTCATGGAGCTGTTACCGTTAATAATAACTACGTCGTTGGTAGAATAATAATTTTTGTATGACCTAGAACACAAGACTACGCGCTTACTGCGAATTAGGAGAGATTAAGATGTCACTTTGATGCCACCACGCGCCGACAACATCCTATTGCTGCCTGTTCTATAGCATACGAACGATCGCCTGGAGAGCGGATCGGCGTGTACAACTTCAAATCGTGTGTGAACGTATGAGTGACCTCCTCGAGGAGATCGTCCTTGAGGTCAAGCACAAAAATGCAGAAAAGCAAGTGATGCACACAGAGGAGCCTCGGCCAACTCCTGGCGGACGCGGTTCATAAGAGCTATAAGTGAGCACTGCGGGTCCTGTTAAGAACACAGAAGGCTCAATTCGTGAGATAACTTGTAATTCGGCTCTGCTTTGAGTATCTACATTTAAATAAAGTCGAAAAAACAGAATAGTTGATTTAGGCCCTTTTATAAGCAGCCACTTCTGTAAAAAATATTTATGAACAAAATCTCTGAGGAGAGGGCACTCCTTAGCAATATTTACAGACGTTCATATAGTTCACCTCCTCTACTGTCGCAATAACATCATACGACGTTTTAGTTAACATAATATACCATAAGGTATAAAAAGTTCGTTGGCGGTCGTCTTAGCTCTTCTGTAATCGTCGAGGGGAAAATTCCAAAGAGGTCATGTTGAGTATTGGAAGTAAAAATTTGGCGCTTGTTGGTGTGACTCGTCATGCGACCCACAGTTTACATTATTGTCTGTGTCTTATAACAGAGCTTCACCTGTTAGCCTGACAATGTCAGCTTGATAAATTGTGCGCTTGTACTGAGAGTAATCAATTGTGTGACAGATTTCGATGCCCTCATGTTCAGTTGCTAGTCAGTTTGGCTCGATGCCAAACCGACAGTTAAATATACCAGTATATCCATGCTTAGATGTTATGCGAGAGGTCGCACTGCCCCTCTGCGGAAGGTCACAGATGGCGAAACAAAAAACTAAGGTGCCCTTTGCCTTCTAATCTAACGAAGCTTCCTTAGATGTTACGGTTTTGGCGTTCATCACAGCCACAAGCAAGCAGCAAGGACGTAAATACTTTCAAAAATAATGAGAGACGGTGCTCATAAATTAGACAGCTGGAAAATCTAAGCTCCAACTTGAACAACTTGAATATTACGAAAGTGTAGAACGAGTCCTTAACTAGTTACAGACATCATACGATTTGCCTAAAGTGTTGGCGCTATAGCCACACCGTTGGCATTACTCCATAAAGCGTCACAACGATGACATGAAGACCTTTGTTTTACACTCATTTATACAAGAGCAAAGTGGAAACGACCTCTAATCGTTCTCTTCTCATCCAAGCCTCCTAGCTGTCTCCTGAGGGATCAGTGGATACTTGGAAACTATGACTACTTCTATACTTGGTTGGTCGGTTGCTGGTGATGAGGCGTCGTTTCGATTCTCTCTCCCCCTCGATGAAGCCCCCCGAAGCCCTTAAAACAAGACCTACCCAACTGTTCAAACAAACGCCACTTACTATAGTCTGTCGTCGCTAGCTACATGGGCCAGCTTTTGCTACATTCGTAGCGCCACCTGACCTTGGCTCAGTTCAAGGTCATATTCAGTGAGCGGCGGTCCTAGGGGAAGGGGCCGATTTACGGTGCGCTGTATCTTCTATGGACTTCGACGACGCATTCCTCCCTCGAACAGAAGAGTCGTCTGTGGACACCCCCTGTTGTAATAATAGTAGTAGTAGTCGAAACTAACGGTGCACAACAGCACCTGCCCTGTCTACTGTTGGGATATTGGAAAAAAGCTCGTCCACATTGTCAAACCATCGTGTTCTAGCTCACTGGTCATTCTGTATTCTCTCCCATGCTGTTGTTTGTACCCCTACTTAGGACGATTCGTTCGGCTCTTTCAGATGCCATAATACTTGGTGTAATATGGTGCCACAGAGGGGTTTTTCGAGACAGTCGTAGTGCAACGCTCTAATCCGTTGTTCTTCTTTTGCCTGTCTATCTGTGTACTCAAGATATCACAGCTCTCCAGTTTCTACACCCTCTTCCATTGCGGATTCCTTGGCGTAAAGTAAGCCCTGATATTCTTCCTGATCCATATCCTATCCCGATTCTACCTACAACCGCTTGAAAGATACACTCGATGTTGTTCCACACGAAGGTGAAGAGACTGTAAACGACGGCATATTACATCCGCACTCCGATGGCGGCACCCGAGTATTTTCACCGCCCACGCAAGCAACCTACCAACACACAGTGACGAACTAACCAACCAACCAACGAACGAACGAGCGCAGACAGACAGACAGATAAACGCTTGGTGTCCCACAGCATCCCACCTGGTTCCCTCATTTGATTGTTGGTTCGTTCACTCCGCCCTCAGCTCACCTCATCCCCTCCTCTTCTCTATCATCATTCCCTGTATTTTTTTCTCCTTTGCGCGCCGCTATTCAACTGCTACTCCTGTCCGGTCCCTGAGCATTCATTCCCTTCGCTTGGACCCCCTTTGACTTTGATCCCTCCACTCCTCCTTCAGCCTCTCACTAGTTCCTGCTGCCACTGGAGGGAACCGACGCCACTCTCAGGAGCCGGCTTTTGCTGCTGTTACTCTGTTGGTTCTTCGTGGTCCGTCCGTCCGTCCGCCGTTGTTCGTGTGCCGCTATTGGTGGTACCCACCCTCCTGCGTCCTCCTGACCGCGATCTCAGCAACCCCCCACCCCGCCGCCGCCGCCGTTCTCCTCGCGCTCCATCCGTGTACGTTTCCCTCGCCTACTCCTGCAAATGCAGCGCCCTCTACAAACACTCTACCCCAGGAGAAGAGACAGGACGTAGCGGGGGTGTCTCAAGCCCTCAAGCAGCAGCTCGGTAGCCGCTGCGAGCTACACCCAACATCACCTCTTGATCTACGACACTTGCTACCCTAGTCTGCTAGGGTACAGTAAAACAACACATCATCATCGATATCATGTGTGTATGTTAAGGGGGTTCTCCCTGATCTGATCATCACCGTTCCAGATTCGGCATAAACATATCTATCCACCCGTCATTAATTGTGTATTCAGACTATGAAGCCACTAGAAGTGAGGTTGTCTGTAGCAGACTCATTAGATTAGCGTGTTGCCCAGTGGACTAGACAACTCACATATTCACAAAGTTGCTCAGTCGCATACCGCAGCGGAGCCTATCGTGCACTTCGACGTGTGTTCAAATTCATCAAAATCATCAAATATCAACAGCAGGTAGCTGATGGCTGAGTGTAGTTACTTAGTTAGTGTCTGTGTGCTCTTTAATCGTCACCTTTGGCAGCACCCGTAACAGTGGAATCGCTATCGTGGATGTGTTTGACGATCGGCCCTTCTGCCATCAGCATTATTGTGACAACCATAATACTACTTCAACCAGCTCCGAAACCACAACCATAGCAAATTACATTATTTCGAAGACATAAGTGATAGGGTAAGTTTGACTGAAAAATAATGCATATATATATATATATATATATATATATATATGTAGAGCTGCATCATTAATAGCTGCATTGATGTTAAGACAGAGCCGAGTGTTTGTAATACAAAAATAGGACGGATATGCCACGGTTGCCTTTCAACACCTGTGGGCCAGCTCGAACGAATTATGGAGGCGACCTTCCACTCGTCGGGGTGTGACGACATTGAGTTGGCAGCCTCCGGGGTCAAGGACTGGCGGCTGAGCCGACACCACCTGCTTCCATAGGTTCCATTGTTGTTTTTCCACCATTCTAAATTCGAGAGAGAGGTGCTCTGCCTGCGTGTTTGAAGCATTACGTACGGTGGGTAATATAGGTGATAAATAGGGGCAATGAGGTTCGCAACGCATTGAGAAGAAAAACTGGGCTCTGACAAAGAAAGAGAGAAAGAGAGGAGGGGCGTGAGACTGCTGAGTCACAAAGACCAGATGGCCGAAAAGATGATATGATAGTGCTGTCCAACGCGTTCACTTGCAGAACAGAAGCGAGGGAGAGCGAGAGAGAGAGGGAGGTTGGTTAGCTTATCTCGGTTAGCTCGGTGGCAAAATGAGTGCAGCCCATCGGTGAGATAATACAATCGTAGAACGGTGTCTGTCTCAATTGAAAAACCTCGGAGGTTCAAATAAGGAAACAACAAACGATATCTTGGTAAATAATGATGCTTGCATATTGTCAGACTTAAACTGAAATGAAAAATTAATACGACGCGTTAGAATGAAGAAATCTGGTTCAGATTTAAAGTAAATGTAACTGGTACTGAGTTTTGTCCACTCGCTCATCGGTAATGTCAGCCTATCTGCCTGCATCGCTTCTTACTTTTGGCAAGTAGTCAGAATTAGTCACCATCATGATGGTGATGACTGAATAATAGTTAATTCAAGTATTTATAAAATGCTTGAATTAAATGTGTGTACAGCTGAGTGAGTTCGACTTGAATATAAATCAGCTCCCTGCGCTGAGTTATCCACAAATTGAAGATATTTACTCGGGTGGTAAATGCAATCCAGTGTTTAGATCACCACAACTGGATTCTTAACTCTGTATCTGTAGTATCGATCTCTCTCAGCTTCTATTCAAACATTATGATGTACCTATATCAGCTAGTTTAAATTAGAGCTTCGGTTTGAGGTCGCATAATACGTCGTAGGTATTCGAGAGAGGTAGCCAAGTAATGAATTTGCGAATAAGGCAGGGCGTTAAGTAAATCTTAATATAATAGATGACTGGGCTGTCCAGCATGGCAGTTGTGAGTAAATATTAGGTTTAATATTAGAGTCTAGAAAAATTATATTCCAAGTTATCAGAATAATAATAATAATAATAACATTATGAATAGTCAGAGCTTTTTCAAACACGTATCTAACCCTCTTTCACAATCTGCAATGGTTACCGCTCCCACATAAAGCCCACGTTGAAGATACGAGACAATCTTAGAAGATGTGAATTTACATTATATTCATTGAGTATCTCAAGCACACCTAACACAAACTACGATGTGCTAGAAAAATCCCGCTGATATACCTTAATTTAGTTTCCAGAAAATTGAAATAGTTTAAGTAATTTTTGACATTTAATAATTTTGTGACTGTCCAATATAGGGAGTACATATATTTATGTTCAATTACGGAATTCGTCCTAGTAATCAAAGGTCGTCCTTAGTAACCAGGCCCTTCTTATGTAAGAAATAAATAGCGAAACAATGTTTGATGTTCGACTTCGATGTAAATATAATACAATATGTGAGATGGTGTCATTCCGCTTCACGAAGAGTTTGATAAATTTTTCCTTGCAATTGATGGAGGCTGGTTATAGATGGCGATCGTAAATTATTACTTGTAAATCTCATGCGAGACGCCGTAAAACTCTTCATGTCCAAGGTGTGATATTATTGACAAAAATATTAAGCTAAGTTCAGAGGTTACTATAACGTCGTTGCAACATATAGCTCCATAACAGTCAATCGCAATGGGAAACGGGGTCGCGCAGAATGGTGCAATTGAGTATATCACTGCCGCGATACGGCGCAAAAATATCAGAACTGGGCGATGTATCGTTGTTGAATTCAAGGGACCCATTCACGTATATTATCGACCTAGTTGGTTGACCCAGATTAGGCAAAGACAAGCTGGCAACAGGTAAACGTATCTGTCAAGAACCACAAACAATGTTGATACACCGCATTAAACGGTTATCGAGGTTAATTTATATAGTACTCAAGGTACAGTCCCGCCGACTGGTGTTTGTCGTCAGTACGTTCAAATCAAGCTCATTCGTGCGTAGTAATCCCAGATTTTGTTTTAATTTTTATACTTGTCCCCTTTTTCTCCACACTAAATTGAATGGACGTTCTAGCTAAAATACCAGGCATGTGCTAATAAAGGCACATCATCAATAGCAATGCCCTTTCTGTTGTAGAACATAAAGTTATTTCAAAGCGAACGACTTCTATCAGTGACTGGAGGCGCACGTGCGTCACAGTGCGGCTCGGATCAGAGACGGAGAGGAAGCTTCTGTATATTGGTCATAGCATAGTAATCTATGTCGTGCGCTCCGCGTCTGTGGCTCAGGCATCATTCGATACAGAAACGTCTCACACGATCAATAACGGGTTCCCCGAAGGGAGGCACCAGAGGGACAATATGGCCCGATTCAATTGAACATGAATGAGAGGAATAAATGGGGGAACCACTCCAAACTATTACATAATAGCACACGCATTCTCCTTAGTCGATCCAAAGCCGCAACTCATCGAATTTAGCAATGTTCTTCATATCCACTTTATTTAAGTATAATATCAGTTCCTGAGAACTTTCACAGAATCATATCCTTATTAGTTGATTTGTTTTGTGGATACCTGCACGTCCAAAATGAGCATGCTGCCACAGGGTAAGCGTAAGACAATTGCATAACGTTAAAAAAAAGTGAAAAATAAGAATCAAACACGAAGGGACATTTAAAGTGATTTAAGCTAATCCATTGATTTCATCAGAATACTTTGTTGGGGCTCAAATTAAGTTTGTGACCAATCGCAGCGTTAACTTATTGTATCTATCCGTGGGTGCAGTTAGCGACAATTAGACCTTGAAGGGACAGACTCTCAGTAGAGGATGGTTTTTGCAGGCAGAGGCGGCGTTTTGTCATCCACGTCAACCCTCCCTGCACTGGATTGGCCCATTTTCATAGAGATTGGAAGGTGTCTCTGGTGGTGCCTGTGCGTTTGAAGAGAATTTCCTCCTCTCAACAAAAAAAAAAGACCTTGAAGCACTACAGTGAGTAGATGTTGACGCAAGCATACGAAAACCAAGGAACCGAATTTAAAATATACGTAAGTGAAACAGGAAGAACGCACGAAGCTTACAACCTAGACATTATATAGGTTATCTAATTGAGAATCATAACACTTCCTACGTGAGAGAACTCTTAGCAAGAAAACTACTCTGTAAGGCAAAAATATACCATATCGCAACCTACTCGGTTATTGAAGAAGTGAAACCACACTGGACGTTGGTTTGTTACACCTGGGTTGAGGACTAAAATAACTTGGAGCGACTATTTACCGATTTGGTCTGTAAGGAATTGGATGGTTTTCAAGTTATTGACTCTTTTACAAGGTATCTGAAACCGACAGTTATTTCGGAGAGATGAGTTCGCTGTCGCCACGTGACAATGAACCGAACAGTTGGAATAGCCGAGTCACGCAAATGCATCGGCGGCGATCGAAGTTGTAACTGGCGATGTGTCTCCTAGCTCACCTAATCCTGTTAGTACAGAGTCCAAAAGGAACGATATAGTGGTGCGGGATCGTTCATTCAGGGTCGTCGCCACCGCTGTGCAAGAATATTGGTTTTTACTGAACGGGAGAGCGACATTTCCATGTGAGTAGAAGTCCAACTTCGTCCACTATCGGACACAACGCAAAACAGCTACATCGCAACAAAGTTTCTTCCTATTATGGCTCTTGCATAGTCGACGTACTGCCATCGGCACGAATCTTGGCCACGTTAGAAATAGCGAAGGGCGAAAACGATGTACAGGCCCCCTGATGTCCGCGCAACCGACGCCACACTGTCGGCTGGGTTTCCCAATCCCACATTTACGACACCAGTGGGATTTATCAGGTAGCAGACTGAACGCGAAGAAGATGCGTGTGAGAGAGAGAGAGAGAGAGAGAGAGAGAGCGAACTCCCAGGAAGCATAGAAGCCTGCAATGGATTCGAGTCAATTGAGCTCCGGAAACAAGAGACAAGGTGGTAAACATAAGTTGGTTTGGGCGTCAAATCATATTTATAAGACTCGTAGTCATAAAGAGAATAAAAGATGTGATGAGTCTCTCTAACGTATAATGACATAAGGGTACGTATGGCATGGTACGATGTGATTATCGAAATCTCCCTGTCCTAGTAATAATCGAATTGAAGCACGTCGGCTTAACTAATAGATAATATAATCAACGTCTCAATGCTACGTACTCGCATTTGATATGACCGACCGCAAGGTATTTGGGTGTTATGTTTAAAATCTAGGACTGATCCAAAGAAAATCAAATGACCGTCTCTGTAGGGAGGTGCACTGTGCTGACGTCCAGGAAACAGACACCCATACACCAAATGCACGGCATGCTAATACCTCAGTCGATACCCACAGGGTACTCGGGGTGCAAATGACGCCTTGTATGGCGTAGAGTACCTTCACACGACGCTATAAAAAGCACGGATGTTACAAGAGATGCCATGCTGCTGTGAGGTATGGTCCCTTATCTGATAGAGGACATAAAAGCTGCTAACATGGGTAAAAGACAAATTTAATCCATGACCATAATTTAGGCAACTATCTAAACGTTGAAATATTCAGTCAGACAGTATTGTACTTGTAAGGAGCAGGATTGGACTCCGAAGTGGTAATATTATAGATAGTGACATGAAACACCTAAATGACCCCAATATAAGAACTGTTGGAATTGCAAAAACCGACCTTGTAACTCTGCTGTATACTTGGCGTCTTCTTTGACTGTTGGGAAAGTGACTCAAATTAGCTACAATGTATTATTCTTAGGTTTGTATGTATAGAACTTGACAGCGGAGTGACTGTGTCGAACTGTGACATTAAATCGATTTAATGTG
The DNA here is from genome assembly GCA_019614645.1 of Stratiolaelaps scimitus. NCBI lineage: Eukaryota > Metazoa > Arthropoda > Arachnida > Mesostigmata > Laelapidae > Stratiolaelaps > Stratiolaelaps scimitus. The sequence continues at coordinate 625,583 of JABWDB010000024.1, read as the reverse complement.
TGTCAATACTATATTAAGAATATAGAAATATTCTTATAATTTTCAAAGCAATTTTAGCAAGCACATGGCTAGGATGTTAAAAATACTAGTCAGTTCTATAACGAGCCAACATTTTTTTCTTGGCTGCCGAAGGGCCCTCAACCCTTTTCCCATTATGAGGCAGAATTAACCGTATTGTGGCAGCATTACTACGAGAAATGTCGGAAAGAAAATCCACATCTCCCTGGGGTAAAGTGAGCCAGCGAACTACGGAGTCGCTCATCGTAACGTGTTCCGCTATTTTGAACGATGTGAAAACCTGCAAATAAATGCGGTCAAATTCCGTGAAGGCAGAAGATGATGAAATCTCTCTTTTTAAGTAACGAAATATTGAATTAATGATGGCATGACCACTTTTGCGACAATGCTAAACCGAGAATGGCAACTATAAAACAATAAATTCAAAGATTACTTTTCATCCTTTTATTGGGGACTTGTTCGACTGTCTTATATTATAAGAGGTAGGCGATAGACGGAGATGTAGCTTGATTTACAAGCGAAACTGCTGTTACTGTGACGAAACTACAATAACGCTTAAGGTTGTCTTTTTAAATCAAAGTTTTAAATTTATTCTTATAAGCTGCATGCAACCTTGTTTGGGCATGATTGTCAAGGCTATTATTATTGATTACATGTGAGACTCACAATGAACCAGTGGGTCTATTACAATACAATACCTCAACAAGATTTCTTTAATCCTGCCCTGATCCTGGTCGCGAGTAGAGAGATCTTGAAGGGAGGTGAGCGAGGAAAGGTTTTATTTCGTAGCTCTTTTGGTCGATAACGATGACTGCTGCAGACAGTTGCCGTATCAGCGACAGCAGCAGTAAGAGCTGAGGTAAGACCGTACAACTTGTTCGTGTGCTGTTCATCACCTTCGTGGCGATAGTGATGCTAATGTTGATGGGACGATATACGTAAAATTGAAAAGTGGAGGTGATAATAGATTGACTTTGTCGTTTCCCTCTCTCTCCCTCTCTCGTTTGTGCTGTATCGTTCTATTATATTATACATGGATTCGACCTTGCGCGACAATGGCGGTGGTAGCAACAGAAGAGGCTCAGTATATAATGTAATGATGGTTCTTGTCTATCACTGCCACTAGACCATTACCCCCGATGACAGGAAGACAGGTAACCTACAAAGGCCATGGCCTCGGATGACGACGACGACAAGAGCAAACAACCGAGCCAGCGGGCGGGCGAATGTGCAAGCATAATACTCAGTTCGCCCAATAAACGTGCATGTGAAGAACGACGGAAATTCGAACGCTGCAAAGAGCCTCATGGAGACTACAGTTTACATTTATTAATCTACTATATATATATGTAATCGAATGCTGCGACAATCAACGCATAACAGGTCCGATGATGGTAGGTAGCTTTCTATTCAAACGCCACCATACTATGCACTAACACTATACATATCTATAGTATATAATGTTTCCGTGAAAACAATAGCAACTGGAGAATAGTAGCACTACCACTATGTCCCGTTATCGTAGGATGCGCAAAATGTTGTTGCCATTGTGCGGATATCGGGAGTTTTGAATCAGTGTGACCCAAGTGTGATATGGGACGGTCTCCGTGGCTACCTATGCACGGCTGTCTCTGTACAACTATACGTCTATACCTATACGCAGACGTTTAAGTGAGGTCGACGAAAAATCAGACACGATATCGAAATTTAGTATGTGAACAAAACGGAGGATGCACTTTAACCTTGTACTATCATAAAATACACGGTCTGCAATCGCTTCTACCTATGATCGAAGTGGGATAACAGGCGCTTGTGTTGGAACTGGTGGAAAGCATATTGGGGCTTTACGTTGCAACAGAGAAGGCGTTCATGAGAGGGGTTAGCCGTTCTGTAGCAGGCACGTACCTACATTAACAAGATGTCGAAGAGGATCAAAGCAAAAGCAAGAAATGCAAAATTGCCCCAAGACTTCGGCGATAGCAGGCGAACGATAGATGAAGTCATCGATCGTTTTGGCGAGTCCCAATGTATAACACTACAGAATGCCCTTGACGTGACCATAGTGTCACCTGGTCGGGCTATGGAGAGGATCAGTTTACTGAAATAAAGCCTTCAAAACTCAACAAGCAAGCATACATACATAACAACTTAGCCATATGAGTCTGTTTATAGGATTATTCGAACGCATATATATATATAAAAATATATATATATATGTATTGAATACACTCTGCTTTTCAAGTCCAAACTTGCTGACACAGTGAGAATTGCCAATATAAATATTTGTCTGTTTCCGTTTGTTTTTCAATTTATCGTCTACTTTTTGTAAGTCATGAAGGCCAACTTCGATCGATATTCGGCTAATAAGTGAGGTCTGTTGCCATACCTCTATCTCAATATCTATCTTCGTTCGGTTTGATGATCTGCCCGAATATCATCAATGAGTCGATCTATAATAGCTCACCGTCTGTCCACTTTTGTGGAAGACAGGATACCCCAGCTCGGAGTTCTACCCCCACTGGTGATCGCCGCACCGCTAGTAAGGATCCTTCTCATAGCAGAAAGGAGTCGTACTTTGGTTAGGGACAAATAATAATGACGAACACATGCGTCCTCTCTTCATCTGTGATCAGTCGACCGTCAGATATATGGAGTAGCCCACAGAGTTGACGCCTCGCACTGAAGAGGAAGCGAAACTAGAATATGTGCAGTGTGATATCCACCTCTGACCTCGGTCGTCATGATGTCTCATATAACATGGCTTGATACTACAAACGATTACTTTGAAAACTGTCCAGTAGTTCAGGGCTGAAACGTTCATCAGAGGCGTTCGTCAGACGTATGACAATTGAGCGTACCCAGCATTCCTGCCCTCGCAGGCTATTATAAATGGGTCCTGTAGTGAGAGAGACACCTCTGTCTCTTGGCCTGGCCGGAAGTTCCGGAAACTAGCCGAGTACAGACGTAATCAGAGATGGCCGGCTCGCTCCCTCACTCGGTGTCTCCGAGGCAAATTGAGAGTTCCGCATGAGTCCACGTTTCGTTTCGTTTTCCTCACAGCTGTCATATGATGAAGCTATGTAATATATACATATATATGAACCAACGGCCATCAGAATGAGTTTGACGTTCCGCGCTCACGTCAGCCTATCAGTCTCTTGGGAGATAGCGAAGATTTAGCAGTATTTATTATTTTCCGAGTTACTCAACCCCCCCTCGAAGTTAAACAGAAACTGCTGACTAAGAAGCAAATTAACGTGACATTCTTTATGTTACTTGTGATATTAATAGATGAAAGCTAATAACGATTTCAAATGCGTGCTATCATAATATATTGCCTTTCGGCATGACGCTCTATGTAGTCCAAAGTTTTTCTGTAACTGCTAATGCTATTTATGATGATGATAATAATATAATAATAATATAAATACTATATGTGATATGCTTATGGGCAAAACGAGGATCCCCAGGATACAAACGAGATCAGGGATTGGCTTGAAATCTGAGGTCTGTCTTTATGAAGGAAAATGCATTATGCAGATCAGGGTTCAGGGCTAGGGTATTCGTCTGGCACCGAGGTCCTCTCACCCACTAAACCCTTTGGCTACTTGAAACATGGTTCAGAACTACCTGCATATTTCTTCAAACCCTGGTCTGAAATACCTAATAAATTTAAGAAGCGAATAGGTACCGAAACCCTCAGGAAATGTTGATGATATGGACAGAAATATTGAATCCGAATGAAGTTAACTTCTCTAAGAATGATACAGCTCATTACTTGGAGACCCCCCAGCGACCTTCAAAAATGAAACTTGTGTTTGGATTCTATCTCAATAGGTTTACGCGACTCGATTTCAAAGTTCAAATTGTGCGTCTTTGTGTCGATACGAAGAATGGGAAAAAGGGCGTATATGCGAGCAGAGGAAAGAATGACTGATCGTTTATATATAAATACTATTTATTATTGAGCTGGTTCATCAGTTCGTTCCCATATTTACTCACTTTGAATTGCTATGTTTCATGAATGAGGGATTTCACCAAATGTATAGAACTACCACATGGCCATGAATGCTGGATCTAACCACTCCTTTTTGCTTTGGGAATTATCGCAGAATATCAATTTTTATCTACAGAGAACTCTTCCTTGTTTGCCGAGCTAGCAATGAACAACAAATGATGAGAAAGCTGCCAATGGCATTTTCATTAAGTTCATGTGGCACGTAATTTTCTTCCTTTTGCACTTTTCCAAGAGCATTTTGACAACGCACTGTAATTGAATGTGCTACTCCCATCTGAGTGGCAAACTCTCGAGTTGATTGGGCCGCATTTTCATTTATATACATATACATGTATCTACTTTTTTCAATCAAGAGATCCAGCAGTTTGTCGTCGTCTATCTCCTGTGACTGTCGGGAACGTTCTTTGTTATTCACATCGAAATGTCCAGCTCTAAAACGCTGAAACCATCTTTGACTCATTCTGATACCTCGGAGGATTCCTCTTCCACACAATCCTCGTGGTCTCAGCTGAAACGATCTTATCAACTAACCTAAGAGATAACTAACGCTCTTTATAGGGAAACAACATGTTATATTTATGCCATGCGCTCGCTATACATACAAGTGCCTCATGTATGATTATTCTTTCGTTGTATATTGTCGAGCACACTTGTACTTTGTGTCCTGCGCTCTTCATTTCCTTTTGTTGTTTTCATGCCACCAAGATCTGATTTGAAAGCGTGTTTCTATCTCTATCTGGAGGCCAATTCATGCTGTGTGCAATATTGTCCTTCATCCTTTCACAGCAAAGGAAGTATTAGCCACAGTTGGACAGCCATTTTCACTTTACCTTTATATCCCGAATTTTTTACAGACCTCACATATAATAGCCTCACCATATGAATATGTTCTTATTCATGTGAAGTGATATAAGTTTCCACGGCAGTGAATTAGTTAGTAGTCAGTGGATATTCGCTTTGGAAATTCAATTGATTGATAGGTTTGTACGTAAGGCTGAATTTGGTGGCGGCGACTGCCGATCCACGGGAAATCTTCGTCCCAGTCTGCGTATACAGACTTGAACAGAGACAAACACACACATACACATAATACGAAAAGTCGAAAGGATGACTACATAAGACCACATGCTAAGGGGGAGGTACGTTATTGTGGGAAACAGAGGCTCGATCGGGTGATCTCCAGGTGGAATAGTAAAGAATATAGAGATTGCTATGGTCTGACAATAATATTTGCCGAAATTTAGTCCTAGAAAAAAGGTTTACGTCAGCCAATAACACGACAAATTAATATTATAGTATTTAGAATATACGAAGGCCAATAATTCGATGTCAAGAAATGACGTACGCGATGGAGACGTCGAGAAGGGTCTAAGGATATAAGGGTCAAGAACTATTACTAGCCCTGATAGAATTTGATTTGTAGGGAAGCTGATGTATCCAAAAGCGTTACAAAGGGCACGGAATGACATCAAGTGATTCGCTACATCACAAACGGCGCAGTGAGCCCCGGTGATATCTGAGGTAGCCGAGGACCAATATGTGTTACAGAGACCTTGCGCGGTATAAATAAATATAATACTTTTTTGTATAGGACAAATATGATCCGTGAACACATTTTACATTTTCGCAGAATGGACGCGATGCCTCAAATCGATTTAATATACTAGTTAAAATGCAGGCAGGATGCGGACAATATGTAACTGAATATAATAGCTGCACGAACTTGATATAAAGTATTGCATCGACAAGGCAACTTACACATTTACAATTAGTCGCTGTTAACTCACGTTACTAGTATTCTTGTAATAGGCAGAGAATGGAGGAATATATAGCACTCATTAGTAGTTAGCTTATAAGTGCATCGACACATGTCTCCAAGGGTGGAGTGGAGGACCTGTGCCACTCTCGTATTGCATGAAGCTAGTGTTAGTTCAACAGTATTAATCTACAAGATTCTTTTAGAAGTGCATTTCGCTTTTACACTATTACTAGGGAGCCGTCGGAAGTTTCTATTGTGTCAATGCAATCTATTTTCGGTTAATGCGCACAACGTCTGCGGCAGACTTATCTTTCTTCCCGTTTCAATTGACGCTAGTGGTGTCATCAATCCCCTTTGCGGCCATACTATGCAGTTCAATATATTCGCACAGTACCAAAAGTGCGCCAGCTCTACTTAATGTATATTTACATCACGTCAGGTTGAAAAGACATTAAATGTAATTTAGGTAGATCTATATTCCTTCCCCGTGACAGAAGTATTAAAAAGTATCTTAATAAACTCTTTCACCGTCTGTTGCCAGGCAACCCGCCCGTACACCCGGCTGCTGATATGGCAAAGCCAGATTTTGCTTCTAGATAATTGCATTGAGCTGTAAGCGAAACCTTTACCCGTCCATTTTGACACCATTTATTACAAAGTTATTACCCAGCAACCTCGTGGGTAACGGTCTAATTTTACCTGGCCTTGATGCTGTGGTATAAAGCTAGCTATGTAGCTGGAACCGATGAGGTTGAAGTAAGCAGGATTTTTCATATTTTGTGCCTGTTTGAATGTTGTGCCATTTCCTATTTACATGAATGCTTGAGAATATAATACATAAATATTTAAGAGATAATAACCCTAATAAGTTGGATTTAAAAAAAATTCTCTCTGTCTGGAATGGGTCAGTGTACTTAGAAATATCAGTACCCTTATAATGATTATATAATCACTTAAATAATTTAGACCACCCATCTTGGTTAATAAAGGTATTGTAAATTGGTATTTTCAATTGGAAAAGTGGAAAAGCGAAAAAGTGTGTTACTGCTGCATAGTGTTTTTTATGTCTAACATGTAAACACAAAATATGATGGATCCCAAAGAGCTACCGTGAGGCACCCCAGAGTGGCAGAGGGAGGGGAAGTTTTTTACATATACGCAAAATGAGCGGTTACATAGGTAGTCAGATATCCAACAAAAGGACAGTGAGTCTATCTCCATTTTTTGCCAAGAGTGAGGAATGATTTATTCTATCAAACGCCTTAGAAAAATCGAAATATATGCAGTCGAAAATTTGTTTGTTATTTATGGAAAGGTCCAATCTTGGACCATATCAACCATGGACCAACTGCGTGGAGGTGAATTTCCCCTTTGCAAAACCATGTTGTGCTTCATCAAGTAACCGCTTAATTGTTAAAAAACTGAACACATGATCTACAAGAAATTTATCAAATATAATACAAGCTATTGAGTACTGGGCCACTGGTAGACAATTATCAACATTGGTTTTAGATCCCTTCTTGTAGACAAGGATGACCACAGATGTTCTTTGTTCTTCGCGATATTGATTTCTTTACGACGGGATGATCGTAACATGCGAATGGTGGAATCATATCGAAGCAGCGAACATTGAAGATCTGAGCAGGTACGTAGTGATACTGATAAATTGTAGTCCATTATCAATTTTTCTACGTTCACCAACGTAAGAAGAACTACTACTCGGTTGTAAAAACACAGTTCCCTCTCTCTATTTCTTTCTTTGAGAAAACTGGATGAAGGGAGATAGGGAGAATAGCTGTTCGTAGTGGGCCGTTCCTTTGTGTTTTTTTTGTCTTCTTCGATCCTTCCACCCGCTGGAGAGTTCCTCTCCATGTCATTTCGGCTTCAACCCGAGGGCAACCAAGTTGAGAAGCCATTTGTAATAATGACGCTTCCCCCCTTCATGGTTCAGTGCGACTTTACTTTTCGCGTCACCAGCTCTCCGGGGGACGCCGTCGACCGAGTAGCGGTCAATGAGGGTCATGTAAGAAATTTGTCGTCTTACGCCAAGGGTATCCTTTCCTTCGCTTGAGGGGTCCATGACCTTGTCCAGTCGATGTCGCGTTCTACGATTCTTTCTGTGCTTCTACCAACCAACCGTCTTAGTCTATCGGTCAGCTTGCCATAGTCCCTTGGCCGTCATGGGCGAATACCCACGATATACCCTATGGGTACGATATATATATATATATATTGTATGTTTGAATTAGACTAAATGAAATGAAAATGCAGCCTTAACCATATATATATATATATATATATATATATACATACCCATTCACCAAGCAATATATTCACTTGAGACTAATAACTTTCGTCAAACGGGGTCAAGTTGACGTGCTCAGATGAACGGGCAGAACCGACCGAATTGGTCAGGCTGTCCGGGTGCTGTGCTCTCAATCACCTCTCCCGTGCTGTAACAGTGCAGCTGTCGTGGGCCGAGGTCACGGGCCAGCGGGAGGTCTCGAACTCAAAGAGGCTTCACTTATTGCCTCCGCCCGTTCTTTGCATCCGTTTTCTTTATAGTACACATCTGGCACGTTTCCCAGGTGCGAATGACTAGTGCATCCCTGCACCCTTATATCCAAAACGGGTAGGATGTCCGTGAGTTATTATAGAGGCGAGCACCGTCGATCCCTTGTCGCTACCGCCGCCTCCAACTTTAGTGCATAAAAAACTTTATTCACTGTGCCTGCTATGACATTCCTTTTTCTATCCCATAGCGGAAAAATCGCTATATATCGATAGGTCAACATGGGCTTAATTGTTGTAGAGGAACGTCAGTATGAACGGTTCATCACGATACATTATTCTGGGGAATGGATTAGGATCAAAAGGGAAGTGACTCAATTACAAAATAGGAGGGAGCGCTACTGTTGTCCAATACATTAACTGCTTCGATATGCACATACGTAGTAGACATGTGCAACTGTAAGGCCAATGACAAACATTTAGATGTAGATATCCACCCACACACACATGCATACACCCATGCATAGACAGAAAGTGCACCTCCTGCTAGACACCAGAGTTATACTGGTGGATATATATATATATATATATATACATGAGCCATTCTCATTCTACAAATTAGATGTTAAATTTAAGGGTAAGGGATTCTGGAAACCTATTTAACTCAGAATCGAAGTAATGGGCTGAGATGGTTTTGCAACGATATATATATATATATTATTCTTCTGTCCCTTGGTTCACATTCAACTTCGGTACCAGGTCCGAAACGTGCCGGGGTTCCAAAAAACATCACAAGAGGTTTAAGCAGAGGTCTGTACAAACTGCGAAATGATGCCTTTCACTATTTGGATCCACTGCCTAAGACCGTAGCTCAATTGTGCAGTGTTGGCGTATAAAGCAAAGTCCACTTACACATTGCAGCTATTAGAACAGTACATAAGGGCCAAAGGATTAGCTGACAGCAGCCGTAACATAACCCGCAGTAGGTTTGTCGGTGTTGGGCTATCGCAGAACAACAAACCCCAAGTTGTAATAAAAGAGGATGACTTCGATCAACAGGAAATAGAAAGAGATAACTTTCTGCTGGAGCAGTCCCTACAGGCCATAGGTCACGGCTAAGCCATGGCCAGTCAGACTGCAATAGCACTAAGTCGAAAATTCAAACTAGTTTACGCATCATCTATGACAGGCGGCGCCCCCTATCTATCGTATAAACTTGGTTATGGGGCATACGCGACGCTTGTGACTCCATCCACATTCTATAAAGTGTGCGGCGTTGTCGTCACTCTTTCAGTCTCCGTCGGGAAGGGAATAGTAATGGTCACGGAGATGTCGTCTTCGCATAGTACTGTTTTAAAATGGTGCCAAGTTGGCCCTATGCGTGGACTTCCCAAAATCACTCACTTTCCGCGATACACCGGTTGCACAAGCTGTAGACGGTAGGGAGAACCAGGCTTCACTTTTGACAACCTCCTCTTTCTCTCTCTCTTTCAATTTGAGGCTCAAAGCAGTTGTAGCTGTAGCCACTTAGACGTTGGCTACAAGTTTAGAGCTTTAGAGTTTTGAAGCGTTCATACAGACTGATTGTGGCCAATTTTGTTCGGAAAGCATCCAATGGATCCGTCGTTCGGTAGCCGTATAATAATACAGCCTGTTTTTTTACAACGATGAAACCAGTGTCTGAATCGACGAATGCCCAGTTGGTTGAATGAAACAATTCAATTGTATAATGATTATGTATGAATTTTGGTAGATCTCATCCTGGATTCAGGGAATACGAGATGTTTTCATTAGAAATTTATCCAAAAGCTTATTTTGGCTATTGCTAGCTGGAGATCATGTTTTGCTCAAACCAACCACCTCAAAAATCGCATACGATTTTTGTTCCCCAAATCTATAAAAATGAACTTAGGTTTGGTAACGGTGCTCAGTGTGCATTAAGTGAATGACCACGTACGCGAGTGGTATATCCCAAATTGGATTAGTTAGCGGGGTATTGTGTAGGGGGCGCCCATGTGACCGGGGGTGGCAACACAAAGGGGCATGACGCAAAGGATGTCTGCACATAGAATCACAAATGGAACCTCTAGGTTAATGGAAATAGGATACTATAGCTACCGAATGCTATGATTTGATACTTTCCTGAAGAGGAGATCTATCAGCATCAGCAAACCCTCTCGGCGGCCCCAACAAATGTGCTCGCAGCGATATTCGACTCCTGATCTAGGACAGATCAACGAAATACAATAATACACAATATATAAACAAACCTATTTGAAACACAGGTATTAATTCATTGTAATATATAACTGACGTTGTCTTTAGGCTGATTCACAGTTTATGTCAGTCATCTTAGAAGAATTATTTCCGCATCAGACCAACTGTTTATGTTTTGTCTGCGGTTGATTAAAGAATCGAATCGATATTGTCTTCTTCTTCTCTATTTCTGTACTGAAAAGAATGAAGCTGAAATCTCCAGGATTGTGTTTGAAGCGGAAGGGGAATCCGAAATATCGGAAAGAATCCTGTCGGACCTGCTTCTAGTGCAAGGAAAACAAGAACACACGAATTGTTGAATCTCTTGAATGTGAATGTAACCCATTCAGCTTGAGAGGTTGCTGCTCGGCAGAGTTATCTATTTAACCATAGTGTGTCGCCCAAATGAGCTAGGATAAATGCGCAAAAGGGAGGTAACTGGGTTGCCACATTAACTCAACGACAATGTTCCATTGGTATCCGTCTCAACATTTGTTTGCTCCGCAAGCAAAGAAGGGTTATCTGTATGTAGAAAATGACGATGGGAGATGAAAAATTGACATTCTACGATAATCCCTAACGTAAAAACGAGTGGTTATAGCCAGAATTCATGGTCATAAGATAATACTGTGTTTGGTGGGACCAGAAGTGAGTGCTCTGATGTGAACTGCTCGAGCGTGATGAAATTGTCAATACAGATCGTAAGACAACGCAGCCAACTAAGCCGAGAGTGCGGAGGTAAAGAGGAACGGAAAGTCTAATTGTAAAATGACAGCACTAGGCCCGTGTTGCTTTGGCGACTGCCAGTACTGAAACCTATCTCGGCTGGCAAATTGTGCCGTTCGCAGTGTAAAGCCCAGACATTGCTCCATCATATTTTTACCTGTTCAGATCCATGAAGAAGAGCTTCCAAACAGGGGCAGAGGTCCGGAATTGACTAGATTAGTGGGTCGCTTCTCATGATTAAACGTTTTTCCACACGCAGCCTTGTGGATGAACGAGAGTCATAGAAAACGAGCGACACCCTCTTCCTTAAGATTCGCCAATTATTTCAAATATACAGTCATTCGAAGCAAGTAAAAGCTAACCAGAAACAATTGAAGGCTATTAGACCAAATTTCGAAGCGAGTTCAATTCATCGGGCAAGGGTGCAGTGTCATTGAGTGTAGCTACTTTAAGCGAATGGAGAGCCCCAAATTGCACCAATTAGCTATGATATGGTTCTAGCTTGGTACGTAATTTCTTCATGATTATAGCTTGTTTTTTTGATCACGTAATCGTGAATTACTTTATGTGGCATAGTATGTGTTTGAAAATTGTTGTTGGCAAACTTTGCTCTGACCTGTGTCGTTGTATTTTAAATACACGAAGCTTCTTACGCTGGGGGAACGTTGAACAACTATTTTCTTCGAATGATCCTTATCCTCATCCCCGTGGAACGTCCTGGGAATTGCTATCGACTACCCTGATCCTTGTTCGACCCGTCTAAGCATTTGGACGAAGTAATTGAACCCGATCATTTTCGTACGAAACACGCTATCCCGAAGAGACACTGGGGCAGAACGAAACGATTCGAAGAATCGTTCTCATGATTATCGAGGATATCAACACTAAGCGGGGACTCGGGGCACCGTCTTCATCCATTGTATCTTAAATTGCATTCATAAACATTGTTGTGCTTATCACAGCTTCGAGACAAGTAGGACATTCAAATAAAAATGTATATGAGATGCTGAATGCAGAAATACATATAATCTAGCCCAGTTAAGGCCCTACAGTTCTCAAACATTATAAGGAGTGGCGTGCATTGAAAAACGCGAAACACTCAAACTTGAAGTTGGGTAAAGTGTAAGCCTGCAGATAGGCAAAATAGTTTTCCATTTACTAAAAAGTGGGTTTTCAAATGAACCACTTGGTGCTTCAACATACGCCTTCGGTTTTCTTAACTGTGATGTTTCTATTGATTAGTTGTAAATTTTCCGGGCTCAGCCAACATTTGACGTTCGCGTTACTGCTTTCGATATTGCTTCACAATACGGACAACGCCTTTTTAAATGCAAATATGCAACGGCGAGGATTAGCGGTAGACTCACGTCGGTGGGAACTCGACTCTTGATTCGTTAGCCTGAGGTCTTTTTTGTGGAAGCAAGCCATATGATACCCAGTCTGCCACGTCATGTCCGTACGGTGAGGAGGATGTGTGGTGCTCGTGGCTCTGCTTGTATACATCTCACCACCTTTACCGGGAAGGATGGTGCTGTTGAACATCGTCAACAGTTCCACAAAGGGGTCATGGTGTTAGCATGGCCAACACCCCCCCCTTTTGAAAAAAAAAAGTTTGATAACCTGTAGGGGTTAAAATGTGTTGCTAACTTTTCAGTCGTAGGCTTTATATTGCACCACCACAAGTGGATTTTACCTTTATTGATTTATTAAAGGAACTGCATACAATGCTTAAGTTCTCTTATATGTCATTCCGTATTGATTTTCATTAGTTAATTTTAATGATTGTTGAACATGAGCTCAAAGTTCATGCCACCATTAGTACCTGGCCACACACAATAACACTGAACAGATTTAATAATAAGCTAAAAATACTTTCATATCACATATTATACTCAAATCTTTGTCAAGTGTGATTGTGTTTATTATTATCATTGCCTGCCAGAGACTGGGTTTTTTTATAAATACTTTCCAAATATCGGGGTTAAGGGCGTTATATCCGTATCGTACGTGTGTTTCTTCATTTAAGTGTACTCTGTGTGGGACCCAAAGGGACGCCATTGCGGAAGTGTACTTGTTTGCATTACCTCAGTTGCTTCAGTCCTTCTGCTGAACTAGCACTCAGTTCTTTGTGTTTGGATGAGAAGGAGGTTTTCTCTCTCTCTCTCATATGTCCTTTTTCCTCTGTGATAGTTGTTTGCCATCTCCCTGTCGTGTGTCTGTCCTTGTGGATGTCGGTGGAGTCTTCCTGCAGATCGAATGGTCCAGGGAAAGCTCGAGCCCAAAGACATCTTCTTCTTCATATTCATTTTCTTCGTTCTCGTTCTTTGCTTCTCTCAGTTGTCTCCCATCTTCGTCGTTGGCTGTCGCCACCTGCGCCGTCGTTCGAACCACTGACCAACCTCTCACCGTTCTGTCAACGAGGACGGCAATGACGATCATAGGCAGTGAGTTGTGAAATTCACACATACTCGGCCCCAGATTTGGCTAGTTGGCTCATCTAGGTGAGGCTGCAGCAGATCTGTTAGTGCAGTCATGACATCGGCAATGGGAGAATACTAGCAGACTCTACATCTGAGTCAGTGGATATCCCCTCGCTTTGTCCTGGTCGATATTGTCATTTCCCTTGGCAAAAGGGCTTAGTACGCCTCCAGCAAGGTCACGCACACAGGTAGACAGGGCCTGCTCTTGCCTGATATAATGGTGATGACGCATTAGTCCCCGAGCGATCTACCCGCAATGAAGGCAGACACTAAACGAATTCATGATCCCTGGGACTCAGTGAAAGAGTCGTAGCAATGCGTTGATAATTTGAAAAAGCATATTCCTTTTAATAGATCCGACAAATCAATTTATCCCAATCCGCCTTAGCTGAGCCCCGCCGTGCCTTGGTAAATGTGGTCACCTTTGTAAGTTTTGGATTGAGGAAGGATAAATTCTGAGTTATGATCTAACTATAACCCGTGCACCTACGTGTCTCCTCCGATTGCGAGGCGCACACGTATGCACGACGCTACCGGTCTCGACGAGCGAACTATAACCCAAATGGAGAAAACCGATTTTCGCCATCAAATCGAACTCGAAGGCGAAGTGGGATGGACACAAATCGTTGCGAGAGACACTGATTATTGTCTATTTGAGAAACTGATATTACTGTACTGCCCGTGAAATATGGTAGATACTGGTGTACCTACCATATGCACACGAATGTAGAAGAGGGCATGTGGTTTAGGAAACAATATCATCTAAATTCTACTTTATTATGGGTCGAGGGAGATACGAAAAAAGATCACATAAATGATATTATATACAGTGATAACATTACTACTATTATTATTGTTATTATTATTCACGTCTACCCTCATAATCACCTTAAACTAAACGAAAATTATATTCACCAATGACTAGAAAGTCTTTCATCGTGTTCAGTTTTTTCTGCCTGATCCGAGGATCAGGGGCCTCATTACTTTTGTTTCTTAGTTTCAACATTACAGACACGCTCAGAATTTTTTTGTAGATTTACATGATGGAGAATGAGTTTGTTACTGTTAATCTTCAAAGGTGTAAGTTATCTCTAACAGAGAACTCGTTGAAAGGCATTCCATAATTATATTATATACAACTACTTTAGGATATCTTTGAGACAAATACTAGGATGACTTGAGCTAACATTAGCGTCTCTTTTACACAACATATCCCCGCTGTCTAATTTGCTGCCAGTAGAAGTAGAACATAGGCTTTATGAAACCTTTCGGAGCTGCGCCACCCTATCGTATATTCGTATAGACCGTTGAATGTAACACGTATTTAAATAATGAATGTATGAGTTAAGAAAGACACCTGTACATACTACAGCGGCTGGAAAACCCCTCTAAGAGAGTTTACTTGAATGTAATAGGCGTCAGTAAAGGGAAAACAACAGAGAAGTCGGCGGAAGTGCGCCATGGAAACGAGGAGTCCGACGACGATAGAGTCGACAAAACGTGAAATATACTAAAACGAATACATAATAAAAGATAGCATAAGAAAATGAAAATAGACCATAAAAAGGAAAAGCGCATGCATTGACTAACAATCTAACTATCTAGTAGCTAACTGCTTGAAATGGCAACAAGTTCGGGAAAGCAATACGGTCACCCTACGGCGTAACAATGTATTGAAAGCCAACGGATGGTCAGCCACCCGGTGGATGTGGCGCTGTCCATTCCGGAGTGTGGCCAGGCGAGAGCAGATGAAGCGAACATTCACTCGCACTGTTTCGACCTCATCTATCACCAAGCCACACTCACAATGTATAAATGAATGAAACATTATGAACGAATATTGATGAAGAGAGGCCGAGCACAGACACACGTTGGAAACCATTGGGACCTGTCTGCTACTCGGCAAGAGCCTCAGTCTGGCCGCAGATAAATATATTCTCTTTTCCTTAAGTCGCCATGTTATTATGGGCATAATATAGCGAGCATCGTTACTTCTAACGCCACCAACCCGTACTCTAAGCTTAAGTCTGCGGACACAACGATACTCCTCCAATGAGTCGCAAGATTAATTATCTTTCGAGTTGCACATTCATCTTGAGACGGGATGTATATCGAGCCCTTTATGGACAACTACCATGAAGCAGTGATTGATTCATACCCGTCGAATGGTTTCATCCAAAGCTAAAACCGGAAAGACGAATGGACATGACCCCCATTTGAATTTCACATCATTCAAAGGAGGCTAATAATACGATGTTTAAACTTTGTTAAAACAGGGCTCGTTTGATGTTTTGCGCCCAGCGCAGGACGACCACCACAACGACGGAAGATGATAGTCCGAAGGGGGAAGATTAATTACTATGGTATAACATTCGGTTGACCTTCACCCTCATCACTGATTGTGTTTAGCTAGGTTCACCTATTGCCAAAGTTGTTGTGCCGTGAACGTTCAATGTTGGCTGTGAGTCAGCCCGGAAAAATGAACTGTACCTATTGTCATACTATTATACTAGTTAGTGGCTTGAGGCATCACAGCACCAGCACGGGAGAGCCTGTACAGTATTGAGAAAACTGGCTGGTGCTCGTATAGGGGGTGCGCTTCCGCTCGGCTTGTCATCGCTGATGCGATTGGTGCTGCTACTGCCTGTGCATGGGTCGTGGACGGCGGACACATTGCAACTTAAAGACAAGACACGAAGCTGATTATTGCCGCTCGGATTTGAGGCCCTTTTCGGTCACTGAATTCTCCGACTTGATTGCATAAGTAGCACACCAGTACGCCGGTCTTGCTTCTTCACTAGTTCTATGGCACCTTTTCACTCATCCGGTCGATGTCTCTTACGAGATCCAGCACATCTTTTTCTCAACGGTTTTTTTCTGCAAAGTGTAGCGCTCGATCGGCTCATCGTTACACTGCACACACCTTTGCGGTGTGACTTAGGAGAAGGCTGAAGTCGAGCTCACGGCAATACGCCTGCTTAAAGATCGTTTTAAACTGTTCGATGCTGCAGAAAACACAACCGGTCATTTTCGCCAAAATTACCGAGTTTATCTGTGGCTCCGTCCACTGCCCGATCTCTTTGGCCAACTCGAAGCGTCGCAGCCACTTTTCCGATAGCTGGCTGTCATTCCCTGTGGAGTCTTCCAAGGTAACAGTGACGTCAGCAGGTACCGATACCTGCTGCTGTATGGCCAGTCCTCTCGCGGCCGTGATACCGGCTTCAGTATCTGTTTCATAGCTTGGGTAAACACCGCCAACATGTGCGCCATTACTCCTTCGGTTTCTGGGACAGCCTTCTGTGTTGCATTTGACATTTTGGATGTCCGTCCTACTGACTCTATCCGCTGCTCTACCGACTTCATCCGAATCAGAGTCACCACTGGCATCGTCACTATCTAGTCATATGCACACTCTCGAGAGGACCTATCTTTCAATGCGACGATGGCTTTGTTCCCTCGTAACAACTGTACCGCCCAATGCACCTTGGAAAAAAGGGAAAACTTCCTCTCACCAATTTACCACACTTCCGAGCTGTCAACGACGGCCGGGGCTACGGTGAGATTGCGAGAGAAGACACAAGTTGATTTCGGGGATGATGGGCAACTGTCACTATATTGGTGGTGACAATGGCAACCTCATCCACGCGCCCTTTCTCACCCTTTTTTTCTCTTCTTCGCTTGAGGGAAGTGCTTTTTAGTGGGTAACCGTCAGCTACAACCAGGCAAAAAGACAAATAGAAGGTTAGCTCACTATATCGGATTAAAAATACGAAAGAAAAATGATGGGTTTTACAAGGCATTCAATTTCATAGAGTTCGAATGCCCAATAATTACGGACTACAATGGAATACCATGACGCAAACCATGACACAAAAGCATAAACCGTCCCACAATCTTATGAGGTACACCCGAAGTGTTGTTGTGTATAGTGCTCATTGTTTTATTCTCGTGAACCCAAGTCGTATTACGGATGATGTTCATCAAGAGATTTCTAATGAGCTGTTCTAACTAGTTCGTACGACGTGGTCAGTGACGTGCCAAGCTTTTTCGGTCTGATCAGACTCTAGAATTGCTATAACGCAACCAATTATGGAGTAGACGAGCGCGACAGGATGAGCAGAGCCGTAAGAGAATTTCGTTAACTATGGTAATTATTTACCTTTGATTACAGCTCACCGACCAAACAGCAAAAGCAAACACCCATTCCGGCACGTCCATATGGCAGCTGGTGGCGGGCTCCTTCCGTTAGGTTACGTCACGTCGTGCAACTCGTGAGTACGATTAGTGAGTTCTCTTAGGCATCAATAAGTCCTCTTATGACACGTTTCTGATTAGAAACTGTTGTTTATTGGGGTCACAAGCGAACGCACCATTGCCCTCGCTAAAGGATTAATTACCGATGTTGGCATGACGTTTAGGATCTAAATAAAGACAACCAGAAAACTATGGAAACACACAGAAAATCGACCCAATTGAACGCAGTTTAAGCGACAGCACACCTACGGGTGAACATCTATATAGAGATAAATGCCGTACGAAGAATGAAACAGCCGAATCTGAAGATAAATGATGTTGAGCAAAACAAAAAAGTAAAAAAATGCACCAACAGTTTACCAACGTACGTTGATCGTTCTCGAGGTTGTGCCAATTTGTGCTTCAGACCGACGAAAGACCAATTAAAGGGTGCAA
The DNA here is from genome assembly GCA_019614645.1 of Stratiolaelaps scimitus. NCBI lineage: Eukaryota > Metazoa > Arthropoda > Arachnida > Mesostigmata > Laelapidae > Stratiolaelaps > Stratiolaelaps scimitus. Next base: position 607,126 of record JABWDB010000024.1, on the reverse strand, counting down.
TCGAAGTTCATCCGAAGAGTCAGTCTGCGTTGTGATGTTCCGAGGGAAGTGGTGAAGCTTCCCTCCCTAATGATCATATTAGATACTGCGGACCTACGCTTGTTTCAGCGACTAAGACCAAATAGTTCTGTAAAACATTTCGTCGAATTTCGTCCAAACCCGCTGCGCAGTGGACGTACAGTGCGCACTGCGTCAGTAGCGCGCACCGAAAAGCTAAATAATTTGTTCTCCTGGAGAGTCGCACGTCTCCTACGAGACTCAGGAAGTGGACATCTGCCATTACCACAATTGTAAAAAATTCACTTCGCTCTACCAATTTATGTAATTTCTTTAATAATCTCTGTACCACCCCCTTTTGGTTAATAAAGGTGTATTTGTATTGTATTATTAATCGTTAACATTTTCATTGATTTGAACATAAATTGATTAGACAATTATTGTCTAATAGCACAGATAACTGTGCTATAACAATTTATACCATTGCATCTCAGCAATAGTAACTACTTATTGTAATATTTTTTATAGTGAACCAAATGTATTATCGATACGAATGTATCCATGTCGAAATTTTTTTTAAACTTTATATAACAGTTATTCATTATGTAGAACATTTTCAGGCTGTTATTTGGGCTATATATAATAAATAACTCTCGACATTCAGAACAAAATCGTAATAGATATTTCTATACCTAAGATCGATTGTTTTCTTGGTGGCTTTTACGACCGTACCGAGCGCTATGTTCGTAACATTTGGACTGAGCTATTTGGAGGCCCCCATTTTTTTATTTGGTTAAAACAACAACAGATGAATAACTGGTTTACCCTTTTTCATTTCCCTTGATTTTCCCTTCTCAATGTCAATTGAGGAATTGTTAGCAAGGCTAACTCTATTTATCATATAATTATTACATTGAAATTTCATACATTACAACTTTCAAAAAGGGTTATTATTTTACTCGGTCGTGCCTCCAAAATGACTTGCTCCTCACAATTGCTTAGTTTTATCTATTCGTCACAAAGAGATAAAACAATGTCCCTTAGGATTTTCCTTTCACAAATGTTGGAATATAAAAAAACACTGCTGCAGTATCATGAGGAACTTTCCTTTGAAAGCTTTTTCAAAGGAAAACGTGCGTTTAAAATAGCTGTATGTTCCCACGTATGGCATATGTGTGATTTTTAAAGGGATCCCCATAAAGGGATTATAGAGTGAGCGCATTCAAGACGTGCCGACAGAACCTGTGAAGATACAGTTACGCAATAACGAAGGTGTTATCCCAGATCGTTGATGTGTAGTTGAGGGCTGCTTCAAATAGGAGCGTAAAACTCCAAAACAATGTATTTCATATCGTATAAAGTCGATATAATTCGCTTTGCTGAAAATATAATAAAACAACATGTGATATAACGATACTGTGCACCTAAGTGACTAATAATAAAAATTGTCCATATTCTAGCCGACATTATCTTATAATCTTTTTTATTATTTCACCCATTGAAATCCTAAAGCAGTTGCAAATGCCAAACATACGCATATTAGCTAAATGCCTTGCATACAGCGGTGTGACTGTTCATGAATAGTTGGAGTCACTTAGCTAAACTGTATCAGCGATGCAATTACTGTGTATTCAATCAAGGTCTCTGTCGCTCTCTTTGGTTTCAGGTGTTCGGCTTGCGTTGTCTGGTGATAGGGAGCTTGACGAGCGCATAGCTCGGAGAAAAGGCTAAATGATGAACAAAGCTGATTACCTTGGTGAAGTTTTCGGGAATTCCAGAAGCCGAAATCCGCTGCAAGTCATCACTAATATGTTCAAGTAAGTCCAATGCGTGAAATATTTAATAGAATGTTTTAAATGGTGCAAACTTTCCTGTGTGTCGCAAACCATTGGGTCAATAGGTTGATCCTATCGGGGTCGATGGAAGGGGTCTAATTTAAACAGTACCTATATTGATCCCTATTAATTAAGTACGTTTTGGACTGGCCCATTTTCTGGATAGCGTCTGTTGAAAGGAAATCTGTTAAGAAGAAGTAATTAACTAATATTCTCGGTAACTAATTCCACAGTCCCACAGACCCCGCCCAGCGAGTCGAGCGTAATAATAAAAACTGCGTAGGTACATAGGTATAGAGTCTTAACTCAGGCGATGTCCACTCGTGCGAAGAGCAGTTCCCCATCGTTGCTTTATAAATAAAAATAAACCTAAAGTTAATTCGCTAATAAGACACGTCCGCGTCTCGCTGTCAGAAATTGCTTTAGTTGACCTTGATTCTTCATTCGACCATCACATTCCGGTTTCCTGAATGTCCTCCAGTTTTGGAAGAAATGCCCATACTCATTTCTCCTGCTTCTGAATGTAATCATGATAATAATTTTGGTGTTAACTATGTGAATACCATTGTATTATTATATTCACATACAGCAGAATATTAGAGAAGGACTTTTCGGATCCAGGACAGGAAGCACCAATTTTATAGATCACTTCGAGTATTATTACGTAAAAGTATTCCAACTCTCGTAGACCTTATGAACTGTCTAACTGATTTTTTTCCTTTTTAGGTCTACGTATATTTACGTTTAGTTTATCTTGTCTACCACTCAAAAATATTCCTTCAAAGGCCGTACTTTCAAAACCAAGCTATTTCACATATCTACTCAACATGATTGCGATTAAAATAACAAAGTTCAATTCGTTTATAACATTCCTCCCGTCAGGCATTTTAAATAAATGTTCAATACTGAAAGATATGAACACCATAGGGGGGTTAAGCAGGTAGAAACTTTCGGCCATTCCACATTGCAGGTAACAGGTATCGATCTAGCACTTTACATTATACATCGTCTATGAAAACGAAAATGGAGAAAAAAGCAGATCCTTGCATTTTGTTATTTTTCTTTCTTCCAGTATTCGTTTAGTTCGATCTGTATAAGCGTATAAGTGCCGGGGTCTGTGTATCACCATTACAGGATATAGCCGTCTGAGGTAGATTCTCAGTGCCATGCTAGAGCCAAGGCGAACGTTATGTTCCAACCACAAAGCGCTTGAAATGGCGTCCGGCTTCCCCGACGACCCCCGAGGGTTTGCAAGAGGATGAGGCAATGTCTCCAGATCATTTTTACACATATATTTCCAGCGACGATAGGCTGACGGATCGATAGTGTCTGTTCATGGCTAGCGTCGTCACTCTAATGTATTTCAACCTCACATGATACATATTGCTTGTTTGCAACGAATGGAATTCAGATGGAGACAGCGTGCACTGTATAGGTAGAGTGACTAGCCTACACTAGACTACATGTGAACCGTATTTACTTATAAAGTCACGTTGAGGATGAGGCCCCGTATTCTCTCCCTGGCGAGGTACTATACTAGAGCGGGATAGTTGCTTCTTTGTATTATGTTATGCTCTATCAGACGGAAACACTTGAGCTAGTTACTGACTACTATCTCTGTAGGCCACAGATACGAACGCATGCTTGGCTTCCTCTCCTCATCAGGCAGATATGTATATGTGTATGTCTTTCTTCAATGACCTTCGCTGCAACATATCTGCGGTGTTTTGGAGCCAACACTCGACGACAGTCACCGACAATTGGCTGATATGATAACATACTCATGGTTTTGCCTCTTTCGTTTTTCTTCTTCTTCATCTCCGTTGGAGTCGCCGCGACGGAGGGAACATGGCACTGAGAAAAACAGTCGAAATGGAGGAAGTCAACCTGTACACTTCTCAATAGCTATATTGCCATTACCAACTCCAATTCAATTCAACATGTTATCGATTATTACATGTATAGACAGACAGCTAGAAAAGGGATCCTACAGCCTTCTACTCAACAAGTTTCTCATTGAACCACCCACTGAACCTGCACTGGCTAAGAAGAAAACCAGATATGAAATAATTCGAAAGAGGCGAACTAAAACAACTTCTAAGAAGGATAAAAAGTTAAAACTTACGATTAAAGAAACATTGGACCTGTTTTGGGCCACAGACCAGCATTCGACATTCCCCATACTTAACTTTAAGTATCTAATTACTAGATACATAAAGGAGCGCTGTATGCTTCAGGGTATATATGCACCCCCCGTTCAAAAAGAAAGCACACTGCCTTTCTTATAACAGATTAGGAAAGGTGAAGCTTCTTTAATGATCAATTTAAATTTGGTGACATTTCGTTCACTGGAGGCCCATTATTATAGCATTAAGTTGTAAAATAGAATTTTCTGAAAAGGCTCATAGCTAAGCGTTGTAGCTAGTGACTGTCGATAGGTACTCAATGTAGCTATTTAATGACGATATAGGTACCTTATCGAATAGCTGAAATCAAGGCCAGAATTAAGGGTTACTATATTTAGCAATCACTTCTATTCCTGTATTCTCTCTAATTTCACATATGTAATTCCAAGTGGTTTTGTATTTGAAATCGATTACCAGTATTAAAATATATGCAGGTGACCTTTATTAGAATGTGTTTATCACTTCGAAGAGATGGCGTGATTATTCATATCATTCACAATATATGTCGCGCAAGCGTTCATATACTGTCTATTAATTTCGCCAAATTCCTTCTCATTGAAGGTCTATGCATATGGTTCTGGTGCGTGCTCTCAGTAAACACAGTAGCCACCAAAAGGCGATATCGAAACTCAAAGAATCAAGTGTCAATCTACATGAGATTCATTTATTCATTTTTTCGAATTGACGGTTTATTGACGGAACTGCAGAAATTGCACAATGATTAATTTCTGTTAAGTAAGATACAAGGTAAAATGATTCTTCGATATAATATAAAATCTCTGTCACGTTGTATCACGTTTGTGATCATCAATAGAAACACTAACAACTCCGTATTTCACATAAAGATATTAATATAAATTTAATAAGATGAAGTATATACGGGCGGACCTTATCAACAGATCAACAATAACATTCTACTTGGCACAATTTATTGCAAACTATATATGGACGCTTAAATGAATCTGAAAAACCCGTGTTGTTGTCAGTACGGTGGAGTGGTGGACACCATTTAATAAACGTTGTTTACATATATTGTAATACTGTTAATCGATTTATTTCTAACATCTGCCTCGTTATTATAGGCCTCTATCTGCCTTTCAACATCCCTTAACGTGTAAAGAAAGACCGCTCAATATTCCCGAATAACTATCATCAGACGCGCACCAATAAATAGCGATATTCCTAAATTGTCATTTGAACTGATTTCGTTTGATAATAATTATAACAATATTAAATCGAATAATTTGCAGTAGGTTTCACCGATCGCTAATCAACATCGGCCAATTTTGATACTCGGAAATGTATATTATATCTGCAGGATGATTGACATCAAAGACGAGATGGCTTTTATAGCGTAAAGCTGGTTTAGAGCATAGATGATGCTGCGTTTAGTCAGATGTAATGAGAATTTAAGCGTAGGCCCAGAAAGTCCATCCGAAGTAATGTCTCTGGCTTTTCGAACTATCTGGAGGAAGGGCGGGATAGGTTTTAGTGGGTTTATGAGTCCCAGACGTGTAGTGTTGAAATACCGCTCAACACCCATCTACTTAATGCATTGCAGTTAACCCTCCCCAGAGAAAAAAGATCATGACGATGCTGAAGTGCTACGATGAATAAATAAAAATCTGTGAGTGTTTGATCTGATTTGTTTTCAGGCGACGCAACGCAGACCCACTCGACGATGAGTTCGTCGACGAGTTGAGTTGTGCTGCAGCCTCTGCTGCAGGAGGAGGCCAACCTCAGCGTCCCATGTCAGCTTCAGCCTTTACGAGACATCACCACGCAGGTCACTTCCACAATGGCCACGTTTATTCGCCTACGCTTAGCTTAGGGTGAGCCTCTATGTCTACTGTGTGTTAGGAATCTGGGGGCTCCAGCAAGTCATCTATAAGTAAGGTCGCTTCAGATCATACATACCAACAATATAACGTTGTATCCATTACTCGTTAATCGACAAACCGAGCGGCTGTGTCAGAGGACTTTTCCAATTATAGTTATGTGGCTGGGTCAAAAGTAAACTACGTTTCACCTAAATATTGATAGATGGATGCACAAGTGTGATGATGATGATGCTGCTGCTGCTGTTGCTGATTATCATACAATGCAAAAAAGGCCGCAGCTCCAACAGTAAAAGCTACCTCCTCGTCTTCTTTTTTATGTAATGTACATTTATGTGTGTGTCTTGAGGAATTCTTGACCTTGCGGCTGCATGCAAACAGCCGTTGGCATCGTCGAAATGTCGCCCTCATTATCGAAGTGGATCTTCTTTAGGCTGTGCAGAGGATCGTGTCAATACATGTTAAATAATATAATAACTGTAGCAATTCTGTTCGGCTGATAAATAGTAAATAGAGAATACTGTATGCATTGTATTAATAGAACTTCAGGGATGGCAAACTTAGAAGGGACGGTTATTTCCGATCGCATTTAGGCCCTGTTTCCTGATTACGAATAGGAGATACGTTTGTACAGATGAAATTCATCTATTATTACTCGCAACAAGCCAATATTTACTTTTATTGATCCTGGCCTGTGAAGTATTCTGACATGTTAACGTTCTGAAAATTTCTTCTGTATGGCCAGAAAATAAAATGTTTGCTAAAACCGTAACATACAGCCTCACTATGGGCTACTGTCCTCTGTACACATCATGCCTTCACGTAATACAAGTTATCCATATTTGCTACACATTGTATAAGCATTTGCTGAGCTTCGAATAAACCATATGGTGTTGTATGTAGTCGACTACAACACCATAGAACCATCATCTTCCTCGAGTCTGTACCCCACTTCTTAATGATATGCTTGGGGAATGAGAGGCCACGTACCATTTTGTCCGGGCCGCAAGGTGCGAGATATGATAATCGCCCTTTGGTTTGCCCTTGACCTCTTCTGCCTTTTATGTCCGGCATTGTCGGGAGGGGAACAACTATGTAATAAGTGTATAAAAATTGCATCTTCGCACTGTTTCTCTCTGGAAATGAAGTCGAAGTTGTAGCATTCCTCCTTAACCGTGGACACCCTGTGAACGTCGCTAAAGCGAGTTTAGCCATTGTATGATTATATAAAGGTAACCATTGTAACCTTACGTTCGTTAGTTAGGCATTAATATAAGCCCCAGAGTATCCTTATTCAAATATTTTATGTTGTTTGTCTACTCTAACGTGAGCTGTGATTATTTGTCAAAGCAATCGATGCCAGCCGTCTAGGATAGGACGGACCAGGCGAGGTGGGCAATCCTTTAATGAGTGTTGCGGATCGTGCCGTTGACATTAGCCAATAGCGTACACTCTAAAAAAGTGAGAACTAAATCTTGATGGAGTACTGAGAGCACTACATACCACACTTAAAAGATATACCACGGGACAGAATGATTTTGGGAGCAGAGTCAACCTTCGGTTTTGTGTGAACGTGTGACTCAGTTACTCACCAAGAATGCTGCGTTATTTTTTTCCTTCCACCTTCGTAGGAACCGTTTGAGGCCTAGCTCACCGTTGAGTATCCCGGGAGGTTGTGGCCGTTTCCGGCAGGCCACTTCCGCCGAAGACATCCTCTCAATCTCGCCGTCGCTACGCAATGCCCGCAGTCTTCAAGAGGATATGGAGATGTTGCGGCAGAGCCGGCAAGACAACCCTTACATCCAGCAGCAGATCGAGAAGTTCTCTGTCCTCTCGGAAGGCCTATCTCGGTTTGACGGACACTCACTACATCACCAGGTGAGTACAAAACATTCAATGATGAACGTCAATCAGTGAGGCGTTAGTCGGCCGAAGCGAGGAACGAGGTGATTGCTCATAGAACTTCTGTTTCGAAGAAGAGATCATTCCAGTTTACCAGCGTTGTCTGAATTCCGTTGTAATACCTTATCTTAAGAGCATTCCGGAAACTCAGAGACAATGTGGAAACTCCGGAATGATGTTGGAAGTTTTTTTTTTAACTTAAGTCACGTCAGTGGACGCGTACTTCTCTGTAAAGCTTATCGGCTTCCATGATAACGGAGATTGTATTAAAATGCTTTATTTTTCGTTACGTTTAGCATAAAGATTGTATATTAGAATTTTGATTAGATTACATTAATAAATATGTTCAATGCGTTTTTGCGTGGTTTAATATTTCATGGGCCAGGACCAACCGATGTCAGATTCGCCAGCGACGGTCCCCGAAGATCACCAACAGTTACTGTTCTCATCGAGTCCAAAAGATGAAGACATCCTATCATTAACTTCACAGATGGACAACCGTCATGAAGATTTGCACCAGCATCTAATCCGGTCTCCACCTCCAATGTTCCCACAGGTAGGAAAGGGAAGGCTTTCGAGTTAGGTGAAAAATTAACATAGCTGTTTTCATTTAAATTTGAAATTAGGCTGAGACTGGCGAATTCTGATTTGACTTTTCCTGAACAAACACACCCGTTTTAGTGAAGAGTACAAATTCAACCTTAAGGTATATTTCGTCTGTAGATAGTGAGCAGAGATTGGATGGAAGGGTCCTCTTAATCTCTTTGAGACGAAATGTATAACAGAATATACGGAATTAGCATCACGCAAGAGCATAACGTCATTGGTCTATATATCTGTACATCCAATTTCAAATACATGTATATGTATATATGCCGTTTCAATAGATTGAGCTAAATTAAATAATGATTTAATTAATTAAATGAATAGTAACGAAATTAAATGGTAATATCGTCTAATTTAGACGTAGTCTCGAGCTAATTATACAGATTACGAATTATACTTACGATGAGAACTTGGGCCATTGGTAAAGCAGAAGAGAGATCGAAATAAGTGAAACATAGCAACACTCTTCTTCATGATATTGGATAGCAGTAGGCAGAGCGAAAGACCCACTTATTCTGCTAAGATAACTACTTGACCCTCCATAGGGGATAATGTAGGCCACGTTAAAGGCGCCAGTATGCCTAAGATACAATAGATGCCACCAAGCTTCCGTAGCTCCACTAGAACTCTCAGCATTGAATGTGCTCCTTACGACCAAGATAGTTTACTTACACAAGTGTTGGCGATATTGTGAGTCAAAACTGTTGCATAGGCGGAAGCGAGCACGCTCCACCCCCATATACTTGTATGCAGAATTGGGTGAAGCATGGATCTTAGAATACAGTATGATGCACCTGGTAACAGAGAGGCTATGGCTGATGGTCGAAAAGAGGGAGGACGACAGACCGCCCCCTTGGTCTCCATTGTATTGTGGATGCCGTACAAAGAGAATGCTGCTAAATCTTGTCCTACTTCTCAGAGTTAGAAAGTCTATTATGCCTCCATAGACTCACCATAGAATTCTCTTGTTTGGCCTTTTAGTTAAGGGTACTGCATATACTCTGATGGGATTGTAGCCGCTACCTTTCAGATTACAGAGCAGCATAGTATAAGCCATTTGACAAGTTGAATGGATTTTGAGTCAGCTGTTGCTTCACACTATGATTATACTCTCGCCCCAGTCGATAACTCAGGCTTATAATGCTCGTCTAGCGTAAGGAAACCCGAAAGGTCTATTGACCTCTTTTATCTATCCGACGATTTGTTATAGCCCCAATCATTTATGTAAAATGTACGGGTTTTGCATTTATTTGATGGCCGTGCGATGGACACCTTTTTTAAAATTACTATTATTAAATTATAAAGCTGATTAGGATTATCACTGGGATAGCACTTATGACATAACTTTTTATTTGTACCAAAGTGTTTCCAATTATGGATTCGGACTTGGTTAACGTTGTCGATATATTCGTACGCCGCATTGGCTAGTGCTTTAGATACGGTAGGTGCTCGTTATAGGTGAGACCTGTCAATTAGAGCATATTAATCAGTGCTAGCGGATGTTCGCCGTACGAGGGAGTAATCAAGAATTCTGTTAAGTTTAATACGCGGCTTCCTATTGGCATTCGGGGCACTCTAACATGGAGTACAATAATCTATGTCATCTCCTATTTCGTAAATCTTGTTGGCATTTCGGTGGTGACCAAGGGCAGTAAATTCTCAAAATGTTCCTCGAGTGTTCTACAAAAATAGGACATGAATCATTCGCCAAGTGAAGATCTCAAGGATGACGTTCGAAATTTCTGTATTTTAAAGCTTTCCCTTCAGAGACTTGTTCTTCATTATTACAAAATGGACGGCTGACTAAACCATGTTCGGCATTAGCTTCTCGTACGAAAATAGATCAATGATATCGCCTAGGAATTCTCGAAGAAATGAAAGGTCAACCAAGGCGCAGTGTACGTTGCGCTCAATAGATGATATTTGACTAACGCAGCGTTACTGGAATTAACTGTATTAGCTCGTTAACTTATTACCTCATTAAAATAACTCTGTTTTTGAATTGCAGGATGTGGAACAATTCGTTTTCGAATTCTCACGAACAACATCGCCACAGCATCTCCTGGGAAGTCCATGTAGTCTACGGACCCAGCGTCAACCAGCAGATTCATTTGGGGTAATTATATATTAGGCTGGCTTTCGAGATCTGAATACAAATCAATGACCTTTGCCGAATTTCATGGGCTTTCTAAAATCAGCTCTAAAAAAACAGGTTGTCTCGTAGACGATTGATAAACGAGTCATTAATAATAGTAAACGAAGCTTACTTTATTATAATATTATATTTATGATGCATAGCACACTGTTTCTGCAGTGAATGAAAAGTTTTAGTTGAATAAACAGGATAGGATAAATTTGAAATCCCTTCTGTGCGTTTGACAGTCAAACACACCGGAAAGGGGAAGACTGTCTCGAGCCGATGGACTTCACTTACGAAGATCACAAGGTAAATAATAAACGGGAGAGACGTCTTTGTTTACTCGATCGATACCGTGTACCTATATATATATATATATATAACACAGAAACCGGATAATACAGTTTCACACTAGTGCTTTTGTGTGGTCGACGACGACGCGTAAATGTAAACGTTTTGACTTTTCTTCTTTAGCGCACTACGTATCCAATGTGTTCCTGATTAGTACATTGGAGTTGTGAAGGGTAGAGCTTAGGTTCGTACGTGAAATATTTAATGTCATCATCAGAGAGTTCCTACTATTTAACTGTGTTTTCAAATTTATTGCATTTATACCGCTCTACATACTCTTATTGTACGCTAATCGTATGCACATAAGGAACGATATTTTTTAGAACCACGCGGGCTTTTGTCTTTTAGGCCTCAACATCTATTGGAGTAACGTATATTGGCAGACGTTGACCACTTTGCATATAAGAACGCCATATAAGTAATTCTGACCTTAATCTGGAGAGTGTTCGATCAGCGTAGCCTTGCAGACAGATGCAATTTTTTGCCACTCCTCGGAGTGCATATTCGATTTAACAACCGATACGCCTTTCCTCATTAGATTGGCTACACATTTGTGCATTATTATTATTACTATGGGTAAAATCGTTAGCGTTCACAACTCGAAGTTTTTAAATTAAAAATAATAGAAAAAATCGGATATTTTTTATTTTTGCAGTTGTATTTGACTAAGTGAAATGTGGACCTTATCCTTCTGTTGGGTGCGCGTGTATCTGCTACTATACGATCCAGCATGTGAATGAAGCTATTCTATACTTAATTCTTGACTGAATGTATCCATATATATATATATATATTCAGTCTAAAATAACATATATTCAGGATGCTTACCAAACAAACAAGTGACAATATAACTTATAAGGATACACATGCATTATTGCTTAATTTCCATCAATGCCTCGTCGTTGTACGAATTCTAATTATTATAATAGCTTAATATAAGACAGGGTTGTGTCGACATGTTTTGTGTATTATGAGTATCTACAGAGAAGTTAGGAAGCTTAACTGTTCAAGCTAATGCGACTAGAGTCTAAGGAGCGTCCTTTCATATTCTGTTTGCCAAGTGAATATGTCAACAATATATTATCAATTACTCATTACGTGCTTTCTAGCGACATCGAGTTGTGTCTGAAAGTAAATTTTGATTGACCAAAATGGGGAACAATTACCATGGGATTTATTCAAACATACAGTAGGTCGGAATTTCTAGGGATTATGGGGGTGGGGGGGGGTGAGGACGACAATGTCCCGAGGAAGGCGATGGCATTGCCTCTCTGCACAGCGAGGGACAGGCGCTGCAGGAGGAAAATTTGACCAAAATCATTCGACAAGCGGAAACAATAAGAGACCAGCGCTGTCACTTCTATATAGATATCTTATATGGCTTATGTATTCAATTCTCTGAAACAGCCTGGGGGGAGGGGGGGAACAATGCACTTTGTAGTGGCATAAAAGAAAGGCACAACTTTCGCGAGTTGGTTTCCTCTTCTGGGATCTCTGTGAAGCCGCCAACTGGTGGAGACAACAACGAAGTCAGTATTAACAATGGCAAACATTACGGGAAGTTAATTGCAATATGTGCGAATAGAATACACATGAGTATACTCACAGTGGCGTTGATGAAAGAGCGCACTATAGCAGTCTCTCGCTGTTGTGGAATGCCCGCCTCGACGTGTAAACGCCGCTCTGGGGTCGAACTAAGTAACGCCAACAACAACGAGGACGACAACGGCAACAATAGAAATTATCCTAACGAAAACGAAAAGTTTGTTTCTCTGGACAAAATGTAAGGGACAGATAAGGTAGAAGAAAGTTGTTTTGAGAAAAAATGCTCGGTTCCAACTCTGACTCAGATATCTTGAAGCCACAAAGCATGGCTGTGGGGGGTAGGTCAAATATTATGTGCACCCCAAGCAGTTTGGAACAACTGACGGTTATTCGACACTCGAAGAACGCACCTAGAAAAGGTTACATGTGGCCTTTATATGCGGCCTATTTGTTGTTCAGTAATGGTGTATAAATTTCCCTTGCGGAAGTATCGCACCGTTTATTCAAGTTATCAAGACGCTTGATTTTGACTAAGATCTAAATATTTGGGAATCGAATCTGTCTTCCTTGGGGGATCTATGTCTGGCTGATGTAAAACAGGGAAGACGTGATCTATTGTTAAGATCTATGTTGCGGCGGACTATTACGAACCCTACCAAGGGCTGCGTTCGTTAACCCTCACCTAAAGTCCCATTTATATCTAGTGGGAAATCGTATCCCACATGCTCAGGGTGCTGTTTTGTTGATAATTATGTTACTTGCAGGCTTGCAATACGTGAACCTGTAAGATCATTGAGTGTGGTTACTCCCGGTTCACAATGATAGGCATATATGAGTCGATACTATACTTATATATGTATGTTCTCTTCCACCTTTTGCAGAAGAATCGGCACGCAGTACTCCTCTTTCTTCCCAGTGGGCAAGCCCAAATGCAATAAACACTCACAATTCTAGCGCGGTGAGAACCCCGGGCTGTGAATCCCAACAGCCAGGACGGGACTCCTCTGTAGAACCTGCAGGCCCCGCACCAGTACTAGCACCACCTATGAAGGCTTGGAAGAGATGTAAGCATTTTTATTACGAATTACGAACGTTGACAGACGGACCGCAGTGACACATCGTGACACATCCGCCAACTGACATTTGTAAAATTAGTAAATTCAAGGCATACCTTGCTCGAAGAATAGATACTTACTAGCTGACTTACTAGAATTCCCTCTGCAGGAATCTGTGGTAAACGCTAGTTACAGGTCAGGCTGGTCCCGTAATTCAGGGAGCAAAAAGTTAAAGATTTCCTTGTTCTAAGTGAATTAACAAAAATATTCGCTGATCCCCTAATTGTTCGCTGAAGTCAGTACCAAAATATAGAATCGATAGTTTCAGATATAGTTATTATTAAAACGAATATAAATACTCATACCTATCTTGACCCATTCAAATAATTTCAGGCACGAGTCCGTTAAGCAAGGAACTTGAGCCGGACCAGGAATCGCTTCTAGTCAAATCCTTCGATTCTGCTTTCTAACCTATAGATCGTAAAGAAGAGAAAATCAATTAAGATATATACACACAATTAATATCACAAGGCCACAAAACATGAGTCATGCATAGAGAGAAAATAAAGTTAATATATATTAAATATAAATTATATATATATATCTATAAACATACTAGGCAGACACTCGCAAACACACATACACACACTTAAAAAACAAATACAAATTTGAAGTGATCGCAGCTGAACGATGCGATATATATTACAAGTAAGACTGAAAGAACACGCGGACAGATGGAGAATTTTTCAAGCAGACAAACAAAAGAAGAAGAGAAGAAGATATCTACGGACGCAAACTGTTCATCGTCTACCCTCCCGTGCTCACTATTCACGACGTAGCTGTATGTAATCATGATCATCATAGCCACCACCATCATCACGTATCATCATCATACAGTAAGAAAACTGCATCTCCTCCATTTGGAGTGAACCAGCCGCCTTTTGTTGTTGTTGTTGTTGTCACCACCACCACCACCACCACCACCATAATCATCATTAGCAGCCGTGTTGTGTAAGTAATAGAACGAGCAATGGGGGAAGACACTATGGCAGCGATGCGCGTTGTTCTCAGATGAATGTATTTATTTTCCTGAACAGCAAATGTTCTGTAGTATTTCGCCGAGTCGAAACGCGTGCAGAATCCCTTTCCACATTGTGAAACCTGACCACTTAATATATAATGGTATGATTATTAATATTATTATTATTATTATCATTACATTCAAAGCAAGGGAGTGAAAGTGACTAAGAAATACCGTCGTTCGTTTTTTTTTTGTTAGAATCGTAACTTCTTCGCCACTACGGGTACGCCTGAAATTTCATTCAACGTTGAAGCAAATCTCGAAATTTAAATATTGGGGTAAAAGAATTAAACACGTTATGAGTATGGGGAAACGAAATGTATTTTGTGATCATACGTTTGGGTCAAGGCGGATCTTGTTGATTCTTCCGACGCGCAATCAAATTATGCAATACCAATCAATATAACATACACACACACATACACACAAACATGAACCAAATGGACTAAGACAAAGTTGTGACAAAAATAACAGCGAGAGAGAGAGAGAGAGAGGGAGCATGACAATATTAAGCAAAAAAGAGACCAAAAACACAAACTCGGCGGAAATAAATTAAACGTTAAATGGAGCTAGAGAATCTATTATAAATAACTAAATTCTATATATTTGCTATCCTGTGAGATTGACTTCGTGACAATTCGCACTATCGCCAAATGGAGGAAAAACAGTTGATCTGAATTTTGAAGAGATTATGAATATCAATTATCTTGAAATCAACAAGAGGCGGGGAGGCTAACAAGGACACAATGGGTCACTTTGAAACAGGTTTGTCTGTACCTTGCTATCGGCCATAACTTCTATAAAAAAAGATAAACAGAAAAGTGTACAAGGTTGAAGAAAGTAATAAAAGCATTTTACTCACCTAATAGAGAGACACAAGTGTCTTTTGTTTACATAAATTAGTGTACGCGTCATATAGGGATGCCACGTTTACAGATCGAATGCAGAGGCTGACGCATATATGTATAATAGTATAGATGGCTAAATCAGTTCCAAGGTTGCCCATTTGTGGAAATTGATGTGTGAAATTATGTGTGAGCATTTTGTTTTTGCATGAAAATTTCAGCATGGATGCATTCGTTTACGATGCGGATGTGTGCCAGGGTGCGTACCTTAAATGCGCAACGGATAATGTGCGCGGTTCACGCTCGCCAGCCGCCACAACTGATTCCAATATAGCTACCCCTATTGTTTCTATATTTATTTGAGTTATGAATGGAACAACATCACCGGATTGGCTCATCGAATATTCACAACAAATTTGTTCAATAGTTTGAGAGTCAGGTATATATATATATATATATATAGATTTACGGTGACGAAGTGTCTTAACTGTTGTGAACGAAATGTTTAGAACTAAACCGATGATTCTATGGAAGATATGGAAGAGTCAACAACAATGACTCGAAGGCCCTCGAAGTACAGAACTGAGCTAATGAGCATTTATAAATTAATATAATCAGAGTAGTGGAATTTATGTTTCGTTTGCGGCTGGCATCCCCCAATCTTTCATCATCAATTTATCGGTACTTGTCCGTATTATGGAAATACTACAACAAATCTCGGAAGGTACCACATCTCTCTATGATCATGGTACGATTCGACCCTGCGAAGGAAGATGGGGCCGGTGCGATATATCCCTTGGATCTCTGATTGAGAGTTGCGAAAGGCCAAAAGCTGCATCTACCTTACGGTGAAAGCCAAAGACGGATAGCAGAACAGCTTCAAAAACGAGCAAATGTTTGCAAACCACGAACGCGGAAACAGGAGGACGATCTGGCTGTCGCCGCTACCGTTGCAGCTGCTACTGTTGGTGGTCGGTACAGGTGCACGCGCATACGACAGAAAGCATACGATGCTGTCAAGAGCTCTCTATACAAAGCAACCGGAAGTGCCGGTCGGAGAGTCAACGCGCGAGGGAGAAGGGAGGCGGACGCTGACGACGACAGAGCCGGCAGAGGATGTAAACAAATCACAGGTAAGAGGCAACCGGAAGCAGGAATACGTGATTTGGTTGGAGGTGCCGGGGTTTACAGGATACCGGTGGGGTAACGGGTATATGGGTACTGGGTGTGTATATATTCAAATGAATGCGGGTGTACAACGCTGTCGACGAACGTCCAAAGTCTCTGCGTACGGAGATCCGCTCCTCTAAAGAAGCATACGAGCAGGCATCCGTTGGCAGCTGGTCCCCATCCCTTCTGCTATCACACACTTCTCGGTACTTATCCCTTTGACATCATTGCGAGGGGATCACACGTGTCCGAGGCCACGGCGCTATTTGAACCAACTTTCAAAATCTAAGTATATAAATTCCATATGCAGAGATTGGCGGACTATTATTAATATCCGTCAACGATTTAGTAGGGCAAATAGGAGGGAATAGAGGCGAATATCGCGAGATGACACTTGTTATCTTTCTTAGAAGGAATACGAAGTGGACAATGAGAAGAAAGGTGAAATTAGAGAGCAATGTATGTAATTAAGCTGTAAACAATCATTGTTGGAATAAACTCCAGCTGGAGCTCAATTACCCGTGGCTCGATGGAGGCTAATTTAAAATATTTCCAAGTAATTTAGTAGATGATGATCTGTGTGACCGTCAAAACTAACGCTCTTAGGCCAGAACGGAGAATTGTGGACAGCCAATAGTAAAATAAAGTAATTCATGCTCATATAATATATGTATATAGCTTCGTATTTCAAAAACGAATCTTAATTTTAATATGTCAAGGCTGAGCAGTTCGTGAAATAATAATAGTACAATTACAACTCAGTGGGTCGGATTTTTTAGTAGTTTTCTTCTCAGTTTATGACCGGGCATTATCCAGGATGTACTCCGAGAGTAAAATGTTTTGACAATGCAGCTGAACAGGCTTCAAAGGACCGTGTGAAATCTGAGATTTATTACGGACGACGAGATAAAGTCTCGGCGAGGAAGCAGAACTACGGTTGCCCTTTTAAGGCTGACTGGCGTAAGGTCACACTGGAAAATGGTCGGTCCCTGACGGCCCTACAGGCCCGCAGGCTATGCGAACGATATACGCGAATGACGAATGTTGTTGTTGTTGTTCTGCGGCTGCTGTTTCTACTAGCGTTGCTTTTAAGTAGCCATTGTTATAATTATGTATATATAATAATGTATATCATTTTCAATTGGACGACTGGCCGTCCTGCCGTATGAGATGTTAGCGAAAATATCGAAGAGGAGTAGTTAGTGTGTAGGTGTTCATCTAGACATGTACAACCGATTCCGCACTGAATCATTATCATGTGTGGATGTAACCCAGTCGCGAGCAAAAAAAAAACGTAATTAGCATGCCTGGGATAGTAATCTAGATTCTCAGGGTGCAAACGACATTGATATCAGCACCCGCACTGGTGGACCACCCGAGAAATGATGAAACTGAACTGCGTAATTGGATTAAATCGAATTGGACGGAATCTTTTCTCTCGTATCGTCAGTCGGCCTCCTCGAATTCTCCTCGCTCTTGACCAGCTTCGTCCGCTTTTAGACTGAGCGATTGGCCTTGAATTAGGAAGAACTTAATGTTGCGCACCAAAGAAACGAATCCGATCATCGAATCTAATACCACTCTGTTAAGTCTCTACCGCGTCAGAGCAATATCGCTCACTTGTTGCTATGCGAAGCTATGACATGCAGAGTGTTCTTTATAGCGCATTAGATCGGCTGATCGACCTCAGATCACGCAGAGTACAGAAGAGATTAAATCACCAACTATACCAGGGTTGTGCCCCAAAGTATATGGTGACCAAAATAAACTACTCGTATTTATTGTTGTAAGCTCATTCAACAAAAGGACCACATTTGACACCTCTAAGACAACATTCCGAGTGCTGGGCATTACAGTAATACTGCAAAGCACTGCTAAGTCGGGACATGTTTTCTGTTGATTACTTGCAGACCCGATGGCAGGAAAAGTTTCTATTTCGATTTAGTGGATTCGTAAGTCCCACACTAAGTGATTTACTGGCTAAGCGACGCAAGTGCATTATGCATTTCCCCCATAAACAGATGTCTGTCTGTATGGTGTTCGAATCGCTAATACAAGCAGTAAACGGTGAAACAAGTAGTTTTCATCTCTTTAGCGACTCAGCCACCCATGATGGATTACCTGCCTTAACCTTATCTACTTGAATCCTCCACCGGAGCGGTAAACGTGGAAGTGTATTTAATTCCTTTTTTATCGGAGTTCTTACGAGTTACGTAAGACAGGTTTGCTATAATAAAATAGCTGGTCTTCGTTGTCAGAATGTTGTCAGAGTGTTATGTTAAAAACATATCCTAGCGCTTGAAAGGGTGCAATCGAAGTTCATCCGAAGAGTCAGTCTGCGTTGTGATGTTCCGAAGGAAGTGGTGAAGCTTCCCTCCCTAATGACCATATTAGATACTGCGGACCTACGCTTGTTTCAGCGACTAAGACCAAATAGTTCTGTCAAACATTTCGTCGAATTTCGTCCAAACCCGCTGCGCAGTGGACGTACAGTGCGCACTGCGTCAGTAGCGCGCACCGAAAAGCTAAATAATTTGTTCTCCTGGAGAGTCGCACGTCTCCTACGAGACTCAGGAAGTGGACATCTGCCATTACCACAATTGTAAAAAATTCACTTCGCTCTACCAATTTATGTAATTTCTTTAATAATCTCTGTACCACCCCCTTTTGGTTAATAAAGGTGTATTTGTATTGTATTGTATTGTTAATATCGAGGATCGCCTTCCTAAAAGTGCATCAGTATTTTTTCGAGCTACATTTGCAACTACTGCCTCGGACACATGTACTAATAGTTAGTTTCAGAGAATTCTTGCCGGGACCAATTGATTTGAAAATTTACTATAATATCCTCTCAACACCTGGTTAAATTTCCGCGTTTCCCGTAAAAAAAATTATTGCAAACGGGCTTAAAGACAACAAAGAGCATGCCGTCCCGGCAGTTTAATAAAATGATCTCTGTTATTTACGATATTTGGAGCTGTATGCCGTATTACTATCGTTGAAAACGGATTGCACAGCTTCGATAGATTTTATGGATCATCGATTTGTCCTTTTGGCCAGCATTCAAACCCCGGGGGCTGGATATTGAGGAGAAAGTTTTAGACGCAAGCTGGTGTTGCATTGGATTGAGCTTATGTTAAAAAGGACTGTATACTTGATGGTACGATTATGATGGAACTATTCAAGTAGTTTGTTTAAATAATCCAAGCTGCGAACTTCCTCGAAGGGGTCTACCAGAGGCTGATCCGCGCCACCGGAGACAAGCGCGCAGGACTTTTCCTTCTGTAACGCCTGTCCCTCGCTGTGCAGAGGCAGAGAGGCAATGCCATCGCCTTCCTCGGGACAATGTCGGCCTCGGCCCCGGTCCCCAAATAATCCCTAAAAAGAATTCCTGATTATTGTATGTTTGAATGATCCGAATATATCAAGTATTCCGCTTGAGAGAAAAAAAGGAGATTCTCATTAAATTATAAAGTTAAAGAATGCCTATTTGTGAAGTTTTTTTGCAATCTCTCGGCTTCAGAAAACAATTGTTTGCAACAATTACCTCCTGGCGGTAAAACATTAAAGCCGAACATATTGTTCTTTGAGTCTGGATAATAGGGCAATGACTCATGGCGAATGGACGCTGCGTGACTGGCTGCGTGGTTGGCATACAGACAGACAAACAGATGTAATGACGTTCTTTTCAAAGCAGTTAGTTTCTTGTCGAAATGTGTTGGTCTTTCATCAGATAGTTATATGACCGTATTGTAAATGGATAATTAATTTAAAACTGACACAGCTCGGTTACTATATTGACTAGACACCTTATCTCGTGTATACTGCTTCAATCAAGTTTAGCCTTCAACATCTTTTGTATGAGCTGAGTTATTTTTTTTACAAACTATGATGATAAAAATCTGTCTGTTTCTTAATAGTCCACAACTCCTCAGCCTCAAAACCTTGTCACGGAGTTTTCATCTACTTTGACGAGCGCTACCACTTGAAAAAAGGCGCAATAGTGGACGACCTCTACAGGAGCTGATTGCCTGAATGCGCTCAATTTATTAACAGTGGACGATTGCTCAAGGGAATAGACCGCTTCATCACTACCTAACGCATCTCTTCGAAGAAGCCCGGCGGGAATAGCTGATCCATCACCACTGGGTCGAGTTTCGTCGGATCGAGACTGACGAAACGCCTACTACAGTAGAGTACAGGAACATTGAAGCCTAATAAAGCCAGTGGGAGTGGTGGCAAGATAGGCGCAGCTGTCGTGGCACACGCTACTAACTTTCCTTCTTGGAAGCAGAAAGAAACCCCGTGGAAATCGCCACACTTACATACAAAGTATTTCAAGCTAGTCACGATCGTACGTAGCAGTGCGAAAATGGATTTCCTAAGCGCGTTAAATTTCTACCCCCTACGCACTCTTTCTTGAACAGGTGGAGCGATCACTTCCCTGAAACGGTTCTGTTGCCTACGTTAGAATCACACAGAATATGTGTGAATATCGTTATGTGTGAATATCGTTACCACGGCCACACACTCAGCTACTCTCACACGTCGTGTTCAAGCACTCAGGCCACGCTGTGCCACGATTAACCAGCCACGTGTTGTTATGTTGTGCGCTGTTACTACTTGCACATTGTGCGCTATTTCATTGGGCAGGTATTCCTATTCTATGACGGCTTTTACAAGTGGGAACTTGTTCTACTATGAGATTAGGTTTGTGACGACGTGAGACCCCCAACCCCTGTCGACGCTCTCACAGGATCTTCTTTGCTTATCTTTGTAACGATTCAAGAATGGCTAAACGATCCAATAGTACGCTGTTGTTTAACTTGTGGTAAATTCTTCTATTGTCGTGCACTGAGTTGCCCAGAGCCGGCTTCCTAGGGGAGAACTTTATCGACACACTTCGTTGGCTCCTGGGAACTGTTATGTTATTAGTTACTAATCAAATAGATAGACATCAAAGAAACTAAATGAATCAACGAACCCCCAGCTTGCCACCCTGTCTCCACAAAAAAAGGCAGATATTTTATATTTATGTTCAATGTACATAAATAGGATACCTCCTGTGTGTACCTCGCGTAGTTTAAAGTATAGCAGCAGTATCCACCCACGAATATGATCATAATATAAGATCTAAATACAACAAACAACAACATATAAAACAAATATAATATATAAGATCTAAATATTGGCATGGCATCGATATTTAGGGTAGGAGAGGGTGAGTTACGATAGGCATTAGTCTTCTCGTAAAGGGTCATGAAAATAGTAACTCATATAGAAAAATGTTGTCTTAATTGAGGAGGGTGTAATTTTTGTTGTTCAGCTGGGCGAAAGGAGGTACGAGCTCACGAACTAGTTTTGTGCAAAAGGCGACAAATACAAAGCACACGAGTTCGAGCCTCGTAAAGCTATATATTCCTTTGAATAATGGTGTACGTAAGCGGGACTGGCGAAAATCAACAAGAGCCATTGCTTCTTCAGAAAGATGTCCATCTGTTTGTGTCCATGTATATACCGCGTATATTCCCCCTGTGTATCCCGTCATCCATAAAATGTTACCACGATGAGAGGATCCCATTGGGCCAGGACCAGTCGAAAAGCCGACCGAATGACTATGAGCGAGTTATGCCATCGTCATCTCTGCCGTGTGATTCGCATGTATTCCCCTACTTGTAGTTGTCGCTAAACGTGGCTCATCCTCCGCCCTCTGTGCTTTTGTCTGCGCTTCTTCGTATCTGTCGGATGTTCGTGAATACATTTCGCGTCCCTCCCGCTTGCATAAATTATCCCACCAAAGAGACACCTTCGAGAATGTTGAGTTGCCAAGAACAGAGAGAGATAGCGAGGGAGATACATTCCCGAACTTCTCACACAAGGACAGACAGTGCAGAAATGAGAGCACGAAACACAGGTGTCTGCAGTAAGAGTGGTAGCAACAATTTTACGTTCGCATCTTCGTCGGAATCGTCGTTGTCTGTTATCTCCATAGTTCCTCCACGTCTATCGAGCGAGTCCTCACTAATGACATCGTGTCACTTACGTTCGACCTCGAAGTCGCTGATTGTCCTACTGCTTGTGATAAGTTATCATATTCGATTACTGTAGTTTCGCATTACAGAGCAGACAGAAAATCCCAATCTATCAGCAGGTCAGAGTATAGGGTAATTAAATTACCAACAAAAATTTAAACATTAATTTTAAAAAATTACCAAACTGCGACCGTCTACTGCGACGGACTGAAGCGAGGGTAACAAAACATCGCACTATAATTTGTCTATTCTAAAGCATGCGTAAAAAATAATGAAAGAGCTGACTACAGTCAGGGTCTTAATGTTTATACAAAGGGCAACCTGTCAATGTAAGTAATTTCAAGTGACAATGGAGATAAAATATATAGAGAGGCCAAGCGGAAACAAAAATGAAGAATACTATTTTTAATGATTCATTGTGAAATGTAACATTTAGACTTTTATTTCTATATCGTTCAGCTGTTGTCCCGCTGACGACATTTTCAACAAGCCCACTTACTTTTATTTATTCGTATACGTGGAGCGACTTCCAAGAAGGAGCTGGTAAGTCCGCACCTAAAAAGGCTCGAAAACAAAGATAAAAACCATTATGATTCCAATATGATTACACATAAAAGGAAAATAATCGTATAAGACACATTCATCGTAAAGGAAAGGCTGTTGTTAGATCCACATAAAATGGTTGTGTGTTGTCTCTATTGTGTTGAGTATCATAGCACTGACTATCGCGTTCAGCCAAATTCACCCCGAGAGTCCGGTATACAGGTTTACATAGGAAACTTATTAAACAGTTCGACTCAAGCAAACTACTTCAACCCCTATTCAAAACTTTAGAGTAGAACTTTCGTCACGGCTGAGTGATGTTTTAGCCAATGAAAAGATGCATCCCCGGAAAGATTAGGCTTCAGTGTCAGTCTTTTAGATGCAATAACCTCTCCGACTCGAGCTCCTTTGTAAGGGGGTTACAGGTTACACTGGAGAAGATAATCAGGCCGAATTATTCATGATCCAGAATCGTTAGAAAAAAATTACGAAGGCAATTAAGATTCGACGGACACAACAGAGAATTCAACATAAGAATGAACTTCAGATTTAGTTTAGTGCTAGGAACTGACGTCACATTGCTGTATTTGTATGGGTCAAGCAAACGACTGCTGTACTGGTGCCGACAGGTCTAGTCTATCCGAAGTGTCTCCACAAACTATCATATTACCGATGGGCAGAGCTGCCGCGCGTGTTGCAACTGTGTGTCGACAACCAATTCTGTCAACTATTTATTGATTTCATCATCGTCTATCGTCATGTGCAAATTTTGCTGGCTTTGTATAAACGTAACTGCTTCTCGAACAGAATACGAACAGCGATACATAAATAATTGCATTTGTAAGCACGTACTTTGGGTAACCAAATAACCGAGTAACTTTTGCATTACGTGCATCCTTGTGGATCACCTACGTACAGGCATCTAAATACGAATGGGTACTATATAAAGGTAGATATTTGTGTATAATACATACGCTAGACTTAACCAACATCTTGTTTGGCCTCCTTCCCAAAGGTTTTCGGGCTGACTCTCAGCCAACATTTAACGTTCACGGTACTGCTTTTAGTTTCCGCCTTGTCGAACCCGTCTATTTAGCGTTATTGTAATTCTCCGCCTTGTTAGAAGCTAAATGTACTGGGTAGCCGAACCGTATCAAACATTTCGTCGAGCATCTTCACAGTGCTGGCGCTTCACAATGTAATCTTCGTGTTGTAGAAGACGTCTATCCAGTTGGTACAGATCCACTCGTGGGATACCAGTATCAGCCTATAGGTCAGGCTCAGCAAAATCGATGTGAACTCTTAACCACTCATTAAACCTTGCGCCGGCTTCAATGGATGCACTCAGGCATGAGCACAATTATAAGAACTATGCACAACTGTTGGGCATGATGAGTTGGGCACACACCCCGACATACGTCTCAGAAATAGCCATTAGTTGCACAGGACATCCGCTAAGCTTATGTCAAATATTTCTCATTTTCCGTTTATAGTATTTTCTTATAATGGACTTTAAACATTAATCTGAAATTCTTATAAGAATAGCGCAAAGGCCAGATTTTCATTTTTGCTGCACTATATAAATTGTCACAGCGGATCAAGCATAGAAATTGGTCTCACATCGATGGAAGTCTAACCAGGAGAAAAAAACGGGCGTTTATATATAATATCTTAGGCAGCAAAAGAGTCACCTAGAGCATACCGTTGCGGTGGACGAGGCATGGGTCACCCTGTATAGGGGACCGGAAGAAGATCAAGTGAAACAGAGGCTACGACCAGGTGAACAGGGAATGGCGGTAGAAGTACCAAATAGATTCGTGCCTAAAGTAATGGTAGGACTTGACATGGATTTCAACGGAATTTGCTACTATGAGATTTGGGTCCAAAAGAAAAAATGGACTCTGCTCGATATCTCGAGTTCTTGAAGGAACTCATGAATAATTGGCATGGCAATAGGAAGCACCGAGTATGGCTGCTCGGCGACAATGCAAGGGCACATCGTAGCAATGAAATTGCGTCCTGGCTTAAGGCCAACTAGATTGAGCGATGGCGTCACCTCCCCCTTCTTTCGATTTAAGCCCATGTGACTATGGTTGCTTCCATCAGTTAACGAGGGCTATAGGTAGCCAAAAGCAATAGAAATGGTGAATACCTAGCCGTTAGAAGGCTGCCAGAACTCAGGGATTAGTGGATAAATAAAGGAGGTGCATATCTCTAACTCATACTAAAAAAAATCTTTGTTTTAATTCACTTAGTTTAGTCGATATTGAAATTTACGTGTCTCATTATTTGCCTAATATATTTGATCGCCTATGGTCTTTCATCTGACGACCCCACCCATGGACAACCTTCCCTTGGTTTTCTTCAATCATGTATATAGATGATTCATATATTACAGAAAATATATACAGAAACTGAAAATGATCATTGTATCTAATAGTGCATATAGCTTATAATATATATATATATGTTATAAGCCTTCCTATGGGTCACCAAAAACAGACTTCCGGACTTTCGCCAAACTTTGTTTCTGTGATGAGTAGGTACACATGCAGATGGCCCAAGGGGAATTCGAATCCTTTTACCCGAGATGTCGGTATTGTCCTACCGTTGCCACGCATATAGAGTATGTTTACTTCATCCTGAATCTATGAACGTTTGGTTGATGGAAAGGTGTTGCAGTTTTAGCAGAGAAACGAGTGATTGGGTGATCACCTGAGATACAATATAATCTTAGCCCGTTAAATCAATCCTAAATCTTGAAATATAATATTGAGTGGTATTAATTGCATTAGACCCTGCCACTACCCTGGCAAGTTGAATGCCAATGCATCGGGACCCCCGATAAGTCTTATCGAAACAGTATACACTGTACAAAACATATATAGTAGACTAGGTGAGATAGCCGAGATGCTCAGGCGCGCTACAGCGGGCATTCCTCTGATTATTCGACGGCCGGCCTTGACTGTCGAGTAGCGCCTCTAGGGCTTCAACAGTACTCTGTAAGATCCTCCAAGGAAATAGAGGTAAAGGTTGTTCGCTGTGAAGGAGCCCAGGGTATCAGCGGCAGCAGCAGAAAAGTGGGAATCGACAGAAACCTGCCTCATTCTCTATACTGCAGCTCCTCAAACCACCGTTGTATGCAGAATAGCTTTGCAAAGGTAAAAAGAACGAAGGAAGAAGCCATTTGCTTGATATTATGCTATAGCTCGAGCCGAATACGCTCTCAAGTTTCCTATGTATATAACTGGATGTGCATTCAGCTGTTCGTGTGCTCTCTCTGGCATCACATAAGAATACACAAGAGCAGCCTTACAGGAGTCGCTGCAGAATCTAATCCGAAAGCTTCGTTCACCATAAACATCGTAAGCGTATAACACTGTGGGCATCTATCGAATCATTTAATGTACCCATTCGTTCTCTTTTTTTTCCATTGAAAGACAAGACGAAGAAACGAGAGACGAAGCCATATCCTTGATTACAGATAGACACAGAGACCGAAAGGGGCAACCAACGAGATGAGATCGCCATGTGAGAGAGAGAGAGAGAGAGAGACAAGGGAGATGTGTACGGGAGAAAGTAGTGAATTGGTTGAAGGAAAGAAGGATATAGAGGTTAAGGGAAAGGTGAAGGACGCTGAGTGGTCGTAATCAAGAACCTCGATCGAGTAATTGGCGGCGAACAAGAGGACTGCTCGTTGATCGGGTCATGCCAACGGTCGCTGCCTCTTCATCAAAGAAAAATAACAGGGATAAGAAGGACACGGCAGAGGACCATTATCGCTAAAGTGAAAACAATTGACTTGCAGGAACGAAGTCACTTCACTCATTAATTAACTCAAAATGATTCTTACTAACGGCGTCAAACTTTCATATGTAGATGCTATCTACTAGATATATCATGTAAAATTATAGATGTATAAATGCGACATATTATTGCAGAGTGAAGTGAACAAAATCAAGCTCACAGAAGATCTTACCTTGGCACATATTGTAGCTCGATCTTATTCAGTTGTTCGTTAGAGTGGTTAGAAAGTATTCTGATAAGTGCGAATCAATGCGAGCATCGTCGACTACGTGCAAATTAATATTGCGTGCACATATAACATGGCGTATATGCGTGCACATATATGCCACGTGAACCTATAATTAACTTTTCAGTATTTGCGAAAGCCTTAGAATACGATACACAGCATTCTGTACAGCTCGTGCAGGATATCTCAAACCAAAGTTTGACGATTTCAAAGGAAACTCAGATAGGGCCGTGTAGCCCAAAAAAAGTTAGGTTAGGTTAAAGAAAAGAGGTCATAGATTTACTAGGAGACTCCAAAGATCAGTTGAAGTCTTGACGTACAGGTGAAATTTAAGCAAAGTTTGCTGTCAACTATGACATATTTTTCTCTGTTTTGTTTTGAAATAAGCAGTGTTATTTATAATAAATATGTAACAATAAATAGGTAAACACCGTGACTATGTCTTCGTTAGCTGAAAAATGGAGAGTTGTTGAAAAACATTTTAGTTGACCTGAACTCTATCAGTAATTAAGCTGTCACACGATAATTACAAAAGAATCAGTCCATTGGTGTAATCCACACTGCTACTGGTTTGCCGTAGTCCTAAATATTAATGCGAACGCAGTTGTGGTTTTTGAGTTTTGCCTGTTACTTTTATTTTAGTCCAACCATCTTCTCCCGCGGAGCCCCCAATGGTTCCTCCTCATTGCTTTTTTTACGTTCGAACTGCAAGAAACGTTGATCGTATTTGATAGTGTGTAGAAGCAAGCCTGGTTGTTCTTCAAAGAAACACAAGAAGACAGTCTGTCTGTCGCTTTTTCCTAGTTTGTCAGTATCTCTGTATGTGTGTGTGTGTGTCTTCAGGGTAAAACGTTTTTCTGCCATGCTGCTGCACTGTTTTTCTATCACGCTGGTGCGGATGTTGCTGATGATTATGATGTTACTGATGATAGTGACGTCCTTCTCTTTGACTTGACTGATATACGGCGTACAGGGGTATTATGCTTGCTGCATCCTATACTACCTCATACAGGGGCGTCCCATCTTTGGGTAAGTAGGCCTCAATAGCACGTTGAGGCGGTATGACTGCGCAGTATGTGGGTGACATCGTCCTCGCTACCCGCGGCCAGGAACATCTCCGAAGACGTAGCTATTCCTGCCCGCAATTCGTAATCATAGTTGTCGTAGTAGCATAGTAATAAAAGCATTAGTGCTACGTGGTGACACCATTTTTCTTCTTTCTACAATCACGTAGATTAGGAAGAAAGGTTTTATGGACGGATGGAAGCTGAAAGGAGGGCGAAGGTTGGGATAAAGTTAAGGTATATAATATAAAGTTATCATGGCCTTCTTTCTTCGATTCCTCTTCTAGAAACTAAACCGCTGCAGTTAGCCGTTCACTTTGACGAAGTCGCGAGACGTGGCCTTCGAACCTTGACGAGAGCATAAAGAGAGGCTCTGTATCTAGAATCAGTTAAGCGAGAATCACAGAGGAAACTGACACCAATCGATACCAGATGAACAATGACGCTAATTTTTATTGGGACTAAATTCGGCTATCAAGATCATCATTTGCTTGATTCTCTATAGCCTCGGCTCACCGCTCGGTAATCGAGAAGAACCTTCCTAAACAGAAAACACAAGAAGTTACATCGCTAAGAAAAGCGGTTCTCAGGTGGTCATTGTATTGCACCTGCTTTCTTCAAATAGTTGCTATGACACCAACTGAATGAACAATGGGTTACTTCAAATAGTGAAATGAATGACACGGCTTAATGCTCCAGCAGGTTAATGCTCCCCAACTGCTTCTCTAATTATTGTATATTTTAAGACGCACAATCATAATCAATATCCGACATATATTAAAACTGATTCCCTGGTCCATCTATTTCATATTTATTTCTTTATAGGCGGAGAAACAAGACGACAACTCCATTGTGCAACTCGTATTTTGTCTACACGAAATAGCTGCCCTTGTTATTCACTCCAAATTGCCAATGAGTGATTTCGTTTCTCTCCGAACAATTCCAAGCGGCGACCGCATCAGTAGTTCCCATGCATTTTCTTATTTTTTATTTGTTTACCTCGCCCGTGCCCTACACTGCAACATGGGAATGCTATTCGAGAGATTTTTTGGCAGTCGTGTATCGTTTGAGTCGTCGGCCACATTTCTTCTTTGGTTGGTGGTATGCTTGTGACAAGCACCCCTCTACGAGGTACATTTGTCAATGTCCCGCCACTGTACTCGGGTCAATGTAGCGGTGAAACTTTTTTTGCCTTCCTGTCTTGACACATGACGATGCCGTGGCTTCATGCCGTGAGGCGGTAACAAACCCAGCGGACGGAAAACCGAACGACTTCAAGGTCGTTCTAGACCTGCTGGAGAATGTGGATGGACATCACGGGCTCAGACTCCATCTCACTAGTAGCGGTGATAGTAGTAGTGATGGCCGTGTGCCGGTGGCGTGGTGCATTCGTGTGCGCCGCGCAATCGGAGGAGACACGTAGGTTCATGGGTTCGATCCCCACTGTTGCACATTTGCATTTAGGGGTCCGTCTTGCGAAGAAATGCTAAAAGCAGTACCGTGGGCGTTAAATGGTGGCTGAGAGTCAGCCCGAAAATCTTTTTTGGTCGTAGGCGGTGGTACAATTGCTCTAGTATCAGCCCCTTTCCTGACAAGTCCTTGAAGCAAAGCTGCAGTGGTACCGAGGCCTTCCATTGGAGGAAGATCCACAGCTGAGAAACAGCTAAAAAACGGCTATAGATGGTGGTGGTGATTGGTTATAGAGCAACAAGAATTAGTCTCTTGTACGCGACGTGAGTCTCAATGTGTGAGCAACTGCCTCCGTAGATCATTACTGGCAGTGTGATCTTGCCACAACGTTACTCCTTGTTTTTTTTCTAGAACCATATTTTCAGCAGCATTCATTTTGAGATCGTCTGTGTTATTATGTGTTATTAAGGAGGATAATTTTCTTCTACTGTCGATAATTTTCGAGGAAAAAGCTATAGGGAATGTGAAATTCAGGAGTTAAATCTATGTTTGTATAATTGTAACGTTGTTACAACGAGTGTTATGCTAAAGCCGATACCTGGCGCCATCATCGAGCATGATGGTCCTACCTAAAAAAAAAGTGCTCCATTTTTGCTTTCGTTGTTAGGAAGGGCAACATCTGTAAGTGCACCTCCATAGGAACTTTCATCTGAAAAGGAGTAATTTAAATTTGTCTAACACTAAATCATGGGTGCTGACCCATACAAGCCCAGCAAAAGTTTTTGGGCAACATATTTAATAATTGTATGTAAATGCATTCATTGATTTAGGGATTTTAGATTCGGATACACCCCCAGTCGAAAGTAGCGTACAGTGAGAAACCGAATATCTGTTCTTGTACAACCTCCAGATTAACATTATGCTGTTGATCCCAGACGTCAAGGACGGTGAGGGAGAATTTGCAATCAATCGAGGCGCAGTCGAGTTGTTGGCGGGAACACGCGCCCATCGTTTACTGATCGCGCAAATCAGCAGATAATTATACTAACAGAGACAGATAGCCTGAACCGTTGGGCTCAAAGGGAGGAGAGACGGACACCCGCCGTTTAATGAAAAATCCTTCCTACCTTCAAAGTCTTGATGAGCAAAGTTTGCCTAGTCCATGTTCCATTCAAGAAAGAAACGCGCCGGCGCGGCTGAGAGGTGCCACCGCCGTCGTCTTTGACAGGGTATCAACCGATCGAGTTTAGAAGGGAGGGAACTCCACACACCAGATAGATGATAGACTACTACTACCACTACTAGTAGTAGAGCGGAGGCAAAGAATGTTCATCGAATCAGTGCAGGGGACTTAAATTTATTTAGAAAATACTGTGTGCTATATAAATGTGATGGCCATTAGCATATCATATATGCATGCATTTATTTTAATAGTGTGAGTTC
The DNA here is from genome assembly GCA_019614645.1 of Stratiolaelaps scimitus. NCBI lineage: Eukaryota > Metazoa > Arthropoda > Arachnida > Mesostigmata > Laelapidae > Stratiolaelaps > Stratiolaelaps scimitus. The sequence continues at coordinate 576,053 of JABWDB010000024.1, read as the reverse complement.
GGTTAGATATGAAATTGTTTGAATACCATACTCAATTTGCATACTGTGTGATATTGCTTCAGACCCGTATTCTACATCTTCACGAAACAGATAAACCGATAACAATTTAATCATGTACGGCGTGTAGAACGTCTACTGACCACCGGACGATACCTCAGCATACTTGAGGAGCGAAACGGGCACGTTACAGGGTCTGGCACCAAACGATTGCTTTGCTGGTATATGTTAGCGCAAAAATGAACCCCTAAGACTATCAGGGTTACCTACATATACAATGATTGACGTGATAATAGAAAAATGAATGTATTTGCAGCACAACACCTCGTGTTTAGTAATGGTGTAACCTTCAAAATATCCCAGTTGTCCCATGTCTGTACTGTAAATTAAAAACCATTTTGTCTGTGCATAACTAAATATGTATAGTATATATGTATGTCCTATATTCGTCTTGCATTTCAATTTGTTATTGAGCTTTGCATTTTCCGGATGGCCGAACCCGGTACACCTCGTACGCTTCTTGATTCTCGCATTCTTCGTTTCACGTCGCCAAGTGCCTGTCGTTGTTGTTGTTGTGATAGCAGTAGTAGCATAGTACGGGGCGCGCATTGTCCTCCTTTGCTCTTCACTTCTTCTCTCTCTCTCTGACTGGTCAGGTGGTGGTAATAAAGAAAGTCTGGCAGGCCCAGTGTCGTGGGTGTCGACAGGGGCCGCATGTCTCGAACACGCCAGGAAGGCCTTCTAGTAGAAGCCAGGCAGCCAACCAGCCAGACCCCTCCGTCCTCGCCGCCACCACCACCACCACCATCAGAGGATGGAGCATCTTCGTTCGGTTCGGTAGCCAGACTACGCAGATAACACTCATTGTCGTCGTCGGTACAGCCGCTGCTGTCGGCTGCAGTTAACGGCCGCAATAACTGACGGTAAAACGGCCATCGCAAAGGAGCGACCCTTCCGCTATGAGCATCTGGGGCCCTGGTTTTCGTGAACGAGCTGCGATGCAATTTAAAAAGTTTTAGGTAGTATCTAGAGGAAGGAGAAATATTTCTTATGACCAAACACGTTTGAACATTTGTTAATAAGGAATAAGATGGACTTCTCGTACGATGTTGAAATCTTTGAATATTAGATAGAGATATTGTCGTCCCACGATCAATACGAACAGAAGTGCATAAATACAGCTTTCTTTGGCGATACCTCTCACAAATGTTGAGTTTTTGGGCCTTCTTTTCCTTTGGGAATTACACCATGAAATACACGCTTCAATTCCCCTTCTCTCAAGTATTTTCATAACAGGTCTCGGTGCTGCTATAACATTGGTTGAAGGACCCACCATGACGATCATGCATGAAATATTGGTGCTGATAGGTTTCAGCCTTTCAAAGAAAAAGGCGCCCTATCAGTTGTTGGCCCGGGCAATAGATGCGAATTGATCAACTATGGTAGTCTGGCCTCGTTTCAGGCGCAAAACGTGATAACGCCACCTGTTTGACACAGTGCTGTTAACAATACAAGAGCAATACAAGACAAGCTGGAAAATAGGAGAAGCGAAAAGATAAAGGATTTTATAGAAGAGTCAGGTGTGCTATAATTCGGCCGTTCGTCTCAAGAGCTGGTTTCGTGTTTTTTGTTCTCATTTCGAAGGATTTCTACTAATATATTCTTCCTTTGAGCCCCCGCACACAACCAACAATGGCTCTGCCAAATCTCTATAGCACCTGATGATGATGAATGATTACCGTGTGAAACTAACATTGTGAAGAAAGTTTGCGCTATAAGCTCGTTAGATTGCTGGTTGACAAGTTTCCATGGTACCACTCCGGGTCACCCAATTACCATTCTGTAGTTGTTGCAGTCTATATTGAAAATACAATACAGGAGTAGGTCATCCTGCGACTAATGGACGAACTATTCGTTACCGCTGCATGGAGTAATAATTGATTTATCTCTCTCTCACTTTCTTTTGGCTTCGGAGCTTTCCGAAGTTTCGGGACGATGAAATTCACAACATATTTCATCATGATGTGCTTCGCCACTTTTTCACTTTACAATGTCGAAAGTCACAATCGGTTCACCAGCATTCGGCGGTGAACACAATTATGGTGAGCACAATCACAATTATCGATAGATATAATTCGTAGAATATATTAAAATATACAATTTTGAAATAATTTGGTAACTCTTACTTATTTTATTTATCTCCCTAATTTGTAACATGTTCATACTGCTTATCAGTCTCTACTCTTGCATACGATCCGCCACGATCTAAATGAAGCTCACCCTCAATTGGGAAGAGACTGTGCTTCCATATAGGACCCTATTAACTAACAACGAAACGAGGACACTTTGTCAACGCGGCACCTGTCACGAACATTCCAGGGTTCAGGCAGAACACACATGGAAAACACCGACGTACAATACAATTAGCACCGCCGCCGCCGCCGTGGCCACCACTATCACCACCACCACCACCTGGTACGTAAGTCGGCCACTTACATACTTTAAGCTATACTTAACTATTTGTAATCGGATGTTTACTCCAATGTAAATGAATTTATGTTTACTTAGTTGCTCTTTAGAACCAATATTTTGTATCGACAAAATCAGCTTAACGTTCCTACCAAAATACTGGTACGGATCAACAATAAAACGAGTTGAGGTTATTTTAAACTCAAATTTAAGAGTTGAAGAGTTCAAAGTAACACGAAATGTCAAGTATTAGAAGGGAACAGCGCTTGGAAAATAGCTGGCTGAACACAGGAAAACAATATATTGTAATGACACCAGTCCTCACACTACTTTTAGTGTATCAACGCGTGTCAAAAATACTGCAATAATAAGAATAGCTTACGATTGTCACTTGCTTGAGCGGCTACCGTTGTATAATAGATCCCTATTCCAATGTGTTGCTTGAGTAAATAACTGACTGTTTACCTGAACTAGACTGTAATACTACTAAGCCTCGCAATTCACCTTCTAAAACTCATATGTGTCATTGACTCCTCTTTGACTTATCTCATTGACTGGTTACGTTCGCTAATTTGAAGAAACTGATAGTTAGGTTTGACTTGCCTACTTGGTTTAATTTCATGCTTCGACTCGGCATGTGTTAAGTAGGGGACTAATGCCTGATCTCGAATGACGCTGGCCTCACTAGTTGCCCGGAGGAACGATCCATCTTGGTTTATCCTGAAAGACTTTTGAGCCTAAACGAGATCCGCTTTGATAGAAACTACGACTAAATGCACCGATGGAGTTCCCGTGAATTCTTTGTGCGAAGATGACCACCGCACCATGAAGGAAACCCAAAGAGAACAGACTCCAGAAGTTTCGCTAACCGACGAAAGAGTCCCGTTTACCCCAACACGAGCCATAGACAGCACAACTACCATCTGACAGAACAATTTCACACAAAGAATATTCACGATTCGCAAATGCGGATTAGTCATTATATAGAACTCACATGCCACTACATGTTATAGAATCGCTCGACAGTTGTACGACATTTGTTCGGATCACATCTCAGCCACGTTTCATGGTTAGAATCTTGGCAAAATACTCAGCCATTGTTAAAAACAGGTAAAATATCTCTCCCAAGCCTTCAAGGGCGTTTTCTTCACAAAGGCTCTTCTGCTATTCGTTGCGTTCCTCCAGCTATGATACATGGATGACAGGTGATCCATGTTTCTGCACTGAACCGACTTTTGCGCCACTCTTAGTTGGTACGCCCTTATTCATAGAACAACGCAACATGCAGTTTGGACTTCGCGAGATGCCCGCCTAAATTGAGGTTAATATGAAAGCAAAATGATAGAGATCGATGACCAAACTTTTTAAAATGAATTAGTAGAATAAACGAACAAACAGACATTTAATAACAATTATAACTGAACCTGTTCATCTATGTCTCTCCTCCGGTTGAAAGGAAAACACGAATATCGGCGCACTATATTTTCGCTACTAGCGTAACGTACTTGTCAAAATAGGAGTCTTTTTGGAAACTCCTGATTCATAAAGAAATCAACTTTGACGAATTACTGGCTCTTTGGTTTAAGCCCGCGTAAAAGTATATCCGCTAAGTAAAATAACTTTGCAGATTTACGTAACGGTAGTCACATGACGATTGTTGTTGGGCATTCTTAGACTTCATATAGATCCTCGTCACTACCACAGATTATGTCCACATTAAAAAAATCTAACGTAGGTTGTACTTAGTTATTATAGTTCGATTATCCTAAGTTCCTTCTATAGGTAACTTACTAGATTCATTCCTTCAGTCCTTACTTATTTCCGCGGCCAATCTGTCTGTGCAAAAATCAGAATGTCCTTCACATACTACTAAAACATTTCCACACACTTAACCTTCCCATGTCAGGTTATATTATATACTAATCTAATAGCACAGGATACAGGTCGCTGAATGTTCATGTAGGTGCTTGAGAAAAGATAATGACAAAATCGTGAGAGCATCATCGTGTAATCGCTATTTTCTGCTGCTTTCACTAACTAGTTAGAGAAAGTGCACAGGCGGGCGGGCGAGCGGATGATCGGTTTGCTCGTATATTTTGAGATGGCTTTTGTGTTGAGGACTACGGCCTATAGTTCAGTAGAAGCAACAGCGGAACGAGAACGCTTCAGCGTACGAAACTCATAGTCTATAGGTTGATCCATCAGGCTGAATAGTTCAGAATAAACGTGCACCATCGACCTTGACTCAGCTGCGGCCGCTCTCAGGACCGGGGTGATCCGGGCGATAAGGAGGTATCGCAACGGAGGGCTACTTCCCTAAATGACCGTGAAGCAAGTCATTACGCGTCTAGTCGAACGACGCAAAACGGCAGTTCGCTAGTATTTTCGGTGAAAGCCTGCGCAGAAAAGTCGGGCTACGGTCATACCGTCTGAGCGAGGTATGACCGTAGTCGCAGTAATGGAACTTCCACTACAACTATTATTGTAACAACTTAGCCATGAGGTAGGTCACGGGAGAAGCGCCAGGTGTTCTGTATATCTCTGGTAGATAGGGAGGTAAGTGGGACTCCTATCCCGAAAGGAATACCTGCCCCATGCCACCGTTGTATAGAAACGATAACGCCAGTTGGACGTGTGTCTCTTTCGCTAAACAATCCCCTCGCTTCCGTGGATCCGTTCGGTGACAACAAAAGTGGAGCAGCTCCCCCCGCTCTACTTCAATCTATCTATCCCTTCTTCCATGTAGACTCTTTGTACCCCAATAGGTCGCCGATATGCGTCCCCTTTTCGCCCTGGCGTCCCGTAACCTTCTTACTTCTCTACCAACAGCAGTGTCACCAGCTGGTACTCTGTGCTCTTTTGCAGGACGATAATCAAAGAGCTACTACTGCAGATTCTACTCCGGACACTGCCTGTAGGGTGTCTACAATGGTGATGCGACTAGGCGTGTCTGCCAACTCAGCACACATGCGCAAACTGTAGACAGGTTGACGAGGAATGCCGCCTCTGCGAAAACCGTTCCTATTCCAATAGGCCGTTTCTATACTTCTACATTTTCTGCTTCGCATTTAGTGGAGCTAATAGGAAATGCATGAATTTTTGATACCTTATTAGGGTTTACATTAACTTCGGCTTTTTTGACCATTCATGCTACGAAGAAACTGTGTAAAGACTTAGGTAGACCTCAATAAGTTTATATTAGGTTGCTTCACGCCGGACGGAATAAAATAGTTATTGATTATTATTAATAAAAGATGTTTTGCTTGTTACAAGTATGATTATTAAGAATTTAGTCCACGTTGCATCTTTTTTTTTTTTTTTTTTTTAAGAAGGAAATTTTTTTCAAACGCACGGTCACCACCAGATACATCCACGTTGCATCTGGTTGGTAGCTTGTGAACACCTTTCATAGACTTCCATGCGAAAGGTCATATAATGCCTTGCTCGAACTCGTTCCAAGTCTGGTGATTGGCAGCCCGCAGTCTCCTCTTCAATTAGCCAAACAACCAAACAACAGTCTGGCGGGCGTATGTCAGGAGATATCGTATCCTTGACAATATGCTGAATCATAAAGTACGACACTTCTGTGTAGCTCGCAAGTCAGTGACTCCAACTCCCTTTAAATTGGCTCACTGCTTCTTATCGTTTTTGAACCTTGTTCCCAACACCTTCAACTGTACTTTCGCAACTCATCTCTCCTGCCTTAAACTTCACATGTCATTCCCGTACACTTCTCGCAGACAGGGCCTCTTGGCCTGACAATTTCACCAAATTTGAGTAAATTAGGACAACAATGTAGTCTTGCAGAATGCCGAATTAGATAAAACTCCGCTGTTCTTCGTAAGAAATTAACGTCTGAAATATCCTCTTAAAATGTATTGGTCAAAATTCGCATTGACACTGTTTCACAAGCTTTCAACAGATGTATGAACCCACGCCACGTTATTTTAGGAAACAACGCACCATTATTGCAGACGGCTTTTCAAAAGTCCGGCGGGTTTCCTTGAACGCCTGCTTATCACAACTGAATACGTCTTTCAGCGATCTGACGCTCCTGGTCAGATCTGCGTCTCCTAGATCTCATCCCTCATTATCACCTAACAAGAAAACGGCATGCGAGACAAAATCTGTCTAGCAGCCATGGCATGCGAGACAAAATCTGTCTAATAGCATAGATTTTATCGTATTTTTAAGAAATTCGTCGGTGTGCATTAATCGTACCTAGAGACAGGATTTAGGGATGAAGGCGTTAACTACAACCAAACTGGCTTGACTTCGAGAGAACACGATAACGCATTTGGGGTATTTTCCATCCAATACGTTAAGTATATTGGTGCTTTTCCTCGAAACCAGTCTATTTTACTACAGGTAACGGTCGATGCGAAGTTGACCCTAACTTTGAAAAACTACAATTTCTACACGATTCGTGACTTTAAGCCAGACCTATTTACGCAAAAACGGACTTGAGATTTCTTAGCGACAATAGTAATGAATGCGGCTGCCTTTCGAAGAGCCAGGACTCTTATGGAACCTTTCTCGAACATGGTCTATCGCCTTCTGCGTTCTGAAGCACTTTAAATGCACATAGCTCAGGACTAGCATATCGGCAATGACAGCGCTGGTCAACACAAGGCTGCCCGAGGCTGCCTATTTATGTATGTACTCTACGGTGGTGTCAAGATTGGGGCGGAGTTTACTCCTTATTAGAAGGAAGGAGCATGAGACGACTATAGGGCGGCGGGGGATACAAATTGAGTTGACGGCGTTTCGGTCGCACCGAAAGGCGGTGGCCAAAAGGCTTGGCCTGAACTACATCCTTAACCCTTAGACGGGTACGCCAAATCGCCAAGTGCTATCTTCTCTCTGTCATTCGAACGCTTACCGTGTCATCGTGCATCGCAGAGCTGGTCGCCACTTGGAACTCGCCTCCCTCCTTTGCTGGCCAAATGTCTGGTGTAGAGGGGCTGATTTCGAATGCAAATTGAACTCTATCCGAACCCGATCTGGAACGACGTGCCTCGTAGGCACGCCGTTATGAGTGGATCGGTCGTTTCCACTGAAAGTCCTCGACAACAGAGTGTCGGCACATGTTTGATTTGGAAAGGATCTGCTTAAAGGAATCCTTTGCCTCGGGGAATCGAGTAAGGCACGAGTGTTCAATAGACTGAGCTGCTACTCATCACAATCGTGGCATCCTAAGCAAAACGACTTACATTCCAGAAACACATGGAACAGATAAAGGCCGATCAATAGGAATAGTGGAACGTAGCCCCTAAACAGCCAAAAAATGGAGAACTGACCCTGGTCGAAAAAAAATGAAGAACTGATGCTGGTTGTTAGTCGACTCTTAAGTAAACTAAAACTATTGGTATGCGTGTCACCGGACTAACCCCTCTGACTCACCTGGCCAGATAACATGAATGGATATCCACGAGATTCTAGATCGTTTCGAATAAGGACAGCCTTAGCGCTTTGAAGTGCAGTCCCTCAAAGTTGACCTATGATCTCTATAGAGAGAAATTCATTCAGCGGCAAGTCCACACCAACTAGAAATTATTATATTAATTCATTTACACGTTTGCACCAGTCTCATACGGTAGAGGGGCTCGCTGGCCTGGCCGACATGAGTTCCTCCTCGTCCGTGAGGACTGCCGTTGAGAGTCTACACACGGGTATTCTATTTCTAGGTTGACATTCCACTTTTGGATTTCCTATCATCTTCCTTTATTTGTGGATTCTCGCCAAATACGACAAGGTTGAAAATAAAGTAAAGCTGTCTTTGACCTGTCCTGATAGTAATATCTAAAGGATCAGATCTGAGCCCGTCACGTAGGGGAGAAGTAAGGGTCAGCTCGAAAAATATACGTTCCACTCCAATCAACATTATACAATTCAATTTCTATAGAAATTGTCTTTGCTCGGCCTCGTGATTGCCAATTCTCGTTCATTCTGAGCGATACAGAATGCATAGATGCTTTACGTTTAACATCCAGGTTATCGCTTTGCCATACAGAGATATGTTGCCTGTTTATAAAAGACATTTAACTATGCTCCTCCACTCGACGTGAAAGATTCATTCTTCTCCTACCGTTTGTGACCTCGGAAGAACCGACGCACGAGCCTGAGCCTGTTGGCTGCTTTTTGGAACTTGATTGATCTCCATATAGAACCAAATAATTTTGATCACCTCTTATACTCATTTAGCCATTTTACTGCTTAGCCTGCCCATTATACCAAACACAAAGCACCCTAACGTAGACTTAAGCAATTCATTAGAATCTGCTTAGCTAAATGTAAAAGCGAAACTGTCTTGATTTTAAGAGGTTCCAAAAGATGCCAGGTTCAAGCTTTCATACGGTTATATATTTATTTAGTGTTGTATTTATTTGTTGTCATTTATGTACCCTTCATAGTAGTGATATTTGTTGAACAGAAAACATCTCTGTTTATTGCCGCGATTGACATAAAATTGCGAATTACGGTTAATAAGTTCATGTGCTGTAATGGGTGAAGTATCTCCCGAGAAGCTATTCCTAGTCGCTGAATATAATTAATATTTATATATTAACATTTTCAATTGACATTTAATTCTTCTCTTAATTAATTGACATTTTCATCTTCTCTTAAGGCACTCATAGTGAGGCAACATTTACAGCCCTCCCATATATATTATATATATATATTTAGATTCCTAATCGCTCCCGCGATGGAAAAAATATATTTTAAAAAATACATGCAATCGTGAGGGATTTGTTTTAGATTTTCCAGACGAAACGCCGGCAAGAGACACTCCCCCAAGCGTTAGCTGCAGGTGCGGTTCTCGGCGATACATTTGCATTTCAACACTTGGTATTCCAAGCGTGTCGGAATACTGCGCTGCAAATACTAGATTCGTTCAAGGAACGAGGCTTCACATAGCCCAAGGCCAGAGCATGTCTAAGACGCACACTTAAAGCAGTTCCCTCTGAACTGTTCTCAATAACAGGTCTTCTTCTTCTTCTGCCTCCTGTGCCACAGTTGGATTAGAAGCATTATCCGCCGCAACTATAATAATACATTATTATTATTATTCGGATTTAATTTATATGGCGTCACCCTCCTACATAGGTAAAGATGTTCTACCATCCCAATTTTATAATCTAACAACAGTTGGGGCAGGAAGTCAGCCCAAATCCCTATTTTATTATTATTATTATTATATTTATAAAATTAATATATAATAAACGGAAATAAACGGACGTGTGGATCCATATGAAATGTTTTGAGAAGCTAATTATTTTCGTAAGAAATCAGGGCATTTCTCGATTCGCGGTCATGGAGAAAATTCAGATTTTTCATCGCGGATAAATTTAGTGAAAACCACTGAATCGCGATTACTCAGGTGCAAAGACTGACCTGAAGAACTTATCATTTGAAATATTATCATTACGTTTTTAATGTACTAATCCCATTAATTGAACACAAAACAAATAATGGTGAATATCATGTCAACCAAACTTAGTCAGGAACCTACCCACCTGCATCTAAAGGGGTCCGCATTTGCAGTTGCATATAAAGGAGTCTGCCTTTTAAGTGCTACTGTCTTTCTCTACCCTTTTTAATTAAATGATGATACAACATAATGAGAAAAACGAAAGTGAACAGAAGATCGTAGCGTGACTATTCCGATTCACTAGCATAATGTTATAGATTCGGTCTGGTACCAGATGACGATAGCCAGATCGAGTTATTCTCACCAGCGTTTTTGGTATCCTCCAGTTCGGCTGTGGCTTTATGCGACGACCTATATCATACGAACTAAATTACACCGATCGATCAATCGATTATGTTTTCTCTTCAATGAATCGACCCCAATGGTTGCGTTTTTGTGTTGTTCTAAATATATTCCAGATTTAATAAGATCGGCCAGAACGTTTTGAATTGTTTGCGATTCAAAATGGCGAAACACGCCGCGAGCTAAAGGCAATCCAGGTGGACTTCAGATTTGCATATATTATATAGCAGTGCTTGCACATGCATGGTAATGATATTATGAATAATCAAATATTGGGTATCCGATGTACGAACCTCGATCCATAACCTGGGGATTCGGGGTTGGACAGTTGCAACCGCGAAGTAAATATTGCTCAAAACTGAGCAAAACTGCTTTGAGTCCGTAGAATGTAAGTAAAATTTTCGGGCATACTCTCAGCCAACGTTTAACGACACGATACTGCTTTCGGTGGTCAATAGAATCTGCCACTGCTCTGCCTGCCAGAATGGCGTGTTCATCAGAAATATAAGGTTCACACAATGTTATAACTTAACATCAAGTCATAAAAGACGAGCGCTCACGACGGAATTCTTCTCGGTATCTTCCCCCTCCTGAATACCCTTGGTATGCACATTAAAATATTACCATAGTATTTAGTGTGATAACATTAGTGCGATTTCTACCTTTAAGTAGACGTTTGGTTTTACATTTGACTCAACTAATTGGTATTCCTGTAGCTCGTAATCGGGGCTGAGTGAGAATGAAATGTTGTCTCTTTTATGTGTGGACCACTTTATGAGAAATAAGAATGATTTATGCTTATTAGTGCATGATGAGTGTCTTTAATGCTGCTGCTTCTTTTGAGCCTCTTTTGCTGTGAGAACACTGTTTTGGCCCTTGGGACCACTGAGTCTAGCGTTTTATCGCTTCTAAGACTTTTACTACACACAGAATTCTATGACTCATTAATCATAAAGCCAAGAAAGATGATTGATCGTATTCGATATTTGAATAAACCTTGAATACTGAGAATTTTATGATAGCAGCTTGTTGACGAAACAGAACTTAACCAGCATAGGCCAAATATATATGAGAAATAAATTGGGGGTCAACAGAAGCAAGGCAAATCATCTGTTGAATGTAAATAATGAATTCAACGAGTTTTCTAACTCGGTAATGTTAACAATTAGCAAATACACTAGCTCTAGTCTCCGACGCAGGCATTCCCATGCCAATCAGCCTCGGGCTTAGTTTCACCCCTAGTTTCAAATGGTGCTTGCCAAAGGAATAGTAATCATGAGGGCTGGATAAAGTTGCGCTTATTACGGACCGCTAGTGCCTGATGACCTATCTAGAGAAAAATGCCCGTAGTCTTTCATTAATAAAGGAATGAAGGAGGCTCAGTAATATCTGTTGTAAATCTCTGATGCTTTCAACGAGTACTGCTCGTGTTGCGTCGATATTGATCCGTCTCCTCCATCTCTCCACCTACACTACTATCTTGTTTCTCCTTTACATACTGCCATCCTGACAGGGTTGACTATATCCTTTCGAATTGAATAACCTCCTCCCCTGTTATTCGACTCTTGTTTTACGCAAATGCGCCAGATAACTTGCCATCTTTCCAATCTTCAAAGGAGGCGATAAACATGGTTGCGGCAACTGGAGACCAATTATGGTATCCTCCCCCTTGAAGAAAACCATCGAAAGAGTTCTCCTCGATCAGTTGAGTTCATTTCTGGCCGAACACAACGTCCTCGCCCCAGTTCGGCTTCCACAAGCATTGTAAAACCTCCCTCCCGATAGTACGACTCTCTGAATCTCTACGCAGAGCAAAAGACTCCGGTCAGCACTCGTTTGCAGTTCACTAGTTTGTGTAAGGCTTTGGTTCTGTCAGCCCCATCGTTCTCTTCAAAACACTCCGTGCCTATAATCTCTCCGAAGATACTGTGAAGCTTGTATATTTCTTGATGTCAAATCTCGGTCAGCGCGTCGCTATATAAAGCATGCTCTCTTCGGTGCCTACCTCTTCAGCCTCTGACCAAAATTGGCTCCATAGCTGGTTTCTTTTCCAGCTGTGTCAGTCCCATCACGGCTACGTCACGTCCTCCAAAAAAGTCATTTTCGCTTAGCTCCTCTTGATTCCTCCGTATCGATTATAATATCCAACAACATATTACCATTTCGTATTCATATTGCTTTTATCAACTGCTGCTGTCTTATCTTCTGAATTATCCATAGGATCTCTCCGGACGTTAGAGAGTGGCGATCTCCTCGAATAACACTCGAAGCAGAGCCACCAACCTATTATTACTGACGCCTTGTAACAAACGCTGGTCACAATATTTGTCCAGTGCGTGGTTCTCTCCTTTACAGATCACTCCCTTTTAGTATCGGTTTATTAAATAATATACGTCTGCGCCGAATTCAAATTTGTCCTCCAATTACATCTTTTAAAGTGCTAATCAAGTACGCTTAGTCCAGATTATTGCACTGTTCTCTCACTCACGATAATATATTTCAAACCTCCCCACCACCCTGGTATTTTTTACCTTCATATTATATAATACCATATCTCCAATACTATATATTTTTACTTATATAAATTCTATATTCAAGATGCAGGCCCCGGCAGGTCCTCATAGTAATACCTAAAGGTTAAGAGCTGAGGCCTGTCAGATAGGAGAACAGCTGAGGGTCAGCTCGAAAAACAGTCTTATAATCAAGATGCAATTAATTCTTTAATAATACGCGTGGTGTATTTTTCTACACCCGCAAACCTAGTTTTGTCGTTGCAATAGTAGTTAGATTGTTATATTCGCGCCATTAGTCCCGCAAACACACCCGTCTCTTAGTTACATCATTCTCTATTTGCTCTCTTGTCCTCCCTTATAAGCAACCAAGTCAGCATTTTCGTTAGTGGTTCTTGTTTGTGTTATCAAACTGTCAAGAACTTGCCAAATCCTTTATGTTCCCATCGAGCTCCTGACTTTAGGACATACTAACAAATATACCCAAATGGTATCTGCACACATCACCCGGGCACAATTGTTTATCAATATCAAGCGAACAGGAGGACAGTTTCTGACCGAACAACACATTCTGATACTTTGGTAATTGCTGTGAACAAGGTGGCGTTATGAGGTCAAAAACATCCTTCACGAGAAGCGTTAACCAAAAATAGTTATTCAGATCAAATAAGAGTTGCGCGCATTACCAGAGAGATGGTACCTCTCTCTCAATAGATTGTTATAATAAATACGTCAAACGACAACAAGATAAAACAACCGAAACACACACGAATCTTGCTCAAGTAGAAATAAAACACGAATTATTTAATTAGTATTCGTGCCAGTCTAGATTATAATTTGTACTAGTTGAACATACGTCCCACCAGTGCTGGCCTATAATAACAGTCGTAGTCGTATTCATGTACTTTGACATTTAAGGAAATAAATGAACCAAATAAAAATTCCGCCTTCTTACTAAATCTATAGTTTCTCCCTCTTTTTCCCACGAACAACGAACGACCTAAGCGAACTGCTGTGGGATATAAACCTTGCGACTGTGCTACTTTTTTTACCATATTTCTGAAGCCTTCGACCACACTCTCCAAGACCCCCCCTAACCCCCGATAAGAGCACTGCGAACGTTCACTCGTTCCATTACTACGACTGGCTCTTCTTATCTGTCTCTTGATTTCGGTCCTTCAGCCTGTTTGTGCGACTAGTCGGCTTGAAACTGTCCTTTCGGAATGTCGATTCAGCACGCGGGTAATCTTTCCTTTTCTAGACTAGACAGGAGAAGACATGGATTCCAATCACAACGTCTCGACTATCTCTTCCCTACCATATTCTTCCCACGTCGACAACCAACCGCTTGGGGCAAATCGGCAAGCAGTCATTCAGATAGACAGACGGACCACCCTGAATATTCGAAAAGGCCACCCGTCCCCTCTGTCGAAGTTTTGTTCCTCGTATTCGCTACGATGAGTAATACTCACCGGTTCCATTCAACAATGGCCGAAATTGGTGAAACTAACGAGGCACAGCGTGATCTTCATCACTGAGATGGATGCTTGGGATTCTACTGTGTTGCATAAATGCAAAACTCGACCGTCAGATATTTATGCAACGACATATAATAAGATAATAATTATATTACCTGCGAGCCACGTTGATAGTACGCAGATTCATATGATCATTACTATTATTATTATTATACTCAGATTCCAGCCAAGCCCATACCTATCGGGACACAATTAGCAGACACATACATATTCTATCTCACATCAAATCGAAAATCGGATGTAATGTTTGAAGGTTTTTACTGTATCTTTTAAAAATTATTTCTCGTTTCACTGGCATATCCCCTTCGTGTGGCTTCGTTCCATATTTTTACTTGTCATTAATCCACAATGCCGCAAAAAATAACATTTTTTTTGCAAAAAAATCCGTTTAAGAATCAGCGAGTTGGTTCGTTTGTGTATTTCATTGTGTAGCTACGGATGAGGGCCATGTTTTGAGGGGGGTGGGGGCTCGCTGGGGGGGTGGGGGTCGAAATGGGGGGGCATTTTATACCATGAGGTCTATGTAGGGGGTGGTTTTTTTTGCATGTATCGATGCGTTTTGATGTCCTGAACAACTTTGTAAATAGTTTCATCAGGCTAAATTGGCATTTTCGACCATTTTTTTCCTTTTTTCGACAACGTGTGTAACATGGTGTTCTATGTAAGGGGTACTTTTCTCACGTGTTTCCGATGCGTTTCGACGAGCTGAACAATTTTACAATAGGTGTTCCTATACCTAAAGTTGATACTTTTTAATATTTTTTTAATTGCGAAACACAAAACCCTACCACAAAACATCGCGCTATTTTCGTCGTTTTCTGATACTTAACAATGTCAATTTGAGAGTTGCTACATTTGAGAAAGGGCATCTGACGCGTTTTTCGAAACTTTTTTTAACATGGTGTTCTATGTAAGGGGTACTTTTCTCACGTGTTTCCGACGCGTTTCGTCAAGCTGAACAACTGTACAATAGGTATACATATACCTAAAGTGGATACTTTTTTAATTCAAACACAAAAACCTCAACATGGTGTGGCGGCAAGGCGGGGCCGCCGGCCCCGCGCGGGGGGGGGGGGAGGCCCGCCGGGGGCCGCGGCCCCGGCCGCGCAGCGCGCGCGCGCAGACTAGAGTTGGCCTTTAGGCCAACTCTAGTTGTATTGTATTGACCCCAGTATGGTTGACAAGTGAAGTATAAAGACATTTAGTTGAAATTTGTGTTCATTAAAGACAACTGACCACTTTATTTGTTCTAGCGTATGAAGTCGAGTTTTTCTCTTCGCCAAATAATGACAAAACTTTGGTACTCAGGTCAAGCTACGAGTAATAATAAATACGATGCTTTCATGAAAACTGGTGTCGTCACGACTGAGTCTCTCTGATGATATATATATATATATATATATATATATATATATGCCTTTTTTGTGTGCGGCTTTGGGATGTTGCCAAGTGGATCTAGAGGTCGAGCTTGGAACGAACACAACACCTCCAAAATGACGTTTCACTCGGACGAACAGGAGCTCTCTGGCAGGAAGACGCCCTCCTGTAAGTTCATTGCTTGACTTAGTGTAACAAGTCCTGTCCTGCGGCGACTTCACATTTCTATACTACTGTTGTTATTTTTTCTTTTTTTTAATTTCATATGAGGTTTATTTTCGGAACTGCAGTTTCACAATGCTTAAGGTCTCGCAGAAAAAATTATGATAAAAAGTGTATATATAACAAGGTGAGTATAAACTGACTTAGAACACGGTCAGGATACTCTGACAAATCAAAATATAATTGTAAAAACCATGCACACCACAATCCGGTGCGCATATTAGGGAACCGTGACAGGGACCTGTGGTAGTGGAATGATTGCCAATTATTCACAGTTTAACAATATATATACAGGTATATTCGTCGATTTGTTAACACAATTATTGACAAGTAGGATATATATACAGTAGCAGACTAATTACAATAAAACCATTTTACTGTGGGGAGGCTTCGAATCTCCGGAGGGAGTGAGGTCCAGACTGCTGGTAGTCGGTAGGCCAGAGCATGGCGACTTGATTCTCTAACAGTAAAAGGCATCTCAAATCGAGTGGTATGACGGGTGGAACGACTGGCGGTCGCGGTGATTGGGAATGATATCTCTTCCGAAATGATACCTCTGACCATCTTAAAAGCTAGGACAGCTACGTGGAAGGTGTACCACGCCCCAATTGGTAGGAGGTCGAGTTCTCTGAAAAGGTCGGCAACCGGATCTCTACGCTGTCTACCAAACACGGCCCTGAGGACGTCGTTTTGAGTAACCTCGACGCGATGAAGGATCCCACTGAAGCCACCACCCCATATGGACAGCGACAAGGCGACGGATCGATGCGATCACCGCGTGGGACTAGGGCAGCAGTGTTCCCAGATGATCCCACCATTTGGGAGTCTCATGCACAGTCAGACCTAAGCATTTCACGGACGGGGACAGAGCCAGGCTCAGGTCTCGAAACTGAACAGGGCCGGTCATGCCTGGTACGTGCGGTGAGCGGAACACGGTAATGCCTGTTTTCCTTGCGTTGATGACCAGACCGAACTTTTCAAATAGCTCCACCACTACCTCGACGACAGTAAGAGCCTGCTGCAAAATGGAAATGCCGACTGCAAAATCGAAATGCCGACTACGAAACAATAGGGAAGTATCATCGGCGTACGCGGTTGCCCTACACGCCTTGAGCGATACCGTCTTCAGAAGGATGAAGTTAATTAGGATGATGAACATAAAAAGACCCAGAATAGAGCCCTGTGCGTACCAATGTTAATGATCTGCGGAGAAGATTCAACATCTCCAACCCTTACAGCGTGCTGCCGATCGACAGGTACGAGCGAAACCACGTGCCGACAGTGGAAGCACAGCCTAACTTCTCCAGCATCTGAAGGAAGTAGGAGTGCCGGAGGCAGTTGAAGGCGGCCGACACATCTAAAAAGACGCCAAGGCATAGCTGGCCCTTCTCGATGGAGTTCACGATCTCCTGATACAAATGCGCTAAGACAAACTCCGTAGACCGTGACTTACGAAAATCGAATGGGCAGGGCGAGAAAAATCTTGCCGTGTCGAGGTGCGCCTCAAGCCTGGTCAAAACCAGTTTTTCAAAGACCTTAGAGAGATAATCAACTAAAGAAATCGGGCGGTAGTTCACTGGGAGCCTGCGATCGCCCTTGTTTTTGAACAGAGGGATGATCTTGGCATCTTTTAGTTTCGTCGGGAACTCACCGCGCCTAAGAGATATCTTGACAAGTGAATAAAATCCGTCTATGAATCTACGGATTTAAACGTACCATACAGATACCATCATTTCGTTACCATAATATATCTATAATATAAATAAGCCAATAAGAAATACGGATTTTTAGTGATAACACTAAAAAATCCACTGAACATATACTCCATTCATCTAAAGATAAAAGATCCAGTAAAACAGTTGGAACATAACAAACAAAAGCGGCAGAATCCGAGCCGAAAATTTGTCAAAAGCCACCGCAGAGAGTGGTGCCCGTTCACGAAGTCTACGCAACAAACGTCGGGCCAACTTTGGTCGCTCCATGACACTATCCATCTCCGCAAGACGAATTCTCCGTTTCTCATTCAGTCGCGCTCTCCGTTGAAAGTCTGTGAGGCATAGCGTGGTTCGGGCATTCATTTCGGCAATATTCCGCATAGCGACACCTTCTCGACGTCGATCCTCAGAAGCAATCTCTTCATGAGCTCGCCGTTTTTCAACCTACGATTGTTCAATACGCCCACCAATTTAGAAACGCACATTATTGCTTATTACTGTTCTACTATATATTGAGCTAAATGAAATCGAAATGAATCGAAATGAATGAGCGAAATGATAATACGAACATGACATGGATACAATATCTATTAAAATATTATTATAGCATTTATTTCTATGAGAATACGTTCAGTTCTTCACTTTAATATCTGTTATTTATCATACAAACACATTTGTGTCTGTGGAACAGGATCATCCCTGCTCGAGTATATGTCAGTTACAGGCGTTGTTCTCATAGATTAAAACTCAACCTGATCAAACACATAGCATAGTAACAAAGCAATACTGACCTCGATAAGATTGTGCCTAGTTTCCTCACTAACGAGGTGACATACGATAATTGACTGCACTAGTGACAGAATCACGAAAGCAGTACATCCCAAAATGAAGGTATCCAACTTCGTTATATACGATACTGGTGGAAAATTCCGACGAGCCTGAAATATGAATTACCAAATTTGTTCGATTAATTTCCGCTTTCTCAATTAAAAGTGAGTGATCGGATCAATGTAAATTAATAAAGGTGCGTAGTGATTCATAATACAGTTGACTACGTCGCGATAATTGGCTGGACCAATATTCAGAGAAGGTGTCGGTCTTCGCTTTCCCACAAAAAAAATCGATGATGGTGTTCCTACACAGTTTGGATAGATAAAAGCTCATACTTTTGAAATGACCTTTATCTTAGGTTGTGTAACAGAAGATTGTGCGGTTGACTGCGACTAGTTGATTCTTTCTCATTGGGCTATGGCAGGCACTACTACGGCTGCATTGATGAAAACTTGTATTTTTGCCGCCTTTATCAATTCATGACTACTGTCAGTACTACAAATATTTGGTTCGATCAGTGCAAAAATATGAAAAAAAATTAATTTAGTTCGTAAACATCTCAGAACCAATATTTGAACCTGTGCGTAGACATTCAGGAGCGCTTGGAACAGTGTGATAGATGCGCTGATTCGATCGATTGTTGAGTGGACGCTCATAAAGTACGGTGAAAAGGATGCGATAACAAGAAGGATCGATGGGACGTAATTAGACACAAACTGGTAGAAGATCACGCGCTCGAAGTAAAACCTGACACAAAGACCTAAAAATCATTCGAGAAACAAAGAAAAAGAAGCTGTTTGGGTCATTTAACCTAAAGTAGTGTTTTTGTTACTTGAGTATTGGCTCTCGTTGCCGCTTAAGAGCCAATTGTTTTTCTAAATTAGATTTCATAGGGTGTCTGTCTTATAAAACTAATTTTCGCTTGGCGTTTGTGGTAATACGCTTAGGGATCGAACGAACCTGAAAATTCCTCTTTTGTGAAGGATGATTTGAATTCACAGGAGGTGACCGCCACTTTGTTTTCCAGTAGAGCTGCAGGTCCCTGATAATTGAGTGGTACAGTGGAAAACATGCCATTAGGCATGTACTGCATATACACCTCTTGGTTACTAAGATAGGAGAAGCTCTGCAAATTCAACAGGCAGATGTGCTTATCCACAGGAAAGTCACTGAAATCAAGCAAAATCACTTCAATAAGTACTCCAATCTAAAGGAAATCTCTGGTTTTGTATTTGAGGTACACCACTTTCGGTCAATGGATTCATTCATTCGAATTGAAGTTTATTCATGGAACTGCGGTTTTTACACTGCTTCAGTTCTCGGATATAGAAATATTGAATTGTAAGGATTAATATTTAGGTAAGGTGCATCGGCTAAGGGTATCCGGAATCATCCTCCTCGATATTTTGAAGGCGAGGAGAGCGATATGAATTATGTAAAACTTGTTAACTCGTATCTATCGAGAATATTTGCAATCCAGTCTTGACGACGTCTACCAAATATTGCCCCTGAGATAAAGGTAAAGATTTATTGATTTATTAAAAGAACTGCAATGTTTACAATGCTTAAGTTTTCTTATATGTCACGTAATAATGACCGCATAATTATTTATGACGTCGGCGCTCCTAATTGTTTCTATATAGCTACCGTCCGAGATATAAATCGCATGGCATAGGAGGAGCAACGGTAGCATCTTGCAAGGGAAGAGTAACCTCACATTGGGGACTTCGAGCACTCGAATTCGTTTTATAGATACAATTACCGCGTAATATTTGGGCGCAAGGATCCCGAGGTGTGTGTGGGCCATTTCAGAATCTCGTGGATTATCAAAACCAAACATTTGGCGGGAGGGGACAAAGACACCACGCTTCCACCAAGTTACACCTGGTCAGCTAATGTTGCTCTTTTTGAGGATCGACAAAAAAAGCCCAGGAGGTAGATCAGTTTCTTTTCTATGGTGCACACAATCTCCTGCCATAAATGTACTGGGGCTAGCTCGGTAGAACGTGCTCTGCGAAATTCAAATCGGCTTGGAGGGAAGAAATTTGAAAGTTTGAGGTGGAGTTCTGACCTGGTTATCACCATACTTTCAAAGATCTTGGATAAGTGGTCTACCAGTGAAATCAGCCGATAACTAGATGATTGTCTAAGGTTGCGCTTGATCAAAAGTGCAAGTGGATAATTACTGCCTCCTTCAGCCTACTTGGGAATGATCCAGTCTTTATAGACAAATTGACCATGTGAGCTAGGGTCCTAGCGAGCGCTGATGAGGATAGTGTCATCAGTTTGTTGGGGACACCGGTGACCCAAACGCGCCGACGGGCCCAAATGGTGTCAAGCGCAATTTGCATTTTATACTTGCTCACCTGGGTAAATACAAGGGACGAATTGCGAGAAGTCCAAATCGATTCCAGGTCAGACTGCATATTATCCTGGACACTAAGTGAGTATCCTGTCTACGAAACAACTTCGGCAAAGTGCCCATTTAACTCATCTACAATTGCCTGGGGAGTTTCCAGTTGGCCCAATATGATATGAAAGATGCGTGGCGGTTATGCTATCCTATTCCCTTTTCCACAGGATTGATTGATGAACCTCCACAGCTGAGAAGAATTTCCCTGAAGGTGTCTGATACAATTTTCGTAAAACGAGATACTAGCGAGACGCAGTGCCCGTATATATATGAGTAGATTGCTATGGTAAATAGTCTTGGACTCCGTCGTAGTAATTTTTAGGTCACTGCGATATAGCTTGTTGACATTTCTCCTCAAGCGCCTGCCTCCAGCCGAGAATTTAAATATCTCCTGGTGAGGAGTTAATCTCCTCTCTACAGTTGAAAAACATCTATCGTACTCTCTATAAAGCAGATTACTAAGGCAGTCGCAAGCAGAATCCGTGTCCTAGATATCACACACGCTGGGCTAGCTTAGCTGGTCAACTCCGTTGCCAAAACTGACCATACTATCCCTGTCAGGATAGATATGTAGGAGCTGACCACCATTTTGACACCTATTTTCATTCATGTGGATGTGAATAAGAAATGCAATAAAGGAATACATTTGCTTATTTTCATAGGACTTCAAGATCTCGCAAAGTTTGGCTAAATGACGGTATATATCAGAAGAATTAGGTCACCGTCGCTCACAACTGGTCAATTTTTAAATGCTTTTTAATCCCCGAGTGATCTCTGAATTGTATATAAATCGTTTTGTAAAGATCTGGTTGATTTCAAATTTCCCGATGTTTTGAAGTTCGCCGACCTTCAGTAGACCTTGAGAATCGGCTTGCTCGTACGTTGCCTTTGGATGCAGTACCGACAATGGTAGTCCATCTCTATAGTATCTCTATATCTGAATTACACCTCAAGGCAGATTGTAATATCTATCGTGCACTCTTCGGCCTGATAGAATACTTCGAGGAAGGCTTCGAGATAACACGCACTAGTTTCACGTTCAATCCTGCTCTTTGGGAACATTCCGAATGATGTACCACTTAAGCCGTATTTTTTAACCCTTACACAAATACTTACTTAAACGTCATACCGCAGTTAACAATAACTCGCTGCTTGATTTTCAGTCTCATTGCGGCACCCCAATGGCCATTGTCAGTTCCCTGCATATTGAAGATAAACAGATTTTTCGTAGGCGTATCCGTAGCTGGCATGACAACATCTGCGGCTTCTCGAAAATATAGATCAGGCAGCCAGAAAGATTTCATCTGTGAACAAAACGACGTAGTTAAGTAACCCACTCACCCAAGGATCGTTAATCCATTCAAGTATAATATTACTATGGGCTTAGATTCGCCTGTGCGCTGCGTATACACATAGTTTTAGAAAAAAAAAGATTTATGCGACACCGTTCGAAATGGAAATAAGACATTCTTGAATTTTCTGTTACCTAGTCTTCCAAAGTTCTGCTCATAACCTCGGTCTATGGCTGAAAAGTCTATTTTCCGTTGACTTATCGTAGGCCTTATTGGTACGCGGAGACCCTGCGCTTTACGGGGCTCACTTGGTCACCCTATGGAGGTTGAGGAGGACAAATAGCAAAGTTAAAAAATAATGAATACAAACAAATATAACTTCTTTTCCATTTTGATAAATAATACTGTTGATTATCATAGTCATGTGGTCTTACATTTGAAATCTAAAGATTATTTTAAGGACAGTTAAAGTCAAATAAACGTACACACTTTCTTGCAATGAAGCAGAGTTAAGTCACTAATCAAATAAACAAAAAATGTAATGTATAATATATATTCTCAAGAACTGGGGGGATCCGTCCAATTTGAAAGTTTAAAAGCAAGTTTAACGGTTTTCTACCGCTAAATCTACCAGATAAGCATCTACCTAACGTTAGCTATTCATCTAGCTAATTATAACCTTGTTTAGGGGTATTGGCCGAGTAAGCCCATCTTCAATAGAATCGATGTTGTTGTTTGTCATCATCAATTGTGCATTTTTCCATACAACCTCACTGACCCACCAAAAAAGTTCCACGGTTGCGTCCACACTGCAAAAAGAGATATATTGGTTTGTTTTACTCGCATGGCAAAACCATTCCATATGAAACATTACTGTATGCTGCCGCCACAAGTTAACCATTCGAAAATGTAAGGGTCATAAAACTTAATGAGGTCATATAAGTAGAATAAATAGAAAGAAAATGTGAATAATCTCGAAATAAAATATGTTCATGATCTCATGTATTTAAGTATAATATTACCGTTTTCGATATTTGAATAAATAACTTCGGCTTACTCCATGGAAAGTTTGTCCGAAACATAAGATGGATTTTTAAATTTGAGACGAACAATATTTTTTATTAAATGTTCGACAATATTTATCTCGAAGTGTGTTTATCGTAGAAGATGTACAGTTGATAGATGAGCACTGCACCTAATAACTCATTGTGGGTATAATCAAAATATACGTGGCACTTACTTATAAGATATATTTACTATCTCACTCACATTTTATCAAAGAGAATTAATTTAACTAGTTAATTAATTTTATTATTGCTAACGATGTGAGTAATGATCAAAGTGTGAGATAATATAAAAATATTTTCTACCCAAATACAAATTAGTAATAAACGAAATAGCGGTAATGTCAATACGTACCGTAATATGTTTTGTTATTTAGTAAATGAGGAAATATTCACCGGTTCTAACAAGAAAACACACTGAGATGAACATCTTCAAATTCCAACAAAAAAATTAGTTCAAATATCACTCAAAAACTATTTTCGATATGGGAAAATCGAGTTGTAAATAGAAATTCGTGTGAACAGACAAATGCACGCCCTTATCAGTAATATACGTTGCACAGATTTAGGGTTAAATCCATTCGAGATTCGTATTCGTATCGACACAGGTCGAGCCAATTATTTATTGTACAAGCTTTGGTTAATTAGATTGGGATCCAAGGGCTGTGAGAGACTATAGGTTGTCCCTTCGAGGGAACAGGTCTTTCAGCTTTCATCGGTGAAACTCGATTTCGAAATTCTAGCACAATCAAACTGTGCATCAGTTGTGAATCGTTGCGCACTACATGCGTAATACGGTACATTTAACTACGTCGTTTGCCTAGCTATCATTTCTTAAGTTTGCCAATCGAATGTAACATACATCAGCCTACTTATGAATTTGTTCAAATGTTTGTGCCAATCACAAATATATAAGAGTTATTAAAACAACTTTAAAACGATGTGAACGCTCATCTGTAGATGCAGGATTGGTTGAAAACTATTTTATCCATCGAAGTGGTAAATTTACATAACTGCCCATGTTTGAGGACTGATTATGAACAACGGTCACTTAAATTATCTAGTTTCTACAATATTAATTATTATCAACTTTCTATCAGACCTTATTGCGGATCCTTTGGCTCACTAATCGATAAATATTTGCCTAACAAGAAATATGATACATACCTGAACTGGGTTTTGACGGTGTCGACATCGGATATTGAGTGAATCGTCACGCACACATTTATAAACAAAGGCGTTTCCTCCAACGGCGTGATGTAATTCTGTATCGAGCATCAAACGCTTCAGTTAATACACAGGTAGAACTACGAAGAATGAGGCTATATGTGTATATCTATTGAACTAACGAAATCTGTGTTCACTTAGTTGCGAACATTTGAGAAAAAGGTGTACCTAAATTTGAAATTTTTATAAGGACGAGCCTATTCGTCAACAGAAACCTAAAAATGTAGAAGATAATAGGCATGCAGTGCTGTTGGAGTTGAAAAAGGCCGTCGAGGCAGCGGGTGCTAACATTCTGGTTATTAAAAAAATAATAATAATAACAATACGGTGAGTATTGAAGCGGACCGACTTGTTTTCTCCTGTTGACTGCGGCAGGCCCTTCGCTGCTCCTTCGACATCGATTTTGAAGTTTGTAAGGCCACACCTTTTCGAAACTGTAAGTCATTAGCTTTTTGACGAGCCTGGTGGCGTAGTGCATTCGTGTGCGCCTTGCAGTCAGGGGAGATACGTAAGTGCACGGGTTCGATCTCTACCGTTGCATATTTGCATTGAAAAGGGTTCGTCTTATGAAGCAATGCCGAAAGCAGTACCGTAGATGTTAAATGTTGGCTGTGAGTCCGCCCGAAAAATTGATAGGTCGCTAGCACCACAAACGTCTTCGCAATTCCCATCTGAATTGGTCGACTTTCCAACCTCGGCGCAACGTATTTATTAACAGCTTTCATCCAAGGCTCGCGAATTGGTGTTCCCCTATTGCCTTCGCCAGGGGAGGACAGTCTTTGAGGTTCCCAAACCTTGTGTTCCCAAACCGATCTGTTCTTCCAATTTCCAGCCGAACCGTGCCAGTTCAATACGGGACTGGAATAGCGGCTCGTCATCCGTGCCTTTGGGTAATGCACCCTGATGGGGGTGGCCCGTTTCCTTGCATGGATAAGGTATTGGTTGTCATAATTATGAAAGCGAGTATGAAACATCTCACATCACCAGTTGGCTTCTCTGGCAAATCCCGGATCATACACATGAGCTCCGCATACGATGTCACCCGTGATACTGCGGTAGCGAAAGGAGTGAATTTCTCAGTCACCCTGACGTCGTTAGAATCATCTTAAACTCTCGCTTCAGTTCTACCCCATCAAGGAAAAATCGTATGGCACAGCCAAGCTGCTCGAACGGCTCGCCGTTTCTCCTATAGCGGCAGAAGAACCGCTCGGGTTCGCAGTAATTTAGAGTTTGTTTATTTTCCTACCCGTATTTCTATTTTTAACTTTTACATTTTTCAAGACCTATATGGCGCGAGAAACCTAAGAAATAGTAAAATCGCAGCATATGTACAATATGCTAATATGACTGTCTGAGTATGTTCGTGTGAATATTTATAATGTGTTCGTGAAATGTTGAAATGAAAAAAAATGTATATGAAATGTTCAGAATATGTTCGGGTGCAACCCCACTCATATGATAGGTGAGGTGGAGGTTTTGTGTATCAACACCGATCTGAATATTCATCTTCTCTTCTCGTCTCGTCTTCAGTAAGCGATAAGCTGAAGCGATGAGACATCGATTAATACTACTTGTAGGGTTCTTATCAAAAACTAGACACAGCTAAACATTTATGCAACCAACCGCTGTGAGAACAATTGCGTATGTCCTGTTGAAATATATGTCCTCCAGGGATCTGGCCAGGCTAAAGTTTAAATGATGCGCAACAAAACAAAAGAGTGTTGAGATCTGTTGAAGCTTCGCGTTGATCAACTGACATCAAAACCTCTGGCATAACCTAAGTATCGAGCCGCCCTCAAATCATCACAGTAATTCGCAAATCGCAGAAATATTGAGAAATTTAACTAACATGGCAGAATTTAGATTACGGTTTATGATTTGGTACCTGTAGGCGCTGACATGTCTTTGAGAATATACGTCATTTGTACAAAAGTATACACGTAACTAGAGCTTATGTCGCCATAGATCGATTCTCCCTTCAGTGGCCCTCAAGTCAATCGATGTTGAGACAAGGAACAGCCTGAATAACGCTCGTTAGTCCTTCACTATCATATAATAGTGCCTCACTGTAAACTCTGTGAGGCCCAATCAGCGATGTAACGTTAAAAGCATTTTTATTGAGGAAAGGGTATAAATATTAAGTACAAAATATTAATATGTATTCTCGTGTCGCTTATTATTACACAATTATGTACCTATAGGTTGTACCGTGTAGATCCTATATACGGTGATGTAAAGATCGGGAGTAGGCAGTCACTTACAGTTGAACTATTGTCAATCTTCTAATTCTAAGAACATTCCCACACCTCCAGTACATAACAGTTCGAAGGTGTGGGTGGGTGTGGGGGCTGGTAGTAACATACGTCCAGCAGTAATCTTCCTGAGTAAAACGGAGATATTGAGCCTGCGGACGGATGTGTTCTAGAATGAAATGTTGTTCACGGCCGGAGTATGCTAGAATATAATGAATCAGCCATTGCGAAACAAAAATAACAAACTTGGGAGTATTTCTCATTTGGATGTCTAATCATATAAACAAACGCACATCTATCGACTCGACAGCGCATTTGGTCGGAAAGTTGAACAAAAGTAAAGTTGGATTCGCAGGGCCAAAACCCACTCTAGGCAAAAGCTACACTCAGTCATAAGGAAGGTCAGGGCACATATATTCTAGTAAATTTTGTTTATGCGCAGAATTGTCTTCACCTGAGAGGACCCTCCACGTTGCTACAAGATGACAATCCAAGATGACGGGAGTTATCACCTTAGATATCAACTATCTCGGTCAACCCTGCTCAAACTGGAAAACTGTTTTGCTGAAGTTAAGAAAATTATATAAAGGTAGAAATTTATAGTTCCTAGAGGAACTATTTTAGGTATGGTATTGAGCTTACCTGGTTTAGGGTATCCTCAGCAGATGAAAATACAACCAGAATCTTTACGCACAACACTGAATACATTGTAAGTCGCAATTTTTGTCCCATTGTTATTTTTGAAACGTCAGCAGTGCTTGTCATGCTAACTAAAATGTTTCTGCTCAAACTGTTCCCATAAAACGGAAACCTTTATCCATGCGTTTAACGAGTATAAACGGCTGCATGCAGCGCAATGTGTTCGATAACGAACCTTAAACGATCAGGCCTAGGAAAGTTAAACCCCTTGTGCCTATGGTTGTAATCGTTAATCGAGTCCTTCCAATGGCGTCAGCACGCTATACAGCGCTTCTCTCCATTCATCGACATTTGAGTACACTTCCGTCGCGCACGCGATAATCCATGCAACAAACACAAACGTCTCTTATATATCGAACGTAGAAATCAAAATCATGCCATGGAAGGAATTATGGCTAAATCTGAAAAATAACTCTACTAAATTCGATGTTATTATGAAGAAATACCTATTTATTCAGGAATTGTACAAATTGTCGTTGCACAATATAGTGATTGATTCAGGAAAGATATGTGTACTGTAGGTATTTGTATGGTCTTGGTAGCGATAGTTGTTCGCTAAGCCTGTGATATAGCTATTTTTGTCATATTCTGTCTTTTGATCGTAACTTTTAACTCAATTATGATATTGTGTTATTATATTTTTAGTCTTCGTCTCTCTGTAATCTACAACTCACTACGCAAAACATTACTAATTTGCGTGCGTTAGTAATTTTAGAATACACAGGTAAATGACTAAGAGAAAGTTAGTAAAAAAATATCCGAATAGAGATATATCTGGTATGTAAATATGAAGGGTACTTCCCAAATACATTGATTTAATCCTAATATATACTTACCTATATTATACAATCTAGAGGAGAAGCTCAGTTCCCAAACAACATTATTCTATTGTTGCAGTCATCATATTTCGTCCATAGAATCACAGTTGAAATTGGATATCACGCATTAAATTAAATGCAAAAAGGTTGTGTATATATATATATATATATATTGTATGTAATATATATAGCCTGTTTGGTTCTGCCCAGCGCGAGAATGATTGCATGCATTATGTATATATATATATAATGCATGCAATCATTCTCGCGTTGGCCAGAACCAAACAGGTTAGATACATTTAGGTTTAAGTCGTTTGGACAGGTTAAAGACTGACAATTTCGAAAACACACTAGTAACCTGCTATATCACGGTAGGTTGCTGCATTCGTTGCTAATTATATTGAAAGATGTTCAGCAACGACTTCATGCTTCAACTATGGTTCCGTATAATAAATGGCAAACGGTATCTGCCATAGTTTTCTATTTGCTGAGACGTACTAAGCGCTTTCAGTTCGTAGTTGAGCTATATAAAATATGGGCAGATGACACCCGTGATCAGAAATAAACTATTCTACATAACAATTTCAAGAACCAGTTTATTTATAATTTCCAACTCATTCAAAACCATTTGCTCCGGTTCAACTCGACAGTAGACTCTTTGAGACCTGTATGATAACGGCGCTGTGGAATCGTCGCCGTCTTCGTAAGTATTTTCAAACTTGTTAAAATCTTCGGTGCTCTAGGTTCAACGTGATTTTGTATATCGTTGAATTCTTACAGCATTACACAGCACCAACGCAGGTCGCGCGCGATCTGTCACTATGCAGATTTCATCCACCCAGAATTCATTGGTTCAGTCGTCTCCCATTCAACAGATAGATGTTCACATCACATCATCACAGACAAGACGCGGCGACGGACTCTTCCCACCAAGAATAAAGGCACTTCGAACAAAACGAGCGACAAGGAAAGAAGATACAGTGAGTCTAAGATGTCAATTGATATTAACTTAGTTGGACTGAAATATTAGGTAAGATCTTACTGGTACGGTTCATTGTTCTCGGTTCATTATTATTTTTGTGAAATTAAGTAAAATCACAGGCAGAGCTAGCCCCTCTGCTCCTTGTTCTTAGCTGATTTTTAAAGGCATAATGTAGTGCATTTGGTGTTGACAAGTGGCAGTTAAATTGCTCGTGAACGGGCCCAATACGTATTGATAAGCGTTACTGTGAGAAGTGTTGTGTTTCTTTGAATGCCTCAATTGTAACTAACCAAATAAATTAACTGGATAGTCTAAGATATACAGTAATGTCAAGCAGTTGGAGGCCACTTCACGTGCAGCTATTGGTACCGTGTAAGGATCATACTCAGTGACCCGAGTGACTGTGTGTGTGTGTATATATATATATATATTAGGGGTGAAAATATCTGTTCTCCGGGGTGGACATATCTGGTTTCGGCTAGAGAGAGAGAGAGAGAGAGAGAGAGAGAAAGATCGCCATGATTGGAAAGATCATGAGTGATTGTCGTTGCTGGATCTATCTTAAATACACGGAGGCGGAAACTCGTTCGATTCGTCTGTCAAAATATTTGGTTTACCACGAAAGTCATGGAGGTATCCAGTAAAAATTTGAAAAAGTGCATCCAACCTACGAATCCAGATCTCTTCATCTTTACAGTCTTCACTGTACAATTTCAATGAGTTCTTTCTCTCCACCTCACTTCTCCCGCAGAGTTCGAATGCGGCTGTTACGGATATATTGGCTGCACGCGATGCGGCTTTCACATATATTGAAGTACACTTTTCCATAGTTCTCTACTAAGTAAAAACAACAAGACTTTTTTTTTAACCAGTTATTGGCCTCTCATACTTAATATAATACAATGTGGGATGTATCTGACCTTTCCTGTTACAAACTTCGTTTTTGACTATATCTCTATCAAAAATCTCTGTCCCAAGGGATTTATAGCTTTCCTTATATTGGTTTTCCCTGAATTATTGATGCTTTTCTTGCTTGTTCCAACTTTCCAGGGAAAATGACATTAGCTCCGGTTTTCTAACTAAAGCTGCCCACGCTTGTTTTAGGAATAAATATGACTGGAGAGCCAGTTCCTTGGTATTGCCTCTCCATTTAGTATTTGATTAAAATTCTTTGTTAAGAATTGGAACATTGGTTTATATATTGCAGGAGTCTAGTGAGTATCCCCGCTGTCCACTTAACTCATCCTGCGTATTGTCAATGTATTCTCAAAATGTCTGCATATGTTTACCTGCAGCTACATATGTTACGCTTCATAGTTTGTTTAACTACACGTTTAACTCAGTTGCGTTCTGAGAATCTAAGCATTGGGACTCCTCACGAAAAAGCTTGTTCTGTTTCGCCTTTACGAATTGCAAATTGCTATCCTAAGCTCGCTTGACATCGCATTCCACAGTTCGGGTTTAGTTAGGGCAATTGCTCCATCACGTATTCTGTATTCTACTTTTAGGAATGCTGGGTTTTGAATTTAGCAGTGCTCTTCGAGCCCATAGGAGTTCGTCGCTAATGTTAAGCGCACTGCTTCCTGCAGCCGGTTCTGCATTTCATATACTGAACGTACTACACTACATACTAAGCTATTCGGGCTGACTCTCAGCCAACATTTAACGTCCACGGTACTGCTTTATTTGTCCATTGGGCACATACTAGTCGAAACTAGTACACTATATAGGTGCACTTAAAACGTGGAACAAAAGCCTAACCTTTTAAACAAGTCAGTTTAATTATGTTTATTCTTGAACTGAGTTGACTAAGTTTGGCATAATTTAATCCAGGAAGATACAGGGTCTTCGGAAAGTTCCGCAACCATATGGGCGATTGTATCAAAATTTGACGGTGTTAACAGTAACCTTCCGTTAACTTTCTTTTTTCTGTAGACACAAATTTAGATAGCCACATCTATTTTAAACCAAAATAAAAGAAAGAGCAAAAATCCCCATCATCGTCAAAAAAGCTTGTCCTTATGGCATATATAATTCAAGGATTTCTGCTCAATTTCAACTTAATTCAAATACTCCTACATTAACCACAAGGGGGTGGTGCAAGATTTATGAGACGAGCATAACCATTATGAACCGACGTATGTATTATGCAAGAGCTGTTTGCAGGTGTTTGTCAACGGTTTGTATCTATGTCAGCGTAATATGTCTGTGCATCGACCGACACATACCGTGCTTTCTTGTCTACGACAGTAAGCCGATAGCAGAAAACCACGCGGATTTGTTCACATCCAGGCAGAGTTTTCCCACATCCATAGACATATAATAGATGTATTATACGTAGATAAACAAACGGATATATTGGAGAATTTGGATGGGCACACAATGCGGATTTGTGATCTACCTCTTCTTGGATCGATAGTGGCTATATTGATGCCCTGTTCTCCCGTTGCCCATGTCTCTCCTGGGGACCTTGACAAGGCGTGTGAGGTCGCTGAAACCGTCGTTCGCCAACTCGAGAGCCTCAGACGCCATGCGCATGAAAAAGGTTTCATCGTCAAAAAGGTAGGACAACCTAAGGTGGACACTGTTTTTTACTATCCAGTCTGCTTAGCAATACTGTGTGCATCCAAGCATCTGAACTCAACAAGAAATTAACCCTTTTTCTGCACCGACTCACTTATGCATTGAAGGATGCAAAAAGGAAATGTCACAATGCTCGTTTCATTGTTGTTTGATGATTGATTGACATTCAGGGGCCATCACGGATGCATCAAGAGACAACTCACGCGATCGTTCACAACGACTTCCCCCGCAACGCTGACATATTCAATGCAATCGGAAGAGAACTCTTTCAACGGTGTGTTGCTATAAATGCCTTACCTTTTAGTTAATGTTTTTTCCTAATTTTGGAAACCAACAGCTAGCGAGCTCGGTAAAATCGCAAAGCTGTACTAAATCGGTAGGTTTCGAACTACAATACAATAGGACAATGTGAAATGAACAAATAGAATGATGCCAAATGAGCAATAAAATTAAGCACGAAGCAGCTTGACTCATAATTTCAATTATCGACAAAGGCTCCCAATATATTTAATTTATTTAATTTACATATTTTTAATTTACGACAATTTACTTCCTAGCTGTACCTAAAAACAACACAACGTAACAATGGAATTTTAAAAATATACGCTAACACAAAACGCGATTATATTATCACTTAGTTATTATCATGTTAGCCATTTTCGTATAGTGACAGTTTACACTTTGGTGTATTAAGGTACAACATGACATCCCTCACAGATTTTGAGGCCGCCACAGCAAACAGCAGAAGTCCACGTTTCAACGAGATTGTGACGCGGTGTCGTGACCGTGTTGAAAGTGCAATTTCCTGCGAGCGCAACGGGCAAAAGTGGTTATATTCCTACGATGGACGATGCAACAATGTAGCTAATCCACGCTGGGGGATGACGAATACCTGTCTAAGAAGGCTGCTCCCGGCAGTCTACGAGGACGGTTTGACTAATTACTCTACCCTTTAATCGGAAAGAGGAATCATCCGTTGTACTAATAGTATTAGCTTAGAGCTAAAAAAAACGCATGGGTTCGGTATTGAACTTATTGTAAGATTACGTCAACTGCGTTTTTTGACACATTTCCCTCATAAACTAAGAATATAGAACATTCATTATGAAAACAGTACTTAGATTATGTAGACTTTAAAATTGTAATTTTAAAAATATATGGCTTGCGTTAACTCGATACTACAAATAACGGCCGAGACCTTTCCTTGCAAAATGTTTCCATGAGCTGGTTAACATTATTCATTGTTAATGCTGTCGATTTAACTCAACGTATGTGTGTATGTGCCTAAAAATATGTGCTATATCCGTATATTATGGGTTGAGTTAGGAATTGAACAGCCGCGGATGAGTTCTTCCGACGGCCAGGAGCTGCCGAACCCTCGTCATCTGTCCCATGGGGCTTTGCAATCAGACGGTGACTCTAATCTGGATTTAAGATGGGCGTTCAACCGAATGGCCTTCGGCCAATTTATCGCCCACGACATCACTTTAACCCCAACAACTACTACCACAAACGGTACGTCTAAAAAAAACAGTGTGAACAACTCATTCAATGATCACAAATTATATCAGTTATTTGAGGGTCTGAGAGCCTCACACAGTGTGGCAAAGTAACAATTCCCGCTATATCAAGCAAAATAATAAAGGGGCGCAGATAGATGAATTCCGTCCTTCAAGATTAAGTTGAATAAACCGGCAAAACTCCTGCTCATTGTAAAGCCAGGCTTTGGCAGGCATCTGATCCAAAGGAGGTCAAATCCATAAAATAATTAGTTGCAAGGATTAAAAGAATATTAATTGCTCTGGTAGGGGTACCGATGCTATTTGAAGGGATTGCTCTTATATATTCCACCCTACCAACGGCGAATTTGAACTGAATAAAATTTAGTTGACCTGATTTGTTACATTTTACAGAATCAAAGTCGGAAGTGTCTCAAAATTAAGCAAGAACTGTAGTCGTTTATTGGTCTATTCCGTTAGCGTTGGTTACATCGTACTTCGATTTGTATGAGTCTGTTTAAGTACAATATTCTGAACTTTTCTTAATGACTTACAGGTCAGCCACCTGACTGTTGCAACCCAGATAACAGGATGACCCAATGCAATCCAATTCTAGAAATACACTCTGCGAATAACTCGGGAGGGTCAGGGCAAAACTGTATGAACTTTGTTCGCTCAATACCGTGTCCTACCTGTGCACTGGGAGCTCGCCAACAGATGAATGCGCAGACGCCATTTATCGACCTCTCCCACCAGTATGGAACTAATTCAAAACAGGCGGAAGCGCTTCGACTAAACAATGCCAGTGGTATGGATTAGATCTATTTCGTTGCTGAGTGAGTTTCAAAACAGGAAAGACAGTCAAAAGTTACTTTAAGGGTATATGCCCAAGAGCGGCCTCTGCCGAATTCACTCGATATCTTATAAGGAGAGATTATTATCTACATACTGTAGTTAACGAGCTGCTGGCATGTCTTGATCTTAATTCGTATTCCGAGACTCGAGGCCGTCCAAGACATCTTTAAAATGATTTCCAGGGGTTCTATTTGGACTGAGATGAACGCTGAAAGGCAATTAGCAGATCAGAGTCAAAGCGGTGTTCGATCACGGAGCCCTTGATAGTGTTAGTTAGTGATAGCAGCTTCTGTTGAAGTTTAAATCACTTGACAATAAATTCGTGCCCCTTTAAGCATTGTGAAATTTCAGCTCCTTTAATAAGCCAATAAAGCTTTACTTTTGATATATAGTGGCGTCAATGCAATAGAGGTACGCGATTTGTATGTATGCTCCTAAGGACTGCTAAAGATTGGCAAGACTGTCCAGTTTGTTAACATTCCTAACGTACTACGTGATGGGGACAACGCCTTCTCAGGAATCTGCACCTAAGTTAAATCTATGTACGTCTTAACTGCAGTTTGCCATAGTTTGCCGAGAACGACTCCATAATGGTCGACTAGGATACTCGAAACTCAAAATTCCTTTGGTTGGCATCCAGCCAAACTATGATGACTAGCAGTTCAACAGTAAGGTTGTTAATGCATTTCTCTCTTTCTCCCTTCCAAGTGGTGTCTTTTATAAAAGCGCATAGACACCCACAGGGTATGGACGGATATCCGAGGGCAGATAAGAAACTGTACTTTAAGAGGAAGATATCGACATCTTCAAGCCGATCTGCAACGTTTTAACCGGAATCTGGCCAAAGAAAATGTGACGCCCACAATTGTCCAGCCAAAGCTCCGTAGTGACTTGGTCCGACTTCACTCGTACCCTTTCCAGCTTTTGCTGTGAATTTTGTTCTTTGAATGTATTGAGGTTCCATCAATTTCTTGGAGAAACTATAACTAGGTTTATAACAGAGACCATTCC
Organism: Stratiolaelaps scimitus; assembly: GCA_019614645.1. Taxonomy (NCBI): domain Eukaryota; kingdom Metazoa; phylum Arthropoda; class Arachnida; order Mesostigmata; family Laelapidae; genus Stratiolaelaps; species Stratiolaelaps scimitus. The sequence goes on along the minus strand of JABWDB010000024.1, from coordinate 540,925 downwards.
TAATATTTCAACATAAACGTTTAACCATTTTCCGGTTAGCTTTAACTTATTTCCCTATTTGTACGATGAGAAGTCCAGAACTGGTCAATAGCCAACCAGATCGACATCGCACCTAACTGTGATTACATAATCTATATTTTGCATCAATCTCGCTTTTATTTAACAGGTCTTCTACGGGGTCAACTTCCCAACAGTCGAGTCGGGTTTATACTGTTACCACCCAGTAATTCTAGCGACCCCGGATGCCGTTCCCCCACTGCGAGTCGAGCTTGTTTCCTTGGAGGCGACGTAAGGGTCAACCAGCAGGTATCTACATACATCTATACATCTATCTAGTTCCACCAATTGTAGCTGCATTATATATATATATATATATATTTTTTTTTTTTTTTAATTTTAAGTAAGCTCAAATTCCTGAGATTTTTATTCTATCTTGTAGCAGAAGCTTTTTCAATTAAAATTTACTCCAAGATAGAACTTTTCTGAAACCCCTTCATTCGTCCTTTTCATGCACACTGTTTATTTTACCGAAAGTTTGCGTAGAGGAGCTGTTGGGTTCATTCGAAAAACGTATCGCGGCACAGCCAATAAAGTATTTGGCTATTATCTGCATAACAGTAACTAATTTTTGAAACGACCATCACCCACTCACCCATCCATCCATCTACCTCGCATCGGTTGGGGGTTAGTCTTTATCTTTCTTCTTCTATTATTATATTATGTACCCAAAGTTCCATTTATCGGGATAGACTATTTACTCAGTTCACACCTTTGAAACACCCAATATCTGATCTACTATTTAAACATGGGAAGTTATTTTAATTCTATTCGTTTATTTTGCAGACACATTCTCCAATACACCCTTCGAAATCATAGATACGAATTGTTAAATGAAATACCGAAGCAGTTGTAGCTTAATTTGATGATGCAAAGTTCCAACATCCACCAATCTTGGTCATACGATCTCGAAAAGTACTGGCGGAAATATTTATTATTATTATCCGTCTTTAAAAATATTAATTAATTTTTAATAATATTGATAGTTTTTTTTACTACAATTTTGCCTAGGAACGTTAATTTTCCTACTCAATTTTGCTTTGTTTTTGTGACTAGATTGGAATAACCGCTCTATCAACGATCTTCTTTCGATATCATAACGTCCTGGCGACTCGGTTCCGGCTTCACTATCCATCGTGGTCAGGTCAAAGGATATTCGACGCTGCGCGTAAAATCTCTATTGCCCAGATGCAGATTGTCGTCTATCGCGAATGGCTTCCCTCAATCATCGGTCAAAACATGATGCGACGTTTCCGGTTGAACCGTATCACAACGGATAGAAGGAGCAACTATGACCGAAATGTGCATCCCCAGCTTTTTAATGAATTTGCCACAGCAGCTATGAGGTGAGCCAAACACGTTAACATACCATAGGAAAACTGAGATACCAATTTGAATAGAAGATACAGGTTTTCTCAATAAATGAGTCAGAGCAAGATAACATGTTTGTTAGTTCAGTCTCCTATTGTGGATGTATAGCTACACAGACATGTTCTGGTGTTGTTTAGGCTTTGCACTTGGCTTGAACTGTAATAATTAGCTGTCTAATCTTTAGGGATATACCGTAATCGGGGCCAAAGACGACCTGTGTTGAACTCGGTGCGGCGTTCGGTAAACCGCACACGGAGAGACTATTTTCCAAAATTAAGGTTAATTGAGTATCTTATCTATTTTCCTGATCCCACTAATACCTACGCAACGAACTCTTGAGCTTTGTGTTTTTCCGGACATTTTTTTATGGTTATTTTTTATATGTGTCAGCATATTAAGGACAAAAAATGTAAGCTGACTGTAATTGACAAGCCCTTACAATATCCCATCAAGGATACATGATCGGCTAATGTGTGAACTCAATGTCGTTCTGCATATCTCCTTCGGGAACCAAGTAATACTTAGCTGCACTATACAATGCAGCTACTCCATACAATGTTTTTCAGGTTTGGCCACACAATGATAAGAGACGTGTTCAAATTTGTGGATAGTGAGATCCCGCAGGAGCTATTTGATGTTCCCCTTAAAGATAGTTTTAGCTCTGGATCGCGATTTCTAGACACAAATGGAGATTTCACCGTCGAAAATCTTATTTACGGCTTGCTTCACCAATACGGTAAGTGTCTTTGTTAACTTAAATATATACGACCTTCAGAGTCATAACCATCAGTCATAAAAGCGTTCAAGCGGAGTTTAAGCTTCAATCGTAAATTAATATAACTTATGTACGAATGAGTTTTCAGGCTATGTTTACGTATTTATTTAAATTGCATTTTATTATGGCAACATAATGTCCTGGGAAAATGAGTCGTTTCGTGTTAATAAAGTCGCTTTATTTCGCCATTTTTGGCAAAATCCGATGCCTTGTATTGAAGAGCAAAGGTAAACTTTGGTGAGAAAACGTTTTGTGTAATTTCGATAAACACAGCTTATAGAAGTTCCCAAGGATATGTCGTCAAAGAAGGCATACATTCCGGGGAAACTAAGGCGGCGAAACTTCGGCGAAACTTTGCCCAGATGTTCAACATGCACTGGAGCTATTGTAAATCGAAAGGGGGACACGAGTCTACCTTGGTTGCAAATATTACAGTACGTGTGGTCCCCATGTTACTGAATCAATACATAGATTATGACTAACATGAGCTCTTTCCCGAGTAACTCGAAGAGCGTCCAAAGGATTAACACCCACACATGGATTGAAGTGGCTTTCCGAAAAGGCTACCGCAAGGCGACGACACTTTTGTGCAGCTCAAACTTCACGAGCACCATTATCGTTAGCCGCGTCCTGAATAGTGATACAGCAAACCTAGAACAAGATACAGATTAACTTTTTTTTATAGAGGTTAAAGGTAAATCCTGCATGGAGATCAGGCTTCACAACTAAGGTATTTGACTGGTAGTGTCAGTTTCGTACTGACTAAACCCAGTACCGATTTTGACTTGGGGGACTGACCGGGACTGTCAAACAGATTAACTTATTTGGCTGTTTATGAACTATCTTAGTAGTTATGTACATGATATAGCGCTGTTCGAATATGATTGCCAAAATAACCAATGGTCCTATTTGGTTTACAAAATATCAGATTTTTTTTTTTTTTTTTTTTTATATTGATGTCCGATTTTATTCGAAATCTCTGTTTTAAATATGAAAATACATGTACTTCTGTATGATATTAACATAGTATAACCATTGGAGAACGAACATTCACCGATTTTCCCAGTTGTTAAAATCTAGTTAAATTACAATAGAGTCAAGCTATTGAAAAAAGTCATCCTAGATACATATACCGTTAAAAGTAACCTCGATATCCAATATCTACGACTTCGTTAATAGTGTACGATGCCATTTGTATTAATTATCCTATTTTAGAATACAGGGTTTCATATCCAATAAATGACTGTTTAAAACGGGTAGAAGAAATAAATAATTGGCTTTTATGTGGCTCTTAAAAACTCTAGTTTTAGCTAAGTATATACATATATTGCTAAGCAGTATGAAGACCTCATTTTAGGAAACATATTGAAGCGTTGGATAGGGTATGAATCAGGTTCATTCTTAGTTAGCGTTGTTGTATCCAAAGGGGTGACAAACTGCCTGCACTTAGCGAAATACATGATTCTGCTGACGTCCGAATATTCTAGAGGCTTAATCGTGAGAGTACTATTAGGTTCCAGCGGAGAGTCATGCGGATTATTCATCTCTACGTTGCAGCGTACGCAGGAGGATATTTTCGCATAGCTTAATCATCGAAGTAGTTTCTAAGCAACGCTAGCGACGGCCGTGTTCCGAAGCTCCCCCACCTTCTTATGCAAGATTGATACAATTCTTCGCTTTTTCGAGGCAGAAAAAAGACTTCATTTTCGACATCACTCAAAGAGTTGAAGTTTTTGTCTACCAGAATAGTTCGTCATCGATTTGAACAAGTCGAAGTCATAAGGAACAAGGTCAGAAGAATATAGAAGGTTCCTAAGAAGTCGCGAGTCTAAAAAGGCTCGAATTTTTTTTAAGCCGGCCGAGTTCATATGAAGACTAGCGTTTTGTTGGTGGAACACCACTCCTTTCTTGTTGACGAGTTGAGGACGTGTTTAATATCAGTTTTGGCCAACGTTTTTCCACCATATAGAGCTTATTTTTTCGGTATAAGTTTGTGTAACGATGAACGAACGGTTATTACGCTATCAGCACTTTTACGTGTAGCTGACTGTAATCGTCGGCGTTTTGTGAATCTTGTGAATCAGGGAAGATGTCGTCGCTGATTAGGAAAGACATCCCAGACCTAGAGGCACCATCAAGGTTTAAAATCTCCCTGATTGAATTTTTTGAACAATCTTCCGACGTCATCCAACAAAACATAACAAATACGCTGTTTTTGAGGCCCAAGATATTTAGCCTAAACAAACAAAATCGACTGTCCCAAACAACTCGGCGTGGTCTGCTTTTGTGTAAAGGTAATGATCTCTCTCAAATTATCTCGCCGGGTAGCGCACTGCCAGCGCAGTATCGATGAGAGGTAAAAAAATTCCGCATAACTTTTCGGATAAGCTAATATTTGTGCTAGGAAAGAGATAGACTCTCAGTAGAGGATGATGGTTTTAACAGGCGGAGGCGTTTTGTCATCCACTTCAACCCCCCTGCACTGGATCGGCCCACTTTCATGGGGATTGGAATGTCTCTGGTGGTGTCCGCGCGTTTGAAGAAAATTTCCTCCTCTAAGAAAAAGAATATATATATATTTGTGCGATGGTTGATATCAGGCACAATATCTTACGAAGTAATGTGCTACTTAAGTCGGCTGTCGCTCCCACAGAGCTAGTTAGGAATATGTTCGTGTGGAGGATATTGCGTCTAATTCGCGGACTCTTGATTTTTGTAACACAGTTGCTTAATACACTAATAATGTTAATAACGCAATAGTTAAGTGCCTCAACATGATGATATTCCCCATGTATATGTTACAAATATTTTACCACCGCAGTGTGGATAATAAAGGAGTAGAATCCAATACAACACAAAGTATTTAATTTATTAACGGAACTGGGGTTTTTTTTAAAAAGCTTAAGTTCTTTCGAGATGTCACCAGATCACGGTACTGCCTCCAGGTTTTTACAGCCAGAGACTTAGCCGCCCAAGTCACCGCTCTGACGCAATATGCTAATTGAATTGAATCCGAAGGTTCCCAGAGACAAATCTTGGGATAGAAGTATTCTTGATAGCAGTTTCAGTATACCGTACATTTATTTATGTATCGAAGTTGAATTACAATAATAATGGTAGCATAAGGATAGAGATAATTGCCATGCGAGACGGCTGAATTTTAAATACGAGTAAAATATAACTCGCTATATTCATCCCATATGGAACCTAAATATTCGCTAAAGGCTTAGATATAAAAGGTGCACAAAATAGCACACTTGACGTTACAAAATGGTTGAACAAAATACATAGCTCGAACAGTTACGAATTAGATAGATCACAAGGTTGTTGTAATGTCCCTTCATACCGGCACATTCTCATGTATTATAGATTAGGTTTCCTTAAGCGAGGTCTGGTATGTTGATTATCTCTTGATCGACTAGTCTTCCGATCGACTAACGCCAATAACAACAAAGGAACCAAAACAAACTCTTAGATGCTTAAATAAAATTAACTGAGTACTAATAAATACCGAATACAAATAAGTAAAGTCAGTAACTAATTCAAATAATAATCTATACAATGCGTCTGCTGAAAAGAATCTGTAGAGAGCCCTCGTATTCGTAAATAATAAATTATAACAAACCTTCCGTTTGTCCAGCAGACCATGTGGTGCTCTCAAAACCACCTTGTTTTCACTTTATTGCAGGCCCTTTTTAAGAGTCCCAGGACCACCCTTTCAATTACGCTTTTCATACAATGTCCGCGAAAGCAGCACGAGCGAACTGCTTACCATAAAAATGGGTAGCTTAATTTTCGAATCGATCTTTTATATAGATTTAGAGGGCTTTTTTTAGCTCACGGAGGTCACGGGTTGTGATGTTTTCAATTCAACATATGGAAGACTCCGCTTTGCGAACAGCTTGTCTCGTATTGTCCTATTTAATTGGGGTTGGTTTCACATTCAGGAGCTCGCATGCGTTGGACTCCTACGGCTCTTCCCTGCTTTCAGTGTTAAAAGGCTTAGGCAATAAGCGAATTCCCATAATGTGCACATACAACAGGGGGCACTGAGAGACCAGAACAATTTTAGAACTTCTTACAGAGCCCACCCTTCATAGCAATTTGTATAATCGAAGGCGGTGAGACCTAGCCATCACAAAAACATCATCACCTTGATAGTGTACAATTACATAAGTTGTTCCTAGCTAACACTTGAACGGAAGTTTTTTTTTTATATTTTGTTAACTCTTGGTCCTGCTATAGAATTTGATCGACTGAATTCCAATAATGTAGTGTAGGACTCGAAAGGATTCACACGAAAGCAAATAACGTGAAATATTGTGACTTTAACATTCATGTAATGAAAGGCTGTTTAAATCATCTGCCACAAAAGCTAAAGGGAAGGCTAGTGTACGTGATGCTTAATGACATAGAAATTCCACTGCTCAACAAATTAAATGTTATAGGTTTTAAACTCTCCCTGCAGGAAAACCAATTGGTCCAAGCTTCGTGTCAGGAGTAAACAGTTTTTTGTACAGCGATGGGTCGAATCAGCCTGGACTGGATCTTCCTGCATTCAACATCCACCGTGGAAGGGAACATGGACTTGGACCTTATGTAAATTATTATAAACTCTTCAATGGCGTAACAATCACTAGCTGGTCAATGCTTGAGAATGTCTGGTATCCTCGGTGCATTCAAACGCTTCCTCTTTTCTACAGGTAGGTAGGTTGTTTATTCTTGTTTCTACAGCTGACATTTTTATCAAGTCGCTCAGATTTAGCTCTTTAACAAGTACGGCGTGTTAAGTGTTTCCTATGACACTGTTATTGCAGGCTAGGAGCAGCATTTTGAAACGACAACGATTGGGCCTTTGTTCTAGGGGACTGACAAACTGAAAAAGATTGTGATCTTGGGAATATTGGATACAGAGGCAGAGGTAATATGGGCGACTTTCTATCCATGAGAGGTCCAGCCAAATTAATCATGTGAGATTAAATTAATAGTTAAAAATGAAAACCGCCAATTAATAACGTACGGGCCGGATTCGATATGCAGATGACGAAATCAAATAGATGTTGATTTAATGTCGACTGACATTTTTCAGAAGTAGAGTTGTGAAAGCGGCTAAGATGAGTGTAGATGGGGCCGAAAGCCGTTGTACCGTGGACGTTAAATGTTGGCTGCGAGTCAGCTCGGAAAATGTATTTATAAGGTGGGCAAACTTGTAAAAAATAGCAGAGTCAAAAAAGCAATAACCAAATTAAATGAGCGAATGTGGAGACAAGAAATGAAATGAAAATGCTCGGTGACACTATACAGAGGTAATATATAAAAAGCAGGTTTGGTTGAAAAGCATTACACCCTCCCTCTTTCTCGAATGCCCTTCGATTAGATCTATTCGTAGACTGTAGGCAGATTTAGTACAGAAAAATGTTTTGATGGTGAAATATAATGAGGGAAGGAGCACCCGGCACTGTCCATGTAATATTGAGTAAGTAACAATAAAATATATGGTAATTCCATAATAATGATTTAGGTAATTAACGTAAATGAGGTTAAGCTTCAAACGAAACAAGCCAATTACAAGCTTTTATAATAAATCCATACAGAATTATTTCACATTAATCAACTCAAGCTGTTTCTCCCGTAACACGCCAATCCGATCACCATATGCTTTTCATTAGAGTGAATGCAGGTGTATTGGAATCAAGCTGATGTTTTCTGCATTACTTTCTCCACTGCCTCCATAGCCTTGGCTTCATTCTTGGTGTTAAACGGTTCGTATTAATAGACGCGATTCTAGTATAGAGTAGGTTTGCTACACGTTGGCTTGGAATTGTATGAAGAGCGGTATCTGCAAAATGATCTCGAAACATGTCGTTCTGTTCCTATATTAGGGATGTGTCATCCGTGGACCTCTACGTTGGAGGAATCTGTGAAAAGCCTCTGGAGCTTGGTTCCTTAGGACCAACATTTGCAGAGATAGTGGCCATGCAGTTTCACAACCTGATGTACGGAGATCGGTTATTTGTCAGCCACAAAAGAGGGTCATTTAATGACAGTAAGTTTATTCTAATTATAATGCTCAATTATCCGAATAATTTAGCACCGAAAAGCCTAAATGTGTTCCCCCGCTATACAGGATGCTCCATATTGATCTTTGGTGCGGCGAAAGCTCAGAATCTTTTTGAGAAAGTTGTCTTTTTTCTAATTTGATTAATATTAGAATAGTGAGAAACTCAGATCAGGATAAAGCAAAACAGCAAAAACTGGTGATCTCTGTGATGCTGGCAACAATGTCAACAGGATAGTCGAAAATATATTTTGGATTTGAATCAACAGCGTCTTTGCATTAAGCTAACAACGAGACAAGATAAACCAGCATGTCAATGATCCTCCAAAACCCCTTTGAGTGATTACTGAATCGTTCCTGTTTTATCATAGATCTTCCACTAACCTGCCACTGACCTTATTTATAGAATAACACCCATGTAAGGACTAATGTGAGATAATAGGAACAGCTTCAGTGTATATATAATAATTCATCAATATATTAGACTGGAAAATCTACCCTAGGTTATTTAAGTCAGTGTGATAAACTTACCAATACTACAATACGTGCCTTATTGTTACCATTATTATTATCACATCATAACTTTCTACAATTATACTATAAACCAACCTGGATTTTGATTCTTTTTGATGTCAACAAAATTAGTAAACTGTTTGTCTGCTCTAAGACATACCAAACCAACTTCTAAAATCGAATAACTCAAAATTAAGATTAAGTTCTGGCCTGACCACTAATCAGCGAATTAACAACGATCGCGAGTCGAGCCCCACTGTCACATCTGTCAGCACCCAGTGGCAGACTTGTGCTTTCTATTAGCTATATTAATATGACGACTATAACAAGGGACTAATACTTATTTCAGTTCAATTCAAGCATTTGATCGAATCGACAGCTCTAACTAATATTTTCTGCGAGGCCGGACTCGTCTGGACAGAGATTCCTGCAAGTGCCTTCGATCTCAGTTCGTAAGTATTTTGAAACGCCTCTGATGAGGATCTGACAGCACTTGCTGGTAATTGATGTGGTTAAGAGTTGTGGGTAAAAATTAACATAGACGCTTTCGGTATACACAACACATGCTGGGGATACGCAACACATGACGGTAATAATTGTTCAAATCTCTAATTAATTTTGTCTCTGTGTTTACAAATACACATCCTACAACACTACATTGGCTCCTAAATTAATATGTACAAAATCTGACACTATGCTTTTAAAGGTAATTGATTTACCCAAGTACTAACATTAACACCTTCACTTGAACTTACAAAATCATTGCTAACATGCAATATTAAGAGATATTATTAATAAGAGACTTGCACGAACTCGCGAGAATAACATAACATAACATTTGCGGTTTATTTCCGGAACTGCAATTTTACAATGCTTAAGTTCTCGATTAAAAAATAGGGTAAAAGTAAGAGTGTATTATCACCAAATTGTTCATGCAATTACGAATACTTTTAAACAGCAATTTGTTACCTGAAAGATTATTATGACCTTAAAGATGGTGTGCTTTTCACGATAACGTCCCGCTCTAGTTGAGAGCTTACCATGACATTTTGATATACGTGTGTTCGCTCGGGCAAGTTACTCACTATCTCCATGATGGCGGCTGAACCGGCAAAGTCGCAGTAGCTAGGGACACACCTGGGATAAATAGACCGGCAGTGGAATATGTCCCAGATCGCAGGTTCCAATCCTCATGCTGGTGTATATATTCCTACCCACATTTTCCGTAGTGACTGAGGATAAGTACCTACAAACGTCTGTTGAGAGAAGAAGGACAGGGGGCTAGGCGCAAACGAAAGTCCAAATTTACCTTGCGGGGATTCAACAAAGAAGTTAACATGAACCTAGTTCTGGTTCAGCTTGTACTATCTTAAAACAGTGTAAATATTTAATTCATTATTAGGCCGCCTAGATTCGCTACCGCTACGGCTGTTATAAGATGCAGCGCAACAGGAAAGCAAACAGAAATATAGTATATATTTCTAAGATATATAGAAATATCCGGTTCGCCGCTTTCTAACCCCACCGCCCTTTCCACCGAAAGGTTGTAGTAACAACAGCATTATTTTCACAGCAGATTTGTGCTAGAAACTTACTTATGATATGTATAGACAGACAACGGCTTTGAAACGTTTTCCACAAAAGAGTGAACATAACTCCCAATACGATTATAACATTTGCGGCAATTAGTCCTGCATGAGTCGTTTTTTGTTCAATGTTTTTTTCATACGTTCAATTGTGCATTTAATAGTAAATAGGACCGTTTGGTCTCTAATTTGTAGCTTGTCCCTTGTCAGCCGAAAGGCTGAAATGAATGCCTCAGTATATGGGTGCATGCGGACGGTGGGTGTCAGGCCATCGGCTAGCTTTCCCGGATACAACCAACTGTTATATTGTCAAATATTAAAATATCATCGGGAGCCAAATATACAGAATAAGGCAAACAAAGGGTGAAGTACTGTGATATATTTTTCATTTCAGATTTCAACTTCATGACATCGAATGCGATGAAGTGCCTCAGATCAAGCCTGGTCTCTTCACGGATGTGTAACCAGATATGCTTCAAAGTACTAAATTAAGAATAACTAACTGAGAAGTTACAGCTGTGTCTACAGCCGTAAAGATAGTTTTTATAAAATTCGTTATTATATCAATCGCATAAACGGATGTGCTATTTGTAGGGAAAAGCTGGTAGATCTTGATCTTCAATCTCACCACCCTTTACTGAAGAATGCGATAAGCGATACCGGGAAGGGTGGTGCTGTTGAGCATCGTCAACAGTTCCATAAGGGGGGGGGCGGCCATGGTGTTGACATGCATTAGCATGCCAACACCCCCCCTTAAAAAAAAAAAAAAAGATCTTGATCTTCAAAGGCTATCACAAACAAAATGCAAACACTGGAACCAGACACTTGTTGTTCTATATTAATAACCAGACAGCTTGTTACAAGATTGATGAAAGGTTGACCTAAAAGCTAGCCTCGCAATTACTTAAAAGACACCACAGCAGTTCAACTCATTGAACCAACTTCCGATTTATTAAGATAATTACAGGACGCATCACCGACAGGAGCTATCTGTAATGGAAAGCAACACTGTATTACGTACATATTCGATCAGTCAAAATTGGAATTACCGTATTGATTACTCAAATAAAAAAGAAACAGATTGACCATAACTCACGCGGACCGGATTATTCGTACTCACACATTTGGTAGACACATATGGAACATGGTATTATCTCATCTTATATATGTATGTGTATATAGGGATGAGTGGCCAAAGGTGTTCTGTTCAACGCGATAGTAAGGTAAAGGTAAGGCTTTATTGATTTATTAAAGGAACTGCATAGAATGCTTAAGTTCTCCCAAAAATAATGATACGCATACAGATTTCCATATCGGCTAAACTCAGTGAGTTAAAATAAAGATTCTTAGTATGAATTAGAGGTATGCACCTGTCTTACCTATGCACTGGTCCCAGAGTTCTGGCAGCTTTCTGACTGCTAGGTACACTATTTACACTAGGTACACTAGGGCCACTAAGCAAAGGTGGCCCCGACAGGTCCTCATAGTAATACCTAAAGGTTAAGAGCTGAGGCCTGTCAGATAGGGGAACAGCTGAGGGTCAGCTCGAAAAAAGAAAAAAGGTATACACTATTTATATTCCCATTTATAACTTCGTTATTTAAGGCGGCTCGGAGCAAATCGATGTTTGCATACTTTTGGCCACCTATAGCCCTCTTTAATTGACGGAAGCAACCATAGTCACACGGGCTTAAAATGGGAGAATAAGGGGGGTGATGCCATCGCTCAATCTTGTTGGCCTTAAGCCAGGACGTAATTTTATCGGTACGATGTGCCCTAGCATTGTCATCGCAGCCACACTCGGTGCTTCCTATTGCCATGCCAATTATTCATAAGTCCCTTCAAGAACTCAAGATATCGAGCAGAGTCCATTTTTTCTTTTGGGCCCAAATCTCGTAGTAGCAAATTCCGTTGAAATCCATGTCAAGTGCTACCATTACTTTAGCCTCGAATCTATTTGGTACTGCTACCGCCATTGCCTGTTCAGCTGGTCGTAGCCACTGTTTCACTTGATCTTTTTCCGCTCCCCTATACAGGCTGACCTATGTCTCGTACGTGGCAACGGTATGCTCTAAGAGACTTTTTTGCTACCTATATATCTTCAAATTGTCTCACGAACCTCCTCATACATTTTTACTTGGTCAGGACCGAGTTAATGAGGGACCCATTTTACACTTTTTTCTGCTCCTCAGATTATTTTTAATAATTCGACGACATGTTTCACGAGGCACGCCAATTTCAGCCGACAAAGTCGCCAATGACCAAGCTCTGGTTTGCTCAAAAGCTTTTTCGATTATCTCGATCCGTTCGTCGAATCGAGATTCGGGAAGAGGTGGGCGCCCTCGATGCTCATAATGTTCCAGTCCAATCACCTTGCCTAAACTGTGCCCAGTAATAAGAACACGGCGCAAGACGATAGCAGTGCGTTTTTTTTGGGTCAGCCTAATATACATATATATATGCTATTATTATGCTAATTGATATATTTGTGCAAAACTGACATGTCTACGGAGAATTTCGTAGAATACTATTTGGGACCGTTTAGGTCACTTGTTGTCATGGCGGGAACCCACCCCCTATTTGAGATAACATGTTCATAAGCAGACAATACGCTTAGTAAAGGTAATTTTAATTTAAAATATAATAAAAAATATACATATATATACATTAATAAATTTAATTTTTAACCAACACAAAATATCGAACTGCATTAACAATCAACACGAAACGACCGTTTACGTTTTTATGCGGGCAGAGGGAGGGGGATGCATGAAGCATATTTGTTTAGAACAGTCGAGTTGAGAAACCTAGTTTCCAAACATCGACCACTGAACATTCATATCGATGGTAACAAGAATGACTTCGAATTTATTCCGTGATACAAACCTACTTCTCATCAGACCACTTCGTATTGTAAATAGGCATGTACTGGAGCACGGCCTTCCAGTCGATGATGTACAACATGGCGATCGTGCCTGTAGCACCAAACGTTGCGGCCGAGGGCGACCTAGATATAACACGAGAATTATATAAGTGAAATAATTTTAAATGTTCACCCCTTGTCCAAGAGCAATGGTACGCCACACACGGCGTTAATAGTAGATAGACCTCGTTAACTTTTATTATTCTCTTTTATTATTTAATTCTTAAATCACACTATTAATAATATTTTCAGGGCAATGTATAACGTGATAGCATACTTAAAACTAAAGTCCCTCCAATACAACAAACTGGAAATCTTCATTAAGGTATGGAGGACAATGGACAGACACATACACAAATCACAGAAACATCAATCCGTTTAATTTCTGCAGAAAAAAATAATCGCCCACCTGCTACGATGAACGTATAACGTAATATAAGTGGGTGGATGACTTACCAGATCTTAGCCAATTCGATCCACTTCGACATGATCAGATTTCAGATCAGGTTTTTGATTTCGACGGGTTCAAGACACGACTCCTCGGGTCGACCTCTAGACCGCTGATAATCCCGATCAACTGATGCGGCTATGTTCAGTGGGAACAGCACTATTGATATATTCCGTAGCACACAGCTGCGTGACTCTCTCTCCCGGATACTTTTTTTTCTCGATGGATATTATCGGCCTGAAAAACAGCTGTATTATTGCTGGCGTTAATATATGCAATGTCCCTAATACCTAGCTGTTATGTTTTCTAATATTTGTACGTTTCTTGATTGATGACACAGAATAGTGAAGCTAAAACGTTTCGTTAGGCGAAAGGTATAATAGAGAGAGTTATTGTTATTGTTTTTGTTTCGCTCATCTGCGAGGAGTAGTTTCGGAACGTGGTTGTTCGAACAATTTTTTACATTGAGACTAATTTACTTCATTTTGGTAAGTTATTGTTCGACATTCGACCCCTGATGTCCAATACATTCGTGTGCTATTTGAGTGAATCATTTTTAGATTGTATTGTTGGTGCCTTCGAAATTTTCAGGTAGATTTACATGCTTTCAATATATGACAAAGTCATGATTTAAATATCTAATTAAAAAAATAAATAGTAAAATTATATATGTACGGTTGATCCATGTCTAAGTCGGAAAGGTAGATTTAGCAGATATCGATCCCGGTGGCGTCGTGCATTCGTGTGTGCCTGTCTTGCAACCGGTGGAGACACTTAGGCGCATGGGTTCGATACCCACCGTTGCACGTCTGCATTTAGGGGTCTGTCTTCCACCGAACAAATGCAAAATAGCAATTCCGCTGACGTTAAATGTTAGCTGGGAGTTCGCCTGACAAAAATAGACTAGCAGATTGTCATTATCCTTATACGGTGTTAAGGAATTAGTTGCACTCCCCTGCAGTGCGAACTGAAGCAACGAGAATTTCACTGTGGGCAAAATCAGTGTTCAGAATTATAATCATGCGTGCGTGACGTGCATTTGTGGTTTATAAACGACTATATAAATTGGACCTTTTGCTAACAAAAATATAACTTTCGCATGCGTCATCCATTGTCATAGGAAGTCAGAATGAAGCCGCGTCACAATAATCAGCTGGCGCACTCTTTGCCGCAGCTGCAGAATCTCGTCAAGAGGGATCCCACATCATACAACGATGAGGTAAAAATGATAATTGAAGAAGAGTTCACCTAAAATAAACGGTGATTTATTATACCATACTGTATTATCATCAAACATTGTATTGTATTACGATCAACCTTTGACTAACGTTTTATTATTGTATTATACCGTAAAGTAGAAACTTATTCATTCAAGGAGGAATGACGCCGTGTTTCGAAGGGGTCGCTGGGGTTTCCTCCATTCTAGTAATTAAAGTGTGGCATGTATTGTAATTAAACTATATTCTGTGAAACAAGGTGCTACCCAACACCACAGTACACCAGGTGTTGATGGATAAATGTTAAAAATTAAGAACCGGAGTTTAAAATATAGAGCAAGTACAACTTGGTGGTGACGGAAATAAGTAACATTATAGCGTAAGTATTTTTTGAGAGTGCTTGTCATAGTTCACAATACCAGAGTATACTAGTCATCGACTAGTTATTGATTGTTAACAACAGCGTAGTTTAACAATAGACCGTATAATTGAATCAAGTTCGTTTAAATCAATCAGGCTACCGTACACTTGCTTTTGGCAAAATACCATTATGTTTATGCTTTATCGTCAGAGTGTACAGAGGGCTTTCGTATTATCTGTCCAGGGCTATTTCAAAAAAGAGTAGACGATTACCAGTTAGCACAAAAACAATGTAAATGACTCCTTGTTTTATTCCTGCCCCTTCTCGCTGCTGTCGTAGGTCAGACAGCAATGGTCGCATTATCGCGCGCTGTACTCTCAACCGTCGGAGTATACGTCGGAAAAGTTTGAGGAGCTCACCATGTTCTTGGCCAATGTGTGCAAATATTACGAATTCAAGGATGAGTATATTCGCGACTGTATGGAACTTCTCAAAAGTCAGGCACATATTCTCACCCCCGATACAAGGTATGGACCAATCAGCCAAACTTTTAATTCATATATACTTCATAATATCATACATTAGCAGCACCCCCCCCCCAAACACAAAAAAGATGCATTTAATTACCAACGTGTTCTTTTATAGGAAATGGGCGTAAGTATAATATAATAACTAGGGCTTTTCAAGTGAACTTTAGTGACATGCGATAATAACATCAATTTCAGGTTGTGCGTTTGTCGTGCTTTGATTATGATCCGGAATAAGGGTCTACTTGAGCCATTGCCAATGCTTGAGCTCTTCTTTGGTATGTTCCGGGTGAAATTCGATAAAAATCTTCGCGAGTTCTTGAAGCAGCATATCATCGCTGACATCAAAAATACTAATCAGAAGGCGAGGTCAACCAAGCTCAACAACACATTGCAGAACTTCATGTTCACCGTTCTCAATGTATGTAATATAAATGATATTTCCCATTTTGAAGGACTTATTTTGGCCACATTTCCTAACAAATTTTTACGCGAGAAGTACGTTCAATCCTGGAGTCACTACCAAATTATTAATATGTGTGTCTGGCTGCCCAGCTTTGCAGCCTAGATTCTACACCACCACCGCCACTATCATCATTATCATTGTGTCACCACGAAGCTTGTATTTTATTCGTTAATTGTCAGGGTCAGAACAGATATCACAAGTTTATCCAAATGGTTCTCGTTGTCAATTCGTATTTGACAGTATTTTTTGCTCATTACAGGATAGTGATACGCAGGCCGCGAAGCAATCGCTGGATTGTGTTGTCGCCCTGTACCAGAAACAGGTGTGGAACGATCCTAAGACGGTGAACGTAATCGCTGCTGCCTGTTTTCATCCCGAGATGAAAGTGATGGCTACAGCTGTCAAATTCTTCCTAGGTCCGTAAGAGGAGAACGTGTTAATTACGTCAAACAAAAAGAAAGTTTATTTGTAACTTTTTTTTTGTTTTCGAGCTGACCCTCAGCTGTTCCCCTATCTGACAGGCCTCAGCTCTTAACCTTTAGGTATTACTATGAGGACCTGTCGAGGCCACCTTTGCTTATTCTCTGCCTTACTCGTACCTGACAAGAATCCTCAGATAAGGAAGATGATAAAGAACTCCAAAGATTCTCCACGTCTGACAGGATTTGAACCCAACACACACGTGTCCCTCCGGTCTAGTAGTCTAAGACGCTCACCACTAGACCATCCAGGGGACATACAAATTACCAAATTACTTGTGAAGCACTAAACATATGTTCTATTGTTCTGTTACGAGTGGTGCTAGTATAGCATACATTTTGAGATCTACAATGCAACTAAATCTGACGATAGCGATACGCTAGAGTTTGGTATGGTAATTGACATCTATGGCCTTTCGAAGGCGCCTACCTTTCCTGAGATTGAAATCTGAGGCACTAACCAGTGCACACGAAGGTAAATTATTTTATAATATTAATGGAAAATATGGTTTTGATTATATCTAATATTCAATGTTGTGTTCATTTTTGATACTTTAGGGACCGATGAAGAGACTGAGCAGCAGGATTCAGATTCCGATAGCGATTCAGATGTACCTGATATTAAAGAGGCCACTATGACTCATAGGATAAATAAAAAAACCCGCAAACGGCAGCGATGGCTTGAAAATATCAAGAAAAAGGCAAAGAAGGCCAAACGATCGGAATCGGCGCCAAGCTTCAATTTTTCCGCTCTTCACCTCATTCACGACCCGCAGACGATGGCTGAAAAGCTTCTTAAGAGACTTGGCACTCTCAATGAACGATTTGAGGTTAAACTCATGATGCTTAACCTTATTTCGAGGCTAATTGGAGTTCATCAATTAATGATCTTCAATTTTTATCCTGTAATCATGAGGTAAATATTACAGGCAATGGCATACGCTTTACCATATGTCACATGAATATGTTTATCTATCGACAGCCACCCTCTTGTTGCTTAAAGCCTATGTTCATTCAATTCTATCATCCAATATTCGAAATATTCATTTAAAAAAGGTATATTACAATACGTACCGAAGATGGAGTTTCGACGTACCCCCTTGGGAGACTTTATATAGTTGGGCGTATTTTCTTTAGTTTTTTTTCGCGTATGTTTTGTTAAAATACACAGGTTCTGTTAGGTTTTCACTAAAGATTCTGTTCGTTGTGGTGTTACTAATCGCAGGTACGTTCAGCCACACCAGCGCGAGGTAACTAAGATTCTTCAGTTTGCCGCGCAGGCCTGCCATGATCTGGTTCCTCCTGATACCCTCGAACCGGTAATTCGCGCTGTGGCTAACAACTTCGTCTCTGAGAGGAATTCTGTTGAAGTGATGACTGTCGGTTTGAATGCGATTAGGGAAATATGCTCCAGGGCCCCACTTGCCATGGATGAAGATCTTCTGCACGATCTTGTCATGTACAGGGGATACCGGGATAAGAACGTTAGCACCGCTGCTCGAAGTATTGTCGCTCTATACAGACAGGTTGGTTAAAATGTTATTGTCATTTTGGACGCAATATGTATTTCTAATTTTTTACAGGTGTGATCTTTACACATACGTGTTTAGCATTTATCTAGTTGTTGGTTAGTTTGTATGTATATATATATATATATATATATACGATCTCTTTTACATCAGAGGTACGTCCCCGTATCTGCCACATGAGGACGCAGCACGTATAATTGTTATAACAATTAATAACCCTATTATTTATCAGTTCTAGGATTCGGGTCCTTTTGGTTGTTTTATATTGCTCTTCTGTTTGGTTCGTTCACTCTTTTTCACACAAATTCATTCATATTCTGTGAAACGTAAATCAATCTTTATATCTACGTTTTACTCTACCATTCAATACTATTATATGCTCTATTGTGTCTTGAGTGTTGTTCCCCATTCCTTGGAACTTTGCTTTCAGTATTTTTGTGTTTAACATCTCCACTTTGCAGCCAATGAGTGGTCTCGACGCTATTGAATAAATATTTCGGCCAGGCCGTACTTTTCTTTGCTTCCCCTATATATTTTCAGAGAAATGTTTCTCTCTATATCTGCTGTACATCTGTCCTATGCTGCTTCATTGATCTTTTTAATCTATTTGTTCGCCTAGCAGGGCTCGAGTCCTCTGTATTATCAAATTTTATATTGTAGCTTTCTCGTTTCGCAAACTCTGTACGGATGTCTCATTTGCTTTTTATTTTTTCTGCTCCCTTTACATGGAGCATTTTCGCTGCCTAATTGTTATTGCCTTTATACTTTCATAAGTTGAGTCGCACTTCGTATCTATATTTCGCCTGTGCCTCGCGCGCCCAAAAGATTGACACTCCGATGTCCCCCTCTCGGAACTGTGTAGATATGTGACTCTACATTGCAAGGCGTGCCTCACTACTCTCCGTTGTGTTGTGTCCAGCTTGTCCACTGCATTGTTGGCTTTTAGTATGACTATTGCGTCCGCGTATGTGATCGCAGCCACAAGCACGCTCTTAGATATTTCTCTTGTAATTAAGTATCTATTGCATGACTATGAAGCCTTCTTCCTGCTCTTGCTTGCGTTCTCTCCCCTCATCTCTGTTTGCCTAATTGTTTACTAGTTCAACTCTTCAGCATTCGTACCCTTCCTGGTACTGGATAGTTTCGTTTTGAATTGCAAGCCTGTAGATCAGGTCGCTTCTCAAATTTGACCAAAAACAGAACGGCAAAAAGCAGATACAGAGGACTGGGCACAAACATACAAGTAGAATTATTTTATTCGTATCAGGATGTTCGTGCTTACGATTAATTTCAAACCCGTTCCCATCTACGTTTCCCGTAGAAATATCATTTACACATTTACTTTCTTTAATGAATTGTCTGCTTCTGTTATAGCTTTCCGCTTAGCAAAACCGCATAGTCCGCTTACAACAACGCACTTTGTCTCATTTCGAATTCTTCACTTCTGTCTATAATTCGTAGACCCAGCCTTATACTGACTTAAATCTCATGATATACATGACTCATAAACATTATTGTGCTTTACAATGTGTTCTATTGGTACATATCTCTATATAGGTTAACCCTGAGCTTTTAAAGAAGAAGTATCGTGCTCGACCAACGGCAGAACAACAGGAAACGCTGCACGTGAAGAAGTATGGCCAAAGTATTGCCGCCGACTTTGTGGCGGGAACGGAAGTGCTTAATGAAGGCGGCGCAGAAGACGGCGACGACAACGATGATGATGAAGAGGATGATGATGATGATTGTAGTGATGATGGTGAATGGGTGAGTTATTCGTTCGCTCTGAACCAGTTCAACTTTTTTTGGTGGGGGACATCGACGTAACTTTCAACAGCTGTTCTCCGAACGCTATAGCAGTGTATATAGGGTTTTGAAGGATCTTTTGAAGAATCGACAAAATAGCTGGCGCTATTTGGTGTATCCCCGTGTATTGCTGCAGCTATAGCTATTTCAACATATGTAGAATGGGTGTCAAGTGGACTTTTATTCTGGACGATGTAACTATTTATTTGACCTGTATGTATTATCGCAATTATTTACGTCATAATTTAACTATGTGGCGGAGGCCCTATTGGGTGAACTTGTGCTTGACGTTACCTTTGTTCTTTCTTTTGGTGATCGCTTATTGATAACTATTCCGTCGTTTCCACAGGTGGATGTCAGCCACAGTGAGGAAGAGAGTGGCCCGGTGGCCGCTGCCGCAGATGAAAGCAGTGAAGAGGAGAATATAAGCGATGACGATGATGCTGTTGACGAGATCGTCGACGGTGGTGTAGTTAAGGGTAGTGATGAGAACGATGCTGACAATAGATCGATTGCATCCAGTTCGGCGGTCCTAAGTCTGGAAGAGCGACGAGAGAAAGCCAAACTGATTTCTTCCACACGAATCCTCTCCCAGAAAGAGTTCGCCAGAGTCCGACAAGCCCAGCTCGCCAAGAAAGTCGATGCCGCATTGCCTAAAAGGTAAAAAGATTCATCTATCATGTTGTTCGTAATATATGTAAGATAAGTTTATCTGTTTGTGCTAATTAACGCTCACATAAATGCAAGTTCATAAGTTGCCTCAGGTTTCATTTTGATGGTGGTGTGCGAAGGCAACTTCTGGATCTTCCTGGCCTTCGAAACGCTAAGCCTGCCAGGAATATCCACAATTTAGCCAGCTATTCTGGGTGGCAGAATCTGTTATCCCTGAGCAGACCAGGAAGATACTTCACTTCTACTGTCAATCTTCGCATTGGCTGACTGGCTGTCCCCTGCTTCATCTTCTTCTCTCCGTGTGCTCCCTCCTTCTTGAATTATCTCTCGTTTTGAAGCTTCGTTTGCGATAGCCTCAGCCATTGCTTCATAGCATCGCCGCTGTCCACTAGGATATCGTAGCACGTCCATAGTTAGTCCATGTATCCGTGACGCCGCCAAGATCTCAAACCGCCTCACATAGCCCAGCGTTCTCAGTCAGGCTCGTATCGCTATGAGACGAAGTTGTCGCAGGCTAGCCATTCAGAGTCATAACAATGTTCTTTAATGGATTTCAGGTTTTTGAAGAAGAAAAAAGGAGCTCCCACGACTGATGAAGTTAAAGAAGGCGAAGCCAGTCTTATTGTGGATTCGGCTGTTCGGAAAGAGACCGTACAGCTCAGGGACATTGAAAAGCTGTCAAAGAACCTTAAAAATGACAAGGCAGCTAGAATGGCCTCAATTCAAGCGGGTCGGGAGGGCAGAGAGAAATACGGAGGGTAAGTTCTTCCAAGACAGAATATCCTGTAGCCTATTTTCTCTCTGCAATGTAATGCAATTAATTTATTGTACGTTATTAACCATCATGGAGAATCAACTCTTAAGCCAAATATCAAACTTATCTTTGTCGTTATATACATATATATATATATATATTTAAGATTTGCATAACTTATATAACCTATGCTTTGTCAGTTGAGAATTGTAGAGGGTTTGGGAGCTAGGTCACCGATTCCGTCACACTATTTGCTAAAGGTTTACCTTTGGTTCAGGAGTTCACTGTAAATGATCTTGTACCATCTGCAAAGATTCAGTTTGCTATGATGGGCTTTATGTAGGAATCTGAGATTAAATTTATGATTTGTTATTTCAAAGTTGTACTAACCAACATGTGGATCTGTTTTTCAGATATAAGCAGAAGAAAGGCGAGTATGCATCATTAAGCAATAAGCAAAAACGAAAAACGAAGACTTACAATATGATTAAACATAAAGTCGGATCCAAGGTAAAACGTAGCTTCCGGGATAAACAGCTGGCCCTCAAAGCGTCCCTCAAAAAGATTATTAAGCACAAATATTGAGTTAACAGTTTCAAAGAGTGACGTTGTTTGTGTCGACACATTTCATAGAAAACATTGTTAGCACCATTTGTATTTGTAGCGACTTTAAGACATCTGATTTAAGGGCATCTGTTATAGGAGTAGGACCCTGGTATACTGTGTCAAAATGTGTCGCATAGTTAGAACAACGATTATGTTAAAAGTTTGTTTAACCGTATTTGAACTGTACATACTTACGCTGTGAAATATATTATAAAACAATATTACAATAAAAGAAAGGATTAGGGGTCTTCGCCAAGGCCGACTGAGTCCGTGATTGAGCAATGACAGCATAATTATGGTGTATTTTTTAATATTTGTGTTACCACTATAGTTAGTCAACAACTAGACGTAATAAATATCGTTTATAAATACCGCACAGAATACCACACCCACTGTGGTCGACGCCGAATACTGTTGGATGTTACAGTGGGATGGCAAAAATTGTAGTTTGTGATTAGGTATTGCGTATATATGGCAAAGTGGTCGTCTCTTGTGAGTACAACTGCATCAGCAGAGAAAGCATTCTTACTTGTTCCTTGCAACAATATAGACAATACAAGATATGTACAATACATGTTTTGTCCCATGTTAAAATGCAGTGACGAAAACCAGAATAATACTATTGTGGTTCCTTAGTATAATAATATATTCCTTAATATGATACCTTGAACACTCTTACGTATATTTTGTTAGTGCCATATCGAAATATAATGCCTTCACGAGCTAACCTACAGAAAACAAGACTACAGCTGTACATTAGATTCCAATATTGACAGCGAACAAAATTATTTATTTCAAATTACTTCGCCAGAAAGTACCTCGCTAGAAATGTAACAGTTATAGTGCTGATAACGTCTACAAAAATCACTTTTAGCAATTTTTGTCGTTCGTGATCGGCATCGCGCAGACCACAGGAGGAGGCCTTTCCATTGCACTTCGGAGGGGCAGAATTTTTCACAATTAGTTTTAGAAATTTTTGCGACGCGCCAGTGAATTTACTCATGACTGTTCTACCAACAAATACTGTACAATATGTATAATTAAAAATGCTGTGTATTTCGATGTTACCTCTGTGACAAATGGAGTTTGTCGAACATGTGAAATACGTGGATCCCAATTTGGAGCTGTTTTTATTATGCATAAACATTATTTTCTCCCTTATCTCTCCCCTCTCTCTCTCTCTATATATATATATATATATATATAATCATTATGGCCATTCTATACATTTTATGGCGCTTTCGGAATTAATGACTTTCACCGAGGATGGAGGTTGAGCGGGTGTAATACATGTCCACAAACTACCAGAGTTCGGCAAAGTGTGACCGCAAATCCACAAGTGGAGCATTAATACTGTTCCAAAAATGTATCGCTACAAGCATAAGCACAAGCTGCAACAATTCAAGACCACTGCTGCTATCTATACCAGTCTCCTCCAGCTGCATTCCGGTACAAATGAAATTAGTCTGCCCCATCGACGATATGATCTACGTGAGGGAATGCGAAATTTCATACACGGTTGTACAAAGTTGAACTCAGGTTGGCGACCCTGTGGGAATGTTAGGATGTTAGATACTCTAATAGATTGTATCAGTCCGGTGACCTATGCCAGCCTCGATATTATGACGGTTTCTGAGACAAACAGGTTTTCGAACGAATCAGAAGCGCAGGGATCTAATCAATGGTTAATCGCAAATATATATTTGCCGCAGTTAAATAGGCCCGGTGGAGGAGCACCACAGCCGCCAGATGGCCACAGCGTTTATTAAGAAAAGCAACAAGGGAATACGACTTCTTGTTTCTTCATATATATTTTAATGCTCAGTTCCAACATATATATGTGCAGTAGAGTTTTCGTTGCCAGCAGATATTTATTTTATCCTAAGACACCTGCAGCGTTATATTATAGAAAAATAAACGGTAGTTGCCACATTTGACCTCAGAGGACTGTTTAGGGAATAAATTAATCTGAATTTTACCTTCTCAATGTTTTCATATTCAGTTATTTCAGCCCTAATAAACGTAATATAATAAAGTATATAGTTAATTGTCTATGGACATACCTGGAAGTGATTCGTGCGTCATGTGTATGGCCTTGAAAGTTGCTTTAAAATCATTGGCTGTGAGCAGCCGTGTCATTATCCACCCGTGCACTGATATGTCCGGTGGAATGAGGAGTATGCTCAGGAAATGATTTGTTTCGTTCCTATTCAACGTCATCAACCAAAACGGCTGTATTGAGATGTTGAGTAGAGCAAGGTCATTTGTGTGGAATGGCCACTGGGCAATCGAATCCAACAACAAGTATTGTGTTCACACTCACCCATTTTTCCTGTTGACATTTTGTGAAGGGGTTGATGCGGACAGAAAAAATATTCACATCACATGACTTCTAGGCTCGCTTGTGAAAGGTGTTCTTAATTATATCGAAAAGGTGTGCCGCAGCGCGTTATCACAATTGTACGATACAATACTCTAATACACCCACCCACAGGTGGGATCAAAGAATTGCAAATCTCAGTAATAACTGAATCCTATTGAAATGCCTATAATACGAGCAGGTGATTACAGAAATCTTAATATTACCCTAGTAATCAAATGTGAACAATTCCACCTCGTTGCTGAGAACTCGAGTAGATTTAAGACTACTTTAGAATCTCCTCGATTTAGATGTTACCTTCTATATAACGCCTTCTATACATCCAGGAGTTAGACGATGAAGGCTCAAATACGTGTCACCCTATGTGCGGTGCTATTGGTAGTTTCCGGCATAACCTGGACCGAAGCAGCCCCTGTGGCGGTGAACACTTCCCAACTGGATCGTACTATTAATATGCTGCACCATATGCAAAGTGGAGGCACAACGGACCAAGCTGAGGTCATACGAGTGTTGTATCTATGTTTTAGGGATGCTGACTACTGCTACCAGAGTACTAATAGTTGTGACAACCTCAATGTATCAAAAACTATGTTCATTAGTATCTCGTCATTACTAGATATGTATAAGATGCTCAGCCAAAACGAGCCACATTAACTAAATAGGCTGTATCGATCTGCCTGGTCTAAATATGCTACCACTTCTATATAACTGTTATATTATGATACCCCAATCGTTTCACGAATTGTTGCTAATATCTAAGTTTTCTTAAACTCATCTCAAATAGGGTGGCCATTTCCGTTTGCTTTGGTTTTTAGTCAGAAGTGTAAACGTATGATATAAATACGTTTAAACAAAACGTTTTCCGTGAAATTAGCCTACTAATTATGAGTAATTCTGTTAAACATATTTTAGGCTGCTCTAAAGGCCCAGCGTCCATGCCTTGCGCAACAGTTGGCCACTGTCAATCCTCAAATGCTCGAATCAACTTTGCGACATAACGAACAAGTCTGGAAGTGCTTGGAAATTATGCACCGTAACCACAATATGAACGAAATGGCCTCTTGTTTCCAGAATGTACCCAATGAACCCAAGAGGAACCTCAGCATTGTATGTTTTACTAAATGTTTAGCCTTTTATAGGGTATTCCTTGCATATCTGGACGCCAAATTCTAACCACTGACGGCAGCTAACCTGAGTCATAAATGGAAATACATACATACCAAAATGCATATTATAAGTGTATATATAAAAAGTATAAATTCAAACATTAGGGCTTTGTCTAGATTACGGTCCAGATTGCTCGTAACAAGATATTAGGGTGACGCAGGCCAAACTTACAAACTAACACATGCTGTCAGGGGGAGATTGCAAGATATATAGGGTTGCTGCGATTGTTCTTAAATAGATATTGTTTCATTAAAACGAACTTATAAAGAACAAATCAGACAACTACGATCCCTGTGAATACATTATGTGTACAAATATAGAGAGAATCCGGGAGAGTTACTTCTCGAGGAGATCCACGTCACTCCAAAGGATGTCAAATTCAATGGTGAACCGAATGTCTTTGAATTTGGGGTATTCCGACTGGCTTTACCCACTCTATCATAAAATGTAACGTGGATCGCGCAATGACGCAATTCGTGTAGTCAGTGTATGCGGCGATAATATGTAAAGTATTGTGTATTCGTTCATCAGACTGATCCATGATTCTGACAGTTTCTCATTGCGTGCTACAAGTAACCCGCAAGTAATAGTTTCCAATCAACCATACGTAATTATGTTGACGCGTATTAGTCGCGAAAAGCAGTATGAAGGATAACAAATTGAGAGAAGTGACCGCACAATTACAAAGACAATGATGATACATAATGGACGTTGAGCACAGCTAACACAGGGATGGTGTGACCTCTTCTATTTAAATTGACAATCGAGTTAATTTTCACGCATAATAGGACTATGATCAGCACGAGACTTTCGAAAGGTATAATCCCGCAGGTTTCAATTTAATACGAAAGCCGTTCTAACCATGGCCCAACCAACAACACCTCCACGACCGAAACAATCAAACATCAAAATATAGGTAGAACAATAGTGCTTATTTTATTTCAGGTTTAACTCATCATTCCGCGTATGCCGTAGGTCTGTTCATCTAAGTTGTGTCCCTAGATACAGCAACGCTACCGCTTCAGCCAACATCTTCACGGGACACTTTTCTTACTATATGAGTGCCGTAAATATGCTGATAATTAAGAGTATGTCTACTTTGTTTCTTACAGGTTGGAAAAGCGATGGACAAATGCCTTCCAGATAAATTGTTCCGCAGTCCGTTCATTTTTGTTCTATATATGCAATAAGCAATATTGAGAGCAGCTGTGTCCAGAGATTGGATTAAGCCTCTCATTAAGCGGTAAAGGGAACACACGGCTTGTTAAATACTTCCTAACAAAATCTAAGTTCTCATCTCGGGTGCATGTAATTCATCGTGTCATGCGTATGCCAAATAAATAATTGGGTCTCATTCACACTGTGTATCTGTTAATTTTTAAGATTACATCGCATCACTGGTTTTATTTTAAAATGTACCCGTCAAATGAATCCATTCATAAGCATTTTAATTAAGCTAATTAAATAAAGGTCTAATTGATATCAACATAAGCTCCTTTAATATTATGCGAAGTCAGAATGACCATAAAGCTAAGTCATGCGAATATAAAAATTCGCTCACTATAAGTAACTCGGTACAAATGGTTAGGTTATTTTCATAGTAAACCACCATCAAAGGCCCACCAGGCATTCGACTTCAATTTCAGATCTGCAACAATCGAGCTGCGAAATATAACGCACTGAAAGACCTACCTTTCTGTCAAACTAGATGACCCAAATCGGCCGATCAGTGGATTGAGAAGGTTGAGCCGTGCTTCATTAGTTGTGAACAGAAACGTACAGTGCAACGAAACAGATAAATTAATGTTTCAATCATCGAACACTTAGTCTTTAAGATTTTGAGATAACGAAAGCAAGTGCTCGTCCATTGCGAAATGTAAGTCCTATCCGGTTGTAGAAAAATCAACAATTAACTGTTCATTGGAGTTTGAGAGAGCAGCACTCATCACGAATTGGATCGATAAGTCCTATCTCATGGTTTTTCGATAGCACCAAGGTGTGTCTTTAAATAATCATGCTAGAGACACAGGTAACTGTTGTGGCAAGCAAACGTGCATTGAGCAAACATGGCCTGTTATAGCCCGATTTTATATCATAATCTAAATTTTTGGGCTCCTTTTGTAGTGAAGGGAAACTACAATGAATGCAAAAGCCTCTGTAGCGTTGTGCGCGGCTCTGTTCTGCGGCCTCTGTGCCTGGAGGGCGACCCAGCCTAATGACGTTGATCCTGCTACTGGGGAACGCACAGTCAACGTACTCCGCTTAATGAGGAGTCTTAATACGGATTGTATGATTTCCGAGCAACAACTCGAGGTAATCTGCCGCATATCCGACTTAACTAGATAGATATTCAATGCCTCGAGGGCGAAGCTTAACTGTCACCAAAAAATTATATTCGGATACCTCTTCCTCATCGCCAGGCTTGCTCGATATCGTGAAGACGATGCTGTCAAAATGAGCGGTGACTGATTTAGAACATTTCGCTTAGCTTCACTGTCGTTTAATGTTAGCACTGGCGCTGGGGGAAAAGCAGCATCCGAAATGATGATATACCCTTAACGAAAATGTTCCAAGGAGTTACCAAGGAGGAACTAAACACGAAACCCGTTTGGTTTGAGTAAAACCATTTCTCTATATCCTATATTTATAAACGTGCCGCTAAATCGACGCAGGTCGGTTGGTTTGCTGGTTGTTGCTTGAAACAATTGAAACCGATTTCGACCGTTCGTATTCATAATAAAAAGCTAAAATCTAACGCGGTTCAAAAAGGATTTCAGCTTTACAAGATGATATCTATCAACGGTGAACCGTGTGTGGTAAAACAAGTGACATATTTTGTCTCTATTGGATAAACAGTATATATCAACATACATTTTCATAGGAGCATCGTTATATTCATTTGTCCTGTATTCGACTATGGTTTGCTACTGACAACTTTGGCATCATCTGAAAAATGCTTCAATTTCTACCGTTGAATTTTGTTCGTTACGTTTTGCTATACAATGGCTATTTTGTTCTTGTATATCCTAGGCTGCTATTAATTCCTCCTTGCCGTGTCTAAAACGGGAGATGGCGAGAATAAATCCCGTGAGACTTAACAACTCATTGGGTCATTTTGACTTAATGCAAGAGTGCGCAAAATCAAACGGGCGCTCACAAGAGGCTGGCCAATATCCCGATAGCTGTATGAAGTACTTGCCAGATATATCGAAAGGGATGGACATCGAGGAGGTACGTTCTTCCATCTATGTAATGATCGCCTGTTTTATTGTACAATTCGCATTTTTTATCTTAGTTATAATGATTAATTTCAAATAACATGGTCAAGGCCATTTTAGTGTGTACCTACTCTATGACATGAATTAGCGGTAGAGATGTATTTACTTGTACCTCTAATGTATCGTATGACACATGGTTTATTATGGCACGGACAAGAAACAAATATTGGAACAGTGAGCCTTCTAAAGTTACAAGCCCAGAGATAAACCAGCGAAATATGATACGAACTAATCATTGAATAAGTAAGCTGCAAAATATACAGACGAAAATCTAATTGGGCAGCCATCTACGGAATCCTTTATTAGGCGCAGGGTTCTTGTTTAAACTTTTGCATCTACCTTCACAGTACTGTGGTACATTTAGGTACCTATAAAATCATATCAATGATTGAGCATCACCTGGCCATGACATCAATAGCCTGCTCTAAAATTAAGACTATGTACATGAAATCTGATTTCATTAGCCAATAATTAGTGTGATGTGCTCGCACTCTGCGTATGAGTGCGAGCTTAAAATCTGATAAAGGTATACCGATCAAGAGTGCCACTCAACGCAGACAGATAACTCAATTGGCGTGTTTACCAATACCTCCTCCATAGTTTAAAAAAAAATTTCGAGCAGCAGATTGTTCAAAACCCGGCTCGTGTCCAGAAATTATTAGCGGTAAAGTAAATATCTCACCGTCATCTAGTTTACCGCTAAACATGTTACATTTACGACCCGCTGACTGATCTAATCTCCGACTTGCTAAATCAAATAGGTACCCATTTGTATTTATCAGTTGCTAGGTGTTGTCGTTGATCATCTTAACAAGATATTCGGCACGAATTTGCTTTCAGATTGCTAAAATATTTGAGAAGTGCCTTCCCGGTAATGTGTTCACTTCTGTTTGGAAAGTCTCGGAGATGCCAAGTCAAGGTGGTGATGGTAACGTGAAAGCTAACACGGGTGACGGAGCAGACAAGCATGATGTATATGACAGAAATGGCGCACCGTTAAACTAAACCAAATACACAATTTCATTTTGCCTCATCTCCTATGGTCTACACAATTTGGAACCGGTTAAGGCTGTCAACATTATCATCAAGGAAACACAAAATTGAGAATGTGTCGTAGAACAATAAACCACTGCTGAATTAAATCACCCCCAACTAAAGCTTTAAAAGTTTTTCTATGTTATTAGATGGTTTTACCAGGATCGTGTATTCTATTAGCCGCACCGTTATGTCCGACAGGTGCGGCTAATGAGTTTCGTATGCGTGACCCCCATTTCCAACTTTACCGGGGCAGAATTCAATGAGTCTAGTTCTAACATAATAAAAGAAGATAAGAATGGACAACGGATTGCCGTTTGTACCTGGCGTTTATTTTAGCTATTGCTAAAATATTGTTACAATACGTAGCAATGGCAAATAAAAGCCCCCTCCTACAGGACCATGCACCATGCAGGACTAAACCACACAGGACTAAAATGGACCTTCATAACGTACAGCATAACCCGAACTGCGCTACTAATATCTTAACGTAATTTGATCTTCGCATTATTTAGATATGACCACCCATTTTTCAGTTATGATTAATTAGAATATTTTTAGTTTTTAAACACGTACGCCCTTTTTGTATTAAATTCTTCGTTATAAGGTCAACATTACCTATTTATCCAGCAGATAACATTTTCTGGGTGACTACTAGATCTCTGGACCTGACGGGCAGGTGTTAGGGTAAACATGAAAATACTTCCTGCCCCCAAAGGTCAAGGACAATATCGTGACTGTGTATGGATGTGTTAAAAACGTCTGTTCGCCTTTTCCGTTTGTGGACCAATCGGCTCTGCTTCCAGCAAGTTGCGTACCTGAAATGGTCATCTCACGTATCAGATTGGGTTGTTCGTCAAGCAAAATGGCATGGATTTTAATCCCTAGAGTCTCCGAATCCGACAGGACACCAGAGACATATGATTTGATCTAATACGAAAATCGTTACGAACCTACGGCCTGAATTGATCTAAAAAAAATGATTGGGTTCTTCACAATATATTACGAGAGATAAAAATTTCTCTCATTTAGTTCACCTCAACATCATCAGCAACAAAATGGAGAGCGGCATGAAAAAGATAAAATGAAACAATAATGAATAAGCGGTATGCAAACTATATAACACTGATGTGGCTTAAACGTCATTTTGTGCGCACACGACGACAGCACAAACCAAGTATCAAACTGAAAGAGCATAATGTTGCTTCACTGCTAAATTGATATCAATAATCATAATATATTATTATTATTATCTAGCAACGGGCTACGTTGGTTGCTGCTACGGTATAAAACAACTGAGTAGAATTACAGCTGGCTGAAGTACAGTCGGACTGAAATCAGGGGAAGAGGTGAATTTTGCGAGATTTTGTTTTGTACCATTGGTGTGCAACACCGCACATGTCCTATTTTCCGAAGTGATTTCTGTCATGTCCCATGGCTCTATTAGACAAAATGCGTCTTTTACTGAACTCTGTCACTCCTTGATGTATTTACCTCTACTTTTGAAATACCCTGTGAAATCCACCCTACAGGTTCATATTGCCTGATGCACTTTGATCAACAAAAAGGTCCTAACTGCACTCGTAACGTCTATCTATGTACAATACATCAATTACGAACTCGCCAACAGAAATATTTGGACGCGCTCTACGCTTAGAACTATAATAGTATTATATGACAATATCTTCGCCCACAAGATTTCGATCATTTTGCCATCCGTGCCACCAGTCTGAATAACTTCATCCTTAAATGAATCTCCCTTATGCTCCCGTATTGCTCTTCCGCAAGCACACCTGAACGGAAGTAAAAGTCTGCACAAAATCGTAACGTGTCTGCAATCCAATTGGAACATCGCTCCGCAAGACCCCATGATGAGTTCCACCAGATTTCCAGCCGGCTCCAGTCAGAAGTGTGATGACTCTCAACAGCGCGAGCTTAGCAACTAACTACACTATTCACCTAGGTTCAATCACTGTCATGCCAACTGATTGTGTAGTGGTCCAATGTTTCTAGACTAATCGGGAACATGTCGCACTTCCGCTGACGCGAACGCCTGATCAGTGGCGATCCAGTGAATCGTTCACGGATCCCCAACTGTTAACGTTGTACAATAACTCATGGTGGATGGACCAGTAAACCTGCAACAATTACAATGACAACAAGAGCAGAGACAGTACCAACAGCAGAGATGAATGAATACAACAACATCCGGATATGGTTCGGAAAGATGCGAACATCCGTTCTGGGAAGCGATTCTTAGTTCTTCTACGCTAAGCAACGTGGCTTAGTTTGCTTTTCTTATTCAATCTCGCCTGACGGTTCGAATCAGTACGCCAGCGGCTCGAAAAGGCGACCCGTTTGCTTTACGATGCCACCGGTGGTAATGTCTATATGTGATATAGCTGTGACATATGTGTAATTGTTTACTCTCGTTCGGAATATTGTCACGACTGCAGAAAGCGAACGATTACGCTTTGTACCTAAGTGCTTTTACTTTAACAAGTAGTGTCACTACTGGGTTTTCCATATGCTGATATCGCGTTGTATGAAATCTGATGTATCGCATATAGCCGACGCGTTGATACAACGACGATTTCTTATCCTTGTTCGTCGGTGCCAAATTTCAATGTGTGGGCTTTTTACTCATTGTGTAGAGTATCTGTTGATAATGAAATATTAATTTACATATAATTTGTTTGGGCGTTTCCATTGTAGGTCCATGCCCGAGCCGCTAAGAGACCAACTCTCGCAAGTTGAATCAAATTAACTAGTTTAGACTCAGGATTCCGTGAGGTGTATTTAAGCGCAAAATGCAGACATAATGGTTTCCCGGATGCTTCAACTATTGGTGGGTCTGAGTTTGGGAGTTTACATGATCTTCACCACTCGAATTCAAGCGTCCCCGGCTACTGGCGGCCCCATTTCTTCAGTTGAGCGCACAATCAACGTCCTTCGATATGTATTCATGCACGTGGCAGAGGAGAAGAATATTACTCAGGAGCAGATTGAGGTTAGTTACAATGTTAAGACCTTTGATGTCAGTTGCCTTCAATGTTTTGGGTGCGATGGCACTAAGGCTATAATTCAATATGAGAGATTCTATTTATGACCGCCAACTCAAATTTACCTCTATGTCGAGAACAATACATGTCTGCTTTCATAATCATTTGACACACTCACGGCTGCATATCGTATCGGATCGTATTGGTGGTATCGTATATGGTTTGTTTTTCTTCTATTCTCTTGATTAGAACTTGCTTCCAACAGTAGGATTAAAATCGAGATTTTCGGTCCGTGAGGGAGCTGTATTCAGTGCATCCTATCAACGTCTATTAGAGAATTTGCCGGGCCGTGACACGAGGCACATTTTCGTGGTTCGCAAATTATTGTTCGAGGTTAAACACCTACAAAAGTAAATACATAGAGGGCGTGCATGGATGTACGGGATGTGTCTATTAGCTTGATCGTGGCAGGGTGAGATTTCGAGTAGACAGGTGTTCCTAAGTATTTCCTCCTCCTCCTTGGAAGAGATCGGAAGAGACACACGTAGGTGCACACACGAATCCGATTCCTACCGTTGTACATTTGCATTTAAAAGGGGTTGTCCGTCTTATGATGCAACGACGAAAGCAGTACCATGGGCGTTAAATGTTGGCTGCGAGTTAGTCCGAAAAAAATTTATCAGGTGTTCCTTTGCCTAAAGTGGATATTTTTTGAGATAAAAATATTCTCATTTTTTGTTTGTTGGTATTTCAAGGCTGAACATAACATATAGGCTATAAATAAAGTATCTACATCGTTGTCATTCTCCCCAGTTTGACCGAAATTGTATCTTATATATAATGTAGAATATATGATAGCATTTGCAATATTGAGATAATCTAGTGGAATATTTTTAGGTATTTTGCAGGAGAGAGTGCAGTTGAAGATTAAAGAGAGATCAACGGCCGAGCGGGAGCACTTGCTAGATTAATTTCTTAGGAGTGGACTTGGGCTCGCAATATCTGGATTACTATAACATAAAACAGGACTAAACTGATAATCGGAACTATAAATCTCGATGAGAGAGATTTGTGACGACCTTATTATATACAGCTGATACCGAACATAGAACAGATTTAACCTCATCGTCAGGTTACATGGCCCGGTCACGTGACCAGCCGGGTACATCTCTCGCTTAGCATCTGCTGGATGATGGCACTATGACGGAAAACCTAAGTGACCTTATTACGGAGAAAACCTTTGATCTCAACGAGTCATTCGGAAAAGCACAGAGCTTGGGATGTTTTTAAACGTTTAAATTAGACTCGAAACTGTTTCGAGTTTTGTGTGGCATCTGTATCGATGCCATCTTTGTTTATGTAAGGGTAATATATTTTGTTAATGTTGCACAATCTTAGCTTGGCGTTGCATACTTTCTTTGTATGCTTGGTATTGCCTTAATTCTGCAATCGATATTACCTATAATCTAAGAAATTTAATATTGCAGGCGATATTATCAAACTCTCGGACATGCTTAGAAGTGAACATATCGGCAGTGAAGCAATCAGCTCTGTCTAATGTTCTCGGTGTCTTAGAACAAACTCACGAATGTTTGGTGGTGTTCGATAGCTCTCAGCCTTCGGAGGCTACGAGTCAGCAGTTTATAGACTGCTTGAAAGGAGTCCCTGATATATCTACTACAAATCTCAACATGGTATGCTTGGAATCGAATGAACGTTGGCCAATTTTATCGATTTTATTATAATAATTAACGCTTTATTTCTTTGATTTTTACTGTGGTTTGCTTATCATTACTTCGATACTTTCAGGTGGATGCGGCAGTGGACAGTTGCGTAAGAAACACATCGTTACGATTAAAAGAGATTATTTCCTCTGTTGGAGATGACTAAAGCACATCATCATCCTTGTTATCCTTATCTTGGATATTGTACAGTGGATGGACATTTGTAGACACTATAAGCACTCCTTTATTATTAATAGCCAAAGAGGGGGCATACAATTAAATTACAACATTCGTAGTATTATTGTGTCATTATTATTGTATTAATATACAGCTGTTCCGCACTTCTTTCCCCCAACACGAGCTCCCAATAAGAATTCACGAATATTATACGTACAC
Organism: Stratiolaelaps scimitus; assembly: GCA_019614645.1. Classification (NCBI taxonomy): domain Eukaryota; kingdom Metazoa; phylum Arthropoda; class Arachnida; order Mesostigmata; family Laelapidae; genus Stratiolaelaps; species Stratiolaelaps scimitus. Next base: position 505,795 of record JABWDB010000024.1, on the reverse strand, counting down.
GACTGAGACGAAAGCCAAAGGACATTCCATACGGTAGAATGTTATGTTCCAAATTAAAATTAAGGAAAATACAATATCTTGTGTTCATTATGACTGAGTAGAAGGCACTTCTGAGAAATATGCACCTTTCGTCGAGTTCTAAGTGAATTTGTTGTTAACGAGGAAGGTAATTCAAGTCACCGAGGGTTTGAAGTTGCTCAAATATAATGTTTAATTCATTAATGAGCGGTCAGTTGATATTTTCATGGCTATGAAATAGCTAATTTAGATAGCACAAGTCCGTGTATTACACATAAAAATTCTCAATAGCTATATAATGCAAAGTGTGGTTTATGCTAAGTCTCTATCGGAAGACAGAGGCCGCAGGTTCGAGTAACGTTGCGTGACATATAAGATTGCTTAAGCATTGTAAAATTGCAGTTCCTTTAATAAACCAGTAAACCTTTACCTTTACCTTTTATTGACGGAACTGCAACCGTTACATCGTTTAAGCCCTCCTCGTAGAATACAATAAGTAAACATAATTCGCACTGTACACATTACATTGACAATAGTACGGTTCGATTATATTAATCCACAGCATTATTTACACATGCTTAAAACTGTTTTTCGAGCTGACCCTCAGCTGTTCCCCTATCTGACAGGCCTCAGCTCTTAACCTTTTAGGTATTACTATTTACATATCCTTAACAATTATATACATTTCTACATATTCAGATTAGTTCCTAGTTATATGTTTATGAACCTCTCTTGCATACTTAATCACAGAAGTGAGTGAACGAATTTCATGAGAAAGAAACCCCAGATCGATGGTAGGCTGTAAGCTAGAGCGTGTCTATTATTTTCATTCGAAAGGTATCTTAAACGTGATAGCACGACGATTAGAGCGGCTCACGACGTGGATGAGTGGGAATGAGATTTCAGGCAGAATCCTACCTGTCGCCATCTTAAATGCAAGCAGGGCAACCCTCATAATATGCAGCCTACCGACCGAGAGCAAATCATTCCAGGTATACAAATCATCAACAGGGACTCTGCGGCTTCCACCGCACATAGCCCTCACGTCGAGAAGGAGTCCATCCAATGTAACATTTATTAGTCTAAAGCATTTTCGAGCTGCAACGATAGAGTAGCATTTAGGGGCTACAGATTCCAGGTGACTCTGCATTGTAAGGTCTCATGCAGATATAGTCTCAAGCATTTCGTAATCTGAGTTAAGTCAAGTCGCGTCCCACCAACCGTGACCTGCTGTACATCGACGATTCTCCGCGGCGTGCGAAATAGTACCAGACACTTCTTGCTGGTGTTGACAACAAGAGGTTCTGAAGAAGTTTTGAACCAAAAATTTTGAAAGTCTCAATGCCCTTTTCCGTACACGTAAGGGGAATACATATCTCTTCGTCAAGCGTGGTGAGGTCTAGACCATGTAACAACCATCTGCATACGCGATTGTATTACAGCCGCCAGCCGCCGAGATCTTAGGTTGAGTGAAATTCATATAGACAATGAACATAAAAGTCCCGAGTACAGATCCTTGGGCTGTGCCAATGCTCACCTCTTCACATGCGGTTGAGCCACCAACTGAATCACCAGCGGCTTAGATGAAGCGCGAATCATATACACAGGAATGTTTATGTATATCCAAGACCTCATATGATTGTACGACAAAATTAATATTTATTGAGATAGGTAAAGCTACGCAGAGGTGCTACAACTATATCCTTTGGTAAAATTAAACATTAATTACTTCCAGATATTATGGCTCACTGCAAAAATCTTCCGAATACTTTATTTGGCCAGATGTCAAGAAATTTGTCCATGGCACTATTCACTTATATCTACTTTAAATTGGGACCCCATACCAATAGGCAATAAAGGAATTGTGGCACAGCTAGGCTTTGTGCAAATTAACGTAGTCTGCTTTTTACTCATGTTGCAAATCAGTCAGACATATCATACTACCTTTGCGCCAAGTACTTCACATCATCAGCCTAAGGTAACATCGGGTCGAGCTAAAGCGCGAGTAAGTATTAGGTCTTGGAGTCATACTGGACCGAAGCATACATACAACCTAGAGCACACATACACACACACACACTCACATTAACACATCCATCCACACATCGTACACGCATGCGCTACGGCGGTGAAAACTGCTACGCGGTTGGCCCGCATCATGCCGTGTACGCACCGTAGCTGGCTACGGTAGTCGATTCGGTCGTTCTGTACGGAGCGCCAGCATGGGGAAGTACGACAGATGGCGATGGCATAAAATAGACGACGACTGCGGCGTGCCCACCGTACAATCGCAATGCGAATCGGTATATCGAGCATACCGGCCCGTGTCAGCAGAAGCACTGTTTGTGCTGACAAGGTGGATCCCATGGGACCTTATACCCTGCCGAGCTAGACGAAGGCTGAATGGACAGACGAAGACGAGGAAAAAGCGGTGCATAATAATCTCGGCAAGGCATCGGTCAATGGACCAAGCGACTGATACGCGACCTAGACATTACCACTGTTGTGGTAGAAAACACGGGTATATGTGGTACCAACAAACGCAGAAACTGACAGGCCATGGCTGTATCCAGCAATACCTGCATCTACGGAGAACTGTGGCCAGCCCGAAATGATTATCGTGCGGCCTAAATGAAGCTGGTAACACCGTGTATGCGGCGTCAACATACAAGCATACGACATCAATTCTGGAAGGAAATGAAAGCAGATAGTCAATGCAGAAGGCACTATGCCTACGGGCCTCATGCCTACAATGCTCGACTGCGAAAAACTGTTATCCAAAATCCAGACAGATATCGAAACAACGATGTGCGACAAAGGAGACATCCCGAAGAATCTCTCTAGAATCCGGCATCTTTAAGGTCTAACACAATATTCAAAATGTAAGGTCCCAAGCAAAAGGACTGAGGTCATTTTGGAAATACTTTAGCGTTGGGATACTGGTAATTATGGCATGAAAGCCACGGAAGAAGTGGAGTGAAATGTAATCTTGTATTTTAGTTTGAACTTGAATTGGATAAATAAGTCTTTGACTTAAATAATTTCGTTATTCTTTAGTCTATACCAGTAATCCCGTTACTTCATTGCAGATAACAGATGTTCCCCCATTATACCTTTCAGTTAAGCCACTGCATTAGTTGCATCGTAGTGCAAGCCTACTTCATCTATTCGATTGCATTGTTCCAGTAATTTCGTGAGCTAGCTGGGTCACTTATTTCTTTAAACCATTATTTGATTATAGTAGGTACAATTATTATTAGTCGGTACAATTTGCAATTGGTTCTTACCAGCTGTACCTGTAGACATACTTCCTCAGCGCCAAATACCCAAGTGTGGGCCATTGGTTGCACCTGCTACAACTTGTAGGGCATACAAACTAGTGTTAGGATATAGAGTATTACTAGATAATTGTTTTATTTTTTAACAAAATGTATATTTATATAGGCATTGTTTTTTCGTTCAACACAATAAATAGCTAGTCTGTGCCCTGTCTGGCGGCGAAGGCGCAAACTAAATTGTTCAACTCTCTTGCGCCAGTCATTCTGTTTCAGCAGTCATGCTCCTATCAGCTATCCCGTCCTGGAATCATCACGATCAACCGCTTAACTTTGAACCTATTGAAGTTACCAGTTCTCCGTTGCGATTATCTTGTGATTTTAAGGTAAAACTTCCAAGATATATCTTCTTATATCGTACTTCACTTACTATTGGTCATAGTTTACTTTTATGTGTATGTATGTTTTTTCTTCTATGTGTTACTGTTTTTGTTATTAAGATTTTTCGATTTTCGAAGAGAAAATCGATTTTTTCGAAAATAATTTTATTATTCTAGACTTGACAAAATAAGCACGTTTTGCATTTGAATATATTAGATATTATCTACAGGTCGTAATCTATCGCTTGCGTAATCTTTGGGAAAATTCTACCAGGCACTATACCTAAATATTCCTAATCATACCGAGATGTCTTTGATGAAGAGCAACACGGCTCGTAGCGGGTAAATCCTCAGCTACTCAAACTTGTCGATATGGTGTAAGATCGAGCCAATTATATTAATAAGTGCAAAGTTTTTGATTTGCTGTACTTTGATATCTCTAAACGATTTAACAGAGTGAAGCACTTTTATTAAAATTTACAAATTTCAACTTTGATACGAAGTTAATCTTATAGAAAACTGATTGTCTACGTGACCAGTCGTATTGTGTTCGCATTAATGTAGTCTACGCGACTTTGCATTATGTCCTTGAGGAGTACCTCAAGGAAGTTGTCAAGTGCCTATACTATTTTGTATAATATATACATCTTGGACATTAAACCATTAATCATAAATTCTATGCAGAGGATCCTAAACAATATGCAGCCAGTACCAATGCTGAGAAGCGCAATTAACTGCAGTATGCCATTGATCTGGTACCCAATTGGTATATTTTTGGTTTGGGCTCAAATCCTGCCAGTCGCGGAGTATCTTTGATTTCTTTATCATCCTTCTGTATCTGTGGATTCTTGTCAGTAAGATAAAGATAAAGGCTTATTAAAGAAAGCTTTTTCGATTTTCAGAGCTTGAGTTCTCTTATGTATCACGTCGTGGGACTCGAACCAGCGGCCTCCGACTTTTTGCAGCCCGATGCTTAGCTAGAGGTAGAGAAATAAAGTAAAGGTTGCCTCGATATGTCCTCGTACTAATACCTAAAGGTTCAGAGCCGAAACCTGCCACATAGGGTAACAGCCTGAACCATCCATGACATTATAATATCTACACTGTGATGCTCCTTAAAGATACCTCAGGTGTATGTGCCCTAAATGACCAACCAATACCCATTGTTCGACTTCAGAGATCTCGGGTTACACCAGTACCGGAGTTACATTTACGTCAACACTTTACCAAAGTGAGCAATCTGCAAGCCTTGTTTGTTACACGCTGCTTTATTGTTTCATTGTAAGTAAGTCAAGGTTTACATAAACTGGTATCCGAGGTTAGTTCTGCCCAATTTCCTAGCTTTCTGGTGTGATGTACCATATAACTCTGTCATTCTATCCTTTGATCGAAAGTATACACCATGAAGCCGACATATATATGCATAACAGGATTTTACAGTGTAACAGGACCGCTAAATATTTTTACATTGGGTCAAACCCGCAGCGGTGTGGACGCACAATAACATAAGTGGCAATTGCCAAAACTGAGAGAAGAATCAATACCAATATGTACTATTCTTTTCGTACCTCTCGAATGCTCACACTCACTGAAGCAATCTCTAGTTTTTCTTTCGCTATATCTTACTTTGCCTCCTCTGCAGTATAGAGGCTGATAAAACAACTTGCAGTCCAGCCCACCCAACTATGGAGTTGTGAATTATGTAAACGCAATACTATCAGTATTTTTGTGCAATTATTTGAGGCGCACTTCCCGAATAAATTATATAGCTCTCCGTGGAAGAGGGCCGAAGTCCATGTTCCGAAAAAAATTCTATTCAATGCCGATCCTGCCGATATTTGCTAAATGCTGACCGACGACCCCTCTTTGGTCCACACATTGTTCGAACTTGGAATATAAATATATATGCCAGTCTGTCTTTTATGACGAGGATCGATTTTTCCATTTTAAGAGATACTATTTGTGCGACAAATATTTATATTTGTTATTATAACAATCTGGTCTACTGATGTCAGTTAACCGTAGGGACATAATCGTTGACACAGCCGTTAATTTAAGATTATTGCCCTTCCGTTTATTTGATTGTCATATATATTTATTTAACACTAATTCTTTACACCCGGAAATGAATCAACCCCATTTAATAAGAAACTGTTACATAAAGCTATAACGCAAAGACCTCCGAAGCCACAGTCCTGCTTTATATTGCTATCTAATACATCTTACTTAAAATCCGTTTGATTTTTGCTATTGACCTTCAAACATTCAACCATTCTCACGAAATATGCAAACTATCAACGAGAATATGTCGAACCTAGGCGTCAATGCGGCTTTTATTTGACCTCGCACCCAAATGTCAAGTCTGGATTGTAATCCTCAAGCCTTTCCAATTCTCTGCTATTTTCGTATTGCGTTACACAACAGACACAGTAATCTCTATTTTCGTTGTGTCACGATATAGGCTCAAATCACCAAGCGGGCCTTCACGATCCACCACGATTCTCTTGACAATAAATAATATGTAGAGCTCCCATTTTCACACTACACACTCATTATCGGCTGTCTCGTTAGCTGTCGTCCTTGTTTATTATTATTACTGCTATTATTGTGGATGGATATTTATTTTGACTACGCTGTCTCTTCTTGCTAATTCATCTATCCGCTCGCAGGATTAGAATTCCTCCGCCTTGAAATTCGACGTAGACTGAGATGTGCAAATAGCCCGACTTAAAGACCTCCAGGTGCAGCGGCAGTTTTGTTTGTCTGACGATGAACGCATAAGACACCCTCTCCCGCGCTGGTATCTCCATTGCGAAGTTGAATCAGTCAGTCCTCGCTGAAACACAAGCGGTAGAAGAAGGAGCAGTTCTAAGCGACAAGCGAGAGCTTAGCTACTCATAGTAGTAGAAAGCAGAATAACAACAATAATAATAATAAGAAGCAGCAACAGAACCATCACGATAATAATAATAGTACATACAAGTGCCAGCAGCAACGGCAAGGTTCAAAGTGTTTTTGTAAAGAGAGTGTCCTATGCGAAAAGGAGTGAGAGAGAGAGATTATATAAATCTCGATTGTTGTTTGCCTGATTGATTGGCTGCTTCGTGTGATGAGCGTTATTTGCCTGCTACTGTTTATTTTTGTCAATTCTGCGCAATGCACTCGTATCTGGTGCGAATGTGTATGTGTGCGTAAGCATTTGTCGGGCCGAGGCCGCGCCACAACTGAACTACGAACCTCAGCTTATGGTTCGTCAATTGTTCAGCTTTCCTCCTGCCCAATATTGCCCGCCCGATAAATTACATATTCACCTACAACAACAACAGCATCGATACGGAATTGATTGAGAATAGTGTATCTTCAAGTCTGAGTTAGCCTGTCTTCGTGGTTAACCAAGTGCTGCTGCTCTGCTGTGGTGCTATGGTTGTGGTGTTGGTGTGTTTGCGTCGAGAACGTGCTATTTACATGCCGTGTATGAACAACCTGGATCTAAACGAGCTGATCTTCTTGTAGTGATAACAATTAAGACTGTAACATCAGTGGCAGTCGTTGAGGAGGAGGAGGAGGACAATTGTGCTGCTGCGGCTACAAATGAGTTTTTGGTGCAGCATCGTGTTGGTGCTTCCGATGATGGACATGTTAAATTAATTGGTAATGAATTGGAACCAACGTCGCACTCTCAGTTACCGCTAATTACCGCCATTTTACTTCTCGTGTCGGATCGTTGCGGTGTCGTCGGTGCGATATCTGGCAATTATTGCCGCAGCAGTGGTCCGTTTATACCTGTCGCGTTGGCCAACCGTGTGATTGACGTCCTCAGACCTCGGCTGACGCCGGAACAGGACAGAAGCGCTCCGATTTCACTAGCAGCAGCAGCAGCAGCCGTAACGATATACGTTAACATCAATAACAACAGCAGCAGTTGTTCTTAGTGTGTCTGTCCCCAATATCATTATTATTATTTTATTGTTGTAGTTGGCTGGATGTTCATTGTGTGTCTGTGTGGACCCTGCAGCTGCTGGACAGGATATACGGCCGAGAGCTGCTGGAGAGACAGCCAATGAGCGAGCTAACACCACCTAACTCTTAACAACAAACCGCTATCGTAGTGGCTGCAGCAGGAGCGACAGCCTAACGAACTCACTCGTGTCGCTTAAACAGGAGCTCGAGCAGTTGGCGTTGGGAGTAATAGCGATCGGTGCTCTGTCCGTCCGCCCGCCCGCCCGTCCATCCGTCCGTCGTCGTCGTTGTCATCATCATCACCGAATTGGTAATAGTTGGAGTTGAATTAGTCGTCCTAGTCGCTGTGTCAGAGAGCGATTCAGTTCAGATCATCTATCTACAAACGATTCGCTGTTGCTAGTCTCCGCTGAACTGTTGACGAGCTGCAGCAAAAATAACAACAGCAACAGCAAGAAAAGTGAGTCGTCGTCGTGCTGGTGGTACTTCAACGGCGGGAGTGAGCGGTCGTTCGTCGTCCGATCGACACAAGAAGAAATTATAGTGGTACTCAATGTGTGAGTGAGCGGTCGGAGTAGCAGTCGTCAGTGGAGTCAACGACAACGACAACAACAACGACACCAGTCTCGACCGTGTGTTTGTCTGTCTCCAGTGGCGGGACTCGTCCCCGCTGGCGTTACGAGTTAACTCTGACTGCAACTGTGTATTCATTGAAGAGCGAGTGTACACACACAAAGACACATATAAAGATAGACAGAACAACGAAGACGACTGTAACAACAACAACGCTTGAGAACAAGCGGTACTTCGCAGCAGCCTAACGCTAAAACGGCAAGAATAACTGCGTTAGCGGTAACAACACCTAACAAGCACAAAGCGAGTCTCGAGATGAATAAGCAGCGACAATAATAAAATAACAAGAAAATAAGAAAGAGCGAAGATTTATCGACAACCTGCCACTGTTTTCATCGTCACTTCGTTTGTTTCATCTCGATCAGTCGCTCTTCTCTGTCTGTTTGTGTCTGCGCGTATCTCTCACTCTCTCCCTCTCTCTCTGTACGTATACAGCAACAACAACAACAACAACTACAACAATAGCGGCAGCACCATTAGGAGCTATTTCATTAACAACAACAACAGCAAGTTGTTGATCAGTGAACAAGTAGTAGTAGTAGTAGTCGCAGAATGGAGTGGGTGTGTTGCGTCGAGTGAAGTGCGATGGTGCTTAGTCATTCATTTCTCTCTCAGAAGTGTTGGGTAGCATCTGAGCAGCGGTATCTCTTGTTGGTTGTCTGCCTGTGAGTGTAACGGATGCTGAGCAAGACGCTATTGTCACTTCAATGGTATCGATGCGATATTATTGAGAAGAAGTACGTGAGCTAAACCCGTTCAACAGTAGCGGCGACGGCGACAACGACAACAACAACAAAACTAACCGCCCCAGAAGCATGAACGTGCGCTTCTTGGATCTATTTCCATGATTACTAACACTACCACAAATACAAAATAACAATATGTATCAATCTATTGACTACGACTACAACTGCAACGCGTAGATCGTCATCATCATCATCAAACAATCTCTTGGATATATATTATGCCCCTGTTTGGCCACACACTGGCCTCTCTCTCTCTCTCTCTGTCTCTTCCTCCGCGCTGGCTGTAGCTGTGCGGGGTTAAGTGACTGAGAAGTGACTAAGTGAATGAATGACTGTGCATTCAAGTGGAGGGATTGTGCGTGCGTCTGTACTGGTGTTGGTGTTGACGCGGTGCCTCGCGGACTCTGGAAAGTTGTCTCCCTTTAGCCGAGAATCTCTCCCGACCGAGGTAAGGCTGAAAAATAATAACAAGCAAAACCAGCTGATTATGCCTGTCGTAGAGAATATATTCAACAGAATAATACATACATTTTTGCATGTATCATATTTATAGCGACACACTAGTAGTATCGCAAAAAAAAGTACTATATACATATATAATAACATGTGAAGATGAAGGAGCATAAACAAACAAATAAAAAGAGAAGAGGAAGATGTTTTGAATGATAGGGAAATTATGGCGCGTGCAATTCAGATTAAAAAAATGCCACCCAATCTTAAGGGAGTTGTTGTTGTTATTACTAATTATTATTAGGGGAGGCGCTGGTTTACACAATTAACCACCGTTGTCTGATTGTGTGTTTAGCAGTTTCACTCTCTACTGGGTCAGCTTGCACCATCATATAGATAGAAGATGGTATGGGATTGCGTTGAGGAATGGATGGCCATTTGTTTGTTCAGTCGGCGAGTTAGCTCGCTGGCTGGTTGGTTGCTTACTTATGTCGAATCATACAGACCGACAGACGTGAAGTGAAGTAAAGAGAGAACTATGGAACGAACTAGAGCAATGATTTCGACGGTGAACCAACCTCCGCTTCTCTCACTCAGAAGTTCATACATACATCCATCCATCCATCGTTCCAGCCGTTCCGTGTCGTCTCCCTTTCTCTCAGAGACGCCGTCTTAGTAGCCCGCGGATGGGCATTACAATATCAGACATCGAAACAACAACAACAACAACAAAAGTAGAGAACAAAGAGGAGGTGAAGAAAAGAATTGTATTATTATTAATTCTCTCGACTGTTGACCAGCAAATATCAGCGTTTGCGTTATTAACCGATACCTTATTCCTGATGATCTCACCATTGTCATAGATCTTTGACATTTTGTCTATCATTGTAATTGATACTTATAGCTGAACAGTTGTTTCCACTCATCATTATGCCTATTACTTCACGATACGTCGTGCCTCCACTTCTATTTATTTTTTTAATTATACTTTAACTATCCAACACGAAGCTGACGGAGGTCATCATCGGTCTGTTAGAAAAAGGTCGCTTAGAGTTGTAATTCCAGTTGGACGGCACCGAGAAGGCAGTAAAATAGTCGACGGCAACTTTATGCACGGAACCGAATGAGCCACTTACTGGTGGCTGTGATGACGACGACGTTAACATTGGCAATGGCCATTTGAGAACCACGCCCGCGCCCGCGTGTCACACCGTTCTCGTAACTCACACTCCCTATTGTCAGCAACTGTCTGCTGCGCCATAGTAGTAGCTGCATTATTGTTAGTTCTCAATAATCGGATCTCATGAAAGACAAAATGAATCAGAAATAAATGTACAAACAGAGCAAGAACTATATAGCGGAATAAAAGTCTTTTTAAATGCAGTGCGTATATATAAGCGAACACCTTCATCGGTCATCTAACGACGGTATCACGATTTACACTACCTTGATTGTTGTTGGTGTTTTTGACACTTTCCCATAGGCACTCTTGAGATCTCTGTGTTAACAACAGTGATGGCAGGTTGCTCCTGCTGTAACCTCTCGGAAAAACGATAATCACAACAACTGATGAAATCATTACTACCAATAATAAGCGTTTTGAGAAATGGCTAATTGTCCACGTATTCCAAATAGGCTGAATAAATGCGCAGAGTTTTGGTGATATTTTATACCTTGTTTTATACGAAATACCAGCATCTGCAGAAGCTACAATAATGTGTATATATATATATATATATAAATTACCAATGACAACAACACAGTAATCTTCAATACAGCATACAACAGCACCAGGCTGTATTCAGACAGGCAAACAGCCAAACAACAGGAGCCCGCCAGCAAGAAACAAATAAAGGAAGAGAGATGGATGGATGTATAGGCATGTACTACTACTGGTTCATATTCATTCACATTCATTCTACCTGAGTGATTAAATAATGAATAAATAAAGTATATAGATATACATAATATACACGGATAGACAGAGTGAGTGCTGAGTCCGCCATTGGTGCTGCTTTTGGCGGCGGCGGCGGCTTCTTCTCGCAGGGGCGCGGATGTCATGCCTTGTTGTTGCCATTGCCGCCACAACGTAGTTTTCCTCGTAACGGCGGCGGCGGCCGCGGCGGCCCGAGAGCAACAGCAGCGCCACCGTCGGTGGTGAGCCGACCGACGGCTGTTGGCAGCAGCAGGGCTTCGCCATGGCGGTGGCCCAAGCAATGTGTGTGCGTGCGTGTAGCTGTGGTCCCGAGGCCCCTTGTCCGTGTGGTGGCGCTGCGGAGTTGGCGGTGGCGTGCTGTGCATGCCGCCGTTGCCGCCATTGCCGGCAATACAAATAACAGCAGCAGCAGTAGCAGTGATAGGTCGGGTATGAACATAGAGCAAGGAAGGCAAGAGGGTGGTCCGTCGGTCGGTCGGTCGATCTGGTTGGTAGATGGAGTGAAGTGAAGAAGTGAAGTGGAGAGGTCTGAAATGGGACGCCCTTGATAACTGACATCAACGGGCATATAGAGTCCGAGGGATGGCGGACGCTGGATGAAATTAATTCATTGGGTGCATGGATGACCCTGTAAGAGTGCATTGATCCATATATCTGTCTCTGTGTATCTAATAGAAAAGATGGAGTATGGTAGATGTAGCATTAAAAACTTGATTAAAAAACCGTGGCCCTTGAATACAAGAGAGGCAAACGTGGCATTACGTAATTGATTCGTTGTATATTATATATATATATATATATATATATATATATATATAATATATATATATGTTTTTTTAATAGGAAAACTCCTTGTTTATTTACATTGATAGCGGAATTCCTGCAATATCATAATATCTCACAGAATATAACGGGAATCTCAGCAGATGGATGATTTTGTTGTCTGATTAAGTCGATGCGTCTTATATCATTATTATTTGCACAACCCGAACCTCAGGAGATTATTTGAGTCCATAGTTTAGCTTAATGTTGGGCATGTTGTTGTTTAATGCTGAAGTGCCGTTTAACGAACAGTGGCCGGGGCAGTCTATCACCGGGGCCTGTTTGTATTTGGAGTTGTTTATAGTTACTGTTATAATCCGTGAGACAGAGCGGAAAAATTACCATTGGACAGATGATATTTATGATGTAAGCACAAATCGACCCAACCTTACACATATGTTATAGTATCAAAGTGGTACTGCTACTGTAATTCATGTCAATCATTTTCGCATTATATGAATAACCTTTCTACTTATATTACTCCCCCCCAATAAAAAAAGAAATATATATATATATATTATAACAGACTAGATAAGTATAAATTAGACGTACTGTCAAAATCGGCTGTCGTCGGGGATAAATACGTTCTGTTTAAAAAAATCTGTCCGACAGGTTGTCAGTCTCCGACGAAAGGCCGGGTCACTTCTTTCACAATTTTGGTGGCAGTCTAAGGGTTTATCCTTTAAGAGCAAGGAAAGGATCTTTGCGAACAGGCGGCCTACTGAAGCCACCGACGGCCAATAGATCACTGGGACCAGCCAGGATACGTGAAACACAGACACCAGTTTCTGACACCACAGACACCGTCACAGACAGTCACAGACACCACAGACACCGTGGTGGTGAGCGTCATCGGAGTAGGGAACCGTAGGCTAGAGGGTATGGCCGCGATGGGCTAGGATTGTGAATGAGACTCGACTAAATGGAAGACGTCAGGAAAACTGAAAGCCACTGCGTACGAAGAGCCGAATGTGGGTAGGCCATCGAGGGGTGCCGGAGGCATAGGTGCCGTAACATAAGGGCGAGACCATTAACCGCACAGCTACACAGCCGTTGAGCCGTAGAACGCTATGTGACGCTCAAGACTCATATGCAGAGCTGCGAGTTTAGCAGTGGCCTAAACGTAAAGATTTAAGTAAAAAGCAATAACGTCTCAATTGGGCTTACACACCCCGGTGCACGTCGACACCTCATATGTATTTATTTATTTTATATATATATATATATATGTGCTCATTGTGTGAAGCTCTGGCACGTTCTTTCTTGATCTCATGACCCACGTATGTCGTTGCGGTGGCTTGGGTCTCTTTGCCTTTCACTGTGTCGCTCTGCCTTTAACGATGCTGCTGCTGTTGTTGTTGTTGCTGGTGATGTCGATAGATAGATAGTGGTGTTATTTGTGATCGTTGAGGCAGCAACCACTGGGAGAGCTACTGAACGGCTGGCTGGTCTCGGTCACTGGTCGACGAATGACTGAGTAGGCTTAGCACTCACTATCAGACAGGCACCGCCGTTACCATTACCATTGCCATCACGATCATCACCACCGCCACGAGCAGCAGCAGCAGCAGTCACATAACAACAACAACAAGAGCAAGCGACAAAGAACGGTGGGTTGTATTTCTATTATTCTGCTGTGTTACCTCATCTAACACCAGCAGTTATCTGTTGATGAAATCTGTGCTAGTTTCTGGCTATAGTCATTCCTCTTTATCGTGTTTGCAAGAATAAGTACAAATAGCACTAATGTATCTGCTGTATTGGTTTCATCTCTTGAAATAGAAATAAATCGCTCTTAGCTGATCTAACTTGACCGAGGGCGTTATTATCGTTCCTGTCGGCCGTGTCCATTCCATCGGTGTCTAGCTCTGTGTGACGTCTGTGTTTTGTTTTTCTTGTTATTATTATTGCCTGCTATAGCAACATTCCAGATTGCCATATCGTCCCATTCACTGGTGCACGTTGACATTATGGATGGTTGAAACTAACAACAGTAGCTTTCCCATAGTGAAAGCCACTATATCTGCCACCAATGTATAACATCGCTTATTCTGCGGTAAAAATGCTTTATTACAAGTTTAGTCAAAGGCGGACGCCGAACTCGTGCGGGATGCTTATCATCGAGAGGCTTTTAGAAGTTAGGAAGTTTGTTGTTTCGCAGATTGAAAGGATCAAGTACGAATGGTGTCGTAGGCCAAAAGGCGAATCTAAAGGGGGATATTGGTACAGCAGAAGTGACAATATTGGCATCGAGAGTTGCAATGGCAACTGAAACAACAGCAGCAGCAACATCACCACCACTAACAGAAGCAACATTGGTAGCACAGCAAGAGATTGACAGGCGTAAAAGCAAACAACTTACAGACGAAGCCAACAAGAGAGCGAAGGGCTTATGCAGCCTGCATCGTCATCATCATCATCATCATCATCATAATACAAGCGGGATCAGACCCAATAGGATGATGCCAGTATCGGAGACAGGGTAAGCCATGCCCTGGTGGTCACTGGACGTGGGGTTGAGGGCGTTTGCACATGAGCACGTCTGGAGTGTTTCTTTTCTGGAGTTTGCGCGTGGTGAGTACTACCCAAGTCTACCTCTGAGCTTTCGCTATACGCTCATTGTCTGGACATGAGGACGTTGACCTCGGAGTTGCCGCGTTGCCCGTCAGACCGTGTCGTAGCTGCAGCAATAGTAGTTGTAGTAGTAGCTGTACGAATACATCACCATTTATCAGCAGCAGCATGGTATTGTTTCGGGGAGGTGCGGTGAAGTGAGGGAGGAAAGGCGAGGGAGGTTTGCCAAGGAACCGACAAAAAGGACACAGACGAAACCAAGGGATCTTTGTAGCGGCAAGGAAGAGCGGAACACACTATTGGTGTTTTGGGTGTGGGTATTGCCGTTAGGGTTGGACTATGGTGGGCCTGCTTTTGTAGCGAGTTGCAACACATTAGGTTTGAGTCGCATGCTTTGCCATCATCCTCTTCCGTCAGCTCAGATCAGAGACGGCGGTGTGGTCTGGTCTGAGTAGGCCAGCACACTAGCCGTCGTTTGTTTGTCTGTCTGTCTGTTTACGAACTATAACCACCCACAGAGGCATACCCAATACACAGTCATTGAGCAACAGGGGACAATTGTTGTTTTCCGACCTCGCCCCTCTCAACTTCCTCGTTTCGCGTTTCTGTATCAGGTCAGCCATAGCAGTCCTCCAACACCACCACCAACAACGCCAGCACATGGTCATGCTATGTATGGATATATATACGTTTTCTGTTTTCTATATGTTGCTTCTAGGAAAAGGAAACAAATTAGAAATAAACAACACCCGCAAGAATAGACTCGTCTGTGTGGATGGGAGGCGATGTCAAATACTGACAAATATTCGATGTGAGTTTATGGCGGCGACGCGAACGACCTACAGAGGACAGAAAAATCTCGGCGGTTGTATACACACAATGCGCCTTGCAATCGGAGGGGACGCGTAGGTGCACGGGTTCGATCCTCACCGTTGCCCATTTGCATTTAGGGGTCGGTCTTACGAAGCAATGCTAAAAGCAGTACCGTGGACATTAAATATTGGCTGAGAGTCAGCCCGAAAACCTTTTTTGTATACATACAAACACACAGGTGACATACGTTGGTATCGCTATTAGTTTGCTGGTACTCAACCCGCAAAGAGATCAACAGTGGAAGACAGGTTTATAGATGCATTAAAATGAGAAAACGAAGTGGAGGCGATGATAACATTGCGGATGCAGGAACATGTTGAAGATGATGGCTTGAGAATGCCCTCAATCGTTCAAATGTTGTTGAGATGGAGTGAACACACAAATATGATAGGGGCAGTGAAGGAGGCAAATTTGACACAAGCACACTCTAATAATGCACACATGAAAAAAGAAGGAAAGGCGTTCTGTTCTCTTGGTGCACCTAAGAATGGCGGCATTGGTGGCCTTTGGTGTTCGGTCACTGAAAGGGGAGAGAGAGATCAGGGATGTGTTATTCGTGCTTGATACATGCTGATCCTATTTTACCAGAACAGTAAAGGCCAAAACAATCGGCGGCCTGTTGTTGACATCTATGTTATGGCGGGCACGACATGTTACGAAACATGCCAAAGAAACAAAAACTTGTCTCTATAAAAGAACCTACCAGCCTATGTCGACCCATTGTACTTTTTCTCATTTTCAGACAGAAGATACTAAAATGACAACCGATCCGATCAAGATCAACAATATTTGTTTATATCGATATGGCGATGGTCAGATCACTGACCTAGATCCGTCTTCAGATCGAATAATTAAGAATAGAAGAAATACCAAATTAAATATATACAGATTTACATATACATACAAGTTTACAGTATCACTGTAAAGACATGGTGTTGCGATTTAAATTTAGATATCCAATAATTTTATAGGAGCTGTTTTGATTTAATGTAAAAGAATTGTGTGGTGCAATATGTTCGCTAAATTGTTTTGTATAACAGCGGCTGTGCCTGATTTTCCATGAACCCTCCACTTCTGTTTATTGGTTCGTTTATGCTTCGAGAGTACCAGGTCATTGTCATGCACCAGTGAACGATATAGCCAACAGCATTTTAGAGAAAAAACATAAGAACAATGAGACTGAACAGGACAGTGTGTGTTCAGAGAATTTTTGTATGATCTTCAAATTGCTAATTTTGACAAATAGTAAGATGTAATCTACTCTCTGTAAGCTGTCGAAACGTTTAGTTTAGTTGACGCGTATGCAGTAGAAAGGAGTTATATAATTTTTTGTGGGGTCTGGAAGGTTGTTCCGTGACAGAACGCGAATTCAACTCAAGGCACTATTTTGTCATCACCGCCAAAAAATTAGCTTCGAAGGCTTCGCAAGGAGAGAGGCAAACAATTTCAGGGAGGTCGGGCTGAAGGGTGGTCGCATTAAGATTTCATATCCGAAAGGGATTTGTAAAATTATTTGCTACGAAAACTGTATCATCTGGTCGAAGTAATGGATAGGGGGTCGGATTAGCGTTTTCTGGGTCGGAGAGCGCCATCGCTGTATTAACCAAAAATTCGGGTATTAAGTAAAGTCTCTTTCACTCTCAAACGGTTATCTGAGTGACTGAAAAACACACAAAGTACAAACACACCGGAGAGAACATGAGTGGAGTTAAAGTAGAAAAAACAAAACTTATGATTGAAATGAATGTTTAAAATTCCAGTTACCTCTTCACCTTTAGTTGTAGATCTACTTTTGCAACGGGCAGTACTAACAACTGCGAAGTTTAAACTGCCACAATAGAGTGATATGCACCTAACTTCCGACGTGAACACAGCATACATGAGCAGATTTGTGTGATACAAGGAATGATTAATAATTATACAATAGCAAACACCATATCCGTACTAAGCGTTTTTGACTACCGGGCTTTCTTCTTGCTTGATTACTTTTCTACAATACATCACAGTTACATCGACGTAGTCATGCACTCTTCTATGCAGCTTGTATAAATTCCCCTCAATTATTTCACCTGTGTATTTACCATAGGGTAATTACCAGAGGATCCAGTTTTGCAATAATTACGCAGGATCTCTGTCCCACTTTTTTCGCACGCTGAAATTTGGGACCTGTTTTAACGAACGAAAAGATTAATCATTTAGTGAATGATTAATCTTTTCATTTAGTGAATGAAACACGCGAAGGTGAACAGAGGTTCTCAACAACTTCCGTTTTAGCTGAGTCAACTTCTATGTTATTGTACTGTTTGTTTTCACTGTTCTTGTTAGTGTTTGGAATTGTCGCATGCGATCTGTTTACAGCGTCTTCATTTCGGTCTATTCTGTGTCGTGCTCTGGTTGTTGCTCGTTCGTTTTCCTCCTATGTAGTCGATATCTTTTCTTCCTGCTGCTGCTGCTGCTGCTGCTGCTACTACTACTACTACTACTACTACTACTACTACTAAACTACTGCTGCTGCTGTTGCTGCTGCTACTACTACTAAACTAAACTTTTTCGGGCTGACTCTCTTAAATGTTGGCTGCTGCTACTACTACTATCGATGCCTAGCTTTTAGCACTATTATATGTATCATAGTATATAACAGTGATGAGGCCAGCTGCGCATGGCCGACATCTAAAGAGAGCTTGATGTGTGACTTGCCATCCATGTTGCTGTTGTTGTGTAATTTGTGTACACCACACTAATGCTGCGCGGGAAACCTATCTAGCTGGAAGCCCTTGATTGAAGCTCAGATTGGAACTGAAATCGATTGATAGGTTAAAGAGAGGATAAAACTCGTTTAAAGAAATAAGGTTTCAGTCAGGAAAAAAAACAAGCTGAAACTGTTGCTTCGTTAATTAAAAGGCTATTTTTTCCTTACCCAGGACATCGATTCTTTTTTACTGTAAACGTACCGCCGTATTCGATGCTGATGATTTCGATAATGACATTTCTCTTGTTGACACGGTTGTCATTTGATTTACAAAAATTTGTTAGTGTATAGTATATGCATTCGTGTCTCTAAGCATTCGTGTGACTTGAAAAGAAAACATATTCTTGATCTTTTCGGTTCTGGCGATTTGTACAGATGACACAGTTTGTTCACTCGGCAGATTATTTTGTCTGACAAAAAAAGATATATAATACCGTGTTTGAGGATAGTAGTCTTAATAGGAGGTAAGCTAAGAGTCGAGCGATCGATTCCACATCTAAGCGAAACGCGTGTTAAGAACTTTGATTGAACTCGCTCCTTAGCGTCTAAATGTTCCTTATGGTATTGTCGCTATAACTAGGGCTTAACTAGGCTTTTATAGAGCTGCATGTAAAATTCCGGCTTTTTCCCAATAAAACAACGAACAAGTGTGTTACAAACTAACGTTGCGGACTGAATCACTTATGTAATATGCAATTTAAAATCCAAGTCCGGTGAGACGATAACGCCCAGGTCCTTCATATACTTCACAATCGGTATAGGCTGGTCGTTAAGAGTATATAGATGAGGGTCTGATAGGCATAATGTAGCACATTTAGGGACGTATATTATCATGTCATTATTGGAGCAGCACCTTGAGATGTCATCGACGGCTTTCAAGCTGATCACGAATTTCGGATTCGGTTTTCAACGGGTCGTAAAGCTTGAGATCATACGCGTAAAGCTTATGGGTTGTAGACTGGGGCACAGTGTTTTTTATGTCTAAGATGTAAATACAAAGTAATATGGGTCCGAAACAGCTACCTTGAGGCACTCCTGAGGGGCAAGCACCGCAACTACTAATACTGTTTTTTACACGTACGCAAAATGAGCAGTTACATAGATAGTCAGATATCCAACAAAAGGACCGTGAGTCAATTCCCATTTTCCTGATTTTTGCTATAACATTGGCTCCCTGGACTGCAATCATACAAATGACCCATACGTCATGTAATAGGGGGGAGTTTAATATATTAGCTCACCCTACAAATCGTTTTTCTGACTACTATCGCAAGTATCGCAGCTATTGGAATTACTGCTATGTGTACAGAAACACTGCTGTAAGTCATCGTGTATGAAATGTTAAGTCTACAATATAGTGATAATAAAAAAAAAAAAAAAAAAAAAAAAAAAATGGTAATAGTGATAATTGTTTTGTCACTGCGCTTCTGTTTGTGTTCGTGTTTGTATGTGTCATGATGTAGCCATGTCGTTCTGCCAACCACGCGATGTATGGACACAACTGAAGCGTCAAATGTTGTTGTTTTTTGTTGCACACGATATTTCTTTCCACCCGTTAACATCATCATGCGGATCGGCTGTTTACAGACGGTGGTAGCAGACGATCGCAGAAAAATGTAGACTAGCGCGAAAGTGACTATGCGGTTAGCTGCCCTAGCCGCTATCATTAGCAGCAGCTGAAGCAGCAATAGACAACAGTAACAACTACAACGACAGCAGCTGCGCATTTCTGTTGTGTTTGTTGTTCCATCGGTCGGTCGGTTGGTGAGGGTAGCGTTTGAACGGTGAGGTCGCTACTGCTGCTGCCGCTGACGGTGGATAGCGGCAGTAAATGCTTGCTTATGTGTGTTGTTTGTTGTTGCGCGTGGAGAAGAGACGCGGACGGTGGACTCGGCGTCACCTCCGCGGCGCCGGCGGCGGCGTTGCCGTCAACGGCCGAAGAGTCGCTGGCGCTTCCCTCTCTCCCTCTCTGGCATCACCACCATTCGTGGCCGCTCCATCGTTCGTGGTCGTTCAAATGATGATGACGGTGCAGGTGGTGCAATGGCAACGTTTGTAGACTGACAATGATGGCGACGATGAATTCTCTCCTCGATCTCTGCTACTACTACTACTACGACAACTACAACTGCTGTTCGTATCTCTATCGAAGAAGGGCAGTGGCCTTTCCGGAAAATACACGTGCGGGAACGCGTGTGACAGATTTCTCTTGGTAAAGGAAATGAAATAAAATACGAGAAGCGTACGAAAATTATAAATATCGCTTTCAAACGAATATTAAATGCAAAAATCAACGTGTATAAGTTATGATTTATTAATTGCTTCATTATTGTTAATTGGTATATCATAAAACAATAGCTTAGAGAAGGAGCTCCGGACATTACTTATCTTACTCGAGATAGTGTGTCTGACAGCGAAGCGAAATCAGGCCCAAGTCCTTAAGAGGTTGGGCGAAGGTTTTTAGTGATTAGGAATCTCACACTATCGCGGTGGATTCCTGTGAAACAGCGAAACCCCGGTATTTGTCCATGATGGGTTTTTCAATCTCTAATCCGAACAAAAAGAGTGAAGCAAATAATTAACAATTAAAAAAAACCCAATGATGATATTATTTTTTTATACAAGCCCTTAGGCTTTATGGGTCGTTATAGTTTAAAAGTCATTTTTAAATCACAGTAGATACCACTCACCATGCGGTCCCGGGGTCGATCCCCAGATGAGACTGTCATTTTTCAAATGATTTGCTTTGTGAACATAATTTTTTGCA
This sequence comes from Stratiolaelaps scimitus, assembly GCA_019614645.1. Taxonomy (NCBI): domain Eukaryota; kingdom Metazoa; phylum Arthropoda; class Arachnida; order Mesostigmata; family Laelapidae; genus Stratiolaelaps; species Stratiolaelaps scimitus. The sequence continues at coordinate 484,612 of JABWDB010000024.1, read as the reverse complement.
CGAAATAACGTTTGACCAGCGTGTATCATGCCCAGCCAAAGTACATTTGAAATGGTCCCTACCGCACCACGTGTAAGCGCAAGAGGGTACTAGTGCTGAAAACTAATTCTAGCTCCAATAAATATGTATACACATAGCATACAATAACTCTTACTGCAACTTTTTTTTCAAAATCAAGTTTCTTTTCGGAACTGCAATATAGTACGCTTTAGTTCTCGATAAAATATAAAAAACCAACCAGTAAAGGAAAATAGGTACACCTAGATTCGAACCTAAATGACGACTTCGTTGAACACAATCGACAACATAGTTACCATTAACAAACTTAACCATTCGAGTATTCAAAGCAAACAGGCTACTCTACCCAGCGGAAATTTGACAGCTCACATATATTCAAACATTCGAGAAGGAGATTTTAGTATCCTATGTAAGGCCCGCCAATGCTTGCTAATAGCATGTTTTCCAAGATTTATCAAGTGCTGTTAAGGGATAGCCGTCTAAGTTTCTCGGCCATCATTGACGTGTACTGATCACAGCTGGGCTAAGTAATTTATGAGGGTTATGAATTAGAGCAGTCTTCGTACTTATGGGTACATGGACTAAATCAGCTACCACTGTACCTTTGGTTATGCTGACGGCTATCCTAACCTGGATCCGTGGTTAAAGACCGCTGTATTAAGATTACGAAAACAGTATAAACAATAGCCCCATAGGCACTTTCGATAACTCCCACGCATCGATTCTTTACGGTGCACATTCAAGAGTCTACTCTTTCCGGTTGAGTTTCGAAGGGAGGATTGACTTTAGTTGATATACGAAAAAAGGAACTGATATTAGAGTCGTCGTCGTTGTTATGGTGGCTAAGTCGCCCATTGGACAAACGAAATGGGGGCAGACAAACCGACGAATGCTGTAGAGATTTGAAGTGGACCGTTGAAGAAACGGCCAATTCCCGCGCAGAGCATGACTTCAGTTAGCTTCTCAGTTCGTCCATCTGAGCGGTCGGAGAGGTATGACTGCAAACGAAAGCAGCTAGGTCACCCGGATATTTAACGTGTACACTGTTCTGGCAATGTAAATTATATCAATAACAGCGACAAAGGATGTACCACTGTGACAAACAGCTTGGAGAAGAGTACGCGATAAGTTTGGACCGTGACATGACTCAACAGTGCGAGACAGGAGTCACCATGGCAAGGGAACTAATAATGACTTTTAAACAGATATAGATCCATGCGGATTCATAGATTAAACTATTGATGCCAAAAGTCTCTCATTCTCCTCACCTAGTTGATATGTGGTGTCAATAGTAAGAAGATCCTAAAGGTAATTGAGCGTACTATTGGTGCCTCACATCACACATATATTTATCCGTTTGATGGCGAACACTGAAGATCCACCCATTCAGCAGTCGTCAGTAACGTGGCGTTACTTCGAGCTCGTAGAAGAGAAGATACGATAGGGAGAGAGAGAGAGAGGGAGGAAGATGAAGAAAAGTATAAGGCGCATGAATGCAAACAGGCCAGGTTAGAGGATCGGACGGTGGTGGGGTACCCTAAGACTTAGGGGTTCGCTAATGTTCTGCTGGATGTCGGTCTGGTTGTCAAAAACATGATCGATATCAATTGCTTTAGCCGGTTCGTTAGGTGGCTATGTTTGCCTGGGGGGGGGGGGGTACCGTCTCAGAATGAAGGGAAAGAGAATCAAACAACAGTTTGGTCTAAGTCAGCCACCTGTTAGTCTGGTGGTTCATGAGTGTGGCTATAATATGTATTATACTATGGTGTTCTCGTTCTCGCAGTATGGCTGCTACACGTATACGACTGACTACGAGTCATAGTTACTGTCAAAGGTCAGTGTTTTGCTATTGCTCTGGACAGACTAAGCTATTGGTGCGACGTTAGCTTGGTATGGCGGTGGCTGTGGTTCTGGGCTGCTCTCGTTCGCTGCTTAGCAGCTGCCGACAGAATACTGACATGCGTGTCTCTTAGCTGTGAAAAAAGTTTGGACTTCCCTTTTGTTTGACTTTAGCTGTAGTATGAATGCGAAACAAACCAAAAATACTCGGCCGGCGCTATCTGAATAGTTCATAGAAACCTAGAACGAAAATAGAGGGTACCAGAGATTACTTAAAGCGAGCAGCCATCTCAATCAATACAATAATCTGAGTCGAAATAATCAGATGGGTGAATAGATTTATCTCTTAATTTTTATTTACCTTTAGTTTAGGTTCAAAATACTTCAGAATATGGAAGGTAAGATTTTATATGTATACTTCGATCATAAGATGGCAAAATTGACCAACCATGCTTAATGTAGGATGGCCCCGATACGATTATTACTGCTACAATTTTTAATTTTTTTAAAAAAACTTAATACTGTATGCCAGATTCTTGACTAAGAAATCGCACAGAAGTTTTAAATTGTATGGCTAGATGAGTATGCCATGTAATTGTGTAACGCGATGTGACGGGCGTTTAAAACTGACTAGAGGGGCTGCTGCCTGGTAATGAGAAGCGACCAAAATGAACAGCTATTATTATACTTACGGTTTGAACGGGGCGTACAACGAAATAGCGCTTGTGGACCTGTTTTCGTTGTCGAGTTTGTGAGCCAACTGAATTTTACTAGCTCCAGTGAGATTGTTTGACCAATGATGTTCGCTCATGATTCCTTAAGGAATATTAGTCATTTTTATAAATGCAGAGATGTAACTTATTTTTGCCTTGTCAAGTTAAAACCATCTTTATTGGTAGACACACCATATGCACATCGAGTTCGTTGAAACATCAACTCTACACATTATTTATAATATTCTATTTAACTGTAACATTATTCCGACACAATGCTTGATTTGTCAAGTATATGCATAAAATAAGGGTGTGTGTTTGTGCCACGCAGCATCTGTCGGTATACTCCAATATCAGCCGACATTATCTGTACTTGTCTTATTGGCACGGATCTCAGTCTCTCCCGGCTAATAATTACATCTGAAAGATGCCATGAATGTTGTGACCACGCGCAATTGTGTCTGTATGCTTCTCTGGGTGTGGATGTCAAACTTAGAATAAAAAGCTGGTAATAACTAACCTGTTCTAAAATGTTATGTAAAACTATTTATAAAAAAAGGGTTGTATTGGTATGAAGCAATACCGTTGACGTTAAACGTTGGCAGAGAGTCAGCCCGAGAACATTTTTTGGTCTATTAGCAGAATTGCATTTTTATATTGCCTAGGTTCTCTATATGTCATCATCTTATGGGACTCGAACCTACGGCCTCTGGCTTTTTGCAACCAGAGAGATTGAGTTTTTAATGATGTTCGCGAATGTCTTAAATTAGCCTACGTTGTCGCATAACTTGAGAACTCGCCCGTGTTGCCATCATTCTAAAATTGACTCCCAATTGAAGCTCTATGCAAGAATATTTCCCTGTATGGGACAGCTATGTTTGTGTGCGACTGTTAGAAGTCAGAAGCTGTTCCAGTTCTGTTTAGTCATTTGGAGGCACTGCTGCGCGGTTTCCTCACCTCGTTGTATTCGGATAACGACTAAGCCTCGGTATGGGTAAGTGGTTGTTACCTTGAATTGCACCAGTGACGATGGGCCGTAATGAACTTCAACCTATACTGACATTACATTATTATTATTACTTAATATTATGACATGAATACTGTTGTTTTCGATCGCTTTGTGTTCTCTGTTTAACTACACTACTAGATGTATTACTACATATTATTCTGTTGTGTTGTCATATATATAAGTATGCAATACAATTTTGAATTGGCCTTATTATGAAAGTAAATATTTCCATTTCCTTTCTCTTTACTTATCCACCGGAGCCTTTCATTTCTTGTACTTGTTTTCCATAAGAATCGATGTTGTGGTTAATGTTCTCGTCGTTTATGTGCTGGTGTTGACAACGACAACAGTTATGATGATCATGATAACTATAATAATCCCGTATCAGTATAAGCATAACGGGTAACTCCGTTTTGTTCTTGGGTGTGTGTGTGTGTGTGTGGCAACCTGGTGCCCCTTCGCACCGTGGTTCCCTTCCTTTACTTATCTATCTATCGGTCGGTCTGTCTATCTATCCTGTCTTCAACCAGTATCAGTGTGTGATGAGGCAATAGATTAGTCCAGTATAGCTCTATCTGTTCGGTGGTTTTCCTCCTTTGCCCTCGGCGATGAAACGCAATACTGTGCATTTATTATTTGTCGCTACTGGGAGAGCTACATCGACGTGAAATCTACCTCATCATCCATGGATCGACATTAACAACAACAACAACACTGACATCGACGAAAAACAGATCGATACGAACAACAACGACAACATCTGTAAAGATGCGGCTTCTGCCTTGCTGCTTCGTTCTTCTTCGTGTCTTTCAAGGCGTCTCTCTCTCTCTCTCTCTCTCTCTCTCTCTCTCTCTCTCTCTCTCTCTCTCTCTCTCTCTCTCTCCCCCCGTCTTTTCATTCTCCTCGTCGACGTTATCTGGCCTCGCCACCTCTCTCTCTCGGCCTCGCTCTCTGTCGATCGAATGCTGTCTGCTACTGCGGTTCCTCGTGCTCTTGATTCCGCTGATGCTGTCGCTGTTTTTGTTACTGTTGACATGGCTGCTATTGCGCCGACGGTGGCGACTGGTGTTTTTGCTGCTCTTGGCATTGCCGGTGTACGCATTGATGATGGCATCGAACGGACGGACGAGAGAGCGACTAAGTCGTTCATTTAAACGGGGACAGATCGACGGACGACCTTGAACGAGCGACCGAGCTAACGAATGAACGAACGAAAACAGACTAAATAACAACAACAACGACGTCAGCATCAGCAGTATGAGAAACAACACGAAAGGCGCCGCCACAGGTTCTCAAAGGGAATAATATAGAATATCATTGAACCATCACAACCGGCACAACGGCAGATAAGCGATGAGCAAGTACATCATCGTGTTTCCACGACCACGACGACGATGACAACAACAATGGGGGACGCTCCTCACTATGATCATGCATATGAGTGTCACTGTTGTTGCTGTTATTATTTTGCCTTCGGCGGTGAGAGACAGTTATATATATATATATATAAGCATCCTGAATATATATATTATATATATATATATATGTAAGTCCTTGTATTAATCAGCAGTGTCGCAATCATGGCTGTCATCTCTCAAAAGGTTATCCATATTTTTTACAACCATTGCCCACATGTTCATTCATCCAAACATCCATTGAATTACCACATTGTGGCACTCGTCCTCATTTTAAATATGAAAGATACTTCTCTGGTTTTGTGACTTTGTCCTTATGACGCTAGCCTTGTAACTTACTGATCGTAAATCGAAGAGCATCTATGTATTTATTTGTGATCATTTTAATATAGTTATCTAATATTAATAGCAGAACTCCTAGTATTTGTCGACGCTCTCCCTCATTGTCTTTCCTATTCGGTTGATCTTTTCCGCCGTCATTTGGTGTCTGCTCTGTTGCTTCTCTCTCTCTCTGTCGATTGGTCAATACGTCCACTCGTCTGTTCGATTGATCATCGCTCGTCATTTACTTGCTACGCTGCTATTGGCTGTTTCGTCAACAGCAGCAACAGAGGCGTCGTCTGTCTAACGTTGCCGCCTGATACAGCCAACGCTGCTGTCGGCGGAAAGCGTCGACTAGTCCTCCAGTTAGTCAGCGACCAATCGAGCTGGCTTGCTTCGAACAGCTGACCAACCACTGTCGTCTACACAGTCGTCAACAGCAATGACTCGTTGTTGTTTGATTTTCTTACTCATCCTCCCCCCAAGCGACAACGCTAATGCAAGAACAACAGCAACAACAGTAAGGTAGCTGTACAACTTCGGCTGTACTGCTGCTACTCTTGCTTCCGGTTTAGCCCATTATCTCTCGGCGACACAAGATCCTCTCATGTCGCTGTAGTTTTCTTTGAATTATTATTATTATTATTATGATGGTAATCTCATCCCCGCTAATCATTACTGGTGGGACAAAGATTTTTAGAATGAGCTGATATACTTATAAGGCTAAGAACAATTTTATCATAAATCTTGGATTGCTTCATTCAAACATACAATTATTAGAAATTATTTCCAGGGATGGGGGGGGGCGACATTGTCCTGAGAAAGGCGATGATTTATTATCATAAATTGATTTAATCTAGGAAAATTAATATTGGCAACCACACCGTAATCATTCGAAAACGTTGTAAGTGATAAAGAGTTGCAATGACACACAAAGAACCACGATAACTGTCAACCAGATTACGAAACTGGTCTATGCTGAGCTGGTTATTCTCGGTATCGTGCCAGTCTCTATTGAACAGAGACAGTCTAATAACCGCAACAATTATTGCAAACGATTTTGTTCAGTAAATTGGCTACTTGATGATGATTATTGTTAATATTATGATTATTATAGATGTGTGTTGTTTGAACTTCTGTCGCCAAGCTAGGTTGACATAATGTTCTCACAGGGCACAACGAAAATATCTCACTTACGCATTTGTCAGTTAACTCACGTGGGTTGTCGATTCGTGTCATCGTTAAGGCACGTATGAAATTATTTAATCCAATAACAACCAATTTTGTGACGCTTATATTTATCTTAACTGTCAAAAATACCAATTTGTCCAGTTCTTGAGTATCTGTCTAGCACACTTGATAAGACCGCAAAAAGTATAGGATATAATGAAATCAAACTGAAATTTGCCGCATCATGGAGCTCAAGTTTATAAGTTACTGTGCCGGTTTCTCAATGGCTCGCCTGCTGTACTTTAGCGTTTCGCTGTAGCGACGTGATGTGGAAGTTGTTCAGTTCCATAGATCGGAAAACCTTCCAAACGATGCCAAATGTAAGTAAACATTTAATAATAAGCTCTGTGATAATATTCGACCACTGTTTGTACCTGTATACTTCATGTAATGTTCCGTAAGGCTTTTTTCACTTTACGTTTTTGTTGTTGGCGTGTTATTTGGAAAAGAGACTTACATCGTGTCTTATCCAGATGGGGCGCACAATAGTCAAGATAGACATAGCTAGAAAAAAGCAGAGTGCGACAATCGCTGAAAGAAGTTGTCACTTATAAGAGAGTTAGAGAGAGAGAAAGAGAGAGAGAGAGAGAGAGAGAGAGAGAGAGAGAGAGAGAGAGAGAGAGAGAGAGAAAGAGAGAGAGAGAGAGAGATAGAGACAGAGAGAGAGAGAGAGATAGAGACAGAGACAGAGACAGAGAGAGAGAGAGAGAGAGAGAGAGAGAGAGAGAGAGATATGAGGCAACTGCTGCCGACACCATCTCCATGTTGGCGGGTCACCGGGTGCCGTCGGCTTTTGGTGACGAAATTGGAGTCGGAACACGAAAGTAGGAATAGCTCAACCTGCCAACACCACCGACCTAGTGCGACCTTTCCGCTTCTCTTCTTGTTGGTAGTTAATCAACTGAGTGATAGTAATCTACATATATATATATATATATGTGTGTGTGTATGTACTTAAACTCAATAAGTTGCTCGCCCTATTTTCGCCCTGGGTAACAAGACAAATTTCTTACACCGCACATCAAGGAGGCTGTCCTATTGTTACGATACGTGTCGTTAATATCATATCTTTGATCACACCATGCAATTCGCTATTTGACGCTCCAAGTCGAGTTAAATTATCTAATTTTTTCTTACTAAATAGAAGACTTACATGAGCATAGTAACGTGATTCTGTTGAGTACTAAACCGATTCGAACTTCGTAAAGGCCATTTCGTCTTAGTATAGACTCATTTATATATTAAGGCTATTGAGATGATAGATTAATATGACTATGATATTGATTTATTTATTTACTGAGATTGTTTATTGTCTAAAGCGTTTGCTGTCACCTACGGATTACTCTGCACGCTCTTCTCTGATTTATGATTTTCTGTTAAATCACTTTGCAATTAGGAAATCAAGAGAGGTATATTTAGAGGGTAATATTTTTATTCCACATTGCATTTACACCTACTATGATTAAATGATTTTTATTACGTGTCCTGTACACATGAGTGTGTTGACATAATTATTCTAGTGGATTTTTTAGACTGAACAATTGCCCGACCGGTGGTAAACTTTCTTGGCTTAGCTCGACCAGCCATAATGTTGTACACTTTATTTTTTCTGGGGTGACAAGAAGTGATATGTATCTGATACTTCTTCAAAGCAGGCTAATCACAACTGTTCCGTTATATATATATATATGATGTGTGAGCTAGTCAGAGAGCTGGTGTTTAGCCTACGAAGAACGAAGGTATAATTAATAATAATGGTATGACCTAAAGCTGGAGGCAGAAGCGCTGGAGGAAATTTAGGTCCTGTAGTAGCAGATAGCTTTTGTTTTACTCCGTACTCTGCTGCTCGTGTTGCTGTTGAATTTTGTTGAACAATGGAATTGTTTTTTCTCTTTAGTTAAAACAGTGATGATCCATAGTAGTGGTAGTAGCTTTCTGTTGTTTGTATGTGTTCGCGTTACTGTTTCTGAGTGCACTAAACTGAGTGTAGTCATGGCAAGGGTGTATTGCTTGCTTGTGTTGAGTCTACGCACGCACATGGTGGAATTCATCCTGTAATAATAAACAATTAATTCATCCTCTGCCTATAATTCTTGGTATCGATCGGTATCGAAGCCATTGCTAGAACAGAGTTTCTACCAGACAGAGAATAGTTCTCATTCGTTCGGAACGTTGTCTTCTTTCCTTCTTTGTTATATGATACATACAAGAAAAATATACGTCGGTTAAATGCTATTAGCCACAAGGTGGTCTAAATAGGAGTTCGCAGCGATTCAGATCATGTAGGGTCAATTCAATACAGCTTTCAATTCAAAAATTCATTAATTAACCAAATGGGTTAGTAGAATGATGTGACATGTAGATTACACCATCTTCACAGGTAATTAGTCATGAAGGTGTTATTATCTCAATTGGGAATAGTTGTACATTGCCGCAGCCATGTGGCTGAGTTGGACGTCAATTATTTCATGAATAATATAAGTGGCACTAGATGATGCACTTCCTGCTTAAGGCAAAGTGACAAAGTACAGATCAATCGGTTCATTCTTAGCACTTGCTCATCGAAACTAAAACACCACTATGCGGGTTGCTGGTAGGCAAGTATCAACCGTAAATACGATATGTGGAAAGAGTCGAAGTAGGATTGAAAGAAAAAGAGGTCCCAGAGGAGAGATTGTGACATGGCCAGTGAGGATATCGGTCGTTATATTGCAACAGTCTCTATGCTCCGACTATAGAAAGAACAGCAGCAGCAGCAGCGGCGGCGGCGGTGGCAGGGTAGAGGAACGCCCCGACGACCGCGTAGGGGCGCGATGTTGTTGGTCCCTGACTGTCGATGTAAAGGTGTAATCCTTTCGTTCTCGCTCTTCTATTCCAGCCGCTCAAACACATTTAGTGTGGCCGACCAGCAGAACCGGCAAGGCAGCCAATGACAAGTACCTGTTCTCGTAGCTGAGAAGAAGGGGAGAAGAAGACCTAGGAATCATCACCCGAGAATCGGCTAATCAATAGTAACAACAGCAGCGACAGGAATAACGAAAGAGGTATCTACTGTCCTAAAGAGCTGTCGGCTAGACATTGACTATTTTTTTCTCGACTAAGACAACGCCGACGGCGTGCGTAGCTATGTTTGAATATCCTGTTGGAGGACACAACCTACCGGCAGTACTAGCGGCGGCGGCGGCGGCAGCATTGACGTGTGTATCTTAATCTGTGATACCATTAGGCAAGCATAACCCTTGTTATACATTGGTGGAGGGTCTGCATGTGCCAAAGAGTGAAATAATCTCGAACAGAGGTTGAAGGAGGCCCCTGGATAGACTTGTAATATATAGATCGTCTATCCTACAGTGTTTGCAACTTTTGTTTATAGTATTAGTCTGTCGTAACGGATAATTATAATATAAGTGTACATAATCTATTTGAGGTAGTTAAATACATTCAATAGCCTACAAGTATGTGATCTGAATCCATACATAATTCTGAGTACTAAGTTTGCCTTTTCAAGGATGACATCAGAATCAACTCCATTCATATTTGATTGATTTTATTGTTATAATCATATTTCATCATTGCCATTGTTGCTATTCATCGGATTGTACTCATTGTCATGAATTTTATGACTGGCTCGTGGTTCGAGCTGAGCAAGCAATTTAGCAATCATAATCATTGATGTTATTGCCCTTACCTAGTAGTATAGTAAGACCCGAAACCCTACATTTCAGCATCCAATTGGTAGCCACCATGCCACTGTTTGACATAATAATATTGAGGATTCAGGTACACCTATGTATGTATATTTTGTCAACACGTATTATATTAATTACATGTGTTTATGTCGTTGGCGGTATTGACTACGCGAGAGCTGTCGGTAACCTCTTTTTGTGAGGTTACTGTTTATTGATGAACGGTTGTGCCTTCGTCTGCTTGTGTGTGAGGTTACACGGGTATGTTTGAAACTTCATCTACAACTATAAACAACGTATGTAATTATATCTTCCCATGACTTGAACGCATCATCACGTTCCTTTTTTGAACCTGTACGGTCTTGGCGAAGTGACTCATTTCAGCACTCATATAATAGTTCATTCACTAAGAGCTCATGTTAATGCCAATATATGTGGACGAAATAGTGCATTAGCGACTGTGCGTACGAACGAAGGAAGGCCATCCGAGTACAAAAGTGAACTGATGATGTCAGGCCCAAGATAATTGCAGCTGAATTCCGTAACATTCCTACCTCTCTGTGTCTACGAAGAAAGAACTAATATCTCTGACTGTCTACCACCATCCACTCCACGCACCCTCTGATAAATTTGCAGTAAATAATGCTATTCATATTCGATCGAGGTATAGATCTCCTTCCCCACCACGACGTCTTGTCGACTCAGGACAGAAGTGAATATAGCAGAAAAACGAGGTACGTTCGGGCATCATACAGGCTGTATGCGATTGGGTGGCTGCTTCTGCAAATCTGATGGAAGGCTCGCCGTATCGTTGTCGTGGGCGAGTAGTATCTAACGGAAGGTCAATGACCAAAGTGGCTTTCCGGTCGTCCCACTGTAGACGTAAAATAAAAGTGCCGCCACCGCCGACGCCGCAAAACACGAAACGAACGAAAGCTTTCGACTGTAAACGATATGTGTCGTTTTCCTTTCCTTCTACAAAAGGAAGATCCGTTTTGAGCATTCTTTTCTACAGTGAAAATACTAGCCAGCAATTGCATAAGAAATACCTTGCATGCTGGGGAACCTCATCGGCGTTATAAAACTATTAAGAACACTCATGTAATGTGGAATATAACCCTGTGTTATTTTGTCTACATATTTGAGTGGCTAGCTACCCGAATTCGTTCATCAGTATACTCAAACACATGGCGGGACTCCGCATGCAAGTTCGACATTTATTATTATTATTATTATTATCACGAAATTATGGTTTTGTGGTTATATAACGTTGTACAAATTACATATCTAATAATAATAATAATAACGTTCGCGACATCCATGTCCGAACTGAAGTGAACTAAAACGTCTCAAGCAAACCGAAGGAGAGAATGAAGGAGCGAGGTAGATGAGAATTTCTCCATATTTTATTCTTGTACTATTTTTTAGGGTTACAACTTTATCGATGAGATACGAGTTCGTCAGTAAGTTGATTGGCTGTCTCTTAAATATCATCGTAACCCGTTCCAAGGACAGGATTCAGTTTTATGTTGTTGCTTCTTGCATTGGCTCTTACGATACACTACGTCAACTATAGATGTACTAGGGGCACTTCTCTCGGTTCGAGCCTCGATTTACCGTGGCCGTCCAAAACTGCCCCCGGCACATACAACTGCCGGTTTGTGAGACCACAGATACAGTCCGCGTGATACTATTGGCTGTTGCGCTATGTTGAAGTACAAAGTCACGCAAATGTGGTCATAGACAAACAACGGCAAAACAAAACATTGGCAGGGCCACGAAAGGACCCCCCACACGTGTACAAAGCTACAATTTTATGGTCGGAAAATGACTAATTAGAGTAATTAATGCGCAACGTAGTTATTTTCTACCATTATTACTACCAATAGTACTGGTTACAGTGACATATATTAATTAGCAGCCTCTATAAAACAGAATGACTGTGATACTCTAGTCATGATCAGAGCGCTAATGACATCATCTGCTCTATTATATTGATTGAAGTCTAAATATATTTAATATGAGCTAATTTAGGAGTATGTGCTCGACTCTAGTGGGTTTCATGTAACTCGTTGTTAACTGGACACCATATTCATTTCAAGTTTCTATATATTTTTAAACAACGGTAAATTTATGTGTATGCACCCTGTTTGTAACGTCAATAGCGACCTTGGCTAGTTGAGAGTCAGAGCATTACGCTGGTTGTGCAGTTGTACGAGGCGGCGTCTGTTTGGCAGTTTCCCGATTGACCTTGGGCTACCGCTTTCCCACTGACGGGCGAACTCTTCAGCTCGAAGAGCCGCGGTGGCTGATGCTGCGATTTTGTGGGGCTTCGCTTTGCCTCACCCGACCTCACTCCGTCATTCGGCCGTCCCACCACCACCTCCTCCTCTTCTTCGTCCTTTGGGTTCCGCTTTAACTATGCTCCTTCCTCCATTCCAGCTTCTAACTATCCGATGTTTTCGCTCTTTCCAAGCTGGATTTCGGTCCAAGAGCCAATGGACATAATGGCATATATAGATATATATTCTTTAACTACCTTCATATAAAGGTTTTCGGGCCGACTCTGAGCCAACATTTAACGTCCACGGTACTGCTTCTAGTACTACCTTCATATAACACAATTGCAACTTCATTTATAATGTATATATATATATATATATATATATATTAATTCCACCATGCAGGGCTTTCATGACAGTTCATACGCGGCCATGCCTACAATTCGGATAGAATTAGACCGAGTGTGAGTGAGTGGACCACGGCTGCATTGAGAGGTTGTATTTTCAGCAGACACGGGCCATAAGATAATTAGAATCTGCGATTGAATTTCCCATTGTATTGCACTGGTAATATTCTGGTCTGGTGACGTCCAAACACTATATAAGCAGTGGTCGGTAGAATATATACAAAATAGCATTAGTAATACCTAAGTTCAACTTAGTTCGACGAGAGTTTTATAGAGCGGTAGTATTCTAGACTGTTCACAATGTTGCTTACCAAGGGTTCGTGAAATCTAGATGAAGTTCGTGAAATCAAATGAACTAACTTTTGTAACACCATAGCACTCATGTACGTCTGCAAAAAAATTGTCGTCACTGGAAAACAAACTGATGAATTCATATATAAGTAAATCGAGTGCTCTGCTTTTGTAAAAGCTAAACAATTGTTTCACAGTTTAAACATCTGAACCACCTCACCAATGGTAAAATTTGATACTCATTAACTTGGTAGTTATTGTAGTTGTCGTCGGAAGATTTGTAGTCGAGACGGTCTGTGTTGCCATCATCCATGTTGCCGTTATTACTTTTCTTATGTTGAGTGAATGAGCGTATAATAGCTCAGTCTTTCGCGTCTAATCTGTCGAATGAACTTTGTCCCAGACGCTTTGTTGACTAGGTCAGTTTGGCACTTGAAGTGAACTTTGTTTTGACCAACGAAGTTTATAACAGCCGTTTATAGCTTGCCAGTTATGTTTATCTGCAAGGCCATACAAACACTAGCTATTTGTGTAATTGTTGGTTGACGTTGATTGAACACAGGATCTAAAAGGAGGTCAAAATAATAATAATAATATAATATATCGAAATTAACTAGAGCCAAAGGGAATAAGTTAGTTTTTAATATTTGTCTGTTTGAGTAAATAATAATGCGTAACATTACATAGATGCTCGTTTTCCTCCGGGCTGAAGTTGCAGGTTCTTGCCAGATATTAAATCTGTTTGAATTAAATGAAAGCATAACATAGCCTCTTATATCGTCCGAGGTTTACGTTCACGGAACTAACTCGTAAAATGAGCGTCGTATTTTTTTGTCATTTTTGTTTATACCCCCATTGGCTCCCCTCCACTCTTTCGCACTGTTCATTCCATTCGATTATCTCAGATAGACTACCCTTATTCCGACCGACCGACCGACCGGCTTCCTATTGCTTTATTCTCGTTTTGTGTTTATTATTGATATTTTTTAGATGATACCTCTTTGTCGCGCCTGTGGCTGAAGCTATGCTAGGCCCTCCACTCGTTCGTATTTACTTATGATATATATATATATTTTGTATGTCTGGGGGTCATCGGGCAAGAGCTTTCGCTGTCAACAGGACTAATATCACTCTCATTCAGTCTGTATATTAGCTTCAATTGTGACTGTTCGCTACTAGTGACGGTGGTGATAATCGGTTGTATTAATAATTACGATAATAGAGAAAGAAAAGGTCAAGTATAGTAAATACTATAACTAAATGTATCTTCTCGAAATGGAACGGTGTTTGTTGTGTTCCATTTCGTCCCATGTTGTTCCTTTGGTTATGAGTCATCGAGCCACCCCAGGCCATTCGTGTCCTCGATTTAAGCGACTCCGTTTATTTGTGTGTCGGCGTGTCTATGGTCTGGGCACTTGAAATGATCCGTTATTTGTCACCAGTCAATCACATAGTTAATATTTGGTATAGTGTAACCAACTCGCACTGCTACCATTGTTTGCGGGGCAATACAGTAGCAGTAGCTTAGACAGTTTGTCAGTTACCTTCAGCGATGGATCAGAGACACACAACGAAGATACTTTTCATTTTCCCTCCTCTCAGCAGATACCATCATCTACTCCGTTCTCTGCCGTCTCTGCTTTGAGGACATTGTTAGCTGGCACAACAACAACTGTTCTTGTGGTTAATTTTCGTATTGTCGTCGTCATATTGTACTTACTGGTGCTGCTAGGCTTGAGTGTGTGAATGAGTGGTGATAATCGAGCGGAGGCGGCACCAGCAGCAGGAGCATGGGCGAACGGGTTGTTGTTGTTGTCCATATTTATCTAGCATTGTTCACTCATGGCACAGATACCATCGACTAGATTAATGAGATGTGGTTACAGTTACAGTGTACCCTGCGACCGCTACCCTTTTATAGCGCTTGCTGCTATGGCGGCATATATGATTGTTCTAAATAGCTGAACAGTCGCCTGTTCCCGCCTTTGTCTCCTTCTTTCCTCACTCGACCGCATTGCGGCCCTATGGCCAATGATACAATATCATTATCGTCATTATTATTATCATCATTATTTGATAGTACTCGTAGAACCAGTAATGCCACAGTCTTTCTCGGAGTTTTGTTATTACCATGGCCGCTGTTGACCGCTACTGCTGCTGCCGCAGCGCAGTGGTGCCCAACACAACACTGCAACTCGTAGTATCGCTATTATTGTTGTTGTTGTTACTGTTTGTTGTTATTGTTGTTTCGTAGTCAGCCATCGAAAGAGATCGACAGCTAAAAAGATAACGGGTAAACAGTATTGTGTCTATCTGTCATCTATCTATCAACGTTCATATCTCCACTATGATCTCAGCGTGATGTATTATATCATAATATACCTTTTGGGATGTCGACGCATTCGGTACAACGTACACTTCAACGTACCCGCGATATTCGCATAATATCACGCGCACAGGTTATATGTAGCAGGTTAATGCAACCGAAAACGCTCAAGTGACTCTATGGGTTTAATAGAGTGGACTGCGTCAGACCCAGCGTCTTTTCGCGGCTGTCTGTGTGTATTCATTTGTTGATGTTTGTGTCTACTTTGATTGCTGTAATTGTATTTATTATTATTATTATTATTATTATTATTATTATTATTATTATTATTATTATTAATTATTATTATTATTATTATTATTATTATTAATTATTATTATCAAATGTATTTATTTATTCAACAGGAGAATGTTAGCTGGCAATGCATATCCGTTTAAAGGGAAAACACTACGGAGGTTGTGATATTTGTCTCTATTCATCGATTGTTCATGCTGCTGCTGCAACAGCACCGATGAATTAAAAAAGCACCAGGTGTGTTTTTTTAATTATTTATTTATAATTTATTACTACTGCTTGTTATTATAGTTCTACCGGCCTCCGCACACCGCCCGCCGCACCGCGTCCATATTTACCTCGTAAGGTCTTACTTTCATGTGTTCATTGCTCTGCCTCACTGAGTTTTGTTTTATACATTTCATCGTTGTTTGTATGAGCTCATAAACTGCAAGCTATTATCTTAGTTTCTCTGTCCATTTCACGCTGAAGAGGGTGATGCACTCTTTTGATTAGTGAATATCAGGATGGGTAATAAAAGCGATATATACAATGTTATAAGCATGACGATCATATTATAGCGAAGCGGTAGGTTGTCGGCCAGTCATCCGACACACCTACTACTGTTAACAACAGACACCTCTACTTACGAACTATAATAACTAACCACGTACACCATTACGTTACCAATCTGCTTGAGAGTTTAGCTTGGAGATTATATTTATTGTACAACGTAAATGGGGACAACCATGATAATCATCATCGTAATATCTCACTCAGTATATATATATAGGTAAACGGAGAGATAGTTCTATGGGAAGTAAATCTTTCCGGCGGAGTCGAGTTCACGTATTGCTATGGAGTCGTTTTTAGGCTTCGAGAGAAAGATAGATCTAATACGGTGCCATATTGCTGGTGGTGCACGTACAGGCATCGTCTCATTATGCAGCAGTGGGATGACATCATAGACCAGCTAAAATCAAGATGCTTGTGAACTCCTTATGTTTTAGTTGCGCCTTTGTCATCGAGAGTCATTTGATTATCATGAGCGGTAGATTGAGCGGTGGCGCCACCGCTCAATCCTGTTGGCCTTAAGCCAGGACCTAATTTCGTTTGTACGATGTGCCCCAGCATTTTCATCGAGTAGCCACACCCGGTGCTTCCCATTGCCATGAAAATTATTCATGAGTCCCTTCAAGAACTCGAGATATTGAGCCGAGTCCACTTTTTCTTTTGGATCCAAAATCTCGTAGTAGAAAATTCCGTTGAAATCCATGTCAAGTGCTACCATTACTTTATTTGGTACTGTTACCGCCATTGCCTGTTCACCTGGCCCACTGTTTTAATTGATCTTCTTCCGGTCCCCTATACAGGCTTACCCATGTCTTGTTCACTGCAGTGGTATCCTCTAAGCAACTATTTTACTGCCTATATATCTTCAAATTGTCTCGCGAACACTCCTCATGCATTTTCAGTTGGCCAGGACCGAGATAATAAGGGACCCATTTTGACCCATCCTCAAATTATTTTTAATAATTCGACGACTTGTTTCAGCCGACAAAGCCGTCACGGACAAACCTCTAGTTTGCTCAAAAGCTTTTTCGATTATCTCGATCCGTTCGTCGAATCGAGATTCGGGAAGAGGTGGGCCCCCTCGATGCTCATAATGTCCCAGTCCAGTCACCTTGCCTAAACTGCGCACACCAACGGCACACCTGTCGTCGACTCAGGGTATTATGGCCGTGCACACTAACCCGCCTTCGATGAATTTCAACTAACATTTGTTCATAAACCTGACACTTTTCGTCTGGGAATGCAAATCTGAGGGACCTGGTCCGCCGGTTTCCATTTTGAACGCCCAACGAAAGCCTAATGTTAGCGCCTTTCGCGCCGTCTGCTTACTATAATAATTGTTGTGTCTCACTACTCGCCAAGTTTGAATTCAAACCGGCCAATAATAAGAATACGGCGAAAGACGATAGGAGTGTGATTTTTTAGGTCAGCTTATATATATATATATATACATATTAGGGTGTCCGGTTCAAACTGTCCGCTCGATAAATTCCAATAAGTTTTGAACTAAATTAGTTCAAAAGGCGACTTTGTTGCGTATAAGTCTTCAAATTAGATGTCGAACACTCCACACGCATTTTCATCTGCTCAGCACTCAGTATATAGGGAACCCATTTTGCATTGATTTTCTTCATCTTCAGTATCTTGGTGACAATTTCATGACATGTCACCCGAGGAATCACAGTTTCAGCCGACAAAGACCTCATGGACCAAGCTCTAGTTAGCTCACAAGCTGCCTTGATTCTGTCAATCCGTTCGTTCCTCGTTGCACCTTATTTGTGGTCCCCGCCTCATGGTCATCAGTGTCCAAATTTCCACTGTTAAATCACTTGCACCAACTTCGCACCGTTCGCAGGCATAAGGCAGACCTGCTGTACGCGTTCACTAATTTTCGATGGATTTCAGCTGGAGGGTGTTTTTGGAGAAACAAAAACTTGATGTTTTCCCGTTGATTTTTGGGGGAATTTGATTTTTTTGCTGCAGTGTCCATCTTTCTGATCGTATCAAAAGCACTCCGTGTTCGAAAGGAAGCCACATTCCTGCCGCGTGCCCACTCCAAAAATGAACGCATTGTATCGCGTAGTTCGGATTGTGCGCCATTCGAATGGCGGGACAGTTTGATCCGGACAGCCTAATATATACTTGTGTATCGATTCTTAATTATATTGTTATTAATATTTTTATTAAAATGCGAATATATTTGTTTCTAAACATTGTGGCATTCTAGAATTAGCTAGTTACTGTTTCTTTAATCGTTTTTTTTGAGAAAATCGTTGATACTGATTTTTGGCCTTCGTTGCTGCTTCTGCTGACTCATTTACCGGACTGATTCCGTTCGTTTATATGGGATCCTCCTTTTAATGTTTCGGTCCTTGTGGTGTATTATGGCTGCTCTATAATATTCGATTATAGTATTTGACTCTATTCGGTGGCTATCGTACGGTACGCGAAAGACCTGTTGCTGAGGATATGATGGTCGCGGTAGTGATGTCGAGATGATCTCTGATGATTTGGGTCCACAAACGAAATATAACGATCGCCTCGACGCCCCTGTGTTATCGCCAACATTGTTGTCGCTGACGTCGGTGGTGTGTTCAATGTAGTGCGTAACCTACACTGCGTGTCTGTTTGCGTGTAGAGAAACAGCCAGCCAGGTTGAGCAATGAGTGATGAGCTGCCGCAGCGGGCATGATAAGGTCAAGGGTTCGATAGTGTTTGTTGTTGAAGATGTCCCTCCCCTATTGAAGTTGGCGGTTGCTCTTGTTGTGGTTAGATGTATACTTACAACAGTATGAGATTATAAACGCAAAAAGGGCTTATCTTTCTACGGCGCTCGATGCCGATCTTGCAGTTGTAGAGTCGAGCGTACACTTTCTCGATTGAACAAAGGGGGTAAACACATCGGAATGTATCAAACCGAACCAGGGAACTCTTTCTACCCCCACTGATCTATTTACTCTGTAGTATATTACACTACTGTGCAATACACTTCTTAGTGTCGTCTTTACAATGTCCATAGGTTTACCATATATCTTTGTCTAATTTTGCCACAATCCTCCTTTGGCAAACAAGAGGAGACGTCACCACACTGGTGCTGCTGCTGCTGCTGTGATAAGTATATCTGCTATTTGAACGAGAATACACGATGCGGCGGTGGTAGTTACTCGGTTTTGCCCTGCCTCCGCTGTTGTTTGGCTTGGTCAAATAGAAAACCACAACGGGTGCATACTGGGTGGACACTGTAACTGGCCGTGAATGATATGCTCTCCTTGGAAGGCCTTTGCTCAGCCTTCCGCGATTCGACATGAGTCGTTCGCTGCCGTTCGGACACCTAATGCGGCAAGCTCCTGAAGCTTTATAGAGCTTCGGGGAGGTTTGCAGAGAGTTTGCAGTTTGAGAACAACACCTCGAAAATAACAGAGAGGCGAAAAGCAAAAAGCTACATCCTACCGACTCTTTCTGAACTGATCGGTATCATTGGTGTTGTTATTGTTACTGCTGCTGCTGCTGCTACCGCTATTGCTGTTGTCGTTCGGAGACTGAGTATTCATGCTGCGTGAAGACGGACCGGCGTCTCTTCATTCGTGAGAGAGGCCACGATCACCAGCCAGTCGCCCGGCCGTCCATGCATTACACCAACAGCACCCGCAACGTGAGTGGTTGCAATACTATTTGCAGTGATGTTTACCTCAGTGTTCGTTTCAATGCGCAATATCTGCGCGTTATATATATATATGTGTGTGTGTATGGGTGTGTGTGTTTGTGTATGGATGTACTCGTGGGTATGTATAATACAAGCGTGTGCCTATGTCTGAGCGGTTGACGGTGACTCTTTATATCCGATATAGGTTATCCGTAATTGAGTAGTGATGTATGCGCTCATCGTATCGCTTTACTCACCCCTCCAGTGAATAAGCTTGCCAGTCAGTCAGTCAGCCCCGGTAGCGGTAGCCGTTGCGTTGGTGGTCGTCGTCGATGCCGCTGTCGGCGCCTCCGAATCAAACGTCGACAACAAGAACAACAACGACTATGATGACGATATTGATATTTGTGCGTACATTGTTTATTAAAGACATTTAAGTCGTGGCAAAAGTATGAGTCATTTGGCTACCAGCAGCTGTAGGGGTGTTTACAGTGGTGCTGGCAATCGTGTGGTTACGTGTTTTTGAAGCATCGACCCAGCGACGATTCCGTGTCGATGTCGTTATTGACAACGACATCAACAACAACAACAACAACTCATAAGCTTGCGACGTCATGGTGCCCAACAGCAGCAGCAAACGGCGCCTCAATCTATGTGTCATGTCTCTAGGAACACAAATATTGTACCTACACATATAAATAGGTTTAATAGGGCGTGTGTCAGCAAAGACCTTTTAACTTCGGACCAACGAACAATCCTGTCACAACAGCAACAACAACAACACCACCAACAACACCAGCACCAACAAACTAAGGCAATAGCAATAGCTGTAATACTTAATAGCATTAATAGAATATTTTTGTCGGTTCAATCGACTTGGCTATTAACTTTAACAGGCTCAGTGATTGTAGTTAAACGTTCAACGAAGTGTTGAAGAGGCACTGTATTTTTATATTTATCCTTTGAAGTAATCGTAGTTCTCATCCATATAGTAATAACCTCCTATGCTGCGCTTGGTCAATTCTCTACACACAACTCAAGCGTACGCTGCAATAAGAACAATGAAGGATAGATGGATGACACTCGGATCCAATATGAAACTATACCCAATGTGATATGTTTACTTAATCGTGCTGTGGAACGTGCTTATGAATCAAAGTATTATAATATGTCATATTTTACATTTGTGCCCAAATCGTTCGTCTGTCGTCGTCCTCGTCTCTTTCTCCATGGGTAGTAGTTTGTGTTGTTTACCTGTTATAATAACGATGATGAGCGACGCGACGAACATCTTGCGCCCAAAGTTACTAATTCCAGATTAGAGTTTAGCTCTACTATTGTTTCTTGTTGCGTTAATTGAAGAGCAGCTAATCGGAGTGCTCTTCTTGCTGCTACGCTGTCTTTTCCGGCCAACATAAGCCCGAGCTTCATTGATCGTTGTCTCATAACTTCGCCCGTTCAAAAAACAATTCTCCCTCTTTAGCAGGAAAACAGCAGCTCGACAGTATTATGAAGTTTTAATTGGGCCACTCAACTCCGGCCATACTATCCTATAATATAATACTACTGCGATGCAAACTGTATTGCCCGCAATAGTCGGGGCCTGTTGTTACTCTACCGCAGCCACCAGCGGCGTTATTGTAACACCACTCATCGCTATCTGACAATAGCCTCTGTTTGTTTAGTTTTTGAATGGTTTGCTCTCTACCCGTTACAAAATAGAGATATAGGTGTAGGAATAGAGATAATGGTGAATGTGTTAAAAGGACAGATTTGCATTGTTTGTGGAGAAGCACGTTGTTAGCTATTTTGTGTCATTCGAACTGAGTAACCCCATCGTGTGAAAGGCTGTGTACTAACTCGTTACACGTTATACTACATTTCTCATCGGCTATAGGGGTTCGCTTTTATATTTCTTGATAATCAACAATGAGACAGGCTCATATGCAGGTACCTCATCTGAATATGTGATGGCTGGCCTTTTTGTTGTTGCAGCAGCTGCCGACATAATGATACGTCTCTTCTATTATTGTAATAGCCTCGACTGGTTATTTTGTGTTTTTTTTTATTCGATCCTGTTATAATCTAAACGTCATTCCTTTTCTCTATCTATCATATTTCACTGCAGTTTTATCAGGAGGCCTTTTTCAACGAAACAGAACACCTTGTACATTTGAACAGCACATTTGTAATTCAAATCGGCTGGCTGACAAGTGCCGAGGATCATCGGGTCCTCTCCACATACTTGCTAGATCCATATTTCAACTATGAACGAGGGAAGGGTTACAAGTAGAAACGTCGTCGTCGTCGCTACGAGATGGTGTTATTTTCGCCTATTATTTTCCTTTTTACTGGTGGCGAACATGTTTGTCCGTTTGAGAGATGTTGTTTGAATGATCAATTCAACCTCTCCCTCCCTCTCTCTCTCTTTCTCTGTTCATCTGTCGCGACGTCTCGGCGTCGACAGGCGACGGTTAATGTATTTGTCAGCAGCGGTATCTGGTGTATTCCTGATCAACTCGGTTAGACAGAGGATATATAATCATTGTTATGTAATGGAAGGAGGTGGGATTCTCACCTCAGACTCAAATAGCAGCAAATCGACACCAGTTGACGTAATACCAATAACTTATCTGCCGATCGGGTGGTAATGCTTCCATAGCGAATATCGTTTTTCACCTCGAAGGAGCGGTGTTTACGAAGAGACACAAACAAGGTACACGATTGCTCATTGTATTCTTTGTCACTTCCGGTTTCTCCTTGATAGATTAAAAAAAAAGCTGGGACAGGTAGAGGTTATGTTGTTCAAGTGTTGCCACTTTGGGCTGTTCCGAGTGCATACTACATACCTCTTGCACGATTACTGATGCTGACTTAGTAGGTTAATAGGCTTTTATCAAGATCTACTGGGTCTATTTCTTAGGGGCAGGTATTTATTAAGGACATAAAAATAATAATTCCATTCCGGCCACGGCGAGGCCCTTGTGCATATCCAGCGGGTGTTATTCCGTACCGAAAAGCTCAAATACATGTGCTCAACATACTTTGAATATTGCTGAAATCTCGTTTCGTTAGATGTTCAATGTATATGCGTATTTATTATTTTAATAATTATTACTATTGATGTAAGCACGAGTTGCATTTGTTAAGTGAAAAGGCGGTCGACAATGTGGACCAGAAATCGGAAACACAAGCGCCGGCCACTTGACACTACCCCCGGATAAGCTATCGTCATTGGCAAATCGCTCAAGTTGTCAGTCAGTCACTCATTCCTTCATTCATTCAGCATGAGACAAGCAGAGTGTGGTGAGAGTCGAGGCAGGTTTCGGATATGCGGTGCTGTTCTTCCAGCAAACTCAATCACTCCTGACGCAGGGTCAATGTTTGCTTCAACGATGAACCACACTAGGCTAAACTGCAAAAAGCGAATATATATATATAGCACTGGAAAGAAAAAAAGTTGAAAATGTTATAGACGACGGTTCTTGAATCTGAAGATGTCAGAGCGGTTGTTGTACCCATCAATATGCATATAGGTAGCGGCACCGTTTTTCTCTCTAGTCGTAGTGGTGCAGCTCTAGAGAGAGCGATGCGATTTGTTGTTTTTTTTTCGTTTGTTGACTCGCTTATTCGTGGGTCGCACGCTAATGCCATTTTTGTCTTTTTAACTGTCATAAAATGATCAGAAAAATAACTTATGATGAAGAAAAACTCATCATTGCTACCACCTCAATTTAGTTCGTGCTTAGACTATATATTCATAGTTACGTTTTAACGACCGACTGCATTTGGATTCGTTTTCGGGTGTTTATCAGATTAAGAGTGTACGGCATCGCCCTTGGTCTGAATAGTATTATGATCAATATAACTGTGTATGTTTTAAGTATCGATTGTGCGAAAATAAATTAAGAATGAATTAGTGCGCTTGGAGTGCGCATTAGAGTTTGCTCACGGATTTTTTTTCAAAATGAGGCTCTTAATGTCAGGAGGAGAGTGAGCTGGTGATTGTATTTCAGCGAGAGATTGTATTTTATTTTATATTTTTTTATGTTATTTATTTTTCCATTTGATTGGAGTCTGATTTTACGACAAAAGTGATACACTTTAACTGTATATTCACTTCATCACAAATCTACAGATAACAAGTTTCATTGGGCCACAGCCGGAAACAGCTCATCGAAAATACGAAGTGGTGTAATTTACTATTACATCTATAATCACTTTACCCACAATTCACAATTCTAGCCACTTTGCGTGAAGTTTGCGCGCTTCTCACCATATTTATTATATAGTGTCAGTGAGTTGCTCTCCTAATTTTGAGTGAGTCTCGTAAGCCAGTGCATACACCCCTATATCCTTCGACATTGTATAACAAAAGTACGAGGTATTAACAGTATGAATTATAATAATTTATGCAATCAATACCGTGCGCTAGTTATTATTAAGTAAGGACCGCTGAATTGTTATTGTATGATCGAACCTTGCCCCAAGCTTGGTTGTGGTATTATATTGTATTGTATCGGGTTTCTGTGAAGATTGTCGTTGTCATTGAATAACGTCTACGGCAGTTCGAGATTCGCCTAGAAACAGTGTGTAAGGAGTTGCAGATTCTCAGTACGTGGTCGGGATCTGATATTGGGGCTCCTAAAAGAGCGATGTGTTTGATGTAGCAGTGACATCCACTTGTGAATACGATATATATATATATATATCGTAATCACAAGTGGATGCCATTCATATATATATGTATATGATATATATGAATGATTTGTTGTTGGTATATAACCGTTGGATGCCAAACGTCTATAGGATAAAATATGACGCAGAGTCGAAAAGCAATGGAGAAGGATTTTTCTCTCATAGACGCCAATATGCCCAGTCAGATTCGTAACGAACACGTTGTTGTCCGTAGTATCCAACTATTTAGGATGCTAGTTTTGGTTCTTTCCTTGTTGAAATTTAATACGTCCCCGTCCAGACCTGCTAACCGAGTTCTCACATTCATCTGACAATCCTTAGTCGGCGCCACCTGATATTTTTTGATTATTACTATTTATTAAACAGCAGTAGCGAGCTGATATTTAACGGATACATTAACCCAATTTGTACCTATTTTACAATTTTGCGTAAATAGCGCGAGTTGAGTAAGTAAATGAATGACGCATACCTATGCTTATCTATAATTGTGCGTCATGAGACGCCCTCTAAAATAACGTTGATCCGAATCCATGTGTTCAATGTGCAAATGGCCAGAGGAACATCTTACTCACCAGAGATAATCTCCATTTGGATAGACATATGTTAGTTGCGCGTTCTTATGAAGTGTAAGGGTCTTGTAGCTGCTGTAATCACAACCGAAATGTTGCAGGCATCTGGTGCTGGATATATGATCACCATCTGACCATAATTGATTTTTTTCCTTGAACACCCACAAGCACACTACAAGAATTGTACATTTTTGGGGGGACCACTTTATATAAGAACGAGCATAATGAGTTCCACGATACTGGAAAGTCGATAATGATTCCCGGATTCACTTAAGATAAATCGCTCGACGTTTTTGCCGTATGTGTCCTTTTGACAAGGAGAACTCAAGAAGTCAACAGTGATTGCGTACTACGGAGGAATCTCTGATAGCTGTTGTTGGTGGTAGTGCCCAGAGTGGCTGTAAGTGAATTGAGTGCTGCTGGGTGTTCTAGAAAACAGCCAATTCCAATAATGCGAAACAAATATCGTAAATTAATTTAATCTTCAGCGTTACATCAGGGTTATAGATATCAGTGTTACGCTGCTTGGTTTAAATAATACCAATGACGGTTTGTGTATAAGTCGCACCGTATTTCATCAATATATATTCTAATTCGTCGCTATTAGTAATGTTGTTTATATTGTTTGATTTATTTGTGTCTAATTTTGACGATTGGCTCAATCGAATATATGCTTCCTCTAAACACACAATAAACGTTTACCTAATATACCAATGGCGATATTGGCGATGATAATGATGAGACTGATTACTGTAATTATTAACATTATTATATTTTAATAATCAATATGAATAAATGGTGACAGTAAGTAGCAACAAAATGTAGTACATCGAGGAAGTTTCGATGTTTGTTTCAACACCTTTTTTTATGGTGGAGTTAATGGATTTGTCGGTTGTTCCCGTTTTCTGTTGAATTTCACAACAATTCATTCATTTTTAAACTATGGTAGATGACTTTGCGTAAACGGGGCTAACAGTATGAAAGTGTCATGTGTGGCACTGTTTTGATGTTGGCAATGCACGTTGTATAAATGGCCACACTCATTGTTGTATGTAGCACTTGTTCTAATAGCTGTACTAATGGTGCAAACGTCTATCTACATCAACAGACGACGATGACGACAACGACAATAGCAACGGCAGAAGGCCGGCGAGGTAGGGTGTACAGAAGAGGAGCAGCGGAAATCCCGTTACCATCCATGTTGTTGGCCAGTAGGCAACTGCTGACCAACGTCTAACAAGCGAACAGCTGCGGGCTACCAATGGGTTGCTGCCTCACTGTAGTAAGGACAGCCAACCTGGTTCAGTACCAATATTGTGTTATATGGTCCAGTTTAAACGGAACTAGTTGTACCGTTCATCTATTTATGAATAGTTTTTAGCATAAAAACTTTCCTGCTACTGATTAGAAACGACTTATGCTTATGCTTATCAATATATATATTACCGTATTTTTGTTTTGGAATACATCTCTTTGAAAATGGTCTCTTTTCTTTTCTCGAGAGGTCAACACTCAGCATCACCCGCTGTCTGCCATAATCTATTTGCAATGTACTTATTTTCGGAGGAGGTATAGTGAGCGAATCCTATTTTGTCGTCGGTGTGATCTTGATATTCGGGAGATTTTTGTTCGAAAACATCTGAGCGATTCTGCAGGTCATGTTTAGTCATTTTAGTTATTTTTCTATACTATTCTTAACAAGTATGTATCTTGCACGTTCACTGTCGAAATGCACAAACAGCATAATCATGTGACTTCATTAATGAAGTTGCGGGCCGCAACAACCGCAGCCGTTTAAACATACAGCATGGACATATCTCAGGGCCACTCGCTATTGACGGGGGTGCCTATAAGTGACTCATTGTATTGACATTATGTTGGGAGGCCTTTGAGCCTCACTCATGTTTGAGAGCAGATTTCATTCGCCACTACCAAGCTGTATATACGCGTGTGGAGAGAGAGACGGCCACAGAGTCAAAAGTGTTTTACTGGTCAGTCGCATTATGGCTCAGTATGCTGCAGTTGCTGTAACGGTTCAGAGGGCTTTCTTCTATTGGCCCAATAACTCGCAGTGGCTACTGACGATTTTGTTAACTTCGAGAACACAGATCTTGCTGTTGTAGCTGGCACAATCATCGTAATCTGTTAATAGTACTCATTGCTTATGTGCCTCCATCATTCGTTGGAATCGGCGGCTTCTCAACAGACCCACAACCAAGCTGTTGCGTTTAGAAGGAATTGAGACACGTCAGAGTGCATTGACACAATCGGACGAGGGGATGTGAAATTCGCCGACCGGTGCCAAGATTTCACTATAGAGAGAAATCATAGAGCCGTACAATATTACCTTCTACTATTCTACTTAATATTATAATATTTATCTGTATTCTAAACTGTCCGCCATTTACATATATGCACGATCCACGAGGCATATTTCTGTAACTACTGAAATTATCTTTTTAGTTTATTTCTAATCAAATGAAACGTTATGTAGACTCTAATTAAATCATTTATTCTTCTATTTCCAGGTAATGGTGGACGCAGGACGCGTTTGAGAAGATGACCGTCGCGCTCAGAGGGAGGCGAGCGGCGTTGCAAGCTAATAATAACACCGGCCATCATTTGAGACAATGTGAACAAACCTGTCTGCACAACGAAGGAAAGGTCAGAAAAGGAAATCGAGTTTTTGTCTTCCTCTCAGCAACGACAACAAAAACAACAGTATACCGTGGAGGCTCTCAAGGGTTAAACGAGGAAATCCCGTGCAGTGGAACCGCGTGCGTCTCCAGTAGTTGCAACAGGTGCCCAAGAAGTTGTCATACCAACTGCGATCTCTACGGTTGGAGAAATAAACGACAATTTGTAGCCGACCCTGTAGTAATCGCCGCGACTGACACAGGAATTTGCTTGAGTTGCTGTTGCTATAGATCAACAACAACAACCGTTATTAGACCGTTAAGAAGGCGTCGACAAAACCGACGAACAGATCTCGCTCCGAATTTTAACGAAAGGTTTGGCGGAAATAGCAGCAACTACGTATTGAAAATCTGAAATCAGCTGTATTGCTGTCATTTCATCACTGACGTTTCTGGGGAAGAGGTAGCAAAACCCCCCACGTCGCCCGCACACCCCCGACACGAACGGGTGGACAGAGGACATTTCGTTTTAGTAGAAAGTAAGCAAGAAGCAGCCGTTCCCTTCTACAAAGGGACGGACGTCGAAGGAGCGAGGTTCGTGTCTTTAACGGATAAGGAAACGCAAGAAAAGCAAGAGGAACCGAAAAATCAAATAGAAGAAAGAAGAAGGAAGAGGAGGCTTGTGTGCTAGGTGGTGTCCACTGATAGGAATAGTGAAAAGGAAAAAAAGTTAACAGGCTGAGGGTAATCGTGAGTTCCGCCGTGGACGTATATTAGTCGACGACTGACTGGCGATACGCACAGTCAGTGAAGTACGAGTGCTACAGGTGGTGGCACCACTATTGATACGGTGGCGTCTGCAAGCACTGCAGAGATACCGTGAACACCACTATGGGATTAACGAACAGAAGTGTGATGTGGAGCTGCAAGACGAAAGGAGCTCGATGGTCCGCTCCCGTCGGACTCCTCGTCGGTCTTTTCCTGCTCGGTCTGGCCGCTGAAGCTGGCGACGCCAGTGAAAACGCCACAACCGAAAAGCCGACGATCGAATATAATCATGATGGATCAAGAAGTGAGTAAATAATTAAACACATCGAAAATTGCATGGATAACTAACACTTCACCAATTGACCACACATCGTTTTTTCTACAAAACTGCCTTGGGCAATTAAGCTATGTATAGAAGTAATTGAACTACTTGGCTGATGCTTCATGACAGCAGTCGTTCCCAGCATTGCTGAATTGATCGAAAGGAAAGCCACAACTCCTCAGTCTATCGGCGTCTATCTCGCCTCCTGAGAACGCAATTATCTTCAACGCCTAACCCTTACAAGGTACTCAGTTCGGATAACCTCGTTGCCACATTGACTCCCATTCAAATGTTATCAGTCAGCTCCAGGCGATCATCTTCGTGTATCGTCTATCATAAAATTAATTTGCCATCCTTTCGGTGTTTGATTGGCTTATTGACAGATCCGATTCCAAGATTGAAGTTTCATAGATTGGTTGGATCGGAGCAAGCTGGAGTTGGATCTCAGTGTTACGTAACAGTCGTTCTATTAACTCTGATACCTGTCACATTTCGATCAACGTAGTAAATTTCAAAATGGTTGTGTCGGGTTGTTGTTCGTCGTAATAATTCCGCTTGTCGCCTAATCGTATCAGTTTAGCATGGTGGATCACTAAGAGATTACGTTTGTAGTGGAGCTTTTGACATCTTGCTTTGTGTCTATGGAACCTGTATCGATCTAACTTGGCCACCTGTTACAAATATATGAAAGTGCTGCGGCGTTGGCAAAAATAGCCTCATTCCCAGTCAGTCTCGTGATCGTGCACGAGTTCCGTACATGATAGAGAAACGTTATTCCTCAAGCTGGAAGCAGTGTGTCTTGCTGCCGCTGGACAACTTAAGAGAGATTTAGGAGCTCTATCGTAGGCCAACAAAAATTGTTTTCTAATAATCAGATAGACCTTTACCAGAACAGTACAAGTACATATTTATTTATAAATGCGGGAACGAGTGTTTCCCGCATCTTTCTGGAGCACTATAAAATACACAGCCATTTGTTTCTAATATTGAAGGATTCCAAAAATAGGCAAAACCTGACTTGGACACTTTCAAGATTTTGCTACAAAGAACTTTTCTTACGAAAAATAGAGAGGCACTTATTATCTAATTTGATCTTATAGCTCTCTTAATAAGTGACTAAATGGATGTAATAATTCCATAATGTAGCTATATGTGGCTATCTATAGAGAAAACAAAGACGACTTTGACAGCCTGTTTCAACAGGTTAAAGACCATGGCCACGGATCCAAGTCGATATATAATAGTTTAACAATATTTGAAAACCTAACAACACTATCGTATCACCATGTATGCACCCTATCGTTTTGGTACGCTGCTCTGACTTGACGTCGCACATCTGCAGCATACAATAACGTGTTTGTCTTTATATCATAGAACTATTCCATTTGTCAAACTGTCTGTCTGTCATTGCTGCGTTAACGCACAGGTTACATTGGCTTCACAATACCACCTACAATAGCAGCTAAGAACTGCAGCAGCAGCAGCAGCATTGACAATTTCGTTCACAAATGTCTGCGATGACTAACAGCGATGTCAACACCAACAATCTCGACCATTATCGCTGCCTTTGTTTGGCTAATTTTGCTAATGTTTAGCCCTCCTCCCTCTCTCACTCTGTTTTACTTCTATTATTTACTGTAAACAATTTATCTAGTTGGCTTTAGTTCCTTTGATTGTATGTGATGTCATTTTGTGAAACGATTGTGTCCTCTTCGATTTGTTTGTCACTTGCTGGATGAGGTGGTTGGCCAATGTAGACATGAAGGTAGGTTTGTCTTCTTCTGCGATATTTTACTGTTGGTTAAGCTGAAGCGGTTGCGTGCTAGTTAACTGTTTCTGTTAATCAGCTTTCGTCAGTCGATCATGGCTACCGGACTAACGGACTGTGGTAGACTAACCGAGACGATGCAAGAGCCTCCTGTCAGTTTTGAGCAACTTGAGTGGCTATCTAGCTATTATATAATACATATGATAGCTGTCTGTCTGTCTCTGTCTCTGCCAGTTGCTCTCTGTCAGAAGTAATATAATGGACGCATTTGTCTGTCCACGTGTCTGTATGTGTGAAACTTGGATGGTCGAGGCAGTTCTGTAGGCTAAATTAGCCGGGTTACTGTTTCTTGCTCTTCCTGTTTCTTGTAAAGTTTCATAATGTAACCCTCAATGCCATCATAATCATAATGCTGTGTTAGGACGATATGTTACAGGTATTGCTAGTACTGTTGTACCGTGGTACTCAATTGTCGTGACGATGATGATGATAATGTGGTTAGATCGTTGGTCGACGCTTTGCACTGTAACATCCGGATACGCCTGCTTACGCGTCATTATTATTGCTCATATTATATTATTGCAACTATTGCTTCGATTATGTCTCATATTATAATTCTATTATATTATATCTTATTATTTCTTCGATCGACTGCAGAAGTGAAACATGACGGCGGTTGCTCATGTTGTCATTAATCACTCTCTCGTGAATTATTTCTTAGAAGATTATCGGCTTTTTTTGACATTTCAATTTTACCTAGTAGCTGATATGGGAAACCGATTGGTTTGCTCGAATGGTCAACAACGCGATTTATTATTCCGGCATTAGTGTTTTGTTTGAAAGGCGAATCCATCTCTTATTTGACCCGTTAATTATCATAAGCATATTTGTGGTTTTTACTTGGTTGTTCTTGAAAGCAATTTAAATTGTGCAGTCCAACTAATATGAATTTCGCCGTGGATAAACAGTAGCTGGGATAACGTGTTGTGCTTGCGCCGCTGGAATTGGCCAACGTTCCACTACAGGAGCCACTGTGAACAATAGATACACATCAAATGTTTCTTTTAATTTTAACGAACACGTCCCAGGGAAAACCTCAATCGAAGGTAAAGACCAGCTGGATAGCCATAGTGAAAGTCGATCCGTCTCAAAGTACACATGAGTTGGCATGAACCTTTGAGCTCTCTGTACCCACCTTTAGATAAAAAAATAATTGTCACCCCTGAACTCTCACCAGGGGTTAGAATGTTTAAGCGATAGTCATTTGTTTCAAAATATGAATAACTTTTTATAGGGTAAAACTTTGAAATATCGAGGGGATGCAAAAATAACATAACATAACATTTGCTGTTTATTTCCGGAACTGCAATTTTACAATGCTTAAATTCTCGATTAAAAAAATAGGGTAAAAGTAAGAGTGTATTATCACCAAATTGTTCATGCAATTACGATTTCATAATTATAATAGATTATTCTGTCAACAGATATTTACATTCACTCAAATTATTTACAATTCACAATATTCAGGGTATCTAATTCACACAATTATATAACATTATAACTGCAATATTTTCTTCATCTCCTTGGCAAACTTCCTGGTAGATGTGAGCTCCCTAACCTCCTTCGGGAGCGAGCTCCAAACCAACGGCATCTGATAAGCAATCTCTTTGCTCAATTCATCGAGTCGCATGCTCAAGGCTTCTATAGTATCGAAATAGTACCCTAATATAATAGTGACAAATATTCTTTGCTGGGTAAAGCCAATTTTCGCATCAAAGAGGTGCGGGTTACTTTTCTGAAGATAACGCCGAGTAATCGCCACTGACTACCATACATAACAACATCAACATTTTATTAAATAATATTTTGTTCTTGGGGGATTTATTATGTAATTATTGGCCTTTAAAAAATTTGGTTTGCGCAATTTTTGGATTATCCTATAAATCATAATAATAATAATTATTATTGTTATGATATCTCCTTTGCTTATTGGTTCTGTAGTGTACACGCATTAATTAGTGTTTTTCGTAAATGAAGAGTGCTGAAACGCTGTATGAATGCACGCCCACTTCCGGTTTATTATTTCCCCTGTCGAGTTTGTTCGAAAATCCGCTCTGATCAGATTTCCTCAGCTGAAAGAACATAGCCTTATGTGTTATATGCCGCCAATTGTCACCAGTGGACATCGATGATCTCAATGTATAGAAAATCAGCAACGTCTTCATACCCATTACTTGAGGTCGTCATTTGGAGAGACATCCTCATTGAGTGACATGTGTATGTATGTGTGTATGTTGTTTTCACAAAAACGGTGTAACGGTGGTAGTGATGAGTATAAGTTTTTATACGAATACCAGATGGCTTGTACTCGTATGTTATGTTCATTGTATTTGATAGCAGTAGAGAGAGAGAGAGAGAGAGAGAGAGAGAGAGAGAGGCATCCCCACGAGATTCAGACTGAAAGGAAGCTCATTCGATGTATACCATAGCCGAAGGGAATTTTTAGAGAAAAAAAGCGATCTCAAACAAATGGAGCTGGGTTGTTGTAGCCAAAAGATGACAACTGAGAGTTACTTATCACTTATACCGACTGAATAAACTACAAGTGTTGTCTCTTAGTTTTCTAAGTTCTAGACGACTGAGTCTAGCAAAATGTCTATGAACCCCAACAATAACGATTATGCGTTGCAATGTTATTGGCAGTGTCTAGGCCAGTGAACCCGTCAGCCTTTGTTTGTTGGTATACGCTTGCATTATGGTCTAAAGAGCGGCATCCAGGCCCAAATCAGACAGAATACCCGACAGAGCAACGAGCAACCAGTAAACAACGGTAGACTGAAGAAGGACAAAATTGGGGTTTGACTCAAGGACAAGGACAATTGTCTGCTGCTCCTGCTGCTGCTGGAGGCTCCTAATAGTGATAGTAGCAGCAGTCGTTATGGAAGAGAAGCAAAGCATGCACGATCGGACAGCTCGGACTCGAATGTATATATATATATATACAGCAGCCCCGGTTCCAGCTAATCGCCGCCCCCCCCCCCCCATAATCCCTAGAAATAATTCCTAATTGTTGTATGTTTGTTGTATGAATAAATGTCCATTATCTCTCTAGATAATGTATATATATATATCTATATATATATATACACAAGAAATGGGTGACCGAGTCGAAAGAGGGATGGACGGTCCGTCTATATATATATATATAAACAGAGCTCGGAAGAAACAAAAAAACGAAAACATATATATGTATATATATATATGTTTTAATTTTCTTGTTTCTTTCCAGCGCCGTTTTCTTTCACGTCATTTTCGTTGTCGTCCTATGGCGATTGGTTGTTTGATGACCTACCACCATTAACTGCTGCCTCTAACCGATGACGACTACAGTGAAGGAGAAGAATGGTGGCGCTGATAAGCATGGTAGTGTTGTTGTTGTTGATGATCATTAGGCCCCTCCCGGTCGTGGTGGTGGTCATGTTCGTTCCTTTCTTAAGTTCGGCGATCGGGTTGGGCTTGATGTTGTTGCCCCTGACGTTGTTAACTCTGTTTATGTTGTTCGCACCCTGTTGGCTGCTGAGAGCATACGTTTTTTTCTCACATTGTCGAACCGTCGACTCTTTTGTTTTTTTTTTTTTTTTTTAATTCTACTATTATTGCTGCTACCGTTTGAATGATTTATCTCGACGTTGCTCTGGCTCGAAGGGTTTGACGGAACTCCTTTGTAGCTTGTAAGACGATTGAACGACTTAGTCTCCGCTTCCGCTTTAGTGTGATAGCTTGAGCTGAGTGAGGAAAACTCAGGAAAAAAGATCTCAACTCGACCCCACAGTTCGAGTGACCAGCGTGACTTAGGTGTGTGATTATATTTCTTTTGACATAGGTCGCTCACTTGTATCGTTAATTGTATTAGTTAATATATTACTATTATTACCAGTGATGTTGACCATTCACTGGTATAACTATCGATGTTATTTAGAGTTGTAAACAGCGATATGAGTCTCTCGTCGTTACGGCATCAATTCTACTACATTATTCATTTGTTATGCTATATAATCACTCATGTTGAGTAGGTGTGTCTCACTTTTCTACCTTCGTGTAGGATTGTATTAAAAACATTATAGATCTTGCTTATGGTTCTGTCGATGGAAATGACAGTTTCAGCCTGAAGAGAGTTACAGTAAAGAGCGGCCTTTCGCTCGTACGGGTTTGGCTGTTGTTGCTGCAAAGGCCATCCAACCAGTCACAGTCAGTGTTTAGTCAGCGTCTAGGATAGAATTTGTGGTGGCAGTCACTATTTCCGCTTCTGTTCTGCTTACGCCGCTAACCTTGATCTTGGCGAAGGGACAACAGCAGCATTGTAACATAGTAAGTGTCGAGAGCCAATTTGTTTACACTACGTTAAGTAACCATATTCATAGGTAACGATAGCTAGGGCTTGCATATATAGTGAGTATAAGAGCGTATACATGTCATCATAACTGCACGCCACTCGATTGAAAGTT
Organism: Stratiolaelaps scimitus; assembly: GCA_019614645.1. NCBI lineage: Eukaryota > Metazoa > Arthropoda > Arachnida > Mesostigmata > Laelapidae > Stratiolaelaps > Stratiolaelaps scimitus. The sequence goes on along the minus strand of JABWDB010000024.1, from coordinate 449,320 downwards.
CCGTTACGGAACTGTATTCTGTATTAGGAAGGGAGATGCATTCATCATATGGATGTAATTTTCTTTCTTCTTCTCTTGAGTGAAGAAGGGCAGCTGAGCTGTTTAAGTACCACTGCACCATATATTTGACGGGAATGGTGCAGGGGAAACGCCGGATACTTTGAACCATCGGGTGTCTCGTTTGAATCCCACAGGACACATGTTGTGATCTTGTGCTTGATGATATATCAACAAAATTACTATTATTATGATTATCATACGTAAACGCAACGCATTAGGTGGCGACCTAAGTACAGAAAAATGGTTGATTATGGTTCGCTAAAGAGCGCAATCGCCTTCGACAGCGGGCAGCATTGTTGCTGATATATAGGGCTGCTGATTATATCTATATATATATATTATAAATATATATATTTTTTTGTTTTTAATGACGTATGTGATATTGTAATATTTGTAAGCCTCGTGGTTGGTGGGTCCTATTTCTAAGCATTTATAATTACAGAATATATCTAGAATTAAGAGCACTGTGCGTTGACAGCGCTAATTTAGCTAATGGCTGGTAAAACGGATGAACCAGATCATGTTGTTGCCTGTTCGTGCCTGTGTCGTTTCAGACGTTTTTTTATTTACCCATTTCCGTTCCAGATAAGAGTAGGATATGATTCATGCGGCTCGTCAAGAAACACATCAAAGATTAACAAATTCAACTAGATGGGAAACATGTTATTTTCCATGAACAGCGTATAGGTCAAACAATGTTTGCGTCACGTGCTTTGAAGTTCCGTAACTTGGCATAGAAATATCTTGTTCTACATTGTGTTTTGTCGCGCAAACATTATCACATATTTTTGTTGTCTTTAAATGTCAGTTCCTAATGTCACGGTGTGCCCGTTGCCTTAGTAGAACTCGCTTTATCAAAACAGTTTCCTCAGCGAGCGGATGCTGCACAATCGTTGTATTCGTTGTGAGTTGAACGGTGGTAGTCATCCTCATCATCATCATCTTCTCCTTCTTCTAAAGCTAGTAGAAGTGTTCGTTTCTTGTTGTGCCCGGATTGATTGTGCTGCCAAGAGAAGAAAAGAAAGAGGACTTCGATCACTACAAGCTGGGGACACTCACTGAATATCATTACGATTTCGTAGGAATCACATAGTTACCAATCGCCAGCTTGTGGTTGAAAAATGATTCAGTAGTCTGTGGTTTGGTTTCGTAACGACTCGCACCAGTCAGTCGAGTGAGTGAATGAGTGCGGGCCTCTTCTCACATTGGTTAACAGTATGTTCGCACGAGCTCCAGATAAGCCAAGATTGTCATACGCGAAGAAGCCCATACGGGAAATAGCATGGAAAATATTTCCTTTTCTCCACCTTACGTTTGTACGTCGCGTTTCTCGTTTGATCATTCTCTGCTTATTTTTTCCACCCTAATACCGTAGCACATATGACACTCTCGTGGATGTTTGACGCTGTAGGCTGTAGGTAGACTATCTTTTTGAGCTCTGAGCTTTAAAATATATACTAAAACTTGTCATATGTAAGTGCTGTGAAACTATTACGATCAGTATAATTGGCAATAATTTGTATTGCAATCGAGAGTTAGGAATAGGAGATGTTAGTGATCAGAGAATGTTCCTTTTTCCAGCTGTTTCGGTAGATAATTAATTATTGTGGTGGGCTGTTATGTACTTTTATAGTTTATTGTCCATTTATTTGTGTTTGTCGATAGCCGAAGCTAAAGTGAATCGATGCAGCATTTAAAGGCGAAGTTCAGTTTTGTCTACTGTTCAGATTAAAGTCAAATTAAAGGTGGAAATGAAAGGAAACGAATCTTAATCCATCCCATCCAAGTAAGATTATTATAAGATTCGTTTCCTTTTTCCAGTCAGATTTTATCAAAATGATGCTTCTAATTTTGCCAGACAAATTACTATTCTTTCCAACCGCCTCGGTGATATTCGCCTAATTCTTGGAATTGTTTTTATAACCAACTTACACTCTTGAAATATAATTGAATTAATAATTGAAAATAAAATAGTTCTTTATTATTTTCCATGCTTTCTTAGGAGCAATTACTAAAAGTGCGCAAATTCCTTTATCCTCTTGACTCCCAGCAGCTATACCAGCTCCTACTCCGGTTTCGATTGAAAAGGGCACATTTTAACATGACAAAATGACCTCAGCCATGTGCCTGTATAAATCCTGACAAATGTCACTTGGAAGTCAGAAATGTCCTACAGGTGCTATGCGAAATTAGGAGCAGATGGCGATGTCTAAACTTAGGGAAGCGACATTTCCGAAATTAGTATGCCTGTTTCCGGCTTGGCTAAATCTTTGCACTCCAGCAAATGGCATTCAGGCTTGTACTTGTACACGACTATAATAAGTTTGTTTACAATAAAGGGCTCAGCACAACTGTAAATATTGACGGAATAAGTATAGCTGAGGGAAAAAAATGATAATATGTGAGTGACATTTCAAGTTCATACCCCGCGAAACGAAAACAGCACAAGCATCAATTTACGTAAATATTTCGACTAAGCACCTTTTTCAACGTTACTGTATCTTCTGTCGTTTGGTCATAGTTGACTGTGGTGTTGGATGGGGGACACTGAGGGAGGTCCCAGTGGTCCTTTTTGCAGGCGTAGACAAATCTCGATTTGGCCGTTTTTCTGTGGTGTTAGCGTTGTTAGTGCTACCCCTGCTGTGCCGATCGCATCCGCTCTTTCATACTGCCCCTGGCCCCGTTGCTGCTATTTGGGGGTTCTCAATGGGGCGTTTGTGTGAACCTGGGGAGTGTGCCGACTGTCCAACCAGGCGAATACGACAGAAGCTTGGTACAGCTTGACTCCTTCTCATTTATTAGTGTTGCTGTTGCTGCTGCTGCTGCTACCTGAAACCAATTTTGAGTCATTTTCAATTGACAATCGATAGGTGAATCGTCTTTAGTGCCACTTCGCAGAACTAGCCATGAGCGGGAGGTAGTGCTCAAATCGTCTTAACACTGGGGTTATCTAAATATATTGTTATTAGCGTCAAGTTGCCTATCTCCTAGGTTGTCATTCAATGTAAGAATAACATATTATTGAAATCTTTATCAATGACAGGCGAGGCGCTAAGCGCCTGACGTGATTGTTACTTGACAGACTAGAAAATCTAATGTTAACGTCAAGCAACGACATGTGTCGCCGATGTAAACAATTAATTTCGGCATCTAACCGACACGCAGCCTGAGAGGGATGCCGCGCGGGGGGGAGGGGGTTTCTATCCTGGGGAGCAAAGCGGAGCAGTAAAGGTCGACCTCGTTGAGTCTTTGTCGACTTCGTTGGACTGCGTAGTCTGGGTCAACCCCATCCAAGGTCGGAGCAGAATCAAAATAGATCGATAGAGTGGGTTGTATAATAGTATCCCACAAATGAAGGCGCTCATACAGACAAACAGCTACGTAGCTCCGGACAAGAAATAGACCACGATTGTGTACGGCGATGACGACAAAACCGCTGCCTCTCTCCCTCTCTCTCTGCCGTGTCGAAAATATGCCCCAGCCCTCCTGGGAAACGCTCTATTATTTACACCGACCACGCATATATATATATATATACATATATATATATATATATATACGTGTAGTTTATCACGATGCATTTGGTATTCAGCGTGGTATAATCGTTGATCCGCGCGTAGTACACGAAGTACATTACACAGATACAGAGTGAATATATGGTAGAACTTTTTAGGTATCATATTCGGTAAGATCACGTTGACAACAACAAGCGAATGGCATCCTTTTATAGATTTTACATATAATATATTTGAGTAATACCGGAAGATGTTTGTGCAGCCCAGAAGGGTTTTTGTTGGACCTGTTATCCGTTTCAACCGATGGGAGGATTGGTAAGATTGTGGCCGACCTCGAAGACGACCGACTCATTTATTTCGGTTTTTATTTAAGTGGTATCCATCCCTGTTACCTTTCACTCGTACTACATTGCGACATATTATGGAGATAGTAATGTAAGTTATTTGTATAATCGCTTCTCGACACCAAATATAATAAATCTTATCATCGTCACTGCAAGATTATCAGATTCTCGAGATATGCGGATAAGAGTGAAAGCGTCAAAGGAGCCATTAACAAATCTACTGCCCCAAATCCGATTCCTTCTATTTGTTTAAGACAGACTCACACAAAGAGGACGAGAATAGATGCGGATAGCCTATTTTTATCCTGGCAAGAATAGCAATTACCTTTGCAGTAGTATTTGTAGTCGTTGTGATGGCAGTAATGACGGTGGTACAGAAGAATGAGTGAATATAAAATACATTAAAGGATAAGCACTGCGCTAGTCATTAAAATGCAGTTAGAGAATATTCGGGACTGTTTACATTATTTGTCGGAATTATTGCTTAATCGACATGCCATACACTTTGTGGTATGTATTATTGGAACTATTCGGTTCGTATGTATTACTATTATTATCGCGAGTATTCTTAATTAAGTCCTAAAGAAATGTATAAAAAGTACGTGCTTCGAGGTTTTATGACCAAGGTGCCTTCGAACTTTCTGATCGAGCTTTCACTAGACATATTCGTGCATTATGGTTATAGACAGAGATGTAGAGATTTGGTGTTTTCTTTAGAAATAAATAAAGAATCTGCGAAGTAGGGACTGGCAGTCTATATTGAAAGCAAAAGTGTCAACCATTATTGTTTGATTAAGATTAATATTGCATCCCGAACTCGTTCGGTGCGTAAACAATCATCTGCTCTAGTTACGTAAAGTTCAATCATACATATCTATTTATCGTAATCGTAAGTACATTAAGCGTCCACACCATCGATGACCTGAGGAATGAGGTACTCAGGGAAGTCGCGTGGGATGCATGTCCTAGAATATATAGGTATCATAAGCACATACCCCTGAGGGTTTGTACATGGTTATAACAATATAAATGAATTTAATAGTTGCAAATAAAATGTTTCGATCTGTGTCGTAAAGTCAAGTGACATCGGGGGTGCTACCAGGATATGTTCCTTCATGTAATCTCTGTTCATCTTCTTAATTCTCCTCTATGATCTCCATATATATATATATATATATATATATGTCAAAGATAAACATAAATTTCCCCAGGGGGATCTCCACATTCAGCTGACCTCCTGGTGGATTAAGAGTACTGTTTGGGTACGGCACTTTTACCTGGTAAGCCGAAGATATGAACTGTTTGAAATGTCAAGTGAATCAGATCTTTCCCTCCATTCTCGCGACATGCTTCAAGGCTTGCTTTTTCCGGGACTCAGGCTGGAGCTCAGAATTGATGATTATAAAACCAATGAAAAAGAGAGTGTGATATGAAGTGAATGGAAAGAACAGGTATTCGTCCAGAAGAGTTCCGGGGGGGACAAAATTGGGGACAACTGAAGTAGTAATGGAATCGAAGTCGACGAAGCTTGAAGATAGCGGACACCAACGGAAACTTGAAATTCACCGTTAGGTAGCAATATATTGCTACCTAACAAAGATGGGTGAATAAATGAATGAAGGACATTGATGGTTGGAATGCACACACAGGCGAGTGGAAACGGATAATGAATATATAGAAACACAGAAACGGATAATGATCTACACATGTATGTACCACATTGAAATTTACGGTTCATTCTCGGTATTTCCTTCTTCGCTTGGTTGTCCCTATGGGAATAATGTAGCGATGATCGTATGAAAGATAACTCTTGAAGTTATGACTTACCCCGCTTTTAAGTCGCTGTGAACTTGTTGCCACGATTTAAGAATTGAATCGAACTCGGTGTTCACTATCTGATAAAATAAACGTTTTGCTCCATTGCGACTGTGCTATATCTGTAATGCTTGCTTGGGCACATGCAACATTCCTCTCACATCGTCTGTGCTATTGTCGTCACTGCGTGTCATCCGTGTGGCCGAACTTAGTCCTCTGGTGACCTACCGACTGATACGTTCGGACGTTCGGTCCAGCATGTTGGACCCTGGGGATGTTGAAAGACACTAGTTCGTATCGAAGGGATAGGACAAGCCCCATCCAAGTGACAAAGAAGAAAAAGGGAACTCATTTTACACGTTATGACCATACCCCAAGTGATATCCTCCTCCCCCCGTTGAAAGCGAGACGAACAGGCGCCATCAACGAACGAACGAAGGAGTTGGCGTCCTTGCTGGTCTGCCTGCCTGCTTAGGGACTAACGGGACGCCGGCGGAGCATGCCAGGCACCAACACACGCACATAGACAAACAGACCGAGCTACGCAGCTATCCAGATAGCTGTAGTGGAAGTATCCTTAACACGGTCTTGCGCGGGAAGGGCGAGCGGGGCGGGGGTATCGGTCGTTCCTAGCGGAATAGACGGTAGATGAAATTAGGGCCAATTTCAGGGCGGTACTAAGGATGGGGCACCGGGGAGTCGTAACTCCGTGGCTGTGGCTGGCATTTTCAGGGCTCGCTAGGACACGCTGAATGTGGCTCTTGCCCACCGACGCATCGTTAAGGTCGGTTGGTCGGTTTACGTACACATGAAATTGTTGTGATGTCTGTGGGAGGAAACCTCAGGAGAGAGGAAGAGTGACACACATCAGTTCTATCATTGGGTGCATACAAATCGAAACTGTCATATACCACTATCTCCTAACGTGGCGATGCAATCCATAGCTATCGATTCAGCAACCAGCCCCATCTCTAAACCCGCCGCCCATACAGCCTACTACCCAGATTAACATCTATATATATATAATCTATTCCATCCATACCGTCGTACATTCATTCATACATTCATGCACACTGCATGTAACAGTCAACCGTGATACATACATGTGCTTGTATCATGTAGGTTGTTAGGTATATATGTAGGTTAGTAAGCGTGCGTCAACCGATGTTCGCAGTCGCTAATCGGCTGTTTGTCATGGACAGTGCCTGCCGTCCAGAAAGGTCCAAGATCGAATGTATCTGTCGCATCGATGTATGTATCCCATATGTATAATATGGCTGTAGACTGCTTGGTAAAGTCACAGGTTGGCCATCCCTTGAGGGAGATTAACAGTTCTTGAGCAATCCATTTTCGGATTCACTTTCAATTTGGGTAGCTGAATTAGAATGTGTGCCACCAGTAGTACACACTTGATGAAATAGATTAAGTGCCGAGTTTCGGGGAAGATGGGATTTTGAATTCTGCGGTGGTAATTCTTTAGGTGATTGACAGATGGTGGGGACCATCACCTCAATATTTTTATTGCGATCTCCCATGAACATGGGCTTCTGTGGAGTGTAGGAATGCATATTAGCTAAGCTTTCAACTTAATTGTTGTTGTTATTGTTACATATCATTTTTATGTTTTCCTCTTGAAGCTAAAGTTGACGAAGGATGGTAGTGTGGCATGCTTTGTAGCTACCGTTGTTAATTTGTTAATTTTACTGTCCTTGATTGTATCCGTTTCCGATCACGAAACCTGCACGGGCCGTGCCAAAACGATACCAGGAGCAAATTGGAAAGAAGCTATTGCCCGTCTCCGAATTGACAGCCAGAAATGGCGTATTTTACAGCGAGAACCACGACGCCAGCCGCCAAGTACAATAAACGGTGTGAAACACAATGTATCGTAATTTATAAATTTGTGTATAGGTGTTCGCCGTTTTCTCCTGTATTTTATAATAACTTGATTGATTACCTCTCTCTCTCTCGCTTATTTATGAACGCCTCACGCTTATTTGCACCTACATAGTCTGCCTATAGAGCAGATCCACCTCATCAGTGATCACGAAAGATCCAAACGGACGGAGATGTATCAAAAATACGTGTTTGGAACTATTTTGTCCATCGAAAAAAACCTTGATGACTTTTGAACAAATGGAACAAGAACTATGATTTTTTTTGTATCTATCAAAGGTGCACTCCTTTTTTCTTTACACACAGCTCTGGGAGTTTCTGAATAGCAATATACTTTCCATTTGTGTTACCATACCTAATTTCGTTCTCCGTAGCTAGTTGAAGCAAATCCATATTTGCAAATTATACATCACTAGTTGCCCTTTTTAATATATGCAAACAACCAGAATCAGAAGGGCTTAAATCTGTTGAATTCATCGATGTTCGATCCCATCGAGTTCGTTGGTGCAGCGCACTCTGACGTTTTCTCTGGGGTTGTCATCTAGAAGCCACACTGTGCGTGCTTTCGAGCCTCGTGCATTTTTCAAGAACTCGAAATATTGTGTTGCATTAATGTCTTCGTTTTTACGCAGTAACTCAAAATAACAAATACCGTTAACATTCATAGCAAATATAATCATCACTTCGCGAGCAAATCTATCAGGCGTTGCCACTAGGGATGGCCTTTCGTCCATTCAAAGTTATTATCTTGCCTGATCCCTCCAAGGTGACCGATTCAAACTCACCCAAGACTCGTTTATCACAACGGTATGGGTTGGCCTTTTTTGGTACTCACGACGTTGTAAGTTGCATTTAGAATATGCCGCACTTGTTTCCATCTGTGCCGGAGTCAATTCGTCACCTCCTCTGTGGTATCCAACAGTTCAGCCACCACTCTATTTTCGATTAATTTTATTCGGGGTTGTTCCAACAGTAAACAAAAATTTGATCACGGAACGCTGATTTCCAATACAAAACGATGTTCCAGCTTCTAGGTTCATGTCTGGTTAAGAAACTGAATCAGCTAAGCTAAGCTAAACAACATATAAGCCCAAGTGCCAACGGGCCAAAATTCAGCTGGAAGGTTATCAAAATGTTTTCGACGTCGAAGACAGGTCCGAACGCTAATAGGTGTGAACTAACTCAATGCAATTTAATACGAAGTGGACCTCTATGAATCTTACAAAACGCGAAATCATCTGAGAATTTATAAATATTCGCTTTCACTTCCTCATGCATCCTTAGCTATTATATATCGGCAATGCAAATTAGGGCAGCCTACATTATTGGTTAGGTATTGGTAGGGTTGGATTAGTAGTTAGATTGTTAGAAAGGCTTTTCAACGGGAATTATTTGGAGAAAATTACGCGTGGACCATCCGTTGAACAGATAGATAATATAATGATAATATCTAAACGTATTAATTAGCACAGTCAAAGCATATGGCAGTTAACGAATACGTTAGTACCAGTAGTATGCCAAAAGTACCGCATCTTGTTGTTGGTGTCGTTCAGGCACTGTTGGTTTTGACGGTATTGTGTTGTTCTGTTAGTTTTAGTAGCAGTAGTAGTAGAAGGCGCTGCATTGCAATACAAATTTAATAATTGAAAAAAGGGTTTTGTGTCGATATACTGGCCAGCCGTTTTATGTCGATATATTGGCCAGCGGGGGCATGCTCCACGGGAAAAAATTGTTGACAAGATCAGCTGTGGCAATTTCATTCAGAAAAATGTATTGGGCTACCACTGGCCAAGTTATGCGAACGTCGACAAATATAGCAGTGATCTTACCTCCGGTGTTTATGATCTCAGCACTCTGCACTGAACACATACTCCTCCTGAATACGTCAGAGGGAGTGACGTCAATGATTCACGTCGACGGGGCCATACCTACGTGCAACTTCCGTAAAGAATCTACTTACTTTTCAGATGCTCTGTGAATATTGTATACATGGATTGGTTAACTAAATACCACAACTGCAGTGTTTTCTCCCATATGTTTAGCTGTTATTAAATACTTCCTTTTTGTGTAGTTTCTGAAATCAAATGAGAAAACTCAAGGAAAGCAGCCAACATAATAGGCTTGGTATTTTGTGGATGCTTTCGCTTTCTGCGATTGTGACTCGACATTTCGCATATATATATATATATATATATATATGTATGAGGTGTGAGCATGGTACTGCATGGGTGGTCTCTTTCTATGTCACTCTATGATCCCCGCCTCTGTCTCTCTCTCTCTCTTTCACTCGGTGTCGATCTACACTTATCTCTCCAAAATGAAACAGTTTAAGGCAGGCAGAATTCGATTCCATTTGGTCCAACCGACGACCCTACACTCACTATTCCTCGTTATCATCATCATCATCATCATCATTGCCATCATCCGAATGGGAAGAAGCGGACTTCCCTCCCTTTATTCCTCTCTCCTCAATGAATCGACCATACGTCTGCTATGGCTATAGCTGTTGCTGCCGCGGCCGCTGTTGCTAATGCTGGTGTAGTTCTTCTTCTGGTGGACGATGGTGCCACTCCACTATAAGCTCTAACACGCCGTAATACGCCGTTATACATACACTATCCCGAGCTAATACGCTACAAATAAGCGGCCACCGTTACAAGAGTGCGCAGGACAATATCGAACTGGCCCCATGGTGATCGTATCATCTATTGGTTATGATGATAATTGCTGCTGTAACTGGTAACAGCAGCTGACTCTGGAATAACAAGGAGCGCAGAAATTCTATAACGTTGGTTTGTCTCAATTGCGAGTGATTTCCGAATCGCTAAATTGAGCAACTTTGAATTCCATCCTATCAAATGAAGAGAATAATTAAGAATGCACAGTTAAAAGACACACAAATAAACAACTAGAAGTTATATAAATTGTACCTCTCTGCGACCGTATTATTCAGCCGCTGGGGTGCCTGACAAGGCTAATAATTACGGCTGATCCTACATATTAAACACAGGCATGTTCCTCCACAGGTTGAATATGTATTTTTTTCTTACCAATATATAATATGTTACGTTACTCTCACCAGTTGGTTACATGCGCATCCTGCTCAAGAGAACAACCACCGTCTAAAGTCTACTGTAAAATGTTAACAATTTATTTGATTTGATAAATTTGATCTGTGGTCTTGAAGAAATGAGTGGTGCGAACGCGGCGGTGCCGATTGTCTCACTCTACCCATTCACCTCACAATCAATGCTCCTTCGTGTTGGTCTCTCCAACTCTAATCGTTTACAATGTACATGTTGCGCGTCGTCATGTGTTTGACCAATTTACTTTTTGCTGGTTCTGTATGAGTCGAATAGAGAGCCAAGATTACTCGAAGTGGTGTCACTCGTTGATAGCGTATTGTCTGTTGTTTAGTGGAATGCCCATTTCATTATATATGTATATGTGAGTGTGAATTCGTGAAATAGAATAACTTATTTTCCTAATAATATAAAACACATAAATTAATATTATTTTAGACCTGATTATCAAAATTGTCCGCAATGAACCATTTATAAGCAGCATCATATACCAACAACTCTCCTTCGGTTTTGCTGAGTTCCAATAGATCGAAAATCATATATCAAACTCACATGATGTAGATTTTCATCATATTGACATTTATTCTTATTATTATTACTGTCATAATGAGGCCAGTTGGAGTGTTCCGTTCAATTGACCCGTTGTTATACACCACCTCTCGTTGTTGTTAGCTCTTGATTGTGCAGTTGCTGCTGCTGCTGCTATTGCTACAACAATGTCTTGAGGTGTGTTACACTCGGTATAAGGGTCAGTTGGTCGCAAATCACGCATCTCCCGTTGGACAACACACGGAATAGGTAAGGTTCACGTAGTGATAGTACCAACTGCAACGGAATGAACAACAACTGCCGTCATTCTTTCCATAGGAGTCTGTCTATGAGTCTCTATATATCTGTGTCATTTCTCCCTACATGAGGCCATGTCCCTCTTCTCACAGCGTTTGCTGTTGATGACGATCATACGGTGGCACCATCGAGTAACAACACTGTTGCATCAGCTTCTTCTAATCCATCCATTCATTCATTTATCCAGCAGTCGTTTCTCCTCTTTCCAACGCGATGACGATAAACTGCTGCTGTTACTGCTGTATCAGGAGCTTGGAGCTCGCTGTCGGATTGACGAATGGAGAGAGGCCCCTTTGATGGCGCTGTTGTTTACATTATATAAATAAATATATAAGCTAATGTAATATTTATATATAGTTTAAGGAAGTGGACAGGTGACAGCATCTTATAACTAGTTCTTAGTCGGTCTATGAATTACGCTGTATGAGTCAGTGAATGATGATGCAGCATTACTTTGGTTGGTTGATTGATGTGCGCTCTACCACTTTCAGCTGCCTTCCTTCCTTCCTGTTTAACCTCTGCAGTTTAACGTCATCCTATCATGTTGCCATACTTTGCAGCCAGTGACGGTCGACTGTTTTGTTGCTACTGCTGCTGCTGCTGCAACAGCAGCAGCTCTTACGAGCTCTTGAACTTGGCATTCGTCATTCACACGTGTTCTTGAAGCCGTCAGACGTATGTTAGGAAAGAGTCGAGAAGTTAGAAATATGTAATCGATTCTTGGAGATGTAGACAACCGCAAATAAGGAAACAACATACGTAGTGATATATGCGGTGAAATATATATTAAAGATGCACGCAGCGTGAGTGTTTAGGCCTCTTTCTTATGATCCTATCCGAAATCGAAAAATAATGAAACTGGTGAAGTCTATGGGCATCCACGAAGTTTTGTTCACAATCGAAGGCACCATTTCACAAACAGCTATAATTGCTAAGCGGTGCTGTCATCTTATTTATGTTCATAGGTGTCATCGGCCCCGTTGTTATCCTAATTATATGTAATTCGATCCTAAATATAATATAGTAGGCGCCCCCTCATCTTTGTATTAGCCAACCCGCTTCAAAGCCCACTAGCTTGCCTTCATTTGCACGATATACGTGCCGCCGCCGCCGCCGTCGCCGCCGTAGAATCATTCTATATAGCACAACGTGTACGATATTGCAAACACATGTTATATCCATTTTGCTGTAGCCACCCCCTTTCAACAAAAACACCTATTGAAAAGCTGTAACACTTTCAAGATGTAAAACAATCGACTATATGTGTCTTTTGAAGCGTCGGACTATAGTTATGTTGACATTTGTGTAGTGGCAGTCTTTAAGAAAGAGGGGTTTGCTTAACTTTAGTGTGCTGCTTCCCTACGGCGACGCCTCTGTGATGGGACCATCATACTGCAGTGGGCCTGTGATAGTGGACACTCGTTTAAGGATGCTGGATAATCATAAAATAGCAGCAATCAAATAAAGCACGCCGAAGCGTTAATTTCTTAATGTATTTATTATATACTTTGTAAAAGTTTCACGAACTGACGGTAAAATAGGGCAAGAAATTCGTAGAGCAAAGAAGCTCCTTTATCTACGGCTCAGTGGAGGAGATACGATTTGACAATTAAACAAAGCCCAACATCGGCCTCACTAAATGAGTTTCAAGAGACGTTAGATACAAACAGTGGTCGAACTGTGCAAGCTGTTTCGATCTCCGTGACCAAGTAACCATTACCTAGTTATAATTTTGACGCTGAACATCTGATTTATTGCAACGGAAAACAAGCTTCTGCCTATCAATACTGTATTCTGCCACAAACCGATATATTTTAAAATATCCTTTCAGTCTAGCTGGTAGTAAAAGATCTAACAGCCGGTTAAAGTTTGTGAAGATATGCATGTCTCTCTCTCTCAAGGCGTATGGAAGTTCTGTCGTCTAAGCATTGTTGAAATCCCCCAGGTGACTCTAAGCTAAACAGACGTACATATACATCTGATAGAGTCATTGAGCTGTAGGTGTGCACTTCGTTTGATTGGGTAAATTACTGTGAACCGAGAAGAACAATGGATGACTGCAAATAACGGGCCACTTTGATATAGTCCGCCCGAGCGGCTGAGTCGATATATAAACAAATGGAATAAATGCATAGGATATGCACGCAATTATCGCATGAGACACATTTTGAACATACATACTCACTAATTTATTTTAAAGTAAATTTTTTAATTGCGCGTCTCTTCTAATCCTAAACATAAAGGTTGTCCCCATAGATTTCCCGATCTGTCCACAAGCACGAGGAACATATACGAAATTTGCGGTTGTAGCGCGCTAATAGTTCACAGGTGAAGTTGACTATACCGCATTAACAGCTGCACGCATCGCTGCTGCAATCAACAGAAGCCAATGCCAGAATTAAAGGGTACCGCGCCGTCTATAGACGGGGAGGGGGTATCGAGTAACTGGCGTCAAACCATCCTCCTCAAGGAAGTACTGTTTGGCATTGGCACATACCGACATACCTTTGATCTAGATGGGTAAATGCACGCATCGTGACCGCATCCCACTTCTGTTATTGTTTCACATTGTAACATTATGTTGGTTCGGACCGCAGGTAGCGGCGTTGCAGCAGGTCAATTTTTGCCATTATAGTCCACAGGAAAAGAGAGAGAGAGAAATAGAGAAAACATGATAAAGACAAATAGAGACGGCGGCGAGAGAGAGAGAGAGAGAAGCAATAGATGGCCTTCATTCGCGGCGAACGACCTTGCTGGAAGGAACGCTCGTTCGTTGCCAGGCGCAAATTGCAGGGCTGCTAACTCATCGCGTCTGTTGCTATGGACAAAAAAAGAACTGTATATTACCAGCTAAACATCTCAGAGTGTTATTTTTGCCAAATAATGGTTGCTAATTAGATTGCTCTTAGATTGTACGAGACGTAAGTCATAGATAGAACCCTTAGTAAAATCATAATAAAATGAGGTTATCCAAGATGGTCATAACATTTTGGGATCATTTAGAAGAAATTAATTAGGAGGCGATTGGGGTTCGAGGTGTGATGGGTTCGATTTCTCTGTTAGTGACGGATTTTGTTTGTCCGCGTTGCTTACTAAGTTTCACGATTATGAATTTGTCAACTCAAACTTGATATTGATAATGGAATATATATATATACATTGTTTGTATACCATTGCTATACATATTCTTAAATTTGGTGACTTATTATCCACAATCGATTTTACCGGACCCTCATGTTCCAAAAGCTTTCTCTCACGTTACTTTTATCATTCCTAACTCTGACTTAGAATATTCAGAGTACCCAACACAAATTGCATAGCGCCGTATTGGAATCACTCACTCCTTAACCAAATATATTGTATATAAAGCACTTACGATGTTAAATTAATATATTATTACTGACATACCATAGTTAATTTCTATTCTATGTTGGTCAGTGATATTCAGATCGAAGCACGTATGTGTGCTCTTAGCAAAATCTACTTCGATTATTGAGTGAAGAATATAGAGTATCTGGAAACTGTTATCAAGGTGTGAACAAAAACCATAATAATAATAATACGAAGCTGGCAAGAGACGGTTTGCTTTCAGTTGAAATGCGGACACCGCCTCCACTGTAAATCTATCTGTTTCCCGAACAATGCAAAGGTGTATTTTTCCGAACTATAAACTTAACTTCTTCTGAAGTTCTATTCTACTACTCGTGTGTGCCCCCCCCCCCCCCATTGTATCGTGTCCTCTCTTCCCTTAATCGTTGGAAAATACAATGAAATTCATCGGAGAGAGATAGTATGAGGGGAGGTGAACTGAAACTTCTCTGGAAACTCGAACGAGGAAGGATAAGATATTTGCGACAACAAAGGACAATCTGTCAACACAAATAAAGGTCATTCGTTCATTCGTTCGTTGCTGAGACGAGTTAGCAAAGGTGGGATGGGCATTCTAATATACAATCGATTAGAATAGAACGTGTTGAGTGGGATACGGTAAATGAAGGCATTTGATCGCTTACAGGTGGGTGGTGGTGATGATGATTATGATGATGATGATGATGATATTGAAATGGTGGATGAATTGGATTTCCGCGGGAATGACGGGATGGGATGGTCCGGTTTTTTATTTTGGAATTGACAAGTCACCATTTACTCTGAACAAACCGTATACTAAATAATACGACTTGAGTTGTCATTGTCATCAAGCTGCTCTTCGCCGATGACCCTTCGGCTTTTGCTACTTTTGATGCTGCTGCTGCTGTTGTTGTTGCTTTAGATTTACCGGCTGCTCCTGTCGGCCTTCACAAAGCTCGAGCGATCAACTAGGCTCACCCCACAAGGGAAGTGAGGAAGGCCACGGATGACGTCATTCGCGAAATACAGCTCGCTTTGGGTTGTTAGTCCTGTTGTTGCTTTCCTACTTGTTACTTGGCGTTCGCTCGGCAATGCTCAATCGTTCCTCCGGTTGTCCATTCTGTCGGTCGGGTAACGGTCGTCAGAGCCACAGACAGCACACCGATGAAACACCCGCTTGTCGATCGCCTCTTTGGGGTCAGAGGAAAGGCGACGGTGACTTAGTAGTGAGTGATGACAACAACTAACTGTGACGTGCTATCGGGCGAACGAGGGTACGCTCCTTCTGTCTAGTTAATAGTGAGGAAAGACGGTTGATTGGGTGTGTGGATGTCTGGTCATAACCAGAACAGCACAGCAGAGAAGAGCAAAGCCAGACGCATCTTCTTCGTCCGTCCATTTTTAAGGCAACTGCGGCTGCTGATTTCATCAGAAGGTAGTGATGTTGTCGTGAATGAATAATAGTGTACATCGATTCGATTCGGGGTGGTGGTGCCTCTGTGAGGGTGGTACTTACCCACATTTATGGATCATCACAACTTCATAAAGATAAAATGAGGACGATCCAGTAAATGATGAACATGTCCATTATCCTGAAAAACATTTCGATTCCTATAATCGGTTGCTCATTGGCGCTAGTGGCAGCAACCCGTGGTAAGGAAAACGGCGATGAAGGGCTCCAGGAAAAGGATTTACGACGAGTTGGAGAGCGTTGAGAATAGCTATTTGCAGAGGCATCCTAACGCGAAAGCCACAACTTTGGGAAAATATAGATAGCGTAGGTTTTTGTTCAGGAGACAAAATTGACTATTTTCTTCTAACCGTGTCGCAGCATGCTTTTTTAGCTTTTTTTCTTCTAAATTTAATCTGTTACAACTACTTACTAAATATCCAAATTTCTTGTCTCATTGTATGATTATCATTATTATTATTATTACATTGAGGGTAATGTATTATTTATAGTCAAGTACATTCGGTTAACTAAGTGCTGGTGCATACATCACACCAACTGATGGCCATTAATTGTATAATGTTGTAAGTACACATGTTGTAACTCTTCGCCTACAAACACCTTTAATTACAGTTCGAGACTTCAACAAGCCTACCGATTTATCTAGCAAGGAATCAAACATAAATGTTCATCTCAGTTCGTAATGTCAGTCATATATTTTGGGGGATGCATCATGTGATTTGACAAATTACAGCTCACGTTCAAAAGTGAGGTAAATTTTGATCAAAGTTTTCACCCTGGTACAATTATAAAAAATCCAGGTTTTTGTCCTTCATGTTTACAAAGTTTTTGTTTATTTGTATCCTAAATTTATATGCTTACCTACCTCAGGGTGAATAATCTTCTAGTGTTTATTGTAATGATAATAATAATAATAGTACTCTGTATTTGTGAATTGTCTAATTCTTCAGTTTGTCAGACAGTTGAGATCAGAAACAACCCGACAAACTTTGAGCAGCTTCGAAACTGTAGCGTCATCGAAGGCAACCTCATCATCGCTGTGCTCCAATATCGCGACCCGAAGAAGCCAGATGTACCCGACAATCTAAACTACAGCTTTCCTGAATTGCGCGAGATCACCGGGTACGTGCTCGTATTCCGCTCACACCTGAATAACATGACTCGGCTTTTTCCAAACCTCGCGGTCATCCGGGGAATGGATCTCTTCGTAGGACAATACGCGCTGGTCATCTATGAAAACCCGCTCATGACAACGGTGAGCAATGTACTAGATTTGATCGTAATGCGAAACAACTATTCTCCCATTCCTTATGTTCCATCTGTAGTTATATCGTAGTAGGAGCTTGGCAAAACAATGAATACGTAATCCACTAATATAGCATCCAAATAGCTACGAAGTCAATAAGTATTACAAGTACACGACCTATTCAACCGCACTCCCGTAAATCGGCAGTGAGGAACAGGTTCCTGTGAATGATTTTAACGTCGTTACCGTTATTGCAGTTGGGTCTAAAAAGTTTGACGCACATCATGCGTGGTGGTGTCCGAATTGAGAAGAACCAACGCTTATGCCACGTCGAAAGCATCGACTGGTCTCAAATCACGCAAGATCCGTTAGCACCTCCTATCGATCACATCTACAATCGGGATAAATCTATCTGTCCTGGCTGTCCAAGTACTTGTCCACCAGATAGTACGGGACAAAACCACCTCTGCTGGAATTACGAAACCTGTCAAAAAGGTAATGCACGTGGCAGTAGCTATAGGTGGGTGGTCAATGATGGAATTGAAAGAATAGTGCTTGATAGATGATGTATTTACCTTTATATAATATTCGTCCGGTGGTGCAGTGCTGCCTTATATCTTTTCTTTACGTTGACCTCATAACGATAATGACAATCATTCGTACTCCAGGAATCATTTTAAAGGAGTCCTTAATCATACCTTTATCATACTTTTTGTCGTTTGACACGAAACTTATATATAGGGTTCACGTACCATCTTTTTCAATGTAAAGTTGTCTACCGTATTTGATCTATTTTACTTTTCTTCTCCGCATCTTCATCTAGTGTGCAAATGTCAAAGTCACAACGCGACCTGTATGGACGATATGAAGACGTGCTGCGATAAACAATGCCTTGGAGGCTGCAAGAGCCCGAATGGGACTCAGGATTGCTACGCTTGTCAAAAGTACAGCTTTAACGGGCGATGTGTCGACAAATGTCCTAGCAACTCGTTCGTGGTGAGTAGTTTTCTAATTTATCGTTAGACCTGTTGCCTTTCTATGTTAACTAGTAAACGCAAAACGCTATCCTTCTAGTGAATACATCTAATTATTTTTTTTTGTTTCAACGAAAAATACATGGCCGGTGACATGACTCTATGAGTGATTGTTTGTTCTGTGCATGCCAGTGTTGTCCATGCTGCAGCACGGGTGTATGCGCAGTAACAATAATAACATTTAAATTTTGTTTTCCCCAAATGTTAAGGCAATATTACGAAAAAGTTGTTTTATAGTTAAGTTGATCGATAACGGGAAGCTCTGTTTTATTTATTTTGTATCCATAAAATCACGTTAGTTTGCGCATATGATTTTTATACAATCAAACATTTTTTGGAATTTAGAAAATCTTCGCTCATTTGTAGAGAAACAATATCACAGCGGTTTCTAATCACCCAGTATGCACGGTGATAAAAAAATCCGTTTTTCCAATTTCTCCCGAAATTGTGTAGCGGCATAATTAGTCGGCAAGCTCACGATGCATCATAGCTAGTGATTTTAGATTTAGTTTGAATATTACAAGTTTGAAATTTGCTCATTGTTTAATTACTTTCTTGACAATGATGCGACCATTTCTGCTAAAGTTGGGGAAAATCCTCGAAGATTTTCGAGATAGCAATCATGTACTGAACTTATTCTCTGCTTTTCTCTGTTTGCGTAGGAGGACAATCCTTTTCTTCAAAATGATTTCCTTCCTCCACATTATTGTACTTTTTCTCATGTTTTAGTGAATTTGCAACATATATTATAAATGCCTAAACCGGAGTTTGCTAGTATCTCTTCGGTTTTTCAGTGAGTTGTGTACTCCTACGCTTGTATGCGCGTGTGTACTGTAATGTGTACACACGTGTATAGCTAGATGCAATATAGGTCGCTATGTATATAATCACAGATGGAGATACTGGTCATCTAAAATACAATATCTCTTTCTCTTTCGTGGTTCACTTGTAGTTAAACGGGCGACGATGCGTAAGTGATCAGTACTGCAGACTCTACAAAACCAAGGATTTTAAGCCATTCAACCAGAGTGCTATCGCTGAATGCTTGCCAAAGTGCCCCGCTGGTTTTGCATCGCCTGAGGACGACAATAATACGTGTGTAAGATGTGAAGGTCTTTGCCCGAATGTGTGTACACTGACTCGGGTGATCAAATCGATTCATGATGCAAAGATCCTCAAGGGCTGCACTATTCTGAAAGGCCAGCTGAGCATCGAGATAACTTCTGGTGTGGGAGTATCCACGGCCCTCGAAGAGTATCTGGGAACCATAGAGGAGATCCAAGGCCACCTGAAGGTGGCTCGAACGCCCTCTTTGGTATCGCTCGCCTTTTTCAAGAATTTAAGAACCATACGTGGCGTTCAAAAGGGCACCAACTATTCAGTCCTTGTAGCGGACAATGCCAACTTACAGGAATTTTGGGACTGGAAGACGAAGCCAAATTTCAGGGTCTATGGCAAGCTCTACTTTCATCAGAACCAAAAACTCTGCTATAAGACCATTGTCACCTTTAAGAATAACTCTGGCCTGTCCATGCTTGAACTAAAGGAGCAGGATGTCAGCGCAAAAACGAATGGAGACCGCATGCCTTGTGATGTTATCGAGCTGGTTGTGACAATCAGCAATATTCAGTCCATGTTATGTACCGTCGAGTGGGATACAAAAGTTGAAAGCCAATTCGAGGATCATAGGCACGTGCTTTCGTATACAGTCTTCTATGCGAGAGTGTAAGTTGTTCTTGTTTGTCATAACTGCTTGTGAAATAAGTTTTTTTATTTTACATAGTTCTAAGGACAACGGAATATATGCGTAGAATCATTATTTGAGTCCATTATGAATTGTAAAGAGTTTGCTAAAAAAATTCATTGTGGCCCATACATTCTTGCGGTTAAACTTAGAAATGTACAGTGTAAGTCAATTAGCACATTCACATTCATTATCGCTTTCTTTATGATGCTGTTTTGACAACATCGGTGTAACAGTATATGTTATATCCGCCCGACTATTTTTTTCTTCTTTCAGTGCTGAAGATGTGAACGTAACCGTCTTTGATGGTCACGATGCTTGCGGATCAGATGATTGGTCGACCGCCTACAAGGATCTAGATGCGACACGTTCCGAAGCGGTCGGCAAATTGAACATTGAATTGGGTGACCTCGAGCCATATTCGCGTTATGCTGTGTATGTAAAGACCGAAATGTTACTTGAATCAAGCAAGGCCGCCCAGTCCAGTATTCAATACTTTCGGACCAAAATGGGAATACCCCAAATGCCTCGAAAGATTTACGTGGATCCAAAGACCCCGCATGACATGGATATCCGATGGGACCCTCCAGATAAGATGACGGGCAAAGTCGAGTGGTATCTTGTTGTTGGATTGGTTCAGCAAGATATTGATGCTTACATGACGAGGCGTGATTTCTGCACAGATCACCGTAAGTTACCAGTTAATAGCTGTGGATTAGATGAAAAGGGAATGGACGTTTTGACTTAGGAGTTTTTCTATACTCAACACTACAGTATTTAGCGTTTATTGAAACGATGATAATTGTTATTATTGTTATCTTTATAGGTATGTACCAAATATGATCATTGTACTGCTAACATGTAGTGTGTCATGATATATATATATATATATATATTAGTTTGAATTCGCTCATGATTACTGTGAATATATGATGTGAAGCTAAATCAATATTTATACTGGACAATGCTGAAACAGATATAAATTCTCCTTTGTATCGAGTCACGTCCTTGGAAGGACGCGACCTCATCTTTGATTTCTTTCAAACGTTGCAAAGAACTCGCGTATGTGTTTGGTTTTTACAACGGGTCTTCTTGGAACGTATTGTTGAATAAAAAGACCACATACAGGGATTTTATTTTAAAAGTTAGGCTCGTTGTTATCACTTATACTTTCCAAGACATTAAATAGTTATCAAGATTAATGAATATAAGATAGTGAATGCCGACGTTCCTGATATTGTTCTATAATGTGTGCGTGTCTATGTTGCCCTGTTTATTTATCGCTGCCTGATTATTATTTTGTTGCTTTTTCGATCCAGTGTATTCACCACACCCCACCGCGCCGCCCAAGGTTGAGAAGACGAACGCCACTCTTGGGGTAACTGACTGTAGTAAATGTAAGTGCGACACACGAATTCGAAAAACTTTAAGTCGCCAAGAAAAGCAAGAGGCGATGGAATTCGAGGACGAGCTTCATGACCTCATCTTTCGCAAAAGGGTCACGAACAAAAAGAAAGGCGGAACGCAGAAGCGTAGTATTCCAGATCACAGATCTCCACTGAATGCGCTTGGTGACGACCATACAACGACGATATCATCAGCATCATCAAAGGTCGCACCAACCCTGGTCGAGGAAAACTGGGGCAATATTCCAAATGGCTACAAAAATTGTTCCAACAATAAAGAGGACGCTTACGGCTTCTGTCGCTGGGTTAAAGGCGATCGAACTTCGGTTACCAACCTAATGCACTTCACGAACTACATCATCGAGGTTAGTGGCACGAATGAACTTTTACGAATTGGAAGTAAATAGATGCAAGTGCAAAAAATTCGCATGAAATTCAGTTGTTGGAAGTATGCTGTCCCCTATATACGAAGCATTATCGATATTTGGGACGGTTTCGCGAGTTTCTTAAGTAGCCGATAGGATGGTTAGGAACAGCACAGAATGGGCTTTACCCTTTAAAATAAAGACTCAGCGCTTTCTTTCCTAAGCAGAAGAAAATAATTTCGTTATCAGCTTGTTCGTGTCTATTGTAGTGTGCGACCTTGTCTCCCCCAGTGGGACGCTATGCTATAGGATTCCTCTACCTTTACGACCCCGTAAGATCACGTCAGATCTCCATTACGAATCTGAAATGGGCTATCAGTACGGACAACTCAAGATCCTCTCACACTTGTTATTGAAAGACAAGTTGGTAATTTTTTTTTGTCGGAAATTTCCCGTAACCTTGCCAAACATTCATTTATGCACTTAGCAATCCGTAGAGGATAGAAGATATAATTGCATCACTCAGCAGCAATACAATGAAATATTAAAACGGTCGTTCGTTCTGTTAGGGGGTGAGCGCTAATTTAATTTGGCAGCTAACCTAGGGAGGGATTTTAAGGGATACTGGGAGATAATACGGTGCGCGAAACTGCAAATTTGCGTAAAAGCAAGCAGTTTTTTTCGTATCGTAAGCACATAATGCGCTCGTAGGTTCATAACTGTTAATTAATGATCTAGCTATTATTAATTCTGGGAGTGGGCCTCGCTTTGATCACACTTATACACATGTGTGTTATATTACAGTAAGTTAAACAAATGCTAACAATATCAATGATTTTCAGACTATGCTAGATTGTCTCATTTAGGCATGACGTTGATGTTTGCCTTGCCCAACAGTATCCATCTAAGAATGACCGGATTGCTAATTTTTCATGTTTCCATTGATCGATTGACTGACGTGGAATTTATAAAATTCTCTAAACCTGATCAATTATTCTCATGTTATGACGATGATGCCCTACAAGGTTGTGTCATTTTCCATTTACACAGGTGGTTGCTTGTCACTACTACAGCGATATGGCGAACGATGCACACCAATTTTGTCAAACTGAAGATTACGTGAGTATTGAAGGTGTACGTGTTCATATGTGCTGTTCAAAACCTCAACGAGTTGTGCAGCGCACCTTAAAATTGCGTGGCGCGGACGATGTTGATATTTCTACACTCCGCGTTGAGCAGCGTGGGGGTTCGGCAAGTGGAGGTAACGTAACTTCGGAAGGAGAACGTACTACCAGTGCGGGGACTCTCGGTGAGGGCGGTGTCCATGTGACCTGGGACCCTCCACCAAAGCCGAATGCATTCATTGTCAGCTACACTCTGGAATACGTCCGAGATGTTGATGGGGTACGTATAGAGTTCCATTATTTAATACATCTATTGCTAGCATACTCTTTTTATGTTACACAGGGGAAATATTTCTAAGTTTGATCTCTTCAGGATGCCCTCAATGTGATACGTAGATGATACGGCATCGTTGCTCCGTGTCTGACGGAAATGAACCCTAACCTCATGGTAAGGTAGATATTTCATAAGGTAGTTTAATGTGCATTATCGTTTTATTGATATTATAAAATTGGTTGTGTTTGTAAGGCACTTTATATATTCATAAGTGGATGGTTACATATTGTATGGTCGGGATATGGAAATGCAGCTTTTGTGATATGCTTCGTAGTGAATCGAAGCGCAAACGAACTCTGGAAACGCCCAAGCATGAAATAGTGAATACGAGGCGAACACATGATAAATTGAAACTGTGATTCGCGAATTCTTCGGTAGAATCAACTCAATTGGCTAACCCTAATGCAACATGTGTTCTTAAAGAATATAGACAATACTTAATGAGAGCATAGGTATTGCTTGTGTCGTTAAGAGTTGGCTATCGGAAGATGTGAATAGAGCTGGATTGCGTCTTTCTGGAAGATTTGAACTCTTCCGTAGTGGTAGAAACCCTAGAGGAGTTGTTCGTATGCTCGTGAAGAACGTGCAGCACCAACCAGCTAAAATATGATATGAAACAACTAATTCAGGAATTGGAGAGTGTGTGTATTACTGAGTGGACAACTATCGGTCTGGGTAATATACATTTACCTGAAATAAACTGGGAGTCATAAAAATGCTCTCGCAGCTCTGTGCGATACGACGGAGTCAAACGAAGACGACTCTATGGAAATTCTCTTCCTTGGAACTTCTGTGGGGAGGGAGGAACTTCGTTCACCTCCTGTCGGAAGCAGCAAGAATATAAGGTGAAAAATAAAAAGAAGGATTAGGAAATATACGCGACGTTGTTTTACGTGACGACGACGGGATCGGAGACGTACTTGTTAACTGTTCTCTCGTAGACTCCGACTATAAAGCTGTCAATCACCTTTAGCATTCAGGACAAACAAGAGTAGTCGAAAGGCTTTCTTCTCCTTTCACTCTGTAGGCAAGATGGCCATGAATGGATAAAATTATTGGTAGATTTAACAATCTGGAGTAAACTCAACATTTTTAAATCACTTGCTTTTCATTCGAGAGGTCTACACACCCGATCGTATTAATGCTCAGATTGTCAAGGACCGGATAAAGTGCTTATCGAAACAGAAAGCAGAATAGTTGCAAAGGCTGCTAGGTAAGGTGACGCACAGAAAAACGATCAATTATAAAAGTGCAGTTTTGTCATCAAATGACCCATAGGTAATTCACAAACACGTCTCCCATCAAAACTAAGATTGAAATCATCAAAGATTTCTTCTGTATGACCTATCCTCCTATATATATATTTTTTTTTTCTGGTTTGTGAGTCAACATCATTCAAAATGAAGAGGTTTCTCTCTCTCATCGGACGGAGCGGAGAATCTCCGCTCCGTCCGATGTCTACCATTGAAGCTTCAAATCAGCATTTGCGACTGTCAAGCACAAGAAACTTCTAGATCTCCTACGTAGCTGTGAAGTGGGATCCCGGATTTCGAACAATTCGCATTCGCGTCAACGATAGCCTTTCGTCGTGCGCAGTAACAACCTCCGGTGTCCGCAGGATACCATACCTGGGCCGCTCACCTATATTTTATATGCAAATTCGCTAACATACGTCGAGCTCAACGTCAAATGAATGGAATGGTTGACTTTGATCTAAAATTCTCAATCCATGAATGTGCGGAAATGTATTTTGGCCACAACAATCCGATGAAGCGATACGATGTCACAATCAAGAAGTGACAGGAGGGAGAGGAATATACGTGGCCTTGGGGCCACTGTGTCTACAAACCTGGAATATAGTGATCGTGCATTGGGTATTGTGATCTGTTTGCCCTTTGAAGACTTACCTGCAGACTATGTTGACAACGATAACATATGCATCCTCAATATGGAATACCGAATTGGTGATGGACAAAACGTTCTTACAATGGGCAAAAAATAAACTTGTGTGTTACGTTGCCTAGAGATGCAAGATAACCAAAGAAGGAATTGTACACAAGTTTATCTTACAAGTCCTATATGACAATGATATTAATACCCTCTCCAAGTTAAGAATAAACCGTAATTTATCTAATATATTTTTAAACGAGATCTCTACTATTACAAGAAGCGCTACGAATCTTTACGTAAAGAATCAGCCACAAAAACAGGTCTAAATAATATTCCGAGTGTCGAGTTTTACGTCCGATACGTTCGAGATATCAAATACACATTCGGTCTGCCCTAGTTTGTTTGTTTATCATAACTAAAGGGGATTGCATTGTATAAGCTGGTACAACAAAGGAATGAGTGGCACCCTAATGGTGTTGGCATGCATTAGCATGCCAACACCCCCCCTTTAAAAAAAACAAAGGAATGAGCTGTAGATACTTCGTTTTCCTGACGGTCTTCAAAGTTTACTTGTAAATCTTCCCTTACTAAAGACGGATTGATTTAAATTAATATAAAATCGTTTTCCGTGGATTATTACAGGCTGCACCGATTCAGATTTGCATCAACCACAAGGATTATGAACAAGTGCGCGGTCGTGTACTTGACAGTCTAGGAACCGGGAATTACTCGTTTAGAGTGCGCGCTACCAGCTTAAGTGGCGCAGGCAATTGGACCCGTCACGAGAGCTTCTACGTTCGCGATACATCGGAGGGCCAACGATATGTGACGCTGTTTGTCTCAATTGCGATTATCTTCGTTATCGTGTTTGGTGTAGCATTTTTTGGAGTTTACCACTTCGCCAAAAGGAAGTAAGTTCGCATGTTTTGAAGTATTTTTATTGACATCAACTATTAGTTCTGTATGCTTATTATAAGTGCTAAGTCATCACAGCAAGTAGTTTACTTTCTACAGATAACAGTGAACTTCTAGAGT
Organism: Stratiolaelaps scimitus; assembly: GCA_019614645.1. Taxonomy (NCBI): domain Eukaryota; kingdom Metazoa; phylum Arthropoda; class Arachnida; order Mesostigmata; family Laelapidae; genus Stratiolaelaps; species Stratiolaelaps scimitus. Next base: position 422,764 of record JABWDB010000024.1, on the reverse strand, counting down.
TTGAGTCATGCTAGAGGAAAAATTGATTATGTTAACAAAATTAGACAACTCATTAAATGAGAGAGAAGCATCTAAGAGCCATTATTAATATCACGGGTTGAATTTTCAAATTTGAACGTAGTTTTCCACGACATTTGTAAGTGTTGAGTTTTTTCTAATTAATCACACTGGGGTTTTCCTCGAAATTCAGCACTTGCTTGTTAATGATCAATAGTAGTAGTAGTAGTAGTAATATAATAAGAGTAATGTAGGTAGGACTATAAACACACCTCATCGGGTATCATTGTGGACGATTTTTTACTGTTACCTAATGTCGTTATTGTTTGGCACCAGTGAGTCGTTAAGCATGTTGAAAGTCTGTGTCTCTGTGGGGTTGGGAAGTTCTCTCTAACTTTCTCCATGCAGAGCTTAGATCAATTTTGCCAACAGTAGTTCAGTAGCAATTCTTCATTTCTCTTGTGGATGTGCGATCCACGATATAGCCTAGGTTCACGCCTGTATAAAAGGCATAATTACTGAACAACCCACATTGAATTACTAACAATTATTTCTTTCAAATACACAATCACTTTTCAGTGTTTAGTATGTCTATTTTGATTACTTATCTCCTTTCAAAGATAAGATATACATTTTTTTGGCTAAAAGACAGGCATAGTTTCCTGGCCGACAACTGCCTACATCTGCTCACTGACCTAACGTATGAACGATGGTTCTTTGCTTTTCTATATCGTTGTGCGTTTCTTTCGTTTAGGCTAAACCGAGGTATTCCTAATGCTGTTCTCTACGCCTCGATGAATCCCGAGTACTTTAGTACTTCATACGAACCTGACGAGTGGGAGGTTCAACGCGACAAGATTCAGCTACTGAATGAGCTTGGTCAGGGCTCATTCGGAATGGTATACCAAGGCATCGTGTATGAATTGAACGGCATTCCGGAAACAGACTGCGCGGTCAAGACAGTCAACGAAGGCGCCCAGATACACGAGCGTAACGAGTTTCTACAAGAAGCGTCGACAATGAAACGTTTTAACGCGTACCACGTAGTAAAACTACTTGGTGTGGTAAGCAAGGGGCAGCCGGTGTACGTCATTATGGAACTGATGTCAAATGGCGATCTGAAGAGCTTCCTACGCTCGCACAGGCCTGATCAAGGAGAGGCCCCTAAGGGCGATCCTCCCACGTACCGCCAAGTGGTCCAGATGGCAGCCGAAATCGCGGATGGCATGGCGTATCTCACATCGCTTAAATTCGTTCATCGGGACCTGGCGGCTCGAAACTGTATGGTCGCGACTGACCTCACGGTCAAAATCGGCGATTTCGGCATGACTCGTGACATTTATGAGACAGACTATTATCGTAAAGGCGGAAAAGGTCTACTGCCCGTTCGCTGGATGAGTCCGGAATCGCTCAAAGATGGCGTGTTCACAACGCAAGGCGATGTGTGGAGTTACGGAGTTGTTCTTTGGGAAATGGTTACGCTTGCCACGATGCCTTACCAAGGCCTAAGCAATGAGCAGGTGCTCAAGTGGGTCATTTCACGCCACATTATGGAAAGACCCGATAACTGTCCCGACAAATTATATAAAATCATGAAGCTCTGCTGGCAGTACACGCCGAAGACGCGGCCACAGTTCACCGATATTGTTTTCATGCTATTGGATGAGACGCATGATAGATTCCAAGACGTTTCGTACTACACGACAACGTTTTTAGGAACGATGCGTCCAGAGGAAAATCTGGAGGACCGGCAAGGCACGTCAGGGGAGGGTACGCCCCTCGTTGTAGGACAGTCACATAAAGGTGGCGCGGGCCTTGCTTCCATTCGCGATCACAAATCGCCAAGAGGGCCTGACACTACCGGACACGACATAACCGATCTCGACGAAGAGAGCAATCTCTACATTTCGGACGATGTCATCTCAGACGGCGAAGGTGAGGAGAGCGGTGGCGAAAACTCGGATAGCAGCGACCGGCATCAGAGGCACAAGAACACAGCAATGTCATCGCTGCCAAAGCACAACAACAGCGATTACGGGAGCGAGAAGAGCCCGACGACCGTCCCGTTACTTAGCGATCGGGAGGCGGTTGGAGATGGTCCGCCCGTGACATTGCCATCACCTCTGCCACCCCACAATGCCGGGTACACGTCCCTCGTCGGCCTGACACCGATTGGACGAACGTTTGCGCCTCCAGATGACAACGGGAGTACGGGACCGAATAACATACCGGCTGTTAAAGGTGTCGGTGGAAAGGTTCTTACGACTAACCAGAATGGCGCACTTCCAACGACAGCGAACGGTCGCGTCTACATCCCACTACATGGCGGCAACAATCGCACGACAGCTTGCTAGCCTCCATTAGCCCCCCCAAAACCGCTCGCGTTTTGAAGGACAACGGTAGAAATCTGATCTGTGGGAATTCGTTCGTCCCCTGGCGAACATCAGCGTATTCAATGCAATCATCAACGGATGGATCAATAGCCATTGTAACTGAGGCCTATTTTTAATGATGACGAATGGCCTAAAATAGCTACAGGGCTTACGCGCGACGTACAAGTCTCATTTCGGCTTGCAATAATACAACAAGCAGGGAGACCGACCGACCGACAGACAGACAGCTCTTGGGGGGGCGGATCGGTCAAAGTGTTTGTCGGCAACGACATCCTATGAAAAAACAGGATGAATGGAATTGGCTAACTTCACCATTTACGATCTTCGTGAGGGAATAGGTTCACTCACCCATTACACAGCTCCCGCTAAGATTGTGTTCAGGTGTTGACACTGGCCTTGCAACGACAGAACGAGTGAGTGATTTTGGCCGATCCAGATGGATGACTTATGATGGGTGAACTATTCAGCAGTCGCAGACACAGCAACAAATGTAGCACCAACGCAAGACGAACAAGAAGATCTCATTTCTTTCCTCTGCATCATCTTCTCGCCGAGGGAAGAGAAGAGAGAATCTTCAATGTCGTCGTCATCATCAACTTCATCACTGCCAATGTTCTTGCTGCCGTTGTTGTTGCTGTCAGCAGGTGCTTCATGTGATATTTTACTAATATTTTTATTATTTTTTTTTATTGTGTTAGGTAACAGAATATACGGGCAGGGGGTGGGACATGTCTGATGACTAAGTCTGATAACTAAGGGAAGAGATAAGAAAAATGAGATAGCAAAATGGGTGATGATGCCTAATTATATTCGGTAAGATGACCATCTGATCGACAGAGATTTGCTAACTCATTGATAGCTATATATATATATATATATTATGCATGTCTATACCATAGATAGATATATTAATGTACTACCTTATATATATATATATATATATATAGATGTGGCATGGTGATCGTGTTGTATGTATGTATGTGTGCGTAATGGATACGTGGTGTGTTCTGTGTGCTTTAGTATCATTAGTGTATCAGTGAAAGGGTAAACGGAGACAATGAGACAGAAACAGAAAAAACATAAAAAGTTTAGCAATTTGAACACGAATATGGATGTCATAACTGAAAGAAATGAAGGAAAAAGTAAATATTTCATCTGGCAAAAAATGCGAGGTCAAAAAATTTAAATTTGAATTCAAGACCATGCCGCGCTAGAAAATGCGTTAAAGGAGATGCTCAAGTTAAGGATGCTTTCGAACGAAATCTTGGAACCAGATAGAGAAAGAGAGCTGCATAATAGTAAAACGAAATATTACGATCCACTTGTTCCACTTTATTGACAAATCTGCAAGTACAAGACTGCATCGATTCGCTTGTACCCTGTGGGATTCGAATTATCTATTTCGGAAGTACTGCAGTGAATTGCGGCCGTTTGCAATTTTGTCTATAGCCATGACAATTACGGCTTCTGCGTTAAGGTCTACTGAGCCGAACACTGTTCAAGACTTAATGTCGTTACATAATTTCGAGGTCGGAGACCAAACCGCTTACGCCACTGTTAGATGGCTAAGACAAAGAGAGACAGAGAGAGAGAGTAAGATAAAGGTGCATAAATAATTGCAGAGCTAAGCTATGAATAGTAACAGTGACACGATCTTATCCTAGGTTTATGTCTGTCTGTATGCGTGTCCGTCTGTATACGTGCGGCGGTTGTCATTCAGACTGGAGGAATTGATTGGTCGGAATTGGTGATTGATAAAGGTCATCATTGAGTGATCCCTATGCCTATGACGCTAAGGCTAAATGAGGTCCGTTAAATATAATACGAATGTACATGAAATCCCTCCGCGCCCCTGAGGAGGGCAAAGAAAAGTACCTATTATTATTACATATATATATACGTATTTGTAGCTTGTGGTAATCATGTGTAGATAGAGACAGCAAAGGAACCATTACTATAAATGAATACATATATATATATATATATATATATTATAAAAACATGTTTGCCGAAAAAGTATGAATGAATTCATGATACGTTTCGCTGTACTTGATTGTATCGAGTACCTCTGTGTTTGAAGTTCGCGTTATGTGACTGAAGATGGGCGTGTGTATTGCGTGTGCACCGATGATAGTTCCGGATGCAGATTGGTAATGATAAATCGAGTCTTTACGGTTTCTATCTCTCGTAAGGAAAGCGACTTCTTTGTACTAAATAATAATGATACAGATCAGTAGAAGTATAGTAGTGACGCGATATCGTTACTTTTATTATTATTCTGATTCTGTCACATACCATTTGCATAACAGAAGGAAAGATAAAACGAAAAGAAACGAGATAATGAGAGAATGACACTGTGGTTACCGAGCGTAAAATGTTATGAGGTCTGAATGACTATAATACTTCTGTTATCTATATCGTATGTGAAAGAATGCACCACAATAGCGCAGCTTATTACCAACTAAGTGTCTTTACTTACATCCTCCCAATAATCAAATCTGGTACCTACCTGCCTATACATTGGTTGGATCTCGTTCTGATGGTGATCTTCAGTGATGCTCTTTCTTAAATCGTACTTGCTATTATTGTACTGTATATATTTTATTATATTGTTTTTCTCGTTACCTCCTCGTCGTCTGGCCTCTCTAGGCTGAACAAAATTTGTTAATCCTTCCGCAAGACCCTATCTGGCAACCTGCATCAGTATCCAACGCTTATCGGTCTCTAGTTGTTGTTCTAAAAGTAACAGCTATATAAACATCATCTGCCTAGTAAAACATCAAAGCTCAAACAAGATGCCCCCTGTTAGAGGGCTTCTCGGGGATAAATTTTACAAAACTTTGCGTTACAGTTATGTATACACAAGCAGTGCACGCTCAAAACTCTCGCCAGGTCTATCATAAGTCCCTTGAATTTAACTCGAGCATAATATGGTATCAGAGTATCCTCCATATGTAGGCATGCTTCAATGTTACCATTTAATGACTTGAACTGGCTTGAGAAAAGGAAACACGCAAAGTTTTAAGGGAAGAAAGACTCGCCGTTACCAGAGACGAGCGTTGCTGCTTCAAATCAAACAAATTCACAGGATTTAATAATTACTTCCCAGGAATTTGTAATAATGTGAGTGTGTCGCTTCTTAAGGTTCTGGACTCAGTGAGGTATTCATGGCGAGAGCTACACAAACTCATTTAATAGAAGCGCTCTGCCTATACATAAATATGAAAAGAATATATTATTATTATAAAACGAAATCATTATATCGCACATGCCGGTTACCACAGATGTGGCGGGAAAATGTATCCATTATGGGTATTCTGCTCTGCAGCAGTGATTTCTTATCGCTACTGGGATCGGTGCTTATATATATATATATATATATAAATATGTATTAAGAAGAAAATGTTCGACAAAAACACTGTGAACAGGCTCTAAACAATATCTGTCTGTTTTAATCTATTGTCGATGATTCGATTGACCAATATGATGATAATATTTAATTCGATTTGTTTTCGGTCGATGATCATTTCAATCTCTGTGAAAGAATGATTTGGGTTACACAAAAAACTAGGCTTTATATATGAACGTCAGACGCCTGACGATAAGCGTCCATTATCTAGGAGGATGCGCCGTTACCAGAGACGAGTGTTGCTGTTTCAAATTAAACAAATTCACAAGACATTTTAACTTCCCAGCTCAAGATGGGGTACATTAATTATCGATAGAAAAAATACCCTGAAATGTGGTCAATACTGATTTGTATTATTTTATAAAGTTGATTGTATGTTAACTTTTTTTCTTGTACCCTTGTGTAATATTTCTCATTTCGTTCAGCCACATATTTACAACGCCTTTTGTCACAAAGTCATACAGGTTTTAATGGAGGCATTCTTATCCCATCAAAATTATATTAGTTGTGGCGATGGGACTATACGGTTTCGTCCCTCTGTGAACAGTTGGTTCCAATAACCGAAAGAGCTAGCGCATTTATGAGGCATCGCAACTAAACATCGGTGCTTCGCTTTTAGCTGGTCGGATATTACACGATGAAGAAAAAACAAACTCAGCTGGTTTGACTGCTAGGTATTCTGGCTTCAAGAGTTGAACGCATAGAATACACTGGCGCATCCTCCAAAGAAAAGCTTTGTACATTATCCGTTGCGGGACGAGAACACGACATACTCAGCGAAGAGAGCACGCGATTATGTGGAATCGATCGATCGATAACTGAATGCAGTTTAGTGTTAGGTAGTTCACAGTGGAAGGATGACTGATGCTACCACGGCGGTTCACGACGATTATGACCACGAAGTGGAGTTAACGTGCCGCTCTGAGGCGCGCTCAAGTGACTCGTCCACAAGACATGTACATACGATTCGTAATCATAATGATACTAAACAATGATGTTAGTGATGAAGGATGAAATCGACCCAACCAGCCAATCAACCCTCAGTAGGTAGACATCGTTACAAAACAAAATCATTTTACGGAGGTGAACGCATGGTCGTAACATAGCGAAAAGAAGTATGAAGAGTAACGACGACAATATTAATCTAATCGTTATTAATCGATGAGTTAAGTGAACACAGATAAATGGCAATGTAATATAAGACATGTAACATGTAGGTATCTCTGTACTGTAACAGTCAGACGACAAAGAGATCTGATAATTGTAATAATGATATAACCTAATATCAGCAGCAGCAACCGAAATAGAAAAACACTACCATAATAATAATCTGTCATTCGTGAAAGAAAGATATACGTGAATGTAGATAATTGTATAAAACGTCGCTGTATATTGAGAGCAATCGAAATAAAAAGATACACTATTTATTATTTGTATGGTATAATATCCAAAATATGGTGTTGTCAATTTATCTCATATATATATAAACGAAGCATTAATTCAAACAACTTGTCGAATTATATTAATTAACGCACTAGAATAAACGAAATGGAACTCTTCAAATTGTATTTCCAATATTAGCACAACAGCAATAAGGAAGCTTTTTTAGCGATGAACGAGGCATGGCCAACGAATGGAACATTACTGATAAATAGAATTATTAGCATTTCTACGATATCATCAGCCATTCTGAATTAAAAAAAAACTCTTAGACGTTAAGCTTAAACTATAGTAAAACAGTGAACGCGGTCTATCATCAACTGTGGAGGATCCTCTTAGTGCATCTTCTCCTTCCTTCAACGTGTTGAGGTATTAATTCGACGGAGAATTCAATATCTGGCCACTAGATTAGATGCACAATCCTGGAAGATCTGCGTAGCCGTGCCTCCTTTCATGAGTTCATCTTCCCATAACTCAAATTCTCGTGCAATGTATTGTGCCATTCATTACATAGTGCCTATTCATCCCAATAGAACAATTAAATATTATTTTCTTGTTTAGCTTTTGTTATTAATGCCGCCAATCTATAGCCAAGTTTTATTTGCAAGCATCATCACACGCACGCCACCGTCTTTACCATTGTTCTTAGTATTAAAACTTCCTATACTATCTGATGCCCTTAAAACAGTTATTTGTAGATGTCGCATGGACTCAAGATGCTGGCGTGTTGAAGTAATTTGACTTGCCGTCCATAGGTAAGATTTACGTCGCTCTCCCTGCTCTTAAAATCAAGCGAGAAGATCAATTCGTCGTGACATTGAAGTCCCACTCACCGCGTCGTCAAAAGATCTAACCGACGGCCACATACATTCGAGACAGACCGTTTGTCGAGAGAGAATTTAGCTGCCATGTTCTTACCCACCGCTTGCAGTCTGGGGCTCGCTCTCTCGTCAAATTCGAACCTTTATGTCAGCTAAAGTCTTTGAGCGGGACGTCACACGGGAAGTACACTTGTAAATAATTCAGCTATGTTGAATGATGCATACTATGATGAAGTAACTAATGATGTATATACTTTAATGAAGTAAACGAATCGTAACTTCTGTGTATTTATAAATGCTGTTAATGCATGGAGTGTAAATTTTATATATATTTGCGCGGCCGTTGCCTCATTTATACTGTTATTTTTATGATAACGAATATGATGTAAATATTGCCGCTTCCAATAATGAGCCGCATTTTAAATATAACAACACACGTAAATACTTTTTACTACAGATAAGTTAAACGTTGTAAAAAACTGCAGTTCCATTAACTACCACCAAACTCTGGATCGTATTCTGGATCGTATTGTATTCTTTACACTGTTTTTGTATTCTCCTACTATTAATTAATTTCTATCTCCAAATGATTGTTTTTTTATCATATTCTTAATTGCACATAATGGTAATCCAAGTATAGACTAATCTTTCGATAATGGGTAACGTGCTATATTGCTGAATGCAGATTATATTGCTGAATCTCCTCTCAAATTTGTTGAAAACGGCTCTTAATCGATAAATATAATATCTGCGTATCTTCGCGTCAGCAGCTCAAAACAGCATCATTCATCGCGTGCACGTCTCATGACGTGTAACTGCGTTACCCCCCGAAAGCACCAAAACAATTATCAGCAAACAGTCTTCTCCAGTTGTGCTTTTCAGTTTCCAATAATGCTCTCATTTGGTGGGTGTGAATTCAGCCATTAACAAAACAATACCAACCGAAAGCAGCAGCAACAACCACAACAACAACAATAGCATCATATATAGGGAAATCGTGAGTCTGTGCCAAGACACTTGGCACTACTATTGTGTGTGAGCGAGTGAGTGAGTTTTTACGTTATGCTCTATTGTTGTGGAACAGCAGCAACACCATCTCAGGTAGAATTTTTGTTGGCTCCACTGTAGCATCCAATGGGTCCGCCGCCCCATTTTTGTTCATTAAATCGCCCTCTCTTGTGCTTTGCATTGCAGCTGTTTGTTGTGACAGCTTCGTAGAACCGACGCGCTCCTATCGCACGCAAATAGCTCCAACCACAGGAAGCAAGAACGGGGCTGGCAATGACAGAACAGGTCAGAGCGAAGACCCACCCTCCCCCCCCCGCCCGCCCGGGAAAGTTCGTTCTTCTAGTCCTCACTCTCAAATGTGACAGACAGACAGACTTCACCATGTTTTTACCTTCTGCTTTTTTCTTTTTACAGCAAACTGACCCAACTGAACGGGGTAGAACATTGCAACGAGCGCAGGAGCGACTAACCATCATCATCAACATCAATCATCCTATCTTTCTATTGGTGGCACAATGACAATATTCGTCCATCCGTCCATCTGTCTACCACCTGTCTGTCAGTTGAGGCCGTATCATTTGCGGTACTACGTGTTTGGTGTATTGAAGAGACCCAAATTCACCGAATTGAAACATGACCGTTAGTCGCAGCGAGTTGAAATATGCTGATCTTGCGGATGCTGTAGAGAACAACGTCAAACAACAAGTTTAAGAATTAATGTTTGAGATGATGGAGCAGCGGTATGTCACACACTTCAAAGATTAAACTCAGCAATATATAATACATTCAACGACTATACAAATCAGTAACATCAAATATTTCTGTCTCAAGGAACTGACGGAAAACCAGTGAAATAAGTATAGGCCGTTTCTTCAAGTAAAATGTAGTTGAAATATAATTGAATGATATGTAAATTAAACATTTTGTTATTATTTTAAACTTCGAGGTTAAGATCTTCAGTTTGTTCCTATTCACTTTTAAAAGTGGGGGACAATTACCTCCACTGAACGTGAAATGATTTAAGAACACCAACTCTATATATTATTCTATAATGCCTAGAACAAGGAGGCCTCGCTTCCTCGGTTCCTATGGATATCTTAAGAAAACCTTTACACAAAAAATTCGGTTGCACGTGCTTCTCCTGTGCGGACGATAACACTTCTTCTAATATCTATAGAAAGTTTAATGATTGTGTCCCCGGTCCTCCCAATGTTTCGAAGACTACACGTCTAAAGAAGTACTCATTCATTAAAGACTCATTCACATCATTTTTAACATCATCATTCATGTTAATAGACTGATCAGCATGCACGGCTGTCGTAGATAATGAGAGATCAAATTGGACTGAATGGCTGATTAAAGGAGTAAACGTATATTTTATAAAGAACAATGGCCCTTATAGAGTATATGCATTCACGTTCAAGTAATGCACAGTTACGGATACCCAATATAAGTAACACTGGACTGGAATTTAAAAATTCAGCTTTCTTGTATCGGCTGCGACCCAAGCAAATGCCCAGCTAATTGTTGCTTATTTAATTTCATGGGCATAAGTAACCCTCATCCAAAGTGTTCTCACTTTTGCAATATGCTGTATCGAATTTCCTGCATTCAAGCAGCAGTGCTTAAATCTAAAATCGGTACCCTTTTTTTTAGAAATGCATGTCTGCATGTCAGATATCTCTACTAATTAAGCTGAGCGTAAGTGGATCCCACAAATACACTACAACGTCCTTTATAGCCATTAGAGTATTTGTTTATCTTGAAATTCTAGGCTGTAGACGTACACATGAATAGTGTATACATCCAAAACTCTAGTAGTTTACACGTTTATTGCTTCTTATAAGATTGGACATCAAGGAATTTATTGATCACCACATATTATATTACAGGTCGATTATACCCTTAGTGGGACAACCATGCTGTGATTATTGTAGTTTTATTCGATTATTCTGCATTTGTTGTCTCGCCATGAGTTCTTTTCGTGTTGTTGTCTATACATCCAGCGTTGCTAACGTCTGATTTTTGTAGCTTTCATCTTCTTTCGATGAGCCCTCGTTAAGTTACTTTTCTCACCTGTCCCTCTTTTATTCAAATCTTCATTGTTCTTTTCGGTGTTGTTTGTGTGTGTGTTGGAGTCTGTGCCATCGTTCATCGCGTGCTGCAGACAAGCAGACTTCAGCTGTTCTTCGACCACTGGTCCAGTTCTTCTCACGGAACTTCCAGGTGGACCGCGGTGTGACGGCATGGCTCCGGCGTGGCCGCCTTCACTCGGCTTTATTCAACGCTAGTCACCGGGCTCCTAGTCGCTGCAACGTTACTTGACGGTTGCAGTTGTTACGCCGACCGACTACTCTATTCAATTGCTCAGCAGCCCTTTACTCACTTTAGCTCATCCCATCCAGAAGCGATTTTCTTCTGAGCAGCGATCCTCTTTTCTTTTCTCACATTCCCTCCCGTCGGCCTCCTCTTGTCAATAATACTTCCATTCCGCTTTACTAGGCAGCACGAGCAGTGCTGCTGCTGCCGAACAGCTCTACTCCGTCAAGCGGAGTCCGGGCCAGGCATTCCTCTCCTCTCAAAGAACTCCCGTGACCATCATGTGAAGAAGTGTTGCCTTTCTTTGACTGCTGCGAGACGAGACAAGTTTCCAGCTCTTCCGCTCACCCACCCCTCAACGGTCTGCTCACCACCATCTTCAAACACAGATATAAATATAAAGGGCAGAGCAGCCAGGGGCCAGACCGGCTGGATCCGTCAGACACCCCCCATTTCCAACAGAAGAAGAAGAAGAAGACACCATGGAACGCATAATTTCTCAGACATTGCCTGTGCTTCTGGTGTTGGTGGTGGTTAGCTTGCTACTGGCTCCTGCAAGTTCAGCGATCTCCTCCACTTCAGGCCCGTCACGTGAGATCATTCTAAAGAACCACTGCATTGAAAGGAAAGCTACACTCGAAAATGTTGACTACCTACAAGGACGCATCGATCGTGGAGAAAAACTCTGGCAGCGCACCCGCAAAAATCTCGAGACTGCAAGGTAAATAATTCAGAAACAGTTCTAAAAAATTATCATTCCTAAAAGAAATATAATAGGTGTAGATCTGTTTCACATCACGAAGTTTTATTGATCAATGCTAGGCTGACGCATGAGCAAAAATCATCATAACGATTACTAGGATAACTTCCTGTCTATATGTTGCTCTATTCGTATGTGCACCCCTAACTGCGTTACTTCCACGTGCTGGTAAGGCTTATGAGTACTGAAAGACAGCTATAAATCCATGCAATGACACATGTGGTGAAGCCATGTGTTGCTTGAGCCGGTGGTCCCTTTCTCTTTCGGCCTGAGACTTACATAGCTGTCTAAGCCACCGGGCTCACGACGCTATTGCAGATGTTGATGTAGGCCACTGTGCGTTTACCCCATTGTGTTAAATCTGCATCATCATTCAAATCAGGTCACATTTATTACTAGTAATACGAGTAAACTCTGAAAGCGTATAGTACTCAACCAAATCGAGGAGTAAGAACATAGCTGCACAACTAAATATTGAACGTACATCCTTACACCAGGGATGGACTCCGTCGTCACGCCGAGATGCTGGAAGAAAAGATTTCTGTAGAAGGAGCTGACTATCGAATGGTATGCCAGTCAACAAAGGAAGTCGGTGAGCCCGGAAATGCGTTGGCCGACGCGGACAAGGATAAGGAATAGCTCTAGAATGTTTATCCCTTTGTGACTTTGAAGGCGGGTATATCGGGTATAGCCGAGGTAACCTATCAAACCTACGAGACTATGACCATAGGGCGATTGACAGAGTTATGGTTTGTTCTCTATGATTATTGACGAACACCGCCGTGATCTTTCTCATTTGCTTTCATTTCGATTACTTTCAAATACTGTCCGCTGTTTCAAAACGAATATAGATACACAAACAAACAAACTCCCCGCTGGCGGAGAGTTTGTTCTCAGATTAGCTGCTATGTGGGCATCTAGAAGATCTGATGATGGTACTTAATTTATTTGATCATCCTCTACACATATAATGATGTTATTTATATTGACAGATACGATGTTCACATATTTTCTTATCATGATGTAATAAAATTACAATTATGATTGATATAGTGTTCTTGTTCGTTTAGTTGTGCATATTTTAAATGGGTACAGTACCTTAAGGAACAGTCTACATATATATTTATTATAATATATTAAACGTTACAATAGGTCGGAATTTCTAGGGATTATGGGGGTGGGGGGGGGGGGGGGGTGAGGACGACAACGTCCCGAGGAAGGCGATGGCATTGCCTCTCTGCACAGCGTCTACATATTGGTCTTAACGAGAGCTTGCATCTCGCAGAGAATAACATACTGGTATATAAAACGCGTTCGTTGTTACTGAGTTAATGCTTTCATTTATATTTAAGAAAAAACACAACAATAATAATATAAGAATAGAGGGAAGAGCTGCAAAAGCCGGCCCTCATCTATATTAACAAATCCCCCCAACTACACTAAGTACAATGACGTGTTGGCCTATGATGGTCGTACCTTGTAGAAACATATTATTATATTGAGGTTCCAAAGGTATTCGTCGAACTCGTTTTGTTATACTCGTAAAGTGTATTCAATACACAAGAGCAAGCTATATTAATACAAAAGCAAAATAGTTTAACACGCAATGTGATACCTGCTAACTGCAATTGAATTTTCTTCCTGATTTTAGAAGAGTATTTGGAATAGGACAAGTGCCATCTGACGTTCAGTTATCATAAAGTAACGACGGGAATCAACTCAAGACGCTTCGTTTAGGTTTCCATTAATCGTTCTCGATCCGGCTAGCTATACGCTACACTACAAATGTGATACTGTAAGCATTCACTCTGTTATAGAATACGATGTAGAGGACGAATGACACGCTCGACAAGGTTTAGCATTTCTTCGTAAGACGGACCCTTAAATGCAAGTGTGCAACGGTGGGGATCGAACACGTGCACCTACGTGTCTCCTCCGATTGCACGACAGGCACACACGAATGCACCACCAGGCCACAGGGCTCGACCCCAGTGACTGCCGGCTTAGCGGTGCTTGAACGGGTGTTATAGCCTTTATGCTTCAGGAACAATATGCTTTCAAAAGTGGAAGGGGATGTTGAAGTTGAGGATGTTGGAAGGTTGAGAAAATACATGTGCCCAGAGAAGTGCTTAAAAAATGTTCGCCATGAATATATCTACAAATATTATGAGCCCAGGCTTAACTTCTCCAGTCGTTGAGCGAATCGGGGACACATCCTGTGTAAGAATAAGGCTCTGTCCTGCATCGAAGGTGGTAAAAAAATAAATCTAAAAAATAGGCAACTTGTTTCGCTCACTGAAGTAGCCTTTAAGAAAGGAAGGACTACCTTCCACTAACCGTTGACGATATAACTCTATGGACCAATCACGGCACTCTCTGTCGACGTTGTTATATTGTTGCTTTAAAAGTACATTTGACAAAATGACGCACAATCTGCTGCTGTCAGTACATATCAAAAGAGTTGGCGGAAAGATAAATCAATGGATATCGTCCTCCTGTTTGTGCACGTTCTAGATTAGGTGAAACATATTGTATCTAATGAGGTGAAATCTGTTGCAGAAGCTGACCATTTAAAATTTTACATAGCAGTTAAGAATGAGAAAAGCCCAGCAGTACTTCAGCATGTGGTAAATGATTTTTGTGAATAGTCATTAGGCTAAACGTACTAGCCCGAAGGGATTACTCTTGGAATCGAACAATCCAATGAGTATTTATATCCCTGTGGGTCTCCATCTGGGCAAACTTAATAGCGAAAAAGACCTCGATGCAGTATTCTCATCTCGTCTTAACCTCTCACACAGCAAATTGTACAGGTATAGCCAACTTGTACAATTACCATCAACGATGCTCTCTACTATTTAACTGCACTATGAAGGTATTCTGTGTAAAAACAGAATATTATGGTATTCTGTGTAAAAACACAGAATATTATGGTATTCTGTGTAAAAACGCAGAATATTATGGTATTCTGCATAAAAAATGAATGCATCACGGCTAAGTTATCTCAACCTTGCTAAAATGTAGGATTTGTACTAAAACTACAGCAGGTTTTCAGTACTTAAAGAACTTTTCTCAATTGCGAACAGTAAGCACTATGAACTAAAACGATATGAAGGAATAAAGTGTTAAGTATCTTTGGCCGTGAGGTTAAACAAGCTCATTAACAACGATTTGCAATTACACAAAGACAAGACACTATTTATTTACAGTTTGCAGCAAAATACATCAACATCTCTGCTCTTCCTCCTCCTTCTATCATGCTGTCATATCTGATGCTCTCAATTTCCTAACTAGCGTCATTCATATGAGTCATCGATAATGGTTGTTGACTTTTTCTTTTTTCCTTTCCTTTGAGTTTTACTGCGTTGAAACGGTGTTGCTTCTTCTTGAGAGGAATATTCGTCTTTGATGCGTTTGGACGCATGAAGATCGCCACTGGGTGTCAGAGTTTCGAACTCCTGAAATAATGGCAAACGGACCAACAAAAACGAAATTTTGAATCCGGCAACGTCGTAGTCGTAGGACAATATTATTTCAGAAATAAAGTTGAAAAATAAGGACGAATATAAACTGATAGCGATGTAGCGAGTCTGAACGAAGTCTCTGTTGTTGTTGTTCTATGTGCCTCGTGGTCGATTCTACGGTATCTGCTTTTGTCTGAGGTATCAGGGATAACGAGGTGTTTAGCCTTCAACTATTGTCATGTCGCTTAGTTATCCATGGAACCTAACCATATAGAAATAATACAGATAAAAAGTAAAACCGAATTTCAATCTTCAACTATTTATCAAGAATTTACCTCATCGTCTGGATCAACTTCATCGCTGTTGTCGTATCTCGGTCTCTTGTTTGTTCTGCGTTGCGTTGATGTAAGGCCAGGAGTTCCGAAATCTAATAAATAAAAAATGGTTTGTGGGTACTCCCATTAGTGGTAAATAAATGGTACTCAATTGGTGTAACAATTACTATTAACCAGCTAGCATCAGATTGGACTATAAGTAATGATCGTCACCTTTGAAGTTTTGTAGTTTCACTAAAAAAAACGCTGTGAGTTTCAAAAGTGGCGATCTTTTTTTCGAATAATTTCCCCATCAGAGCGACTTTTTACATTTTGGCTGGAGTGCATTGTCGTTCAAATCCTACATTGTCTTCCTCATTATTTTCGTGGTGGAAAAATGTAGCTGAGACCACGAGGATTGCGTGTCAAGTGGAATTGGAATCCGTTGTATCAGAAAGCAACTATCGAAATTGACACGTTCCGGACGGTCCTGGTTAACAGACTACAACGACAGGCTTATTCCTTAAATGAAAGTGCGGCCAAGTCAATTCGAGGAGTTGTCGCTCAGCTGAGAGTAGCCCAGTCAACTATAGTAGCGGGTCATCTACATACACAAGGAAAGGTAAACAACAGAAGAAAAGTACGTGATCACATGAACTCAACGAGAATGTAATGACATCTGTCTCACAATTTGCTTGTTCGGCAAACAAAGAAAACTTTACTGTAAAAAATTCATACGGGTGATCCAAAATTGATATTCGACGATAATACCCGACTCAAAAAGGAATGGTTATAACGAGAATTCATGGCCACAAAGTAATGATATGCATTTGGTGGGATCAGAAGAGGGTACTCTATTCTGCTCTATAACGGCTCAAACCTAATGAAACAGTCAACGGTGATCGTAATATAAAATGACTCAGTAAGATAAACAGAGAAATTTATTAAAAACGGCCGTGGAAGGGCAAAGAACAAGTAACCCTATATTTACTACGATCTGTTCATTCTTTCAAAAGATACAGCAACTCAAAGTAAGTAACAGACGATAATTTCCCATCGACCAGCATATAATAGATATATACTGATAATACTTCCGAGTTCAGTAACGAGCCAAATCATACTGATCCGATAACCAAGGCCAATCATTAACCTGTCTAAGATTGATAAACGGCTTACTGCCAATTGTTTGTCGATAAACACAGCATCATCTGTCTTTATCTACTTCATCTAGTATTGAGTCGTTCTTTGAAAATGACGATTTACTAATCATAGGAAAGCATCTCACAATTGTCCCTCCAAATACACACCTAAAAACGGGAGTATATTTGGATGCGCAAATGTCAGGTGACGCGCACATGAGCAATCTCTGCCTAAGTTAGATGCCACCATGGCTGGTATTTCCTGGTGCAAAAAATAATGTTTTCGACCATTCAACCGCACCTGGACACAGTTAAGCTCGACTTCAACACTGAACGCCGGGAAAGGCCTCGAGACGCTCGGCGATGCCCAACCGACTGCCCCTGCCTGGGGCTCACCAGGAGCTCTTCCTTCTCCGATCATCGTTCTCGGCAGCTTGCATGCAGCACTTGCGGAGAACCAGCCCAGTCACAAACCGCGTCACATGGTGCTTAACGACATGCCTGCGACGGCCCTCCACTTAACTGGTATTGTTCGCCCTAGGGAGCCGCAGGGTATTTACGGCGAACGCTGCCCCGACTCCCTCTCTACCACCTTCATATATCGAACAGTTTTCGGACTGACTTCCAGGTGCTCCGTCAGCCACTGTGCCAATACGCGGTTACGCGATATTGTGTGCGACGCAGGCCAAGCTACCTACGTACTCCGCACTGTAGGACTTTTTCCTATTTCCCTTCGAAACCCTAAGCGGCTCATTGATCGGCATTTTTCATTAACCAATTTGGAAATTGCCAGAAAGAAATTGCCAATTTCGAATATTGGTTTGTCTACTCTGATCTGCATGATCTGTTTTCTAATATTTGTGATCTGAGACTTTCCACGAACAATATTCCTGGTGGCTGTTCCGTTCTTCTTCTTGTGCTTACGTTCTATCCCAACGATATCATCATCGTTGCTTTCATGTGTCTTTGTAATATATTTCGTACAAATAAGAGTTTGTCGTCCGATGCATTGGATACTTAGCAGAAATGATGTGAGATCAGAGTTTGAATGTGATTTAGGAGCTGAAACAAATTACACTCGAGCATCATGCAAAACGAGCTCCAGCTCTTTGACGAGACATTCCCTTACAAATAGTTATAACAAGATTAGTATAATAATAATAATAATTATACGATAGGCAAGGCCTATTGTCTTGACATACACTATTGATGCTGGCATGCCTGTTCCTACTTCTACTTATATATGACAAAAACAAAAAGAGTTTTCCTACCAACATAATAAGGAGGTACATATATATATATATATATAATCTCATCAAACAACAAAACTAAGATCCTTGTATAATTGAGGATATTCGCAACATAATTACGTCAATGTTTCAACACTACTGGATTGATTACATTCGTTATCAAAATAAATACATTACTATATCCAAGATTTGTCAAAGGCTACCGAATTACGAGAATACTTGTTTCTGCCGTAGCCTAAAAGGCGAACGACCGAAGGGGGTACCTCGTTGTGCTCTTATTATTACAGTCAATAGTTACAAACCTTTTGTGCAGTTTATTTCACTGTCGTAAACGTCTAGACCAAACGGATCACTAGCATCGCCCAAGGGATCCTCGGCTTCCAGTTGACCGGACTTTCGCTTCTTACTTGATTTCGACGATTTATCCGAAATAGTAAAGCTACGCTTCGCACTTGACTGTTTTTTGGGTGTAGCCATGGAAGAATCCGCGGAACTTGATGAAAATGTCCTCTTGCGGGATCCTTTTTCAAAAAATCAGTGATTTCAAGATTTTAAAAGAAATCACTTACACAAACATTATCAACGTTTCAATTATAGGCACAATTGAGTTTTCTAACATTTACATCGGCAATCCCAATGACAACCGAAACGTGTTGGTAAATTTTTGTAAGGTACTGACCCACAGTATCCGGAGGAAAAGCAATTCTCATACGATCAACACATTCGTCGGTAACGATAGCGTTTAATCTGCAATCATATATAAAATAAATAACAGTTAAAATCAATCAGAAAAACAGTTTACAAAAACATCCCATAACTGAAATATAATAGCTTCGTTGATAGTAGGTTTTCTTATATTTCGATTATAAGATTGAGGGCGAATAAATATGATGTATATAGAATAGTACTATGAACATAAACTAACCTACCTTACGCCTTTGTAATGCATTTCACCACCGCGAACCTGGAAAATAATCTGCTGGCCAAGGGCACACCATGTGTCGAAATTAACTGACTTCCGAAGCGCAATTATCACATGGATCATGCCATGGATTAGGCAAGTCACGCTTATGTGATCCACCCTAAAATTAAAATACAGCTCGTAATTTGACATAATACAGCATACAAGCCAGACATTCGACCTGTTCAGATATAACTATGTGCAGGCATAACACCATGGTGCATGGCTTGCGTCGCACTTCAACAAGAAGTCAAAGCGTTATGTCTGTACTTTTCTTTAAAAACGCATGTTCATGTGAACTTATAGTAATAAATACTTCTTAACGGTTCCAAAAAGTCATCCCTAAAGTCATATATTTGTTATAGGTATACAATTAGGTGCAAGGGTACTATCGTCATGGTATAATGAATCTACACTTGGTATTTTACTGTGTTTTGTGTAGGCACCTTGTTATTGTCCCCGCTGCGATCGTTCCCGGCTCAGGTCTGTAGTATGTGGCAGTCATTGAAGCTGGAAATCGACAGATCGGATAATCCTCGAACACCTAGTTCATTGTAAAGCGAAATAATTACAATGAATATTGGCACACAAACTATACTGATCACATATTCAAAACTAAACACTGCACACTTCAAAACTATCCGTTCAGGCCTCATCCAGGTAAAGTATATATTAGAATCACCGATTGTGGTATTTGTAAATAGGACCGTATCCATAGGCATTGCATTTTATCCAATACATGTAACGAAACCAATAAATAACTCCAAATAAATACTGATACCTGAAAATGCCTTGCGCGAAACTTCAGGTCCGTGTAGCTCAGTAGAATTCCGCCATTTCTAAAATGTACCAATATAATTGCTGGTATTTTATATATGTATAAAACAAAAATTCGTGTTCAAACTGTTTTCTAGCCAAAGAAAAGGCACCTTGAGAAATTGTTCACAATACGAGCATTCTATTATAAGGCAAACAATAATGAGGTAGTCTTATGAGTAAAAGAAAAATTTATAACTTACTTGTTACAAAATTTGCCAATCCGTTCATCAAGGTGAGCCTTCAGGGATTTTCTGACGTTACACAGAGCGTTTGGATAGAGGTTTATCCAAATTTTTTCATCTGTGTTAGTCACTAACGACGTCATTTCATCTGGGAGACCCTGTTGTGACATTATTGTATTTTCACGCCACGCATTTATGACTCAAATTATTTGCACCGACAATTCGAATTACATGTGCACCTAAATATTCACTGCCAAATATAACCAATTGTAATTCTTTGAACAAATGCTGGAGGGAATCACGGCTGCCGCCAGTCAGACGATAGGCCACGTGCATTTGTTGGCAGACTGTTTTTGTTTACATAACAACGCTCGCTTCTCAATGGCGCTCACTTCGAATTTCAAACATACATAGCGACGACTTTAATAGTCTATGATAAAGAGGTCTGAAGACAATCGGTACTTTGCAACGATTCTTGTTTAAGAAGCAAAGAACAATACTTTGGCAAGAACTGATAGATCACAAAATGTTGTTCGTAATGAAATTTAATAATAGTACTTTTAGTGATTTCGGACACCTTTTTTATAATGCATTGTGAGTTTCCTTGAGTGTGTCGGCATTACTTTCGTACGCACGACGATCACGTTTTCGTCGTTCCTTCGTTAAGTAATTAGGACACAGCTCATTTTGTACAATTAGTGATAAAATCTTATAATATGAGAATATCAGCGGAGCTGATTTCACCATGGCGCAATCTTGAAGTAATGCGCCAATTATTATTTTGGAGCAAATATTCGCTTTAATTTCCAGGTCGGCCAAGCTGGGTATATGTCTATTAGTACGTTAGTATTGGTAAATAAAATGAAAATTTTGAGGTCAGTAATATTCATATTATATAAATGTTACACTACATGATAATATTTATTAAAATACTTATATAGAGGCATTATTTAAGATCACTTTGGAAATTTGCATCGCATCATAGCTATAAACAAATTGTAAATATATATACAGTAATTATAGAAGCAGTTGGGGACAGGGCGCCAGGCCAAGGCCCGTGATGGTCACGCCCGAGGGAGGCGATCGCATTGCCTCTCTATGGTTTCGAATGCAAGAAGAGAAAAGAGTTGAGTTGCCTGAAGGGCGGTGTACTTCTGTAGGTTAACGCGCGCCGCACGGGATGCCGCGCAACCGGGGGTGTGTTGCGCAGTGGTTGGCATCAGACGATGATAGAGTGTCAACTACCGTGCCGTCCCAAACGAGGTACTGGCGTCTGTCGTGGGGTATGAGAGTGAGCTCTGTAGAATCGAAACCTTGCGGCTCCTTAGTGTAAGGGATACTGACGGAAACGGAGAGTCCTCACGAGCGTATCATTAAGCATCGTGTGACGGGGGTGACGACCGTCTCTGCGCTCGCGCGATACTCCGTGGTGACCATTCGGGTGGTCATTGACAACCTTAGGTAGTCAATACGAGCCATAAAAGGAAAAATGTTATCATTTCAACTCAAGATGCCGCGGCCTTCGATGTGCGGGGGGTGCAGAGTATGTCGACGGCAACTCAGGAGTCTGAAAAAAGCGTTGCTATGACAGGAGATTCCGATGAGAATCGTCATCTTCCTGAACCCACAGTTTTCAACTCAGTACACTGTGGGACACTGTGCAGTGTTCAACCAGTGGCCACTGGTGGACACTATAAAGTCAGCTCCACTTTTCGTAATTCAATCATTTCAGCTGAGAGACATGTACGGTGTCATAAGCCAGAAATATTATATACTGACGTCTAATGAAGTGTTAAAACGTTAGTGAAATCCAATTTCTCTAATTCAATTCAATTAAGGATGTGATTTCTTAATAGAATGGAACCATGTTCTGAGTCCAAATAACCTGCACAACATATTTTATTGTCATTATCTTGCCTATGTTACCACATAGCGTTACGGGGTCACAAAAACACATATTTACACAGGCGTACACATTACGTAACGTGGGCATACATTAACAAACATATTTCAGATGTGTTGCTTCTTTTGAGGTGTCCAGAGAGGGCGCTTGAAACGCAAATCAAAATTACGAATACTGAAGTTGCTTATCGCTTCGATCAGCCACTCTATGATCGAGCTGGAATTGTACGAAACTTAATTTTGGACTTTATTCCTATCAGATACATATCCATTTCGAATATGACTATTACATTTCTAACGACATGCACTTGAACTTGGTACATGCCTGTGGCACTATCCACTCGTGAATATGGGTAGCTAAGCTTGCAATATAGGCATTTCACTGCTCTTTGGTTGTTCAGATATCGAATCCACAATTATGCTAAATCTCTAAAATAAGCTGAATATTTTCTTGCACTGAGTTTACACACCCATTTAATCCATAACTAATGAACGGCAGCAGCACTGTTGCACATCTAGCAGAAACCGATTTTTATAGGTTTGAAAATGATGGATCAGCTCCAAAACGTTACCAACCTACATTGATCCAGGATTCACAGCTGGGAGATTGAAATTTTAAGGCGAATTTGACTTACTTTCTTCTTACTATGGCTATTCTTAATTTTGTGTTACTTAGACGGTTTAGCCAAACTCTTCTATTTAAATCCTGGCCAGTTTCCAAACAGAAATTCACTATTAATTACTTGTATTGTCTACAATGTACTTTAATATTATAATTTTGGGGTTATAGTCCGAAGTACTTTATGACTCAAACTTTACATTTGATTATTTCCACAGCTAATATTATAATACCTGCGTCAGTAGCAATTGATCCTTTCCCTGCGCTAAGGAGTTGTGAGCTGTACTCTGAAAGGTTATAACGCATCAATGCCATAGATTTGCAATTATTGAATCAACCCCTTATCGAGTCACGAGTTACACCTTCATTACACGTAGTTAGCTATAGCCGGTATAAAGGGTCGCCGTTCCCTCATTTCTCTCTATGTTGGCCATGCCGTGCCGGCTTCGTATGATTATTATATTGGAGAGAATTGCTTGTAGCAATTCAATGATGATTTCTCTATATAACTAGTGTTTCAAGTTAGTGTGTCATATCAGGATGACCCGTGCTATACAATTGGCAAGTGACTCTGGACTTGAGAGCCTTATCTGCAGGAACGGCTCTAAGTCAACCGCCTGTTGTGGGACACTTGTTCGGGCTACTGTCAAATTCGCCACATCAAAATGGGACAATCTAAATAGATGCAACGGCACGGACGTAAGTGGTTAATTACAGGAACTGGCTATCGATTCTCAGGTATCTCACATTGGAGGTTGGACAGGTCATCACATTGTGGGTTAGGGACGCAATAGATTTGGCAGGTGAGTGAGTTAAACGAGGTGGGCTACAGGGAACGAGGGCGGATACAGTATCCTCCTCTGCCTCCGCTCCCGCAGCAGCAGTAGTGATTGTGGTTGCAATAGTCATAACGGCAACAACTATCTCTCTCTCTTTCTTGATCGCTCACCAGAAGCGATCCACTACAGCCAGCAGTAGTTGTAGATAGTAGTAGCCTACCTAAAGCAGTACCCTGGGCGTTAAATGTTGGCTGAGTGTCAGCCCAAAAACTGTTAGACGTTACATAGTAGTAGCAGTGCTACTGCTGCTGGAATAGCTCGCTTAGATGTAGGGAGCTAGAGCAATAGACAAACGGTGAGTGCGCAGAGCGTCCCGCAGGCGGCAGAGATGGTCGGTGGTCGGTCGGTCACATGCCGTGACGGGACGGTGATGCGCCACCGGCGACATTCCCATAGCCACGCTTAGGGTTGTCGGCTATAGAAGACGACGGCTCAGCAGAAATTCACAATTGTAAACGGCCAGCTCGCAGTCACACTGTGGCCTAGAGATAGATACAGAATGAAAGCAATGCGTCAGTTGGGCATTAGTATCACTGACGACAGTAAACAAGTAAATACTTAGCATAGACCAAATCGACAGTTGCAGCGACTGAGCCCAAACTAATGTCGAATCTGACCGACCGCAAAGAGATCGAAAATCCATTCGTCAGTATATATGTGAATAATTATTTGTTTGTATGCGAACTGGGAGGAATACCTAGTGCTGCTGGATTCTTCTGCCACCTTGAGAATACAAAGATAACAAATGTATATGGCCAGTAAGTACTGTGCTATTTGTGCGTCTTTCGTGATTCCCGTATGTCCCTTCGAGTGGTGTCTCTCACTTGTGCTAATGTAATTAGGTACAAAATGTTTTCACTAACAATAGTGTGTGATAGTGTTGTGAGTAATGACGTCCATAACTTGTGAACATGTTGCTGCCATCGAAGTAACAGCCAAATATGAATAAACACCGAAGATAACATTGGACAAAAGAATGAGCGGACAAATACGCCGGTGGGTGTTGTATCTATACGATTATATTAAGAAGGCGATCGTAACATATTTTATGATTCAACATTATAGAATTGAATCTATCTCACTTTAGTGAAGCCGTATATGATACTCACTACGTTTACCTTACATAGAACCATGTGTTGTCTATATTAATTGTTACAGAAATCAGAAAATATTCGTCTTGTACCCACTACACACTATTTGAGTGATATGATCGTATTTCCTTAAAGGCAACTGAAGGTTGAACAATGTTGGAAGTCACTTATAAGTCACATGAGCTCAGTGCAGTGAGACCACCTATAATACAAAGCAATTATGACCTATACAGCGTACCTGACTGAATATTAATTTAGGTCATTCATTTAGGTATCGTCACTCACGCCAAAGCTATTCAAATCTATATAATTAAATGTAATATCGTTTCTGGTATAAATAAGATCTGACGATCACATGTAGCAATTCGTCACCAACATAATAATAATAATAACTTTATATAGCTGCATGTTTGAATAATTTTACTCTTTATGCTTCATACTCAAGCATACTTCCAAATTTCTAGGACTCACTTGAGTTACACGACTGGAATCTGTCGTGTTTACAATGGGAATGACATCTATCCAGTATTCTGTATCCTTTTGACACTCATGTGTTCAATCAAATTTTATCTACACTTCTGGTTATGGCCACAACGCCGGCGTTGTAACAATAATCTGTATGTTCGCAGCAGATCTATTTAATGTATTATTTTATTCATATACGCATTTAAGTGTATGCTTTTGATTTGAGGCGGATGGATTTTAACTCGTTGGGCTGTGTGGATTGGCTTCAATGAATTTGGGCATATGTTATAGTTAATTGTTACGTTCGCTTCATCTTGGCAAAATAATATAATAGTACTCGTTCGCTATACGATGATGAAAAAATATCAATTTGAAACAATCGGTTCTATAACAATGTCGTAGGCGGCGTTTCCATAGTAAGTTTTAGTATTAGAGGACAGCTAGAGAGAACTCCCTGTAGTTGTAATTGTCTACATAAAGAAATGGCGTCACTCACACAGTGTCACTACTGATACTTATCATAGCTGTCGATGTTTTCAACCTCTATTGTTATTTTCACCTCGTATCTTTCTCTCTCCCTCATTCTATGCTATTTTATATTACCTAAGATGCTGACAAATAGCCGAACGAGTCGAATGACGTGAAAATCCGAGTGAAATACGACTACGGGAACAACTAGGTCCGTATTGTGAGTCCAATACGGATTGACAGCCGATTGCTACGGCTTATTCATCAACTAATTATCAACAGAATAAGTTCCACACTTGTATTGCTATTGAGGTGTTGCTATAGATATCGTTGGGGGCGGTGTAGTCGGGATCTATTTTAAAATTTTGTTGGACTGGTAGTTCGAGGAGTAACAATAAGAATGATGGAAAAATAGAAAGTCATAAGTGCGGGCTGGGCTGAGCAATTTAGAATAAGCGGGAAACGAAATAGACATATTTGTATCAATCGTTTTTAAATCTGCACCCTCCAAAAATGACGATTGACACAGATGACACTTTTTTTTTGTATAAGTCCTTATTGATGATTTGCAGCCTATGTGAGTATTTTTTTCTAAACTGACTAATAATCGAAATAGGGTCTATAAAATCTGTATTTATTTCATAGCTCGATATAGTTCATACTGAATAACTGGGCATAATCAAATTCAGATCGATTGGAAATGTTGTCTTTCATCGTTTAACTCTAAAAACGATTCGGGCTTATGCCAATAAATAGGTTATACTACTAATTTGACCATGGGGCGCTTGCAAAATACATACAACGATAGTTTCGATGCAAAGGTTCTCGATCTTGAATCAAGGCTGCTGTTTGTTGAGAGTCACGCTCAAGTCAGGCCTGTCAAATACACTTTTGGAACTACCAAGCGCAGATAGCGATATTGCCTTACTTTGAGTTACCCACTATCCTGCAGAAGCAGATCGGAACAGTTAATTTGAAAGGCTGATTTGCGTTAGACCCCGGGAGAGGGTACCATCAAGGATCACCAGTAAAATAAGCAACTATATATATATATATATATATATATATATATATATATATATATATATATATATATATATATATATATATATATATATATATATATATATATATATATATATATATATATATGTACTGAGACATGGTTGTGTGTCACTCAGATTAAAACAACATCATGACTGAAATAAGACGTTTATAGGAGCAAAGCCCATGTTGCGGATTGTGCCTTGTCCGATTTTAAGCTGATACGGGTCTCAATTCCTGAAACCTATCTTGAATGTCCTTGGCAGCTACTATGTCTAAATTACAATTTGTAGAAACACAGTTTGAATCGTCCTAGCCACACGGGCATTACTAAGCTTTTATGCAATTGTTTAGATCTTAACAGCTATACGACATTTCACTCCACATCATTAAACGCATCCACAAATGCCCCATTTAAGTCGAGTATGATCTGATAGTATACAAGATTATAATTAAGTTCTGGATGTCGGTGATCTCCAATTGACCGAGTTACTGTTTTGTGCACTTACAGTATAAATAGTTGTAACTAATTTTTTTTTATATATTTTGTATAAAACTATTTTTTCTCACTGAATTTATACTTAAAGCGAATCATGTAGGAACGAACTGCAACCTACATGACGTATTTTCATAGCAGTAGCGTATCCATACATTATGCCATTATTAAACTGTCCATTAATATTTTGACTTTCTATATTATGAATCACTCTTATATTGAGTACATTTGTGTTGCCTCACGGGCCTCAAACCTGCGGCTGCTAGCGTTTTGCAAACAGAGACTTAACCTCCTAAGCCTCCGCGCATTCAAATATAAAATATCGATCAATAAAATATTAATCCCGGATGTTGTTCATTATACGTGATGTCCCGTGATTGCGATATTCGAATACAACAATTTGCTTTTACAAGATTTGTTTTAATTTTAATATTCAATTAATTATAAGGATAAAAAAATAATTAGTTAGGGGATGTGTATAAAAAAATTGCGATAACGGTGCATAGCATCTAGATCTCCCCAGCCACCACGAGGCAGCACTGATTTTTATACCATGTATATCATACTATCTGCTTTCCCTCCGACCTCAATCTCTCAGTCCTAATAAACAAGCACGAGTGACTGAATGAAAGAATGATAGTTAGTTTCATGCGATTTTCAAGAGATGATTTAAGAGTGGAGACAAGGCGGTGTTCAGCTGAGTGATTCCTTATCAATAGGTAACACTCGTGGAAGTTTCGCCCATGGAAAATCAATCCGAGTTTCTCGACCAAGCAGTTTCTTTTTGAGGAAGGGTTTGTCCGCCCCGGTTTCGTTTGACTGCTTGTATTAATTGAGTTCGGATGACTTTACCTTGTCATGTTGTACATCTTAGGAGGACGGTTTCGTACCGGAATTTTATAGGAAATCCATAGACATCCACAGTCAGAAAAATTATCAAGTCATATGTGACTGCATGTGTCAATCCTTTGCTGCATAGATTACTTTTGAGAAATGAATAGTCGCCCACGGATTTCCAAAAAAAGATCAATATGGCTTTTACAAAAAGAAAGTCAACACTTATACAGCTTTGATATGGTCCAAGACTAGGCGATGGTGGCACCTAACCAAAAGGAAATCAGTTGAAAATAATTGCTTCGATCTTTCTAAGGAATAATAATTCTAAGCAAGAACTCAGCAAATCATCAAATCAACTCAAATATTTTTGTCCAAACGGGAACATATACTGCTGGACTCAGTGTCCGTTGAGTGGGTATCAAGCACATCTTCGTACACAATTTCATCCATTCCCGTATCGCTAGGCGCACTCGGTAAATAATTCCGATTGTGACACA
Organism: Stratiolaelaps scimitus; assembly: GCA_019614645.1. Classification (NCBI taxonomy): domain Eukaryota; kingdom Metazoa; phylum Arthropoda; class Arachnida; order Mesostigmata; family Laelapidae; genus Stratiolaelaps; species Stratiolaelaps scimitus. Next base: position 394,230 of record JABWDB010000024.1, on the reverse strand, counting down.
CATTTTAGTTAGTAAAATGTTATGATAATAGTAGCTAGATAGCATTAAGACAATAATAAGAATAGTATGTCTAATATGTAATGCTTCCTTTCGCTCATTCAACATATATTTGGAATGAACTGGTGATTAACTCTCACCTCAGACCGTTCCGAAGTTATTCTGTCCTCTAATTTTTCTTTTTCCTTCTTCTACCAATACATATTTAGATACCGCCGTGTTTGGTAAATAAGAAAAGGACGACAAACAAATGCACAAAAAGATATCCCAGAGGGATAAAGAGATTGAAGAGCTGGTGGGATTTTTGCAAGGATTCTTGCTTCCAATTATTTTGGTTTTTTTTTGCATTTTTCTCTAACTGTTTGTTTTAACATAATCGTTACTATCTAAATGTGTCTCTGGAGGAACAGGAAATAATGTACATTTATGAAAGATTACCTTCGAAACCGTCAAATTTTTGTTAGTTCTCCATAGGGTTGCCCAACTTTCCGAACACCCTGTATTTACTCTTAAAAATAGCTCATACCTCTTGTGAATTATATTTGTGATCATGGGGTCACAGTTCCAGAGGACTTAGATCTTAGTCAGGATATTGATCAGACTATTCAATCTAGTTCGTAACATCTTTCGTGAGATCGGAGTTTATACAGCACATGGATCAATTAGATGCTTAGATAAATTTGTAATTAATAATGTGTATGTTGTTTATTCAAGATAAATTAAGATAAATAAGAGATAAATTCTTAACCTCGTCTCTATTAAGAATTTGCGATAATATACTATATATAACAAGCTGGCGAAAATATTTTTTTCGACAAAAGAATCTGCGGAGCGTACAAACCATATCATTCTACAAATTATTAATACGATGCGAATTAACTAACAATATGCACTCACTCTGAGGCACCCGGTTTCTGACCGAACATAAATCATAGTGTTAGTTTTATTGGTACATTTTTTGTCTCATGATATTATTTCAGAATTGATAGAGAATGAGAGTATAGGATAGGGACGCCATTGTTGCAACTAAACACAAGTTGAAATATTGATTGGTGTATTGTAAAAACCTATGATTTGCAAATCTGATATGGAAAAACTGTATGTTACTGATTACTGTGATTTGTACATAAGAAGTGATTGATGGTGGGCTGTTTATAGCCTGGTACTACTTAAAAATGACAACGTCGGTTACCAAGATATATTTCCCGTCTGTATAAGCATCTACTTATGATTGGCAGTCTTTAGTACTTATTGTGAATTTGAATTATTTAAGACGAAATTTTGAATGGGACGAGTACCAGCATCGCGAAGAACCGAATTTGCAATATTCCACGCTAAGCATGCTTCGAATACTAGCTAGTAAAAAAAAAATATATATATATATATCGTATTAATAAATAATCGGCCAGTTATTCAGGCGGAAAACTCTTGGTCCGATGGGCGCACGGTGCGCACCGCATAACGCTACCCAACGCAATCCAACCCAACCCAGCCGGGCCCGACGGTTCGCTGTTTTCGAGGCCGCCGTAACAAGCTGCTTACTGCACGCGCTTTGAGCCGTCCCCGTGAGCCACCACAACTGAGTGGCCACCGTTGATGGCGTGGAGGCCAGGCCGCCGTTCGCTCAGCTGTGGTGAGAACGAAACTGCTGTGGTGAAAAAAGCATCGACTGCGTCGAGAGAGATGTACTGAACGCACTATGTGGACGAGCAGTGACAGAAAAATTTCGGCCTAGACAGCACCATCACCACCACTACTATTGCTGCTGTTTCTGCTGTTGTTTGCCACAACATTTGGTATTATTGCAATTATTCTAGAGGTTCAGTACCTAGTAAGCTGAAACTTCAGTTGAAATATTGAGCAGTTGTTGCTTGTGACTTAACTTCACTGCAGTTCCACGGATTTGGGTGACATTATTTTACGCGACGACAACAACCGCCAACGACAACACCAAGGTGCCCAAAACTGCGAGAGAGAGAGAGAGCGCGCGGCTGCTATTGCGCCCTGGAGACACAATGAAGGACAGTGCGCTTTTCTGCGCACGTTCTTTTCGCATTGAGGAAGATTTTAAGTTGTTGAGAGGAGCAATTACCGATGTTTGTGGCGATCGCACGCACTGGAAATCATGTCAAATACCTTTGTTGTCATTCAAGCTGACGCTGCTATAATGTGTTGTTATCATGCTGCTAAACAATGGTATCTGTTCGTACCTTTTTACATTGATGAGCAGTGCGCATCGTCATAAAGCTACCACTGACGAAAGTTGGTGCTTAGTGGTAAACTATGTTTTTAGAAATGGGATTTAAAGTGCGGATTAATACGTGCCTGTGGAATACATCCGTTTGCTTGGACGGAAATGGTTAGTTCAGTTACTAATGGATCGCCTGCGGGAATGGCGTGGTGGACAAGGTAGGCAGTACCAAAAAGGGGAGTTTTGTGGAGTCTGAGGTTCAAATCTGAGTGGAGTCATATTTACTTTTATGGGCAGTATCTCCGCAATAAGATTTGTTAAGTAGTAGTGGCACCTAATGTGGTCTGCGGCATAGCTACCACTGTGCAGAAAGGAAGGCACCGTACACCCCCTGTATGCGTCATAAATACTGCATGTTTACATACACGGGGCTTTCTACAGACACCCTATTGATCACAGTAGTTGTTCACAGACGGGAAGTGCACAGAGGTCTTGAGAGATTGGGAGAGAAGGGAAGCAGCTGAGAGTCAGCTAACCACGTCATGTCCGTACGGTGAGGAGGATGTGTGGTGCTCGTGGCTGGGCTTGTACACATCTCACCACCCTTACTGAATAATGCGCTAAGCGATACCGGGAAGGGTGGTGCTGTTGAACATCGTCAACAGTTCCATAAGGGGGGGGGGGCGGTCATGGTGTTGGCATGCATTAGCATGCCAACACTCCCCCTTTAAAAGTTACTAATGGATCATTACGATACGCATCGTCATCATCACCATCATCATCGTCATTTCGGTGTCTTGGTCAAAGAGCTCGTTGTGACCGAAATATAACTAGCTCTGCTCTTTATGCGACTATACATTTATATTCAATTAAACCTCTTTTGAACAAATCCATTTTGACTTAACTAATAATTTAACTGAGGAATTATAGTATACATTAGTGCATGTACCTTTGTGAGGACATTATGACGAAGTTCATATTATGGAAGGTTATGGAAGGTCTTGCATATCCAAATAGACTAATGATTGACAGGACCCCGGCTGCGGTCAAGGTGACCTTGTAGATAACTTTAAAGAAGCTCGGTGGAAACGAAAATTTTTTTGCAATTTCGGTCATCTGTATACGATATATAATTATATAATTTTACTAACTACTAAATCAATGAGTCAAACACAGATTGAAGTACACTAACCATCGTATAAAACGATCTGAGGCTTTCTGCTGCGTTCTTTTTTTTCATGGGGGGTGGGTTGCCATGATTATGCATGACAACAACACCGTGACCTTTTCCCTTTCTAATACTGTTAACGATGTTCAACAGCACTTCTGGTACATCCATAGACCACTAAATAAATCTTCCGGGCTGACCCATGGCCAACATTTAACGTCCGTAGACTACTAACTCATGTATACTATGATCACCCTCGTGCTTTATGTTAGATGTTGTGTTGCAGCGAAGGTGAATTCTAATGAGGATACAGTATCTTACACCATTTGTACGTAAGTTAGGTAAAACGAAAGAGAAACTACTTAAGTTAATCGGCCAGCGTTCATATAGAAATTATGTAGGCCTATTAACTGCTTCGATATTTAATCAATTGTATTATGTGGCAATAAAACGAGCCTTCATTAATTTGGGTACGATCGAATACGAATTTGGGGATTATAATCCGTTGTATCACGGACTGAATACGGTTCGTTTTTAAGGACAGATGTTTTTAGAAGAAGATGAATAAGAAAAAAAGTTTAAATGATGAATAATATCATATTTAAGGTTCAATGTAGTCAACACCAATTCATGATTGAAACCAACGTTGTTTCTGATGCACTCACAGTTTGCTTTTTTATTTCTTAGCTGGGCAGGGCTTCGTCGGTGACTTCCGATGTGGACAACCTCGTACCGGGGCCTACAATGGTTCCCACAACAAGCGGCTCACCCTGCGAATTGAACCCCTGCTCTTTGAATGAGACTTGTCAACCGAACTTCTCATTCGACAACAGCACCTCAAACACCACTGCCAATTCGCTCATCAACTATACGTGTCATCCCGGTGCCAAGGCAGTAAACCTTGAAAATGTGAATAATGAAGGAAGATAATATTATCTTTAGTCTTCTCTAATTTATTCATTTGAATATAGATACGAGGTCGCTTTTATATAATTTCTAAAGCAGTATCTTTACCTATTGGATCGCGTTCAATTATTAATAATATGACTACATCGATTGAAACCTTCTGGATTGTCTTTGCACGCAGAGCGTAAACCCCGTTGAAAAGCCGTTGGATGTGGCTCTCGTAGCTGGCGTATCTTGTGCTGTGATACTTGTTCTGTGTATTCTGGTGGGATGTGGTTTTCTGATTCTACGAAGGACTAAAAACAAGCGAAGACATCATGGAACCTACAGCCCCTCCAGGTGGGTTCTAGGTGCTTTAAAACTGCAGTGCCACTGAAATATATAGAGCAATAACTAAATCGAACTTGTTATTGCAATCGAATTTGCTCTGAGAATCTTCAAGTTTATCGCCACGACACATACGGTGAAATAGCCTCAGCCATTCTTTTGTCAATGCGCTCTTTTTAATAACTCTACACTCTAACAATTGTACATAATATCCTTACCAGTTCAAGGCTGCAATAAGTAACCACAATAAATATTCAAAGGCTATAACCGTTGTGTAATTGCAACTGTGTGACAACTGCGGTTGTAACACATAACCGATTCCAACGTTACCAGTTGCTCGTAATTAAACTACTGGGGACTTTCTGTGTCTATCTCCAACCAATCACAATGATCGAATAATCCTCTTCATATATGATGATTAATATTGGACAAACTGAATTCAAGCATTTATAGGCCTCGACTACTATGTACATGCGATCCTATGACGGATTATTGACGGAAGAGATGAATTAGGCTTCAGTGAAAAAGACAAAGCTCGATAGATCTACTTGAATGAAGGATTGGAATATCGACAGCAACAAATCATTGTAAGGCTTGTTGTTGATGTCTTTTTCAGGGAAGAGCAGTCGGGAGGACGACGAATGGAGCTTTGTCATGTACTTAAACCACCGCCTATTGAACGACTCATCTAGAAGAAGCGAAGCTGCGAAATCGTCACTTGGACGAGCCGGCTATAGCACTTATTAATTTTCTCTGATTATTATTTAGACGGAGCTATGATAATTTAGACAGACCACATTTCCTTTGCATAGTACGTCTATTAGGTTGAAGTATTCAAGAGGGCTTTTGAAAATATGAATCGCTATTATCCTAGTTTCAAAGGTTGTCGCTCCATTTCATTGTTAAACTGTTTTACTCTGGCACTATGACAATATATTCTTAATTCTATATTACGAGTTAAGTATAAAATATGTACAGGTCTTAGGACAAAGACACGTCACTTTAATGCAGCTGAGTAAAGGCGTTCACATCGTAGAGCCAAGGGCGACAGCTGTTACTGTATATCACACCTACAGATGTGATATATAGCTACTTTTTATAGTAGAGTAAACACATATTAAATTAGCCAGCAAATATAACACATATTGTACAAACACGAATAAATCATGTCATTTATAAACTTCGATCGTAGTCTGTCTTATTTTTAATCCTCTGATTAATCGGATAGGAGTTTATACGGGAATACATGCTACAAGGTGTGATCAGTGTTTAACCCTATGGTTCTTGCACAGACACGTGATTTCGCACATCAGAGAGGAAGAATATAACAAACATTTCCGCCCAGCAAATATCACATGTCTAACAAAAACCTATTGTCGTCACTTTATTCTAATTTCAAGACCCCATCTCGAGTCGATTGCCATTTCCGGTTGTGAAAAGCAATCGGATCCCGCCGCAATCGAGTCAGGATATTGTATGACGCTTGTAGGGAGCAGCTGCGCGGGTCGCGTTGCAAGCCTAAGATGAAGAAGTATGACGCAACGAAGTATCGATCTTTTTAGCTTTCCCCTTAACGATCACGACCTATCGCCAATGGTCCGGTCATTAAAAATGGCAGAACTATGGAATCCTACTAATAAACGCTTGTTCATGTCTTACGGAATCCGACCCCGCTCCGTCTGCTAGAATTACCTGGAGAAACAGATTTCCTACACTACTATACCAAAATTGAATTGCAAGATACGATGACTTTCTCAGCGTTGGAACACTTGGCGTAAATTTGATAATGGACGATGTATTTAGTTTCGTATTTTCAAAGTGGAGATGATCCTAAGGAATTTATTCATTCATTCATGAATAAGTCAACGATGATCTTCTAGCCCTTGTTATTTGATTTGAACTAAACTGCCTCTCCCTCAATGTTTTTAAGTCCACATTCTCACACATTCGTCCACTCATTAGTCCTTCTGATGTTATTGAGGGTAGGATACATCTTCGGGCATCAATTTTCATTTACAACAACATTTTCTCTTTTCCTATTTAAGTTACTTCTACCTACTGTTGCTATCTTATCTTTAGGATCATCCATAGGTTCACCCAGAACGTAGAAGGCCTTGCGGTCTACTCGAATAAATCTCGAGGCAGTCCCACTAACCTATTATTACTGACGCCTTGAAAAATAACAGTTTGATTGCCATACTTTTGCGGTGCGTGGTTCTCTCCTTTGGAACTCAGTCCCTCTTTGTATCCGTTCGTTAAATACTTCCGTGAACCAATTCAAATTCGTCCTGAAAAAATATCTCTTTAAAGACCGAATCAAGCACGCTTGGGGAGGAGCTAACCACGACCGAGTCATTTCACTGTTCTCTCATTCACAATACATTCAAAAGCTCGCACTACCCTCGTAATTTTATGACTTTCATTCTGATAATCTCATCAATACCTTATATTTGTGCTTATATAATTATTCAATATTCAATTAATCCGTTGATAATACCCATGGAGTGTTGTTCTTTTTGCATCTGGTTTCGTCGTGGATGCTGTGTTTGATGTCTCAAATTCACGCCACTGCTTCCGCGGTGCATTGGTCTCTTGGTTGTATTAATTCTCTCTTCTCTGTCTCATTCTCCTTTACAAATAACTCTGTGCAGGTGGCTCTTGGTAACGCCATTAGATTGTCTGCGAGAAAGAACTTCTCAAGCCCATTGTGCCCCCAACGAGCCTGTGGCTCATAAGCATACTTGATAATATACCTATATGTTATCTACACACATTATCCGGGCGACAATTGGCCCTTTGTTGATCAATAAAAAAAAACGAAAACATGTCGCAAATTCATAAATATATACGTGAAGTGTACGGAGAGAGTGTCTGAGTGTCGAACATGGTTTGAGAAATTGATTTTCAGGATGCTCCTGGCTCCGGTTTGCTAGTCACTGCTGATATTGATCAAATCAAGCTAGTAAAACGTTTGATTCGACCTCGAAGTGCTTACAATTGGTCAAATAAAAGAGAAAAATAGATCATAAACGGCCTGAATTGGCAAATGGGAAGGGTGTTATGTTTCACCAGGACAACGTTAAACCACACGTTTTTTGCAGCTCCTTTAATAAACCAATATACATTTACCTTTACCTTTGATGATCTTGCAAAAATCATTGCCGCTAAGGTGGGCTGTCTTGATGCACCCGCGTTATAAATTATCATCTGTTCTATTCTCCCTGGTGACAAATATTAAGATGGTCACAAATAAGTGCAAATTTGATACTTACTTTGTAAACATGGCTTATATTTTATTTGCATCGTTTTATGTATTTATATAGAGTCATTCTAATGTAGACATATACAGTCAGATCTAGTGTCATATTTGGAGTCATATACTCTGTAAATAGAGCATTTGTATTCACTTCTATATTTAGTTAATAGCATTTATTTCAGTTGGTTTTTGTTTGCTTGTGTTGGCCTACCGACCTATTATACTTCTTTAGATTGATACATCGTAGCACAGTGCAGTATGTGCTGCCTATACTAAACCACTATCGCCCACATAGGGCGGCCACCCACATGACACAGCGCAGATCTGAAAAACTGAAGCTATGCTTTAGCGTTAACTTCCGTTATTCATCGCTGTCATCATTCAAATTTTTACTACCTTCACCCTTTCCTTCCATCACCCCTCTAGCTGCCCCCCCCCCGTTTTACTCTCCTTTCCGCTTTAACTTCATCCCGATCTAGTCAACCAACTACACCACACTACCTCGGTGTCCCTTTTCCCCTATTATTATTATTATTATTATTATATGTAGATGGACACTCACGTAACGTCAGACATTCTACTACTCTTGTCGTCAAATATTTCTCTATTTATTTTGTTTATTTAATGTAATAATTAGCAATTGCAATAATATCTCATCACCGTGATCACAAAAAGCTCACCAACTCAGCTTGTCATCAACCTCATCATCACCACCACATATTCATCATCACATCTCCTCTCCTCCTTTATCCCCAACCATGTTACTGTATTTTGTCGTAATAACATACTCTTATGTACGTCAGTTATCTTTCTTTTTCACCACCATTAATATACTTCAATTTCATTATATCCTCCATCATCATCATCATCTGCCTACCTTTATTTTCATATCAACATCTATATAAGGGTTCACTACATCTACTACTACCACCACTACTGCGGGTAGTAGTAACAGCCTTTTCTGCAATGACCTATTGACGTGTCTATTCGTGCACTATGATCAATCAATCAATGACATGACATCACCAGCTATTGCCACGACCGTATGTGATCGTAGCCAGAAATATCACCTTCCTCGGTAACACCGAACACCTCTCTCTTAACCTACTACTTAAAAATTGTTAAGCAACAAACCACCTCCACAATCCCATTGATTCTGCTCCTTCTCAATCTCAAATACACTTCATCACCTACATCTCGATCGGATTTACTGTAACATTATCTGATCGCGCTTTATTTCATTTCATGTTGTCATTAAAATCTACCGAATGTATACGCTTAACAGGTTTCTACACGCCCCACTTTTGCCAATTCATTTACAACCGACATCGCTATCTGTCCAATTTATGTGGCTGTCTCGAGGATTTCCTGTACTTGCTTGAAATGCTGAACATCAACTGTCGGCTTCTTCCTATATCCGTTCCTCCCTTTGCTATGCGTTTGTTTTTAGCTTTTTGTTCTGACTCACTTTGCGATTTCCAATTGTCTAGCTTTAAAGGTCTTTTCGAAAACACTTGTATCGTCAGCGGTAGATATTTTTGTCTGGCCCCTTCATATAGTACAGTAAAGAAGGCGAGGCAAACAGTATCACGGAAGGCTGTGCTGCTTCGTCAAAAGGTTTCGTTTAGTTAAGATGGAAACCCTTCTCCTGCGTTGCCGCTAGAAGTCTCTCCTTGAGAATCTCTTCCGACGAATAGTCTGGCAGCTTGAGGTAGTGAGCGCATGTATTGACGGAGGGATAGGAGCCATCAGCGGCATCCACTTTCTTAACGATGGTCAGTCGGGGCTGCAGGTTAGCAAGGCCACCTGGAGGAAGCGAAGAACAGCCGGTCACGAACTGCAAGAAGTCCTTACGTTCTTGCGCACTCAGCTCCACCAGTACGTTCACCTGAGGATAAAAACGTTAACGGTTATGATCAGTAAAAGGCGGAGGAAATATTACATCTATAAACGGGTATCTCACTCGACCTCGTTTGACGTATGGAAGCAAAACGCTACCTAGGAAGATACGACGTATTTAGGTCTAATCTGTGAATCTAGTCAGTATACAGTTGCTTTCAAATATCGGCCGCTTACGTCAGCTGATCATCCGTATTTATATATAGGCTTGATATGATTAAACGATTATTTTCATAAATTGGTGACTCACGAGTTTGAGGAAACCAGGCGACGTTTTGGAGAAGCCGAGCTTTGGCAGGGTATGCTGCACTAGATCCTCGCGTGACCATTGCGGACATTGCTCTCCACAAAGCAGCAGTCGTAGCTCATTGCTACTGAAGGCTGTTTAAAGTCAACAAATGGATCGAACGTCTTATTATTACGATAACTCTGTAAATTTACACGTTGTGTTTGATAAACGAATGCGCTCTTAAACACAATTGTACCTCTTCTATATCGATCATCGAGTATTATATAGTCTCCTCTACGGCACAGATTAGCGTGAACTACGAACACTAACGAGGAGACATGCACTACAAAAATAAATGGAATAATTTTCTAGTTTTAAATCATATTAAGTTCAAGATGACGCTAGATAGAGTGTTTGACCTGAACCAAATTAGTTTTGGTTAGCATTTGCTAAGTGGATTTTACCTGAAAGTTTGTAAATTGGGAACACACGGTTGAAGCCTCGTCGAAGGGCTTCCATCTGTCTCTGCACACCTTCAGCCAGCACAAACTCCTCCAATGCAGCCACGTACTCCTCTACGTTGTCGATTGTCACATCGATTTGGGAGCCACCAGGGCGGAGCTCCACAGCTTCAAATGCCCTTGACGGGGGCAGGAACTGAAACGTTAGACCGAGATCCTCGACGCGAGCATCTTGGACTCGGGTTCCCTGAAGAGTGATCTCTTCTAGGCGTTGCCGCTTTTCCGTCTCGGACAGATTTTGATCAGTCATGACGTGACGCTTAGAGTCGGCAATGGCCGACAGTTGGCAGACAGTACTGTAAAGGAATGGGTTCAACTCTGCTAGATCTCGATTTAAGGAGAGTATACGCTGTCCGGCGGAATTTCGGACTCGCGCCCCACAGGTCAGTAGACGAAGCAATGAAGCTGACAGTGGCAGGTCAACCAGCCGGTTGTCCTGTAGGGCCTTAGCCAAGTAAATGCCAATAAATTCAAAAAGACGGCAAGCGCGATCACAGGCAACCGAACCTTGCGGAAGCGGTGCTGGGAACAGTCCTGATAGAGGTCGCACGTAAAGACGCGCTGTTTCTTCTTCATCACAGTCCTCCTCGGGAGGATCCTCATCGGCCCACCAGATGGCTAAGCGGGCAGCTTGCAGTTCAGCGGCAACTAATGAATAAAATTCAAGCGATGGTCCCAGGCCGGTCCCCTCTTCACCGAGGAACTCAACTTCAAGTAGAGCCTTGCGTTCGGCGTGGAAGTTCATCACTTGAATGGCCCAGTCAAGTAGCCTTTCACCTCGAGCCACCCGAACTCGTTCGTGCTTCAGCCGGCCAACCATGAAATCGTCTGCTTCACCAGCTGCCCGTCTTGCACCAGCAAGACCTGCTAAACCACCGAGGCCACTAGCCAGTGTAGTCCTTTGCTCCCGTTGACTTTGAATCCACACAATTGCCCTATAAATATTAATAAATAAATGAACACATTATTTCACCCTATGTTCAGGCAGCCGATCTTTACTTTATATATATATATATATATGCACCATTATATCATATTCGAAGAGTAAAAAATTTTATTAGTGTAACTTCTGTAATGTCAATAATATTCCAAATATCTGCACCGCGTCACGGGCAACGTTTTTAGTAGAGGTATTGTTGCTGGAGATTGGATATTACCTGCTGGTACCAAATGCGGTAGATCGGAAGAATGTGTGACGCGTTTCAAAGGGGAACAGCATAGGACATTTGTAGACGAGGGCCTCACACCATGAGGGCGCAGCTCCTGCACTCATCACTAGTGGGCACTGCATCTGTTGCAGCAACTTATGTGATAACTTTGCAGAAACGCACATCTCACCTAGTAAAGGCAAATTCACCGAAATACGCAATCTTCATTAGCCTTAACGTATATATTGGATACTACAGCCTATTTCTCGTTTAGTACACACAAAAATATTACCAAAATGAAAACAAACAGTAGCAGTGTCCTACTCCTCAAGTAGTAAAATAGAAGCAAAAAAGACTACTGTCATATTCCAATACAGCAACGACTTGGTGTATAGTAGTGTTAGAGGTGAAACGCACCAGTGAGATTATAATGTCGAGCGAGCGACTTGAGCAGCTGAACAACTTGGCCCACGAGAGGCTCCAGGTGACAGCCGCCGGCCGCACCAGCCACAACACTGCTGCTACTTCGCCTCCGTCCTCCAACTGGTGCTGCTCCAGCTGTAAACGGTCCGCCGTTTGTCGTTGTCGATGATGAACATGATGATATCACAGGGTCTGTGTCTGTCATCGTCATCCGCTGGACTCCTGAGGCCGAAACATCACCCATCACAGAAGAACACTGGCCGCCACCATTAGCGTAGATCGACGGGGATATATTTGCCCCATTGGCGAGTGGTCCAGTCTCCTCGGCGATCCCGTTACTAGCAGTCGTGCTACTGCTGTTTCGGTCGCCAGCACTGCGATAAACGATGCTGCAATAAAAGGTAGAAAACAAAAAGGGCAGAGGTGTATACGTTATTTCATGTATTTCCTTTAGCATCAATCGAATTGAAACATCAATTGAAACATACCGGAAACGGTAGGATCTCCGAAGAAGGCTATCTCCGGATCCATTGACTTTTCTCTTACTGAACTCATTTTTGTTGAAACAGAGAATTAATCAATCGTTATCACTCATGATCAGCGAATGGTATCGGCAGTCGCCGCATGATGAATGTTTCTTCACTATGACTATTTTTTATTGAGCGGTAAAGGTGCTCAATTAATGTATGCCGTAGTATATAACGTTCAAATACTGGAACATATAACATATAGCATGAGGCAATATCCTTACGTATAGGTGGGCTCCCAGATACGCTTCAACTTGTCGTTTGCTGAAGGAAGATCAGACTTTTGCATAAGCTGCTGGACAGCTCGGAACATCGTCCACGATGGATCCGTCAGCTCTACACACACATCGGGAACACCTAAGGGGCACCACATGTATTTGCAATTTAGTAATCTGTATGAAACTATGAATACGCATACGGCTATAATGGTATATGAAGCATGACTGGTGAACCAAATGCACCACGAACCTGGTAGACTGGGCCCTTTAAGGGTGAGAAGGATCTTCGGAGGTTGGTGCATCTCGGTCACTGGGCTTCCGCTAACCTCACCCTCAGTAGATCCCACCGGAGACGAAGAGTCCACTGATGGTCGTTGAACAAGAGCCATTTGATGAGCTGTCATCAAGAGGCTATCATCGGGTGGTGGAGGAACATCGATATCGGACGTTTGGTTAACATTTGTGCGACCAGGTCGCGGATCAAAAGCAGGAATCAAGGCCGAGAAGTGCCTCTTTAGGATGAATTCGTCATCCCATGCATCGCGTTTCGAAAGACCTCCCACTGAATGCTGTGAGTTGCGTACCTCAAACACATCCTCTTCCTGAAGAAGCTACAAATAAGCCAAGACAAAGACAAAACTCATTTTGTTCCTTATTAGTTTTCTTTTAATCAGTGTCATTATGTGCCTACGATGTGTGACGTATTCTCGTAAAATTCTTTAATAAATGTAAATATCCCCTTTTTGTGGAACAATTTGTCAAATATGTATTCCAATCGGTGATCTGTATGTGTATACATTCGTATGCATTTTGCTTATCTATAAGATAATGCGTTCGTCGGATGAGTTTACGTACACGTACCATGACGTCCTCATAATCGTCGTCATTGTCGAGGTCGCTCTGTTTGTCATCGTCCGCGTCGATCATAACCTCCAGAGCGCGGACACCTGATACGCCTCCGCCGACTCCACTGACCCCTGTAACGCCGCTTTGGGCAGCCATAACGTGACTGGCAAGGCCACCAGAGAGACCCCCTGGTCCTCCCGTAGCCATGTCGACCAGGTCCTGATCTGAGTCGGACGACAGCTCTGATTGAGACATAGCTGCTGCTGCTGACGTTATCGCCTCATTTGTCAGCGAAGGGTACGACTGCGCAGTTGACAGAAGACCTGACGCGGTTGATGTATCGTTGCTCTGCACAGAGATCAGCAAAGACAAGGTTAGAAAGGCTAGGTCCTAATGGCCAGCCTTGTCCAATTACTCGAGGAGGTTAAAACACACAAAACAGGCTGCCTCTTTATGCCAAATATGCTCTACATCTCGAGCTGTGACACACTAAGTGTAATCTAATATTACTGGATAAGAATATCTCAAGATGGGACGTGTAATGGAGATAGGATTTCGTAAAATATGAATCTAGGTGAAGCAACTTTTTTTCTTCCAATCTGAACAATTATGTTATAGCACAAAGTCAAATGTAGGATGTTTTAAATTATACTAATTAACGAAAAACATCTGAATTACATACTAACCTCGTTTACAAGAGGCATGCTGCCGAGAAGGTCAGCGAGCACTTCAGGGAAGTTGGATGACGAGAGAGCGAGTCTTACGAGTGAAGATACATGACCTCCTCCGCCGGCCGCTAGAGAAATTCGGCTGCCGTCAGCCGTGGCGCTCTTAAGACGAAGACGTGAATCCCGTTGACCACCGCTTCCAGCCCCATTTGCACTTCCTACGCCGCCCATACCGCCGCTTGCCGAGCACGATGCAGTTGATGAAACTGAGCCTGATCAACCATCAAGCAACAGAAGGTTCGAGGAAGAGAAGACCAATTTTCATTAGACAGCAATTATATTAAGCAGCTGAACTTTTGTAAGGTACATCCGGCTATTAGAAGAGGCCACCACCCAGCTTTAACAAAATGTATGTGTTTTATTGCGCGTTTTTCCCACGCAACAGCGAGTATCCGTGCAATCTTTAAAGGATTTCCCTTTGCAGTAATCTAACGGTCACCACATTATATGTATATACAGAAACTGATACGACTGGTACTCACTCTGTGATTCTGCGGAACAAGCTAAACCAGTTCCAATGGTATTTCCAGCATTATTGGTGCTTAGCGGTTTGTTGGGTTGCTGAGTAGACAGGTTTGGTACCGAGACAGACATTGACGCGGAAGCGCCAGGGGAAACGCTCACAGATGAGGTTTGAGCCACTTGCGACCCGCTGCTCACAGTCTTGGAGCGTCTCCCCTTCAACGAATCGACCGTAACGCCCCGAACTTTTGCACGGATTGCAGCCATAGCCACAGCCGCAGACGAGACTGCGGGACAGCCCTCAGCTCCTTGACCTCCAGGAGCTCCTCCGCTGCCTGCCAATTTTAGGTCGTATTTACCTTCGGCACCCATTCGGTATGAGTTTGATCCACCATGGTCCCAACCTACATCAATCCAGCCGTTGTGCACATCGCCGGTCACCGTGCCGACACCTGGAGGTCCTCCGTCTTGATCGCGCCATTTCCAGTCGGGACCACGCATTACACGTGCGCCTGGGACCATTGCTAAAACAAGAGTATATAATATGGATGTGACAGAATACCTGAACATACTCCTTTACAATTAATACAGGTTGATCTTATAACATCAAAATAGGCTGAAATCAGTCATTTCCCAACCACTTATGCAACATTTAATCGACAAGCATCACTTCAGTAGTCTTACCTTTCAATTGCTGTCTTACGGCTCTCCTCTGTCGACGCATCTCCTGGTCGTGTTCCCTAGCGGCTCTACCCAAATCATCACAGACTCCCCACAGTTTGCCGTACACCTCCATGCCCGACAGCGATAGATAGTGAGTCTGGCCAGATGCATTTTTGCCCGCCTGCTGAATACGCAAATGTCTCCATCCACGAGGCTGTCCTGCGTCAAGGTTCTGACCCAGTTCGGGTATCTTCCATGTAGCTGTGGAGCCCGGCTCGTTGAGCGAACAATCATCTTGATGTGTATAGAGCGTTGTCCAAGTGACTCCATCTCGGGATCCTTGTAGTTGCCAGTTGCGCAAAGCTGACCGGCCATAACCTCTAGCGTGTCGCAACGAATAATGAGTGGGCACTAACCACACTCCGAGGTCAATAGAGAACCAGGCTTTGCGATCATCGTTTGTGTGGCAGTTAAGCGCTGACGTGTCGCGACTAAGGATATCTTCGAGGTGTCCGTAAGGCAGGTTGCGACCCTCGGAACAGGACACAACGACTAAATTAACTTGGGCAGGGTTGACCCAGTCGATACCTGGTAGACCTCCGTTCGTGCCCATCCAATAGAACAGACCTTGGGTGTCAAAGTCTACTCCAGAATATTCGAGCGTAATCGGATTACTTTTTATAGATGTCAACTGTTTGACAAAATGGAAGCTGGAACGCTCGTAATCATACCACTGTTTGGCAACCATACGTGTGAGGTATTTGTTCAGTTGACCCACTGTCGTGAGTGGTTCCATCTTAATGGGGCGTCCTGACCGATCGATTAAGGCCGTCTCAGAGGGATCCTTACTCAGACGCATACGAAGACGTCGACTTAACACCTGCAAGTGAAATTTAATCTCAATTTAAATGACCAACATATAAGAGCCACATGATAAGGAATTTTCTATAATTGCATATAAGTGGTCGTATGACTAAATTATGCAGAGTATCGTGATTGTATAATGCTGGGCATCAGCGTTATCTTTACACCCGGTCAAGTATGATATTGGGAACGGGGTCAGAGTAATATATTAGAAAATACACCTATCTTGACTATGCGTTAACCAACACACCACCCTGATTCTTTAATAATCAGACAGAGTAATCCAAGGCCTTTACTCTTCACCAATAAATAAAGAAAAGGTATAATCATTGGATCATTGTTACTGATGGTGGTTTTGCCGTTCATTGAATTGGTTTTTATCGTGATAGTCCGCCTATCGTATACTTCGCAAGTTTAGCTGCTCAGTATCGCGTATAATAATAACCGCACTTTATCCAATTGAAATTATCCTGTTACCCTGCTGCACGGATGTAGTTCTCCCACTGGAGTATTACACTAATCCGGATAGAGTACCCCAGTCGTTCTTCTCTTCTAAATAAACATCAAGGCAACTTGCATCACTTCGCCACCAATTATTACACCAATCCTCAATTAAATAGTCACACGCATAACAAAATTGGTCGTACAGCATTGCACTACAGCTCGCGAGTGGACTCGCTGCTAGTTGTACCACTCGAATTGTAGGTATTCGGTTATCCTGCTGTATAAATTCAGTTGTCCCATAACAATGTGTCATGAAACCCAACTGAGTGCATTCGTAGAGCCAAGAATGCAGCAGAGCTTCCGCAGAAAAGTAAACGATTTGTTCGCTTCCCACGATTTCCCTCTGTCCCATCATATGAGCATAAGATTGGGAAAAAAATCCTTCGTACACAGTAGGCGTGTATCTAAGAAATGAAGACAGATCGATTTTTAACATTATAGTAACTAATATCAATAGATAGATAGACAGGCAGACAGATAAACCAACCTGCAGTCCGTGAGAAGGTGTGTCATAGTGAAAGACTGCTAATTTTTCAATTGACTCGAGAACGCCGACCAGTTTGACTGCGAGCAACTCGCAGGCATCATTCGTAAGTGAACGAGTGACCAGGGGAGCAAGAATTTCACTGCGACAAACTCGCAGAAGCGCAGCTACCAAACCAGATGAATGCAACTCGAATGACGACATCTGCTGGGATGCTGGAACGGCACGCTCACGGAGAAGGAGGGTGTTTAAAGATCGCAACGATGCCTCTACTGCTTCCGGCACCTGTTTGGAAGTATATAGAATAATGAGTGATTTAGTGTCAACGCCTTGTTTAATGGAAATACAATGTGATAATTTACGAATTAATATATATGTTATCAAGTAACAGTTTCCACAAGTTTTCAGCCAAAGGTTATTCTTCCTTTTACACTAATAGCACCCCGGCGTACGGAATTAACATATGGTCGTGCCATTGCACTAACCGGTTCCTCTCCTGTCGCGGAAGTCATCTGTTCCACGAGAGCTTTCAGCTCCCTGACGACAGGGCGTGGCTTGCTCTCGGCGCCCGTAGCGTGGAAACGCTCACAAATCTCTCTAGAAAGTGACAGCACTTTTTGCCGGACTGCTTCGAGCTTTGTTTGAAGACGTTTCGATTTTCCGCCCGCGCGCGAGGAGCAACAACTTAGCTCCGATCCTGAAAATAAAAGTCCTACGCGTAAGTGGGATTAATACTGCCTAGATAATCACAGACAGATCGGTTCGTAACCTCGACCTCAACTGCCAAGTGCTATCACAAGGATTATTGAGTGATTTGAAGAACGCGATTTTGCTTCATAAAGCACAGCACAGTGCCCGTAGTTTTCCCAATGTACCAAAGTCAAGATTAAAATTCACCTTGACTTTGTCAAAGAGTGGACTTAACAAAAGTTGAGTATATATTGAGGCAAGAGGCAAACTTATGATAAAAACAAAGAACACGAATGTAAGCTAATGTTTAGGTCTATAATACGTTATACATAATACATGTATAATATAACCCGCTGCGCGAATCATATTCGGGAGATGCATGTTTACAAAATTGCCTAATAACAGTAAGTATCACTAACCAAGCATGGTTTCAGCAGTGAACGTGTGCTTTGTGCCGCGGTTTGATTCGAAGATGAAGCCAGCCAGCTCCTCGCGAAGCACCGTTGCCTGCTGTTGACCGTCGGAATTATGGATGACGAGTTCGTTGGATGCGCGAGCCGATAGCGACCAGTTACCGACGACCAACTTTGTCTTGTACCCTACGGACCCCACAGCTCCGGTTCCAGTAACGGCACCCTTGGGCGCTGACAGTACACTTTGCGATGGCAGGTTGAGCTGAATTAAGGTTTAAAAAGTTAATTAGAGTATGCATATAGTTAAAGATAAATATAGCACTCAGTATTCGAAAATAATATGAAAATTGGGCAATAAACAAGCTCCGCAAGTACCAAACTTCGCTAATCTTAGTATCACAAACTCAGAGACACTCTTCCTAGTCTAGGATCTGCCTTAGTAAGGATACAAATGACTATTCACCTTGCATTGGCTGCGCGCTCTTTGCAGCTTCTCGACAAACTCTCCACGGTTTTCCGATGAATCGGCACCGCCCTCCGGCGAGCCGCTTGAATACATAGTCTGCAATTTGTTGTCAAGAATGAAGCGGAACCAACCATTGGATCCGTTCGAGAGCTCTAGTGCGGCCGACTCGTTCCATAGATAAAGGCAGTCTCTGCCCCGAACAATATTCCAATCTTTCCAGTGGTATGCTCGGCCAGTGACGATTTCGGATGCATCTCCAGAACTCGAGTTCGGATGTTCTGTGCTCTGCGAAGATCCGCTATCACTTCCAGCATCACCTGCCTGTAGGTCTCCTCCTTGACCGCTCTGCGCGGGTTGTTGACCACTCAGAGCAAGAGCCTCAATTTTGGATAGTACGCCGAGACGAGAGAAATAATCCATGTAAATGGGCCGCGCTTTGCTCAGAACGTCGCGAACCATCTGCAAAGCTATGATGAGAGTGTCTTGGTCCTGATCCTGTTCAGCATCGATCACTTGCGAGATGACACTTGCCAACATTGGCGCCAATTCGGCTGAGGACATATCGGTGAACAGAGCCGGATCTATGTAGTGTAACATTTTGCGTAACAGGTTAAGCGCCGATCGTTGTACAGATCGTACGAGCGAATGCTGTTCGATTTGACACAGCACCGGAATAAGGCTACGGAGAAATACGGGCGCCACTGCAAGATCACCCTGTGGCTCTTGTGGAACCTCCTGCTCGCTTAGACTGTCAAGAGCTGAATTAACAGCCAGACTTGAACTGCACATCAGTTCACCTGGAGATTGCAAAATCGCTGAAACTTCACGATGGCCCTGGTCATTTCGTTCGCGCGCTTTGTCTAATGGTGTTTTTCCATCCTCGTCACGGAGATCTGGGTTTGCACCGTGCCGTAGCAAGACCTTGGCGATTTCAGGCCTACCAAAGCAAGCTGCATAATGAAGAGACGATGATCGCTGACCTTTGTTAACATCTCCTCCCCTCTCACATAAAAACTCAACCATTTCCTGGGTGCCGAATGCGGATGCCCAATTAAGCAGCGTCTGACCAACATCGTCCATGAAATTTACGTCGACTGAACCATTTTCAATGGCTTCAATCAGGGCATCGGTGTCTTTCGATCGAATACAGTCAATTAATTGACGGTGTGTTCTTTCCGTGCACGATCCCCGGGCGGCCGCACTGGCAGTGCAACCCGTCGCCTTTGGAAGAGCGCCTCGCCCTTCAAAAATTAGAACTAATAGGAGGTCAACCAGCCGCATGGCGTCTAGTACGCTACGATCGTCGGGGCACCGCAGGGCGGCTTCCAGCGCCTCTGGTAGTCTTGAGCGCAGAAGATCATGGGCTACAGTTGGCGAACCTCTACAGAGCGTTGACAATAACGATATCACCGTCGCCATGCTACTGCCAGATGTGGGCTGATGTTGTTGAGCAAGACGAGCTGCCGCCTCCATTTTGGTCAACAGCAACGCCAACAGGCCCTTATCCGCCAAAGGAGCAGGGTCAAGACCCCGCCGCGCAAAACGATCTGCGAGAGATGCAAAACAACGCAGTGCTTCATCGCTAACGAAAGCATCATCATGTTCCAACAAAGCGCTCAGGCTGGCCACGCATGCTGCTAGACTAACACGGTCAGCAGGTTCAACGCGAGCGCATAACCGACTCACAACTGACATCGCCGAGTGCAATGTATCGCGGTGCACAAAGGCCCCATGCTCACGGATAAATTCGAGCACACAGCCAAGGCCTCCCGCCTCGAATACAGCCGCCGCTTCGCGGGAGCAGACATGTTCTAAAACCTTCACACATTGCTCTGAGAGGTCCTTTGATGTGCGGGATTTCTTCACGTCGGTGGTTACGAGCTTCGAGCAGATTGCCTTAATAGCTCCATCCACAGCTGCTATGCGGCGAGTACATTCTGCCGATACCTGCAGACAAGGCAGTAACAAAAAACAATTCGCATTCATCTTAGGTCCATAGCAGAATTTCGCATTGATATCTGCTCACAGCGTGTACAAATATCTTATATTAGGTTGAGTCATAAGTTCGTCATGGGCACTAATGTTGTCATATTAAAATATGTACGTTTACGCCATCCTTCGCACCTCCACGGCCTTTACCTGCTAAATTCTTGGCTTAGTTTGCTGTGTTGTCTTTTGTAACGATTTGCGTTAACCATTTTACCACGTTTGAAAAGTAACGATTTCACTGTATTCAGTATACACAATTCCAACCCTTTTAGGTTTGCGAAAATCATAGCAATAGTGGTCGTAACGAAAGTCGTAGAAGCAATGGGCAAGTCACATGCTACCTCAAATTATGTTAAATTTTCATGGCTTAATATTCTAGGCACATTAAATTCAAAAGCTATTAATGTGCGTGGTACATACTAAGTGGCAAATATATGATCTAAAAAATGGATATTGGCGACCCCCTTTCGACTTAAGCATTGTTTAGTGGCAGTTCCGTCAATAAATCACATCTGAAATTAATTGAATTGACCCCATGACCCTCTATGTATCGAGAGATTTACATTTGTATATATGGTAGTTTTTATTATTTATGTCCACATCAGGTGTCGATTAGACTGTAATCGACTACCTGAAGGAAACCGATAACAGTGGATTATACGAACCTCGAGGAAGTATGTGAGTGCTCGGGCAGTCACTTCTAGGACGTTGTCCGGAGCCTGTTCGTCAAGGAACATTCGGCACAGTGCAGGAAGAAACGTACGTGGTGGACAGCTGAAATTAAACAAAGGAAAATAAGACAATGATACTCTGGTTACAACCAGGGTCCAATTTATACAGCGGCATCTCGAAGTGCTAAAATTCCTTTGTAATTCTAGTCGTATTCATAGGTACTATCCAATCATACAAATATACTACACAACCCCTTTAAACTAAAGTCTATGTCACTACATATAGCTTGGTAAGCTGCGCTAGAGATAGTTCTGAGTCAACCATATCAATGAGAGTAGTACGGGCATCGTTCGCATGTATATATTAGAAATCTCCAGCTGGAATCCATCGAAGGTTGGTTAGTGAGCACAGCCATAATGCCCTGAGTCTACGACAGATGTGCCGTTGGCGTGCGCAGTTTAAGCAAGATGACTGGGACATTATGAAGATCGGGAGCGCCCACCCCTTCCCGAATCTCGATTCGACGAACGGATCGAGATAACAGAAAAAGCTTTTGAGCAGACTAGAACTTGGTGATTGACGACTTTGTTGGCTGAAATTGGCGTGCCCCGTGAAACATGTCGTCGAATTATTAAAAAGAATCTGAGGATGCCGAAAAGTGCAAGATGGGTCCCTCATTAACTCGGTCCTGGCCTACTGAAAGTGCGTGAGGAGTGTTCGCGAAACAGTTTGAAGATATATAGGCAGCAAAAGAGTCGCTTAGAGCATACCGTTGCAGCGGACGAGACATGAGTCAGCCTGTATAGGGGACCGGAAAAAGATCAAGTGAAACAGTGGCTACGACCAGGTGAACAGGCAATGGCGGTAGCAATACCAAATAGATTCGAGCCTAAAGTAAGGGTAGGACTTGGATTTCAACGGAATTTGCTACTACGACATTTGGGGGCCAAAAAAATTGACTCGGCTCGATATCTTGAGTTCTTGAAGGGAACAATTGGCATGGCAATAGGAAGCACCGAGTGTGGCTGCTCGATGACAATGCTAGGCCACACCGTAGCGATGAAATTACGTCCTGACTTGACAAGATTGAGCTGTGCTTTTTTGGGTCAGCCTAATAATTAGAGTTACAAAAACTCCCATATACAACTTATATTTATAAAATATTCAAATCGCTATCCTGCAGTGGCTTCACCACTATCTACTGTTAACACGTTTCACAAATGAGAAAACATTGTACATATAGTAAAATTGGCACACGGTTACCTGGCGAACATTGTCTTATTATTGTATTATCATCAAACATGGTATTGGATTGCCATCAACCTTCGAATAATGTGTTATTATTATTATAAAACCGAACTAGTTAAATATACGACTTTTCCGTTTCGAACATTATTCGTTATCCAAATCAAAGCTTTCAGCTAATTAGTTCCGTTCACCTAAAGTGAGATACCCATGACATGCTCCACATGATAGCCTATATAAAATATTTGCACTTGACAACGATAGGTGCGACATGAGATAGTGTCGTAAAATCGGTTCGTTCACTGGCATGAAATCTAGTTTAAGCTAATAATATTTATTCCTATATTACCCTTTTAATTTAAAAAAACAATCTTTTCTACTGTTCAAAACGTTCTCCGTTTATATACTGGCTTATCCCTTTTGTCGGCGTAAATCAATTTAAGCCGTTCTAAAATTACCGCGGCAGTGTCTGGAATTAACTCCGCTTACTGTTACTTGTTCTTCCTTCAAATGAATAAATGGAAATCCTGATACTCAGTGATCAACGCATGGAACCTACTAAAATAGAAGTAATTTAACAGTTACCAAATTTCCTCTTGAAGAAGGTGGTTTTGAGGATCGCAAGCATATGAAACCCCATTATTTCCCTTCTCTAGGCGTATCGTTCGTCGTTTCATTCAGTATGTTAACTATTGGGTTGATTGAAACAAAATCGCCAAGCTTTTTTGAATAAGTCGTTATTTATTCATAGTGATTAAGATTTTTTATGTATCATTATATAAGTCAGAACCCTGATGTTGTTCCCCCTTATATAAGTCAGAACCCTCATGCAAATATCGTTTTTAAAGATGCGCTGAACCATGGAGTACGAGTCTATATAGCTTGCAAATAAGCTCAGATCATATCCCGTACACTTTGGCAGCTCATCTCTGATACTTTAAACTTTCCACACCATTCCCGTACACGTCTCGAGTCACCAAATTTGGCTGAATTGGTCAGTGATGTGGCCTTGCGATTCTATAAAACATCGTTGCTCTTCAAAAGAAATTGACATTTGAATTATTTTCTAAAAATCCATTGATTTAAATTCGGATCTACACTAGTCCAAGACTTTCAACATCTGTATGAACATACTCCTAATTTTGTTTTGAAAACAACGCAGCCATTATTGTAGACGGCGTTTTGAGAGCCCGGCGTGTTTGCTTCAATACACCTAATAACCCGATGCCCATGATATGCAAATCACCGCTTTGTCAAACGGAGATTTCAATCATAAACTACAACATAGTACATAAAATTGTACTTAATGCCGGTTGAGTTACCGCGTGTAGATAAGCCACAGAGCGCTAGTTCGAACGCCATCCCTCATCTCACCATATTCTTTAAATCAAGCTATTAATATGTTGCGCAACGTGTCAACATTTTACTATCCAAACACTTCTATAACCAACCGATGATTCGAGTTAAGGAGGGAATTTCGAAACAATAACTGAATCGTTATATATGGTAGAGTGTACAGATAGAGTCAACCGCAGCCTTGCCTTGCTTTTACCACGCCTTGAATATACAAGCCTTAAAATTGCACAACTTGTGAATGTTTTTAGTTAATTCGATTTATTTTCATTATTGACACTAACGTGACCTATTAGCGGCGCCTTAAACTATATCATGTTAATGGCGCAGTAGGAACGGCGCTGCCTCGACTCACACATTTCAGATGACACAGTCGATTGTGTATAGACAAAAAAGAGCGCGTATGCAAACGCACTACGATGTCCCTGCCGACTAAAACGTAGAAAAAACTCCGCATAAACCCTAACACACGACTGCCTTGAACAACAACAATCAGTTAGTCTATGCTCTGTTCAGAACAATATGCCCATATTATTCAGCGCCAAAGCAATCTGGTAATGTAGTAATGCCAAACAGCGAACCGTTGTGGTCTGCCCATCAGTGTTGATTCTTTAAAGACTGCCAGTCAAGGCCTTCGTCAAGGTTGCAATGCTGAGAATACGATGCTTTGAACACTCAAGCGTGTACGATAGTATACCTTGAATCCTTGTTTTTAGTAGTTGGCGCTTATATGCCAAGCCAGGTGATACGTTTGACTGTTATTTAGATGTTGCACTACAAAGACCTGATCGAGAACTGGCAGAGGAGGATTTGATATTTTTCATTCGTGTCTCAGTGTTCATTCGATCCTCCAAATGCGAACTAGAAGGAAATCACGTTTATCATATATGCATCTTAAACACGTACTGGCTGAATGTAAATCAAAATTTTGTTTTGGAAAGTAGTCATTAGTATCACTTACTCAATAGATGACTCAGTGTGACCTGTTGGTCGATGTAGCCTTACAACAGAATACGACTGTAGTATACAAACGTCACATCGCCATTGGCGTATTGCAGTCTCGCACTCAAATTTAGTCTACTAGCGAGTCAAATTGATTTCTTAGTTTCAAAAAAGTAAAAAAAGTATCCATAACGCGTATACGCAATTAGTTGAAATTTCAGACACTTAAATAGATTATTGAAACAGAAGTAGCACAGCTTCTATAGCACTTAGATATTCCATAATCGACAAATCAAAAATCTCTGCACTAAGCCTACAAAAAATTTCTGTTTCAAACAGCATGAGCATTGAACGTGGATCAGGCCCCTAATGTGCCAAATGAGGTTAATAGAAGAATTAATATTTAGAGCTAGCAATAAACATAAATCAAAAAGTATTGTTTTCGCTACTGAGCTCGCAAATTACCTGCGACAATCGCCCACGATACATCATCATCTACTAAATTAATCATATTCTGGTAGCCTTATCATAAAAAGGGGCCATAATCATACTATGCTGGTGTCAATCATTATTCATAGTGAATCCGTTCTATAAAATGTTCTCTGACGATTCGAAGATATGTACTTCGATCTATAGCCAAGGACGACATAAGAAAACCTTGCAAGTGGCTCCCACCAAGATGCACAAATGATGCGACCTAAATGATATACAAATCGCCGTTTTCACCTCCCCCGCTATGTTAACTAATGTAAGCTTTCTTTCTCCTGCTAAGCTGAGCTCAGATCCTTGTGATTAAATACTGCAGTGACTTAGGCATAATGATAGCACCCAACATGGACTACTACTCATATTACAAACAGCACTATTTTCCAATGTTTTATAGTAAAACACCCAGACCACTACATTCTAGTCTCTCAAACGTCTTCTAGTCTCCAAGCTCGCTATCACCCCTAGCCTGACATAGTCTGTAAGACACAACTGCAGTTAAATTGCTGCAGTCAAAATTTCGAAGGCAGAGTGGTACAACGTGCCTCGCAAGAGCATTTTGCTGAAGCTCGTATGTGATGTGCACGTCGAAGCCTGTCTTAGTCTGTACTGCAAATTATGTTGATTAAGGCTTAAATAGGATTAATCTACGGTGCGAGCTGAATGTGAGTTCACTTAAGGTAGTTCCGATTAATATTTATTGGAATATGTATCGACTATTCGCCAATTAATGTTGGTAGAACAATGGAAACATATATATGTGAGCCCACTTTTGTGTGTATATACAGTAACTTGATGTTTTAGTACTAGCCTGATGCGAACGTCAAAGGCGCAGACGGCTGACATCCAGACACCCACATGATGCATTGTAACTGACTTCGCCTACAAGACCAGATGAATCCCTAACCAAGGAGAATATGACGACGAAGAATAGTCAAAATTATTTCGCCGCTTGTAGCACCAGCAGCAGCGGCAGTAGAAGCAGGGTTTGTGGTTCCTGCTGTTATTGTTGTTGCTCTTTTATTGTTGCTGTTACTGACGCTGTTTTGCAGCATGGCTACTAGTGCAACTCCACTCGGCCACGGGAATTGGGAATGAATACGCTCTTTCTCGCTTATCGTTTCGTTTACAGACCCAATGGGCGATTTTGCCTTTGCTTGAAATGACTCGGTTACCGTCAGTAGTGATAGTAAATGGCGCACATATCCAACAAACAGACAGTCCAATAGATGAATCTTTCGAAGAGCAGCCGGATGCGAAGCCAACGACAACGTTATGCCTCTACGAGCGGCAGTGGTACCCGCGATTGCCGCAGTTGGAAGAGCAGCATTAGCAAAAACGAAAGGGACTCAAGCAACACAAACAGACTTCACCAGCATCATCTTCGTAGTGGTGATAGTCGTAGCCGTTTGAAGGGAAAGACTTTCGTCATTCATCGCTTCGTTGTTCTGTATGTGATTTTCTTCCTCTTTGCTGTTGTTGTTGTTCGGTTGGTCAGCAAACATTTTTTCATATATGCCTTACTACTATATATCTATATGTGGTCATGGTACTGCTGTCATTGTGCGTCTCCTTGATCTTCTTTATTGACAATGAACCCTTAATACAAGTCATCATGTGTGTATATATATATATATATATATATATATATGACAAAAATGATACACAGGTGGCTTTTATGATATAGTCTAAGTATCTATGTATCCAAGGTATTACTGTTAAATCGAACGTTTGCGTTATCTTAACTAAGAGGCCAATTTCAAATATTTAAACAATAAGCCAATTACTGTCTAGATATATAGCCGATACTTAGCACTTACACACTTATATCATCATTTTATTGAAACTTAAGCAGTTCCGTCAACAAACAACCATGTGTATCTTATTGTACAAAAGTTGCTGTTTAACCTACAGTTCAATATATTATAAATTTTATTATTATTTAACCATGCACAGTTCCAATATAGCAATGATAAAGACATTTAGCAGTTATTAGATCTGAAATATACTTCAGCAGTGCGAACAAGTTCAGACACTTTTCCCTGGTTGCTTTTATGCAGGTTATTGTAAATATTTATATATTATTACCACTGCCAAGAAGAAAGCAGACCGTTTGTTGTTTGACTTCTATCTTGGCTTCAATACAAAGTTTAGCTAACATCCTTTAACTAAGAGTTAATGCACCATAGCTTATAAGGTTCTTATAGCATTTATAAAACGTGCAGTATTTCAGGCTGGGAGGAAGGGGAACTAAGGGATTCAACTATTCGATAATATGTATTGAAATTATTTCATATACTGGTATCCAATGTGGAATTAATTGATTGTCCAACATATGGGATATGTTTGAATGGACACAGGAGTTATTGACCAGAGAAGCACAAATATATACGAATAGAATAATCATTGTGGTTGGGGCAGTAGTAGTAGCTATGCAGTTGCCGGTCAGATAGACCCTTTCACAATCTCAGGCACACATTTGAGGCCACCACTAAATGCACATCTGCCACGAAACAATCGACCACTAGATCATGTCATCATCATCAACAACAACATAGTCGCCATCATCAACAGCAGTCATCAACAGCAACAACATCAGAACCAGTAGAAGCAGTCAAACAACAACAACAACAACAACAACAATTATCTGCACCAACAACAGCAGAACACTAAGCAGGTTGCGCTTTACGGCTGCTGCTCTTCCCACAGCAGTGGCCTCTTATGCCGTGCAACTGTCATTGTCCGTGGTGTTGTGTAGTAACTGTTGAAGGTCTGTCGATCTTTGTCTGTCAGTGTGCCCATCTATCGACCTATCTATCTGTATGCACTATCCGTTCGGCAGTTTGTTGGTTCTAAAGTGTCGCGTAGATCGCATACAGCAAGCCAATGGACGTGGTCAGCACGTAACGATAACGCGGCGGCGGCAGCTAAACGCCCAAGGAAATGTGCAACGGTAAACATCAGGCGAAACAACAACAGCAACACCAAAAGTAGACGCAACATAAGGTAAGCACAATTCTCTGCGTGAATAAATGACTGCTGTAGCAGCCGACCAACGGCGCCTTCATTGCCGGGCTTTCTCTCTCTGGCTCTGCTCATTCTTCATAAAGCCCGCCGTAAATGTTCAAGTTGAATGACAGTTCAAGGCAAAACCGAAATATTATAGCAGGGGTTGGAGAAACATAGGATGTAGCGCCGGGGGCCTGCGACAGTGGCTTCAGCCAACGATAACAAACAGCGCAGCGATCCCTTTTTTTGTAACTAAACCGGACGAAACGATCAACAAAGAGAGAATCAAAAGAGTTGTAACAGATCTGTTAAATAAAGTTAAAACCATCAGCAGCACTGAAAATATTTGGCGAACGATGACAATAAGCAACCACACACGATTTAAATATAAAATGATAACAAAATAAAAGAACTATAAAGTGGTCATTTATTTCGGTAGATCAAGGTCGCTCAACAAAGTAAAAGGCATACGACATTTTCTTAAATTAAAATATGTTGATTAATATGGCCTCTGGATTAAAAAGCCCTGTGGAGTGGTGTATCCTTGTGCGCCTTGCAATCGGAGGCGACACGTAGGTTCACGGGCTCGAGCCCCACTGTTGCACATTTCATTTAAAGGGGTTGTCCGTCTTATGAAGCAATGCCGGAAGCAGTACCATAAACGTTAAATGTTGGCTGTAAGTCTGCCCGGAAAATAAAAGTGCCTCAATAAGATTATTCTTTTTAAAAAAAAGGTCACACAGATTATTCTTCGTTTCTTTAACTTACGCATAGTTTGTGAAGAGGGTGCAGTACTCGGGGTACCATATTAGGGTGTACTAGCCAACTCGTCAATAAAGAAATAAGCATTTAGCGCCCGAAAAAGAGAGCTTGTAATAGATAGATAACAATTTTGTTTCATGACAGAGGACGCCGACGTATCCAACTCTTTTACAATGCTTGTGATAGCAGTGACTCGCACGCAACTGAATGCCGGTTAACCTGATACGATGCTGCAAGAGAGTGGATAGTGGAATCTGCATTGCCAAACAGCACCGTCTTTCTCTGTCCCACGCGCATAGAGAAAACACAATGGAGTGCTCTGCACGCGCTCATCTTGTGCATTCGGTCGGTCGGCTATATTTCTATCCAACTCTGAAGATAGAAGGGCTGGGGTAGGCCACTATTCACTTCCTATTCAAACTAACGAACTCTTTATCGCCACCTAAAAGCAGGAGTTGCCTGAAACGGCCAAAATAGTCTCGTCACGTCGTTCCAGATTGAAAGTAAGACACAGGCCTGATTGCTTTAAGCGATATTGACATTCGTCAACATATACTCGTTCAAAAACGCTATCAATCAACTGTAGTATATTATTATATATTACGGGTAGATATGCTTACAACACTCAATAACTCCTAGTGTTACTTCTACCAGGATATGCAGTTCTTTAACTATCGACCGAACGTATTAGATAAGGCTACCACAGTGGCTACACGGTACAACAAACGTGCAACGCAACATTCGAAAACCCTTTGAACACACCTAGCCCGATAAATCCAAGGTAACATCAAGAATCATTATTTAAGCGCATGAGTAATTGTAATCTCTTACATATATTAATATATAATAATTTGAGCAAGTACTTATATTTATAAAATAATTTGCATAACTGAGTTTTGTATGACATTTCCGCCCCAAATTGTGGAGTAGAAACTTGACCAACGTTGAGAACAAAGGAGTGGTGAAATTAAATACACAGCGAATTCCTCCAAGTATTCTTCGAACCATTTGTGCAACAGTGATTTATAACTATTCAATAATTTTCGAAAAACTAAAGGTATCTGAAGACACTTACCCACCGATCCTACAAAAAGTCACTAGATGGGGTTATATGAGCCAGAGGTAAGCTATATGGGGCAACGATTACTCGCCATTAGTGGACTTTGACAGGGGAACCGCCAGCAGTTGGGCCTTCGCTTCAGAGAAAAATTTCAACTGCCGAAGGGGGCTTTTTAAATAACCACCCGGTGGATATACTTTGGAGCTAATCAAAGGGATATGGCACTAGCGCCGTTTTAGAAATGTGATACATTTGTCAGCGGGATCGTTAAGTCTCGATGGTCTGCTGAGCTAGGGCAGAGAGAGATAAATTTGGCGAATACTTAAAATCGGGGGCAGATTTTTTAAGAGAAGGTAAACACGAGCGAGCAGTCCTATAGAGGAAATAAAGCTTACTTAAAGTCTCAGTACTTCAAGGTTTTCTCTAAAATCTCGCTTCTTCCTTCCTTTTTTGTTTCACATTATATGTTACTATTCTAACATACACGTAGACTTGATAAACTGCACAGAAAGTTACCTTCGATACTGTCAAACTTTAGTTAGTCTCTCAGAGGGTTGCGCAACTTGTTAAACAACGTTGCAGCCGTAAACTTCGCTTAGTGTGAAATCTGAGCCCTTGACGCATCAAGCATCGCTGAGCCCTAACAGCAAGTTCTACATTATTTCATTCTTCTTTCATTTCTTTCGTCAAATTAGGAGTCCCGTTTCATATATTCCTCAAAATGCACTGTCTCATTGCATTATTTGACCTTTACAAAAGCAATTTGCTTTCGGCTGGCTTTATGAATATGTAGCGTGCGAAACTGTGATGATTCATAGTTCTTGTGACAGTCGGGTTAATGTAAAAAAAACTACTTACCTGTACTACTTACCTGAACCCATTAATTCAAATTCAGTCAATACACATATCCCGGAATCTAAATAGTACCAAATATCTCACACGTGCGTCTAAAATGTGCCAAGTGTTCAATAGTAATACTACAAAAAAATGGTTTATCCTATATAGCCATTGTTCAATCTGCTCCTGCATCAATAACGAAACTAGTACCCCTACATATCACTAAAAGGATATACCATTGCATGGTCAATGGGCTTGATGGCAGACTAGATGCGTTCGATATTTTTGGCCAGCTTTCATCATTACGGCTGTATCTCAAATCAGTGTGATGTCAATTATTGGCAAGAAAACTTCTGTTAACTTGCAGATCCCTAATTTTTGGTGCGATCTGCCCTATGTCGACCATAAACGTCCAGAATATGCTGAAAACATAATGACGTTGTAGCGAGGATATATGAAAGATGGACTGGCGGAAATTTCGCAGGAAGCATTATAAGGACTACAATAACGCTAGGGTAGAGTCGTTCTATAACGAAAATTAACATTCAATTACCCACCGCTTCCTTTATGCTGTTTATTAATCAGGAATTGAGCCAAACAAACCATTCGTAAAGGTGTTTATTCATCAGCGTATCATCCCAACCGAAGGTACCTATGTAGGGGATTCTGCGTTATGATGTTAACTTTGAGGCAGGACGAGACATGCCTAGGTACAATTCCTCGAATCTCATAGGCTGCACGAGGACCAGGGGCGAAGGACTTAGGTAGGAGCTGAGTCATAGGGACAGGTCATTTTAGGCGACAAAGAAATAGGTAAAGGTAAAGGCTTATTGATTTATAGAAGGAACTGCAATTTTACAATGCTTAAGCTCTCTTATATGTCACACGGCAGGGCTCGAACCTGCGGCCTCTGGCTTCCGATAGCCAGAGACTTAGCCGTCCAAGCCACTGCGCTGACTTGTAGGTAGGAGCTGATTGATAAGCACAGGTCATTTTAGGCCGCCAAACGTACATACTATATACAAACTCATAATACAAACACACAGACAGGGTGTGAGCTAAATGCCGCTCAATTTCCATCCCAGTTAGAAGAGTTCAATTATAACATACAATTCAGAGTTTGCTTAAGTCTATTGACTTGAATTCAGACAAAACTCCCGTCGTGCTGGAAAATGCGTGCTAGCCTGTACGCAAACAGCTAATCCTTATTGAGTAACGTTACACTAACGACGGACCAAACAAACATCACAACAAGGCAAAACATCCAACTATTGTCTGGGTTGTCCACTTTGGCGTCCAAAGTACGACATTGAACCGGACCACATCATTACGCAGCATTTCCTAAAGAAGTCTTGAGAATAAATAGCGATCTATTCAATCACCTAAGTACTTGGTTGTACGGGTATAATTATTGATAGATAGCACGAAGCTTTGGCGCTAACTCTGTTAGAAGGTGCAGCGTGGTAGAGACATTTTGGGCTCAAAATAGGGTTGTTGAGATAGCCCGTATGTGCCGTACTAATTTATCAATGATAATAGAGCAAGTGTTGTCTACACTCAGGAGATGTAGATGAAGTAACTAACCTTTCGAAGCACCGGTCAACATTGTCACTCATTAAAAGTAACATACAGAGTTGTTCGAGGGCGATGAGTTGCATCTCCCGTTCTTCGCCCTGTCCCATGGAGAGCCACTCCAGAAGAGTCTCGGGATCGGCTTCGGCCATTGTGACTGATGCAAAATTTGATTTCTATATTTATACCTTTGTTACTATATTACTTCGTATAAGTATATATTAATAATTCCCTTGGTAACACACACATTCACTGCACAGCTGCACACGGAGCTTGACGGACAGCTTTCCCTTATGTATGTATAGTAAAACACTGAATCCTAGATGGCTCTCATCTGAACGAGACTTGAGGCACCGAAACGGTTCATTTGGGGAAAGTTCTTCTAATTTTTGTAGAGCTGGCGGCTAGCGGAGGATTCTCCTGCCGCAAGCTCCACTGCACTGCTCTCCTACTTTAAGGAGATTTCACATAATTTCACACAGCTGATCACACCTCCGCCAAGACAAGAACTACGCAATGAAAGGCACTATGCGCAGAGCTACAAGACTATAGGGCCCTTAAAGAGATTCCCTCAACGTTTAGCGTTGATCAGATTGATTTGATCGTCTGCTCTGTTCACCGCCGCTATTGTTAGCAGCAGCAGTAGTAGCGCTATAGCTAGTTCTGCTCATTTCTGCTCCCGTGTTGCAAGGCATGGCACAATGATGCAAAATGTGCTGTATGCCAAATTTGAAAAATTACAATACAAGAACAAATCTTACTGACGAAAATCGCCGCATCTAGATTCTGATAAACTTAAATGATTTACGTTGTAGACGCAGTTCTAAAGGATTATTCAGAAAAATATAGTATATGATCATGTTTTGCCCTGTCCTGAAGTACATTGTATATAAACGAGGTAGAAGATTATTTTACCAGTCGTTATAAAAAACAGTGACAGAAAATGCTAGTGGTGTAGCAGGTCTATATGAAGCACGAGTCTCGCTTAAAGGCCTTCCACCAAAGCCAAGACTATAGCTCTCGTGTGAGCAGTACAATTTCAAGATGGCTGTTTGCCCAATGAGCGACCACGAAGAGGCCTTTAAGACTCGGCTATTGATTGACTTGGATGACCTGTGCTTTTTACTGGCAGTGGTGAGAAATTATGAGCAATATACATAGAGAAAATAAGTGGATTGTCAGAAACTGAAATGCAAAATTTTTACCAGCGAAGGAAGCTCACAATCCTACGACTACGGATATTTGAAGTGGCTATCACAGGTCACCGATAGACGGCGCGTCTATCGATATGAATGTTTACAAAACACACACTGAACATAGATGAGCGAAGCGCGATGAATGAATTTCGTTTCTTCGAATTTCATTCGATATTTAATTTGCCCTAACTTTTTTCAACTTAATATTTAAAGGTTCCTATGCTACGACAAAAGTTGTTTCACTACTTTAGATAAAATTGTTTCACTTGCTCAGTAGAATTATATTGGATGTATTGTGTTTGAGTGTAAAGGCGTAAACTCGTCGGCTCTGAGTTAAAAGAAAGCTGATAAAGGCCCGCAAAATTTGGATACAACTTCAAAAAGATTTCAAGAAGCAGATATGATCCAAAATAGGAAATTAGTCTACGTCGGTGGACTAGCTGAAGAAGTGGATGAGTCTGTAATTAGGGCTGCCTTTAATCCTTTCGGTAAATAACGTTTTTCCAACTAATGCATATGTTTACTCAAGGTCCAGGTAACCTAGAAGGACAAAAATGGTGAACTCTGGGTTTCCTGTCAAAATGTACGGGAGTACATGGAATATTATGTCAATTGTATCACGAAAAGAAATAGTCGTTAACTGTAGACTCTTGATGGTATCGGTAACATTTAAAATATATTCAAACCTACGGGCTATGTGATCCTGGCTGTAAAAAGCCGGAGGCCGCAGGTTCGAGTCCCACAACGTGACATAAAAGATAACTTAAGCGTTGTAAAAGACAACAGTTATTAAACCAAATACCTTGTATTTATTGTACCCCCTATGGACCCGAATAGTAAGTTACTCGCTAACTCTTGCTCTTCTATTTTCGAACTCGAATTTTTGTACGTTGACTCTGAAATGTGGAGAGTAATTCCACAATAGGAATATTTCATGCTATCTAAGCAATCTCTCAGCTCGTGTGTGCTCAAAAATATATGGGTGAAATAACCAAATGTGAGAACTGCATGCGCTGCTCTCGATTTCGAACTATAGATGACCGATTTGTAACAGAGTTTTCAAATTATTTCTTGTTACTGTGCTCTAATATTTCCCTTAATCTTAAGATGCATATCAAAAGTACATTTGGGAACTCTACAGAGAGTACGTTGTAATTTATTTGGGTAAAGGGAGTTAACGGTATAAATTAATGAAATATTTGATCTCTCCGATATTATACTATATAAGAGGGCTCAAGTGAGTGGGACCATAAATATATTTCACGGTACTCGGTAAAGTAATTTGCTCAGCTGACTAAACATTCGTCTTGTCGTCCTGTGGAGTGCTATCAAAAACTTTTTCCGTGGTACAAGTCCTACAGCAAGTCGTAACCTATTACTGTTGCTGGCGACGTAAAATTGCATTGGGATATATACATAGTGTTGTGCAGACGCTCTTGTTTAAATAATGCCGGACTTGTATTGAATTGATATGACTACAATACTATTTTCACTTTAGTAGATTTCATTAATATTGTGTTAATACACAGCATTAATGCTGGGCGCGTCCCAGTCTCCAGGCGAATTGATGCAAATTATTTATGCACTTAGTGCGCGCCACTTCAATTGCACTTACGGTGTTACTGCTCCGTGAGTTATTTTCGCGAATAATTAGAAACTGGGCTATCATTTTCAGATTTACTAGCTTAAGAAACATGTCAATGTCAGCACCATCGTGGAGATCATTTATCATTTATTTTTATCATTCATAATACCCTATGAATAAATCTTTCCTGAAACCCATTTAAGGTATCAGGGTGCTCCTTTAGATAAGGGCGCCATATAACAGAACACTATAATCATTTAGGCACAACTCATTTACAGACGAGATTGCTTAATCAGCATAGCTCAGGTTTCCGACTTTCGCCAAGCGGGATGGAGTAAGGGTAGCGCCGAGGACTTGGAACCCTAGGGTCAATCCCACAGGAAGCATATGATTTGAAGTAAAACGAAAGTAGTTCCGGGCCATAGCCGGAGTAAGATCACCTCCAGAACCAGAAAATAGTTTTCTTTCTCTTTCGCGGTCTAAATAACTGAATATAAATAACTGTTTTCTTAACTCGCGAAGGTCTGTTATAAATATACGTAACGCAACACCGTTTTACCTCTGACAAAATCATTGTTTTAATCATGAGTTTAGTATGACTTGTCCTAACGTGGCAATTTTATGGTCGTAGGTGAAATCAACGATGTACAGATTCCTTTGGACTACGAAACGGAGAAACATCGGGGATTTGCATTCATCGAGTTTGAGCTAGCAGAAGATGCAGCGGCAGCGATTGACAATATGAACGATGGAGAACTTTTTGGAAGAACTATTCGTGTGAACGCGGCCAAGCCGATGTCGATTAAGGAAGGCTCGTCCAGGTACTAACCATATCATCAATTTAAACTTATCTATCTATTGTCATTGCGTCATCAAATTAACTTATACATTTGTTCAACTAGATATGGTAAGGTCTTTGGTGTCATCTTATTTCTACAATACACAGCAAATTCTACTTCGAATTCAAACGATTGAGCACCGACTGCTTATTTTGGGATCACGGTTTGTTTATGACAATGCTTATCAAACCGCATGTATTAAGATGTATTTAAAATCAAGTTTGTTGGGTTTATTTGACAGTATGTTAAGACACTAAAATATTATAATTCGAAATATAGGACTGTGATGGGATCTCTGGGCAATTTGTCGCATGATATCTTGTACACTCGTCCCCACATTGTTGGCATGAACACGGTGATTGTAGCTCGTGAACGACGCTCGTACAACAGAGGATCCGATGAAATCCATGGACGATTTGTTCGGCCCAGACCCTCCCAGCTGTTCTTAGCCGTAGCTCTAGTTTACTAAAAGCCATGTTGTCCTGCAATCTACGAGGAGCATGGATAATTGGCGAAAAGATCCACTAATCGATTTCAGCACGAGGTACCAAGTTGAGAAGCCGTTTGAGATTCATAAGAAACGTTTTTCGAGCTGACCCTCAGCTCCACCCCTATCTGACATGCCTCAGCACTTAACCTTTAGGTATTACAATGAGGACCTGTCGAGGCCATTGTTGCATATTTTCTCTACCTTACCTGTGCCTGGCAAACATCTTCAGATCAAGAAAGATGATAAAGAACTCCAAAGATTTACCGAAGCGTCTGACCCGATGTGGTCCCAATCCACACGTTCCTCCGGTCTAGTAATCCATGACGCTCACTATTAGACCATCCAGGATTTGCATACCACATGAAACTTTGACACGATATACGATCTGTAATTCAAAAGTTCGAGAGCTGTATTTAGGGAGAGGAGGTGTGGTTTTCAAGACACTACTAAGGGGCTTCTCACTTTCTCCATAATATGCTCTGTAAATATCAAGCCGTTAGTTAGTTGGCATTATAGTACAGAGGTCTTTTGAGCTTCTCACATGTCAAGGCCGACTGAATCAAGACTCAAGTTATTGCTACTAGTAATACATCCTACCTCATATTATTGCATCGCTTTTGTTTTTGATAACCATACATTAGGCTATTTACTAAACCCCTTGGGCTTTCCACCAGCTAAGGCTGCTCTTAAACAGACTATGAGAACGTGAAGAAGGACTCATATTCATCGACACTACCTTCAATCAAGATAGGGGCTTCTTGCAGAATGGCAGCGATCAAGTGAGGCATATTCTGCGGCACGCCAACTGAAGCAAGCTTCAGGAATATCCTGTTTATTGGGCTATTGTTGAAGGTCGAACGAAAGTCAATAAGTACTATATATAAATACATGTCCTCGATTAGAACAAAGCAGGCGTCCATAGCTGAATGGCCACGTCGGAGCGCGCACTGCTCGTCAGAGATAGTATTTTGGGTCTCCAGAAATGCTATTAGCCTTAAGGCAAAAATGGAGTGTAAGAGTTGGTAGCAAGTTAGTCTTTTTAGGGATACCTCTCCAGGGTGCTGGAATCGTCGAAATCCATTTGTTTTCAGGGCCTATTGACTATAGAGCTCTTTCTAAGTCAGCTAGAATACGGCCATGGGAGGCATACAATATTTAATTTTCATAATATATCTCACGTGGCGTATAGTACGGCGACCTTTTTCGGTACAGTGCCTGTTGATGCGAACATTTCTTGAAAATTCTGGGGCAGGGTCGCCGAAACTATCTGTAAAGCTCCTCCATTGCCATTGGGAGTAAACGGGCTTCCTCACTTTTGTAGGGCGTCATTTAACAGACCAATGTAGTAATTTAGCCCCAACTGACTATTATATAAGATCACATAGAAGTAAACTTTTTGAAAACAAAGTAACGGAAAACAGTGCTAGAGACAGCTTTT
The DNA here is from genome assembly GCA_019614645.1 of Stratiolaelaps scimitus. Classification (NCBI taxonomy): domain Eukaryota; kingdom Metazoa; phylum Arthropoda; class Arachnida; order Mesostigmata; family Laelapidae; genus Stratiolaelaps; species Stratiolaelaps scimitus. The sequence goes on along the minus strand of JABWDB010000024.1, from coordinate 355,825 downwards.
TCAGCCCAACCGACATTTGTTATATGAGAATCGATATTTAGTAAAGAGCATATAGATACGCCCAGATCCCAAAACGTATGAACTCTGGGGACGGGGTTACCGTTGAAGGTGTGCACAAAACCCTGGAGGCACTCCTGACGGGCAATCTCCAAGAGAAGTAAGGGTCCCGTTTACTTTGACCTTGAGGTAGACCTGCCCTTGGTGAATCCGTGCTGGCATTGTCTAATAGGCCCTTTTGAACCAAATAATTGAATGGTGAGCCACAATGTTCTCGAACATGATGCATGCTATTGGTTATTGGGCTAGAGGTCTATAACTGTCTATTTCAGATTTAGGGTTCTTTTTGTGCACGGATCTGACTAGCGAGTGACGGAAACATTCTGGAATAATGGCTTCTTTATAACTCCTACACAGATTAAATAGAGAGCTATGGCAGGGGCGACCTTTTTGCAGATAATAAGAGGAATACAGTCAGGGGTGAGGTTGGAAGTTTCATTGGAATTGAGTTGAGCTCGGGTCAATTGGATACAACGTTGGTACTACGTTATCAGCCGGACCAATTGGGCACATGTATTGCAAGTTGTTTCCCGTGCAGGTCATTGTTACTATGGTGAAGTGGCGGTTTTTATGATAAAGGGACTATGTCACAATCGTGAAAACAGTAATTCAGTAATTCCGACAGTAACCAATGTCCACACAGGAATTGTTCAGCGTCGTCGACAGGGCTAGGTTTCAGTTTCCTTACTTCCATGCGCTCACATAGATAACAGAAAACCAAAACGTCGCACAATTGGTAAATTCGCACTATTGTTTTCGTTGTATTTCAGGCCTGTGTGGAACGATGATAAATGGTTAGCTAAGCATTCGGCTGGCGGTGACCAGGCCGTGTCTCAAGGAGCCAATCAAGGACAGAATGTAGAAGAAACTAACGAACCAGGACAAGAACCAGCAGAGGAAATTAGCATGAAACAAGCAGTGGATCGGGCTAAACACGAGAATCCACAGGTGAATTGTGCTGCTTCTATCAATCACCTAAACACCTATCAGACAACTGAAAATTTTAATTTCAGTTGTTTGATAGACGTTCCTATGAGTGTCGCAACGTATTTGTACTAATGCATACCCTCCAAAATGTCTGACCTCGTCCCGATTATTTGGACGTTATTTCAGCACTCAATCAATAATCTTTGCGCTCAGTCAATAAGGCCATGACCGTAAGTGCAGTTACAGCAAACAAGAGAAAATAAGAAAACAAGGTCATATGGCATTATGTCAAAAGCGTTAATGGGTGATTCTATTATAGCTATTATAGATACATGGTTAAATATCCCTCATTAGATTATATTGTCGTGCAGCTCCCCAAGTTCGACCTCTTGGTAATCAATAGGCTCGTAAATGATTTTAACAAACCGACTTTAGGTGTTCTTGTGAACCCTAGTATTTACTTGTGTATTACGTGGAAGATGTAAATTGTTATTTAGTCCATGAATGGTGTCTACTTATGCTTGTCATTAATTTCTCCCCTCAATAGATAACCTCGTTCCATTCTGAAAGCTTTCTCGTTCTGGTTGAGTACACGTGACTCACAGCGATCATTATGAGGAAGGAATTGATCGTCTCTATGCTTTGGTGTATCAGGTGTATTTCGATATCTCGATTGGTGGACAACATGCTGGGCGTGTTCGCATCGTACTTCGTTCTGATGTGGTGCCGAAGACGGCGGAGAACTTTCGAGCTCTTTGCACACATGAAAAAGGTTTTGGATTCAAGAATTCTATTTTCCATCGAATTATTCCAGGTAAGGGTTTTATTTAGTGTTATTGTCACAACAACTTTCCGATAACGTTCATCGCCATTAGGCATAGTGCATATGTGATTACGAGCGACCTTACGCCCGTCTCCACATAAGATATGAAAATAAAGATTATGAAGTAGAGAGTGCGCTGGTGTATTTGAAATTATTTATCATCACACATGCAGCATCTGTACCAGGATCGTGGCCAACTGTTTATTACGATGCGATTATTCCCATTGCTCGGGAATATGTGCAATGTTCTATGCGATGAATTTCTACGTGTCATTAACATCATACGTAACGGTATGGTCCCGGAAGGAGTACGCCCGGTCATTTACGGCGCACGTTTCATTGCTCTCAAGAAGAAAGACAGGTCACAGTGCCCAATTAGTAGTTCTGCCAGCCTTCGGCGTATAACCGCCAATTGCACTTCGGGACGAACGAAACCCCGTTGAAAAGTGGCTTGGCCCTCATCAGTTGGGATGTGTCCTTCTTTAGGGCCCTCTCTTTTTTCGCCTGGCAACATGACCCCTAGTGGAACCTCTCTGATTTTCGCTTAACATCTAAATCGTATTAGGATGATGGTACTTGCTTCATACCATTAACTATCTGGATGTTAGCAGACTGTCTTCACATCCACAAAAATGCGAGTTTCAAAGGCCTAAAATGGAAACGGAAGCCATTCTCGCGACGATCAGGCGACCGACAGACGACGCGAGAAACGCTTGAGCTTCTGGGCGTCCCCCTGCCACGGGAAACTAGCCGACCCCTACCCGACAGCTGCTCTGATAACACAGCAATAATGATTTACGCGCATCAGGGAATTGGCTTCTTTGATTATTGCACGCATGCAACACCTTTTAAGAAGTTGCTACGCTGAGTAGGTAGCTGAGGCTCTGAAGTCATGTGATGATACGTAGCGCTCCCTGTCATCATTACTCAAAATTCAGATCAATTACTCCCCTCGACAAGCTCACCTGCCTGTTGTCTTGGGTATGCTGGGATTGCTGAGCTTGGCCGTGAACTTTACTGCAGTATGCTACCCTTCATGCCTTCAATCCGTTGGCGACCTGGTCAAGCTTGTAGCCTCACCAGACACATTCGATTAATTCACTCGGCAAGTGGCTCCCCAGCAGGCATGAGGTGTGACCCTGAGCCCCCCATATGTCGGTCACGGAGCCTTCGAGCCAAGGTACACTTCGAGAACAGCATAGTAAAGGAAGATATGGAAATGTAGATATTCTGGAGTGATATGTATTCTGCCTGTTGGCCTTTAAAACATTAGGTGGTCCAGAGAGCCACACTTCTAATATAATCAAGTATGTTTGTGAGAGGCTGATCCAAGTTACAGGGGACAAACGAGCGGGTGGTTTCTTATGCGGCGATAACTATATTTTAATACCCAACGTGGTCATGAAATCTCCGTTATGGGAACCCTAACTCGCTGGGCGTGGGATCAACTAGAAGTCTTTCCGTTGCCCTTTTGCAAAAGAGACCACAGACGTTCAAACAAGACAATTATACATAATTTAATAACTGGTTATTATTAGTTCTTTACAGATTTATATCGTATGCTCATTCATGGACAATCTATCTGGGTATCAAAACAAATCTGTGTATTTTATCGATAAGACTGGTTTTATGATTTTCCTTTGCCCAGTGAAGTAAATCATTTATTCTTTTTCCTTTCTATCTCTTGCTATCTTTCTACTATCGCGGTTTTTAACATCTGGTTGATTCACACCAGCTTCGATGCCAACAGTTATGTCTATCGAGTATTAAGTTAATGGTCCTTTATTTCTTGGCATGAATTTCCATCATATGGTTGTAGTCTGTGTTTTTTTTAGGTCATCCAGAAGGTGTTACCTTCGCTACACATACCAGAAAATAATGGTCTAATAATGAAGAGCGCTTTAATAATTACAACCGAAACTAATGAGTTGCTTCATTTGTCACTACTGTTGGCAGGTTTCATGTGCCAGGGCGGTGATTTCACTAACAAAAATGGAACAGGGGGCCGCTCTATCTACGGGCGGAAGTTTGAAGATGAAAACTTTACGCTAACCCACACTGGAGCTGGTACCCTTTCAATGGCTAACTCCGGGCCCAATAGCAACGGTTTGTTTAGTTAACTTTCTGTCTAGTTTCATTAACAGTGATTGGCTTTGTTGGGTTGCTTGCTCGTTTTGCATTAGTGGCACGTGCAGCCAATCTATCAGCATTGTAGTCCGTGTAAATCCTTTTATCTGTACTAATACTTATGCGAATCAAGTGAAATTACATTCATTGGCTAAGATGGTATCGCATTTTAGGCTTTATTCTATCTATTGTCAATTCTGACTGACTGTTCATGCGTATAAGGAAACAATATTGGGACAACCGAAGCCTAAATATAGGTTTGATTGTCGTTCCATTTTTCTTCTATATGCAATAGGTTCGCAGTTTTTCATAACGACCGGGCGGACGGACTGGTTAGACGGAAAACACGTTGTATTTGGACAGGTGGTTGCAGGATTGGACGTTGTACGTAGAATGGAGAAGGTAGGGAGCTCGTCCGGAAAAACGTCAAAACAGGTGGTGATCACAAATTGTGGGGAACTCGTATAGAGAATACTAAAGTGACGAAATAATCTCTGAATGCGAAATACTTCGACTGCGCTTCTTTGTTAATGATTACCAGCACGGTCAGTCTAATTAATAATTAGTATATACATCACATCTCAGCAACTAGCACAAACAATGTTGACTGACTTTACTGAACATAAGCTGGATTGTATCAAAGCTGTTTATTGAGGATATATATATATATATATATATGAAGTTAATAATAAATACGAATTTTGTATATGAAAAACTGACTCTTAAATCGTTTTCTAAATATACATAAATTTGCAGGCTAAGATGCACCGATATTTGCTGCCGCACACAAGATTCCTCAGTTGTGTCCTAATATGTCCTGTTAATAAGAAATGGTCCCCACTGGACAGAGAAACAATCATCCGGTGTCTTTAACGTATTTTCCAAGCAGAATTACGCTCGGTTGCAGAAAAGCCTAGTTAAATCCAGCATGACCGACATGATGGGCCCTTGAAACACAAGTGCTACACACGAACCAAGGGTCACTTCTACAAAGTACTTATAAGCGCAGCAAGTTATCGCAGTGCAAATGAACCGCATCTAAGTTTTGGAGCCTACCTCCCTGGATTGTTTACCATGGTGCAGCTTCTAGAGTATCACAACGACTGGGATCCGTTTATGGATAGCAAAAGCTTTGAGAGAATATACCTCGATTTTAAATCGGCGTTTGAAACTGTGCTTTATCGGACACTATTAGAGGTACTACCAAGGTACTATGGTGGGTCTCGTATCGTCATGTGGATCGCCTTGTTCTTGAAAAATCGCGCTTTTAGAGTTCGGGTGAATCACAGTTTGTCGTTCAGTGGAATGGCGACCTGCGAAGGCCCACAAGGAACAATTCTAATGTCTATTGTATCTACAAACTCATTTAAAGACGTAATTGTTGAGGGCATCACAAAATGGTCTACGCAGATGGTATTAAAATATGTGTTGTTAGTCGTCAGAAAAGAATCACCAAAAACTACAGCATGCACTTGATGGGTCTCACGAACTGGCAATGTGCCTTGATCTAAAGTTGTCGATCCAAAAATTTACAGTACTTTATTTCGGGTACAATAATCGAAAAATGATTCTTAGTCATGGTCAAACCTGTTACATGCCAACCTGTTGAGCTTATCAAAAGGTAATCGTTTGCGGTCTACGTTGAAAATGACTCAAAATGTGCAGGTTATACTCAGGTATAATGTGTTTCTAATTGAATTCGAGTTAGGTTGTCATGAACCGTGAAACCACAAAAATTGCAGCGAAATAATAATCCTTTGACGTCAACCCTGAGTTTTAAAAAGTAGGGCTGCAGCTATTTAGAGTTTCTGGCTGCTGAGTAACTTCGCACTATGATATTTTTCGCAAAAGCGTATCATTAATACTCAAAAATATGGTTTTCGAAAGCACCCTCACTTCTTAGATTTGGAGCTACGTGCTCGTCGCGGATCGTTGTAATCGGGCGCAGGGATGTCATAAAAGTCAGTTTAAATGAAAATCGAACAACGTTCGACTGTTTGACTGACAGTCGCTTGTCTCGCCATCACGGCGCCTCGTAATTGTGTTGACAGGATGGCATTATCGTACCAGCATCGCCTGCATTCTAGGGGCACCCTATGAAGTCAGATATTCAGATCTTGATATCGTCTGTATTAGACAAGCAAGCCAATCTTCAATATGTGTTTACCCAAGCAGTCTTTTTCGTGACCTTCATCTTCCCAGTTATTATTTTGCAACAATACAGCTGGTAAATATTTGTTGGAGTATGTGCAAATTATTTTAACTATACCGAGAGTTGACTCGAAGTATCGGTGAGGGTGTACAGGGATTATACAAAAGCTCGCCTAAATTTATAACTGCCCTAAAATTATCCCAATCGGGTAATTATGTTCTATAAAAATAATATTGCAAAACTGGAGTCATTTTGGGATTTTATTCTACGATATTGGCAATATGCATCTACGATATAAATTGTTGACTAATTTTGGACGTCGGAGGCAAGATGCCAGCGAATATTCTCTGGAGGTGTACCCTTCAACGTCCGGTATTCTTGTGGGTTAATGGCTTATCAAATTAGATATAGCTGTTTGGCAGGCGCAGCAAGATTACTCGCCAAGTCGAAGCTCGGATTCAAGAAGTGAAACGCCTTCACATTTCAAGAAGATCACTTATTATAGGGGTTTATAGATCTGTGAGTGTGGTATCAATAGCCTTGGATTCATATGTTTCAACCGTTTACGTGAAGCTTGTGAGCATTGTTGAATAAAGCCAAGTCGTACCTATCGTCATGGATGGACTAATGCTGGACCTGTCAAAGCACAACAAAACCATTGATTTCACTGCCTAAGCAGTTGTATTTCGTCATACGAATGTGTGACTTCGTGATAAACTATGTTTAAATTGCCGTCTACTATGTGTCTTATCTTAAAAATAATTCAAGGAGTTGCAACGAATCTGAGCCTTCTTGAAGCACACTTGTAGTATCGCTAGAATATATTGTGTTTACTATCTGACGACGCCATCACTGCCGAAGTAAGTGACGTATATATTTTAAAGAATTTTGACTAAAATCAGCACGCCAAATGTACTTCTTGCATTCTGTTATTTTGCTAAAGTTTCTTTTGCGTCCTTTCGCTTTTCCCTGCCTCTACCCTTCACTTTCTTCTCTGGCGAGGGACCTGTAGTGCACGAACACCTGAAGCAGCCACATGATATGACGTTTACTAAGAACAGCGGCCTTATCACGAGGCGCTGTAAAGAGCGTTATCAAATAAACGACCACAGAAGTATTGTTATTATCCTCGAACGTGACATTCAATATCTAGAGTTATCGGAATTGATGAATTTCTGAGTGTGTTTCATAGTCAAATCGGTCATCGTACTTGCGAGTGTTGTGTTCATCAAGGGGCATTCCCACTCCATAAATCAGCCATTACGACTGCACATTCTTTGAGATCTATTATTTTTATTAACCAAAAGGGTTGCTGCAATAAATGTAATATGGCATAATTCAACATCGTCATCGGCAGTACTTCCTGAAGAGGTGTTATTATTTTTAACATCGTTATTGTAGAAACAGTTCGAGAGACTCAATCTTTTTTTTTTCGACCTGACCGTCTGATGTTCCTTTATCTGACAGGCCTCAGCTCTTAACCTTTAGTTATTACTATGAGGACCTGTCGGGGCCACCTTTGCCACCTTTGGGGCCAGCTTCGTCCGATCACCGAAGCTAAGCAACGTCGGGCCCGGATAGTACTTGGAAAGGAGAGACTCAATCTAAATAGTATCAACTCTATCCACTTAGAAGGTTAAGACGTAAGACCTTCCACGAGGGCCTATTGTTAATATTCTCAGTCCAAGCTGTCAATCACAGCGTTTTTAATACTATTTAGATTGAGTCTCTCGACACGTTTAGATCACGTTTTGGCAGAATCACGTATTTTGCTTACAGAAGAAATGTTAACACGCTCCATTGAGATATCACATCGCTGCATTTACTCTACAAATGACCATCCCCATTTGAACTCGATTAAACGCTTTGAAATGTTTCTTTAGCTATTGTTTTGAGATAGCTGAACGGGATCTGATTATGACTAAACCTTTGTAAGGAGCATCATAGGAATTAGCGTTTTTCACAATAAAACATCTAGAGATCGTGTTACAATCAGCTAGGCTGAAAATAGAAGTGGTGAACTTAATTACCTCGCCGTTAAAAGAGTATTCATTGTTGAGTATTGCATTGACTATAACATAAGCGTATTGTGGTATAGAAATGAACATGTCGTTTCGATGACACCAAGCACCCACTGAGTCTGCAGCATCATGCTGTAGCAGCCTATCGTATGTAGACCGAATCAGCAGTGCAATTTCAAATAAATCATATTAAATTTAGGAGTCATCCCGTCTGGATGATCATTCTTCAAAGCTAGCGCAAATATACCGACCAGCAGGGGCCCGACACAAGAGCCACGGGAAGCTCAAGACTGACAAAGTCCATAGGAGTAATTTGTGTTGTTAGGCTTAATACAGAAGGTCCTATCCATGAAATAACCTGCGGACCCAACTCATACTTTAACTATCACGATATAGAGATCAGTAGTTAGTGGCTGACACTGTCAAAACATTTCGAAAAATATAAATAGACGTAATCGAATCAACCGTAGCATTTTAGCATCTGGCCCAATTATGTATAGTCTCAATCAGTTCAGTCTAAGTTGCTGATCCTAATCCGGAAGGTATTTGGAGGAGAAGTTTAAACTATAATATATTAACGTCTAAAGAGGTGAGGTACTTCACTATTCTCATAGGTGCGATCAAATATCAACGTAAGGGGTTCAGTAAATGCTTTTTGTATGTAGTGTTTAATAAACTACCGGTTAGCGGGAGGGAATCTATAACTACTAAATAATGGTGACTGCTAAAAGTTCTCTTATATGTCACAAGCCCCGCCTCGTGATGGCATATAAGAGAGCTTAAACATTGTAAAATTTGAGCTTCTTTAATAAACCATTAAAAAAAGGTATATTCAGCTATACACTATTTCCATACCATATTTCATCAATCGGAAAATGATGGGTCAATCTTCAAACTGATTGCTCACTGGGGGCGGGGACACTGATGTTGGTCGTAAAATATAAATGGGGCAGTTGTAAAGGGGCGCTTAAATGATAAATATTTGATAGATGAGTCCAACTGAATGATTAGGACTTGGCATGCAAGGATGTTTGCATGAAGATTGAATCGTAGAATATGATTATACTTATTAGTTACAATTGCAGATTTACAGAGCCGTTAACCTGCGAAGGTCACAAAATAGCAGGAGAACTGGAGAACTGTCTCTCTTTTACAGAGAAATAACAACTTGATCAATAAGGCAACAAAAGTGGTATATTCTTATAAGACGCGACAGTAAACAGGGTCGGTCGAATTTCGATGAGCGCCAAATTGACGCTTGCAATACTGATACAGCGACAACTCAAAACTAGTCAGCATTCCGGATGCACTGTTCGTTTCTGGCTATATTTGTTTCTGGAATCGGATGATACCTGCTATTAATCTGTGTCTCTTGATTTAAGCGTTGCGCCTGATACTGGATCACACATCAACAGGCAATAAGGAAGACTGACAACAAGAAACCTGGAGCTCACACGTGTTTTTTCAGTTGGTAACATTTTACAACCGATAACAATAATATGCGAGTAAATCAACTCGCAGTACACAATGTGTATATCAATATGACGCTTTACCTGTTTGCGACGGTTGCGTAGAGCAGCGATATGGCATCTATTAAGCAGCGGGTTAAATACGCGTTAAATGAGAATTCGTACAGTGGCGACAATAACAGCTCATTTGCTGAGAACCACGATCTTCATTTGAGAGGATTCATTGGTAGACAAGCGGCTGCCATCAATAGGGTGAGATAGTATCATTCGATAGAGGATAATGCGATTTTAATGTCATCGGTTTGCAAATGCTGTGAGAGAAATCTCCGCCCAAATATTCTGGCTAGAGAATTTGGCTAGAGCATCGGCGGAGAACATCAAGCATTCGTGGGGCAGAAAGAGGGTGTCGATGACATCCGCACTTCTGCCAAAATTTGAAATATAGCGCCTCTTAGCACGAACAAGACTTTGTTGAATTCGAGTGAGGGTTGTTTATCTATATTTAGAATTCAACGGAACAACTATAATTTATTCCCTTCTCTTTAATAGGGCCACGTTTGTCGGGGGGAGAAGTAGTTACTTCCTCCAAATCATGGTAAGTACCGAATATCTCAAGTGATCCGCATAGTGAAGAGTGCTATTTTACTCACGCGGTCGCATTCGCATACACATTATGTCTATATTTGGCGCAACAATTTGAAAAGTGATTAATTCATTCAGCTAATTATCTTGTTGACCCGAGCAAGAAGCTCGCCGGCCATCCTCCGGGTGAGCACTCTCCCCATCACTGGTGGCGTTGTTTAGTATAAAAGCGTCAGAAGAAATAAGTAGCCCTAGCCTTCGGAATAGAATACTTCCGGTACAACATGCGTCGTCTGGTAAAGGCTTCGTTTTCTACTTCGACGGTTAAATAGTCATATTGTGTCCTCGAATTTTAGTATCCTATGAAAGTATGCCCATTTTTCTAACATGTGAACCGGTTTCAACGTCTTGACTTTCTTAATTCAACACAGTCAGTTGTTATAGACATAAGAATAAGTAAGAATAATTATCTTATAGGTGTGATTAAATCTTTCAGGTGTGCCTTCTCTTGGTGGATTTGGTTGTTTATGTGCGTGCACAAGGTAGGAACGTATAGCCTATTACTTTCTGGCATGTACCTCTTTGATTATACCCCACACCGATACATAACATTATATATAAATAATACATAGGTAAATGCTTTTACTAAATGTTGTCCGTATTGAGGGATAGCAGGATTGTTAAACCAATGTCTTTTTCATTAAGGAACCTAGAGAGTTCGTTTTCCCTTATTTTCATTGAAGCGTAATCCTTTCTTCGAATGTGTCAACTGCGCCTTTTAATCGAACGTAGCTAAAATAGATTTGTTACCTCAGACTTGATATATGGTTGAGGCCCAGTGAGGTACTGGTTGTTTTTATTATCAGGTCATAATTGTGACTTCTTCAGTTACACGTGTTTATTTAACAATGGTGGTCAAGGAGATGATGTTTGTCAAAAGGTGAATCTTAACCCTTTCGCAGGGAGGGAACTCTTTTTTTCTAGATCATATGCATACACAATAGTTTTCATAGTAGCAGATCAAAGACTTTTTTAAACTGTCGAATTGCAATTTTGAATTTCTCCCAGTCCCTGCCCACAATGTAGTATCACTGGGTGCTACTGCCATTGGCTACCAGCCATCCCGTAGCATGCGCAATGTAAACCCATACGCGAGATTCGATCCGGGATCGACTCAGGATTTCCGGGCGTACAGCGATGTGCGCGCCTTCCAGGCGCCGGCCGCCATGGTCGGTCGAAACCGCCTAATTTATGGGGGATTCCCAAGGAAGGCATCCAATGCACTCAGTTATAACTATCCATCGAATCCTACTCTCACAAAACAGCCTGCGAGATTCACCTATCAGGTAAATGAGCCACGGATTTTGCATAAAATACTCTAATTTCGTTATCTATTTCCGTGAATTCAACAAGTCTGCATTGATGAAATGTGCAAGTTGGCCCATTTCACAACTGGACTCGGATATAGCATTCAGTTGGCTAGACTATGTTATACGTAAGTTATGAAGTTCCGTTTACAATTGTAATTGATTTACTAATGAGTTTTACACTTCAAGATGGTTAGCATGGTCTTTACAGTCAGATGCTGTATATTTTAACAAACACATTATACATTACTTTGTTTCTTCAGACATCGCAGATGCGTGGTAATTTTGCTCCATCACATGGCTACACTGTAAATGCACCAGGATTCACGAAACACAAAACATTCGCTGGACCCGCAGTGCACGGCACCAATCAGGCCTTCGTTCACGCTGGGTAGATTTTCTATTCCCGTCGATTTTATTTTTATTTGGCTTCGGCAGAAGGCTCAGATCGAATCTATGATCCATCCGGACTATTGAATGTCTGACGAAGCGTTCTGTTTGGCAATTGCGACATCCCTGCATGAACTTCAATAGCATCATCTAGAAGCGTTATTTATTATATATATGCATTATTGATACGTATATGTCTGTTATATAGACTACTTTATTATGTATGTGCCCACAAGTGGAAGAGAAGTAAGTGAATAAAATATATAATAATAGTGCATACTGTAATACTATGCAATACCTGTTAATACCATATCAAAACCGAGTTATTTACTGATAGCGACGATATTCGTTTTTTTGACTTGGATAGGTTTTTGTAGTTATAGCAATGTCTTCCAAGTTAATAAACCAATTCTACTCTTAGGCGAAATTGAAGGTTCTATAAGGGAAATATTTCTAATGTTCTCGTGGGTCAGTTGCACTGGTAGCGCTTATGAGAATCGCACGGCGAATTATGCAAAATAATCTTGTCTAATGGCTCCTGAAATAGCGTGGTGACTAGATAGATAAGAGGTCCCGGATTCAATTCCCTGTTGAGGTTCAGTGACATTTTCGCAGTGTTTTTCAACTAGGGTTCTCAAAAATTGCATGTCCTTGAGTTGGTATCGTGAATGAGCATGCGTATCATGAAACCACGTACGATTGCCCTTAGCGCAGGGCAATCGCGAATGTAGGGCAAAACCGCCCCTAATCTAACTAAATGAAACACCACTCTTCCCTTATGTTAAAATATATGTGACATTTCTGCTTCTTAGAAATTTGATTGCGACTGGTTTGTTGCGTATAGGTCTTCAAATTGGATGTCGAACACTTCACACGCATTTTCATCTGCTCAGCACTCATTGTATAAGGAACCCAGTTTGCATTGATTTTCTTCATCTGCAGTATATTAAATAAATTTTCCGGGCTGACTCACAGCCAACATTTAATGTCCACGGTAATGCTTTCGGCATTACTTCATAAGACGGACTCCTTTAAATGCAAATGTGCAACGGTGGGGATCGAACCCGCGCACCTACGTGTCTCTTCCGATTTGCAAGACGCGCACGAATGCACCACGCCACCGGGCTTGAACTTATCTTCATTATATTGGCGATAATTCTATGACGGGTTTTCTGAGGAATCCCAGTTTCAGGCGACAAAGACTCCATGGACCAAGCTCTAGATCCCGCGAGAAATTTTGTTTATCCGCCGTCCATTAAGTATTAGGCTATATGGAAATGCGTGTCGATTTTTACCTCTAGATTGCAAAGTAGTTCCCATCTCTTGCAAAGGTTTTGCTTCAACGTTTTACCAGCTAAGTTATTCCAGATTCTTCTTCTTCGGGTTAAAGAACTACATGACCTCGTTTTCAGCTTCAGTCAAGAGTTGAAGTTTTTTCTACCAAAATAGTTCGACATCGATCTAAACAAGTAGAAGTCAGACGGAGCAATTCGATGTGGCGTCCTCTGTGCGTGAAGCTTTTCCAGTAAGACGTGGTTGCGTCACGTTAAAACGTTTTAACACTGGTTTTAGTTGCCATTTCTTTGGGATATATATCAAGTACACTTCTATCTAAGCATTGTAGAAAATCATTTATTTTAGATTAGTTCAACAAAATGTAGATATATAATAGTTATAGAAGCAGTTGGGGACAGGGTGTTAGGCCTGGGCCGTCATAGTACCCCCGAGGGAGGCGATGACGTTGCCTCTCTGCACAGCCAAGGAGAATGCTTCTTATTACGGTTGAAATTGTTTTTGGAATATTTGGGCGAGTCTAGGATTATTCTACAGTAATTATGCCTTTCAAAATCAATATCAGATATAATAGTATTTCTAAAATATCGTCGCATAAAGTTTGGTTAAGATCGGTTTTGCATCTACTGACCGATGATAACGTAAGCACCGCGGTACACGAATTTATTGTATGCCTCTTGGAGAAGCTTCTTGTATGTCAAAATCGGCATTCCTTAACAATCAAGGAGTCGTATGAATCAGGTTTTTCAATAATAAATGAACGAACAATCCAATTCGGCATAATATATATATATATCTAATATTGCTAAATTTTGCATTTTTTGATGTTACTCCCCGATCACACATACGGCTGAATGAGTTACCGTACGTTTATGAATTGAGGCTTTTAATCCATCTCGACTGTCCATTTGAAAATTCGTTCAAGCGCAATTTGCATTTTTCGACAATCTTTTGTTGGGGACTCAGAGTCAGACGTCGGATCTCCACACTATGGGAGGCTCTCACTGACAAGAACAACGAAACTACGTCGGTAAAAAATGGCCGCTATCCTGTTAACCACCCAGGGCCCCGCTCCCCTTTGACAATCTCTGCTAGTTCCTGATCGTTGATTGCATTAGTTCTATCCGGCCTGCGTAGCGATATCAGAGGGTCTTTGACTCTTACATGATTCAATACATATGTGTGAATTGCGTTCTAATCAATGGAAGATCGAAGCGCACTTTCGTCACCACAGTGTACCATCACACAGTATTACACTCGAAAGCCAACTGATGACCGTTCTTTTTTGGAAGAGAAATTATAAAACAGTTTTGTAGTTACAATTTGCTTAATTGTTTTTCATATCGTCGCCGACTTCTTTCACGGTTTGCAGCTCGTTATCGTTCAGGGAAAGCATATCTTGAAAGAAGCACGGCCGTCGAGGAGCGTCATGTTCTCAAGCGTTTTATTTGACGGTAGCGCATACAGTGATCAAGTATCTTACTCTATAATAGATTTGTTAATGTTGCGGAGATCAGCATTTCCAGGAATATTTACAACTGGTCTCATAATCTCGTTGAAGTAAGGTAAATTCCCTACAAAAGGAACAATTGCGCATTCCGTTGCTGATAGCAATGTCGTGCGATGTTGACCAGCATTTATAAGTCAAGAAGATAGTTTATTAGCTTTGCTTGTAAATTTGGTAATAGTATTAATACCACTAATAATATTGGTGCCACCAGTCACCCGTATTGAAACGCGCTATTTCTGCTGTTCTGTCATCTGTCGGCTTCGGTCGGATCACGTACGTGATGAGACACGGACAGACAGACATAGGCAGAGACACATGCTCACTCACTCACTCGCCACAACATCGATACAAGCCAAGGTGTATCAGGTCATTATACACAGGCAGGTATTTCAGCGAGCACTAGCAGCGATCAGTGTCGATGTATGTACATACCAAATAATCACAATAATCAATAATTTATTATTTATTATTCATAGAATGGTGCTCTGATCATTACTGCGTCATCGCGGAAGTCCCCGACGTAAAATGAAGTTTGTGTGATTTGGTTTTATTCGCGTCTGGAATGTTTTGCAAATTTCATATATTACCGGATAAAGTCACAGGTACACACGATGTGTGCGTTGCCATCTGCATGGTAGAGACTCATATGTAATGGTCTGGTCCAAACTGTTTTTGGTTCATAAGACGACACATGCGAGACTAGATGAACTTATCCACTTTACAACATGTATATGTATATATGTATATCTATCTATATATACATATATATTATATATATATATACGTTACAACTGCATGGCTATTCAGTATCTACAGCTTCAAAATGTGTGGCCTGTAACTACAATATTGAGGCCTTCCTTGTTGATTTTGACCAAATGGCCTCAGCGTGGTAGTTAGCATAAGAAATGGCGATGTGGAATGCGGTTTTAGTGGCTCATAGTAGGTGGCAGACTCAACAGGAGTATCAACTATATATCCTGCTTATTGTACAAGGTACTGAGCCCCTATGTGCTTGCACGTTTTCTAGGTCGCTTTGGCCAAATTATTAAATATGTGTATAACACCGTAGATTATAGAGTTCTACAAAACCTTAAGTGCTGCGCTCAATGAGCATTTCAAAGTCTGCGCTTGATCCGATTAACAAA
The DNA here is from genome assembly GCA_019614645.1 of Stratiolaelaps scimitus. Taxonomy (NCBI): domain Eukaryota; kingdom Metazoa; phylum Arthropoda; class Arachnida; order Mesostigmata; family Laelapidae; genus Stratiolaelaps; species Stratiolaelaps scimitus. The sequence goes on along the minus strand of JABWDB010000024.1, from coordinate 339,962 downwards.
ATGACCTTCATTAGTGTAAGGTACCCGCTGTTCGATTAATTAATCGACAACGAGGCACCAAAAAAAGCTGGTCGAACCCTTATATCCACCCACGTAGTAGATGTGAACATCATGAAATGACATAGTGGACGTTGGTAATAGGTTTCGTATCCTCATATTTTTTTATACTTGTTTTACTAGAGTTAATCACGGATCAGATAAAATTGTAACACAATTATTTCGGAACATGTAAAACAGCCCACGCGTGTCAACCCACGACACGATGTCACCGCTGTTAATGCTGTTACTAATGATGACGTCAACGGTGTTAGCTGGTGCTGCCTTCGTATTTAGGTTCAACTATCAGCAATCTAATATATTGATAAGATAAGTAACAAGAAGCATACGCTACAAGTGCGAACATCAGGGGCTGCTGTAAAGGGGAGTGAAGTCTTTTGCGAAGTGCTGTTCACTTACCTATATCTATCAGTTCTCTGCCTATTCAAACGTGCTTTCAGTGATGCTCAAATAAACGCGCACCTTTTCTATCTCAGAACTGACTCTTCCTGATCGACACTTTTTTGTATTCGTTACCTGACGTGAGATTTTGTCGTAATTGGTGTCCCTACAATCCTTCTGAGACATTTGAAACAACCTAAAACTTTTTCCATAGCTGACCTTTTTTTTTGACGACAGGCTTTGGAAGCCCTATATAGTATGGTTTCAAAGACCTATCAGGAGAGGATTTCGTGTACATAATTGTAGTTTTGTATAGGAGCAGAGGTACGAATTACCACAAGAAATAAGAGAAAATGAAACAAGAGCACTCTTTCATTTCTCTCTAGCGTTTCTAGACCTCTTTCAATTCTGCTATGTTTAGTGTTGATTGAAGTTATTTTGGTAAATAATTGACACCGTACGGTCGGTTCACGGTCGACAAGCTTTCTCATGCAATTAAAACCTTGCCTGTTGCCTACTTAGATATTCACATGTTAGTATCGTAGTAGTAACCTTAATACCGGTTTGTAATTGCGCCTAGAATTTATATATATATATATATATATATATATATATAGCTGTCGTGTGATTTATGAGCTGATGGCTGTGATATTGTGTTCTGCCAAGTCGGTTTAACAGCGACGCATTCCATCGGCCGTGTCATGATGATCCCTGTAGCTCGATATGTGTACGCATTATCCAGAATAGTAACGGCACTGCTGGTAATCGCCTCTTGTGAAGACGTAATTGACGAACACAAAATTAGATGTTGTTAAAGCAGGCGAACGGAACAGCCGAAGGAGATGGTACTATTTCGAGGTTCTGCGACTGCTGCTGCTGTATTTGTGGATAATAATCTAAGCATTCCTCTGTCTTTATGATAGCAGATAAGCAGCGAAAACTGAAACATCACCAAACAGAGGAGAGCAGAAACTGCACTACAGTATATACCATTGGCCTATGTGCTATAATTATTATTATACAGGCAACCAAAGTGACCTTGGCAACGATCCTCTTCGAATTGCTCGACGAGTGAACTAGCGCCAGCAGCATTTGAATGTCTGACTCTTGTGGAGTCCTGGTGTGTGGCGGTCCTGCTACGAGTAGTAGTGGCGCTGCCTCCTCATCGATAGATGTCTGTATCTGTGTTTACGCCGTCCGGGTGCACACACGGGCCCTCGTCGGCGTTCGAATGAACTGGCAGAAAAACGTAACCAGCCGAACGTACAAATCGCGTCAGCCTCTCCCGGCCACTCCTGCCACAGTCGCCCAATGTCACCGACGCGTTGACGATGCCGGTGTTGTCAGCGGCGCGAGGAACTATTTAACGCGAGCGCGATCATCCTAGTCGACACATAGCCATCATCTCACCATGACCCCTCTGGTAAGGTAACACATTCGAGAATGTTTGGCCGGTGCCATAATAACGAAGATCAACAAGATCCTTGTTGTTAACGATTGTTCTCGATACTCATCTCGTTAAATTCGTTTCTCCTCACTTGGTGTCGTTGCATCCTCTATGCGTGATCTCCGGAATTTCGTGTTGTGAAAATAGTGAACATATTGAAGTTCTAAAAATGTTTCTACTATTGCGGCGGCACTCCTGAAACACAGCACCAACTAGCTGACAGGTCCCCTTTCGATCTGATAATGAGCTAACCCTTGCCAGAAAGCATGAATATTTTGTTGAGGTATGTTTTAACTACCAACCTTTATATTTCTAGCAAATCCTATACTTATTTTGATGTTAATCAATGATTTGTGTCGTTCCTCATCTCCTCAACTGTTTGCCTGCCTACGCTGCGTACCCATCCTTGATTTTACTCGCATGATGATGATCACGATCGTGCAGTACGTGCTAACGGCAATGGCCGGCGTTGCCATGGCGCAATATTCGGACCCTGCTTCGCACGGGTTCACCATCAATGCGCCTGGTCTCACAAACACAGCCACATTCGGCTACGGATCTGGTCTATCTTCGGGATCAGCGGCTCGTGCCCCGGCTGCCGTTTCGGTAGCCCGCCCAGCTGTCGCCAGATCGTACGTTCCCTTGTCTTCCTCTAATGCCGATTCTCAAATCACTTTGACTCAACGCTCCTTTACTTTGGCAAACGTCGGTAGTGTAGGAGGTCCAACAGGCTCCGTGATTGGTGAGCGACGTCTCCTCACGGGTTCCAAAGCAGTTCTACCTCGTCAGAAGACAGGTGCCGGTGTTCCCACTGGTCGTCAGTTGGGTAGCAGTGGTCTTGGTACGACGGTTGTCAGCCTTTCGGGCCGTGGTTCTGGAAGCCCTCCTGCGCCTCTCAGCAACTATTTCGGAGGAGCTACCGGAGGTCGTTTGGTTTCCTCCGGCGGAACCGTCGGCAGCCCGTTCAACCCCACCATCCAGCGTGAACCCCCTCGTTTCCAATATGCTGTAAGTAGTGCCGTCCATTCATTCCTTCAATATTGTCACTCATGCATGTAACTGACCTGCTTACTGAGAGTAGACAATACTCCAAGCGCTTCTGCCAATACAATGTCAGCAATATGGGATAAAAAACTGACGAGAACACAAAAAACATCAGCGTCTCTAGCTAAATTTATAGACTGAAAAAAATTAGGATGCAATTTCCTTGAAGCGTAATAACAAATGAAGTCAGTTTTACCCATTACCTTATTAGCTCTTAAACATTTCCATACTGTCCGTTTTCCGAACCTTAGGCTAAAATTGACTAACCTTGTGCATTACTTTACAGCCCCCTCAGGCACGAGGCAATTTCGCTCCTTCACACGGTTATACTGTGAATGCTCCCGGGTTCACGAAGCACAAGACATTTGCTGGCCCCGCTGTCCATGGAACGAACCAGGCTTTCCTTCACGCCTCGTCCGGATAAAGAAAAAATACTTTCAGTGACAGCAAATAACGCGGTCGCGAAAATGATTATGAAAAAAATAAAGTTGAAATAATCCTTGGGACGATTGGATTTACCTTAAGCGATTAAAAAACTTAAGGAACGCTTCGCCAATACAGTTAGCATAGAATATTTACGTGTAATGTTTGTTGTTTCCATACTTAATAAACACTAGTCTTAAATCCAATGGCATGGTTGATTTCTTTTCTGACATGGATTTGAAACGCTTAATTTTCTACTTTGCGAAGTAATTAACACATTTATTTATGAAGGAAATCATATTTTCGTACTGACCACCATGGATCGTGCATGCATATCATATGGCTATTTCAGTGTGCTATATTTATAAAGAACATCTATCAGCCCGTGTCTGTATATAAATTTGTGCTCACTTCTAAAGATTACAGCAAAAATATTCTGGCCAACCTTGTATATTTAGATATTTTAGTCACCTCCGAAGGGTGCTGATCATCAAAATCCTCTCAAACCTTTTGAAGAATATATACCATCTGTATTAATTGGAAATTCATTTCGATTTAGCGGTTCTCGTTTATTCTATGATGACTTAAGACTTCGAGTTGAACATTACGCTCTGGTAACGTCACCAGTTTAAATCTGGTATTTGTGCTTCTTTATTTTTAATTAGAATAGCCTACCTGTCAATATGAGAAGTCTGTTAGAATATGTACCATTTCCATTGTAACTCAATATTTTACATCGCTTTATCAAACAGAAGCAAACAGCCTAATCTATTCTAATACAGAACTCATTCATTCTATGGAATGAAGCCTAGTAAAGGGGAAGAATTACTTCAATCGCACACATTTACTGCTAATATTCAATTCAATTTATCTGCTATTATGTGTTTCTTATTTTATCCATTTAAACGCAGTGGTGGTTCACGTTTTATTTATGGGCGAACTTTCTTTTGCAGGCCAAGGAGTAGTTTAGACGTGGAGTCCACGGATCCGGGAATCAGAGATACATGCTTTGCATAGCAACCCAATATCTCGTTCACCATGTCTTCGATGTTGAATGATTCAGCCTGTTGTTCCGTAATATTCAGCACCTAGATTATAATAAGGACCTTATCAATTGATTAACTGTAAACTTAGGTAACGTTATGAACTATGTAATCAACAATGAGTTTTTGTAAAAACGAAAACGTTGATTTATTAAAAAATACTATCAACGATCGATGTTTACACCAATCAAATACTAAAACTCAGTCTCAATTGTCTTACTTTCTTTGCATAGTCTTATTCATGTAAGGAGGTATTGACACAATTGCTTAATTGGTATAATTTAATCTCAGCAGCATCGAAGAAGTATCAATCATGAAAATTACTTATTCTTATTGATATAAATAATAATAACAATAACAACAACTATTATATCGAATATGAATATGTGTATTAAAATATGGGTGCTTAAGAAATAGTAGGAACTAAAAAACCTTAGGTAATATTAGGTAATATCTCCTAAGTTTGGGTGGGTGAAGCCAGGCTTCGTTAATTATTAGTTATATTATAATATTACGCTATGGTATTTCATGTCTGTCGTGACAAACCTGCATCGTAGTTGAGATATCCACTCGACGAGCAATTGTGACGATACACTCTATGAAATCTTCAGATTCTTGCACAGACATCTGGTAGCGTGCTCGACCGGTCGCTTGCGGCCTTCCTCACAAGGGGAAGATGTTATTGGCACTTTATGTCTCAACAGTGGTTCAATAGAAGACAAATAATAAGTGTATAATCATAGATCTACGGGTGATTTCCGTGGCGTTAAACCGTGACATTAAAGTTCTAGAGGATAGCCCTGAGATAAATATCTGACTATGGTTCAGATCTACCTGAGGTGATAACTCGACAGAAAGTTGCTAAACGCAAAAAAAGAGCACGCGAACGTGTGAGGGTGTAAACTTAGATGATGTAGTTCTAACAGAAATAGTCATAGTAATTAGGTTGTATTTACCGGTCAAATTGCGAGTGGCAGATTTTATTCACAAAACAACTCATCTGAATGATTTTATCGAAGACGCTGACTTGTCTTGATATTTCTGCCGTGGCACTCATTAACACAGAAACGCAGTTTTTCATGAACTTGAGGCCAGCGTAAAGAATTAAGAATAGAATGTTAGATCTCTAAATAGTGGTCACACATCAAGGTTCCATTCAAACTGTAATACTATTTCTCTGCTTTGAACGAGCCGACTGGTTGGCTTACTTGATAAGCTATAATAAGATAGAATTCATTAGATGATAATCTATCACAAAGGCCCCCACTCAGTTGATAGCAATCAAAAATAACTCTTCTCAACTAAATAAAGCTTAATTAACTATCAAAGGAAACGATTCATTGAAAAACATATATTTTAATAATTGGCGAGTAAAATTAATCATGCCTAGCTACCAAGCTTAAATTTCCTATTAAGCTATGCTGTACTCTCTAAATGAATAGATTAGTGTATTATTTCTGTTTCTTGAACAATTTTGGTTTTCATAGAGCAAGTGAGCAAAGAGTATTCTAGTCCCCAACTGCTTCCCTGATGATTGAATATTTTAAGCCGCACAACCATAATCAATATCAGACATAGAATAAAACGTATTGTTCGATAGTGTTCCAGTGAATTTAAAAAATAGACCTTTTCTCAGTAAGGGCAACATTAGCATTAGCGCAAACCTTTCGAGGTCTCAGACTTAATAAGGTAAAATAATTAAATTCTATCACCTTTCGGAAAAGTCCACCGAGAAATTTTTTCTCTTGTGGGCTCGATTCATATTTTGGGTCGAACGAACAGTAATTGAATGGTGTCCCTTCAACTGTCTTAGCCGTTCGACCTGAAGTGGAGCCTTGGGCAGGAGCCTTCCTCATACATAGGAAGCAGAGCATGATTGACCATGCATAAAAACTCCACCGCATCATCTTCCTTTGCCTGCGTATAAACAGATAATAACAATGATGGTTTGAATAAACGCAAGCAAAATATAAAAATAAATACAAAACGTTTTCAGCATTAGGATGGTGCACATTTGAAGTGTTTAGGCAACAACGATTAAGTTCATTATATTTAGATTCCGAGTTGTGTGTATTTTATAACCTCCTAGAAAGAACTCAAATTCCATACTAATTTTGGTCTAGGTGGGAAAATAGTAATGGACAATATTATATATATACATATATACACGGGTTGTACGATCAAAAGCGCAGTCTCTGTTTCGAGTGCTTGTTGTGAAGTACGTCAACAGGCAATCAAGTTGAAAGATTGAGTATTTCTCGAGATCCAACAAGATACCGGGATTCTATGGAATGGAAAAACATTTCTAGCAGCAAGAAACCAGAACGACATGGCCCCTGGTTTCTCAAAATTGCGAAATTAGTGAGTCGTATAAAAATTATAATGTGATATTGTGAGGCACCTAAACTTTAATTATAGTGTTATATAATTACATATATTCATTATATATGTAAATTTAGAATAATAATAAATTATTATTAAATTCTGAAGTATTGTATTTTTTCGGCCTCGGTATATATACTTTCACAGCAGTGAGAGTGGCTAAAGCTGCCATCGATGCCGACTCGGAAACAGGGCAGAGCCTTCCTCAATGTGCCATAAGAAGTAAAAGAGACGTCTATTTTAGGTATAATCATTCTGTCTCTTTGAATCGCTGCTATACTTATAGTATATCACTTGGCTCGACTGACATGGCCTGCTTCGACGTACGTGTCGACGTGCAAATTCAGTGTACCATTATATTCACCGATGGGACCATTGGATGACTCTCTCACACACTCAAGCAAACCTACCTTTCGTAATCGCGAAATATTTGCTTCAAGTTCTACATCACTTTAACACAGTTTTGGCAACTCTTAGTTTGGTTCCGTTACTCACATGCCGTGACTGTGCAAGATATTAAATTACCATATATTTTGTAGGGCAATATATAAGGAGACAGTAAGGATCTTATGCGGGAAGATATCGAGCGTCAGAGCCAGGACATTAATACACGAGTTTACTCTATCTTTATAGTGTACTGTATCTTTATGTTACATACTATAGTTTGTATGCCAGTTTTGATTCTATATATGAATAAAAATAAAGCTTCCCCACCAATAAAAGAAAATGAGTGATGCGTACTTGATTTCCGGAGGCTGCTGATGCCACGATTGTCCTTGACGAAAGCGATGAAAGTAATGATCCATTACGTAGCTTGAATAGAACGAAAACCTATTTATCTCAATCCACAGTCAGAGGAGTCACTTGTTTACTCTACCTATACGGTAATGGTGATCTCGATGCAATCGATACAGATTCTCGTCACAGAAACGTGTGATCACCTGAGTCGAGAAAACAAAGCTTGCCCAGTCCCCAGACAACCTAACGTTGTCTACATAGATACTATGGCCCAATAATTAGTCCAGTCGGTAACTTAATTATTATTGGTTTTGTGCCTTTCCGATACTCAGTAATTCGCTGCAGATTTGATTCCATCGTATCTCTTAAATGCATCCGTGTAAATGTATATCATCTAACTACATTTCGAGATTGCAAACTCTATAAATAAATTAGAAATTTACGGGGTAAAATTTTCTGTCATAACACTAAAAATTAAATAATAAGCATAATCGGCGAAGTTCTACGCTACTAACCTTCACCGAAGGACGTACGAAGTCGAACGTTTTACGCATTGTTTATCATACAAAATATTAGTAGGGCTAGAGACGAGAATTGCCCTCTCAAATACATTGCAATGAGTGAAAGAGATGAAAACTTGCCGTTGGTTAGAATACTGTTGCTTGTCGCCTCACTGGAAAAGTTTAGAAGGCCTATGGAAAATGTACCGCATTTAATCATGATATTTATCAGTATAGCTGTAGGCAGATTTAGGTACCGACAACACTCGCGTAAAACTTTCGCAGCAATCTGGCAGGGACGAGGATACGTCCATTCTATATGGTCTATGAGGTACCGTTCTGTGATCAGGTCACAGTACTTAAGCATTAGCGCTTGAGTTGGCCTTCTTGGAAACCTATTTAGTTTACATAAGCATCTATTTTGTTTCCATCCAGGTCGACACAAGAAGCATAATGTTCATTTAGTAAAGTTGCAATCAATTCGGTCCATCGATACTTTAACATCTACCTTTAGAGTGGAGCATACGGGGGATTTCCATCTACTCCATCCACCAACTATATTATTAATTACATCCCATGGGGAGGTACCTGAATTGAGTTTTTTTCAAGAAATTTCGGGTAACAGTAGTAGTTTTTTTAGTAATTGACGTCGTTTCTGGTTGGTCACGTTATTTAGGAGTATGACATAACCAGACCAATGATCGGGAATGCGGAAAGCTCACCAGGAACCACGCGTACGGTGCCCCGATAAACAAGAGTCGTGCGAGAACATCTGAGATAACTCATGGTACGCTATAACCGCTACACGAGAATTTCCGTTTAAATTTCTCAGCTATCCGTAGAACAACTACACTGAGACATCCAATGGACACCTCAATATTTGACATGTGCCCAAGCGGACTCCAATCAATTTGGACTAAATATTCATTGATTAGTTTTAATCCTCATTCCTGTGGAACGGCTACTAATATGGGTGGCCAAAAGGTAGAAAATAATCATCACTGTACGATATAGTGGGTGTCTCCAAAGCCTCTTTGAGTGTCTACTTATGTTATCTGGAAGATCAGTCCATATATGCAATACAGCTAACAATGCAGGTAACTCGCGTAGATGCACAACGCAAAAACAGTCGAACCGTCAAATAAGAGGCCCGTGTCCCTCACGGCCGTTGTGTGCAAGCTCCTAGAAAATATCATCAATAAAGCTATCTATGGTCACGCTAATAAGCAAGGCCTAATCTTGAATGCTCAATTCGCCTACCGGTCAGGCGGGAACAGAACTTTACAACTACTGGATCCGCAATTCGACTGGGCATGTAATATGAACAAATTCCGCCGTTTTGACGTTGCGCATTTCGACTTCAAGTCTGCCTTTGAACGAGTTGCTCACCCAAAACATTACCCCACTGCGGCATTGGCAACCTTATCGTGAAATGAATAAGGGACTTTCTTCGAGACAGGACGTTCCGAGTGAGAGTCAAGAACAAATATTCTGACATGGCTAAAGCAACCTCCGGCTCTTCCCAGGGGACAATACTGAGACCTCTGATGTATACCACAATTGTAAAAATTGCCTTCGCTTCTACCAATTTATGCAATTTCTTTAATAATCTTTGTACCACCATGTCACCAATCGCAAAATGTTAATGAGATTTTGACACTTTGCACCTAATGTGGAACCAATAAGCCTGGTAGAATCAAAATGACCATGAACTCAGATTCATACGAAGGAGAGGGCACTAAGAGAATTATTATCATGGAAGACATGTCCCAGTTTGCTATGTCTGTATAATCATAGAAAAATTATTCCTCAGTTGATTTCATCACGAACAAATCATTTTGTTAACGCTGCGAGTTTCTCCCACGACGCAACATGCTCAAGGCGGGCATCAGCATTAACTCTAACAAATATTTTGCGATGTAGCAAGAGAGGAGGGCTGAAAAAGATATTCGAATCCAATCTTGGTTTTCGGATAGAAGATAGTAAAATCGCTATGGAAGTAGAACTTCGACATAATATCTACATTACCCTTTGTTGATGACATGGTGGGATATTGAATTGCAGAAAATTCTAGAGACATGTAATAGAAATATAACTAGGCGTTTAGAAATATCCCGTCATCATCTATCTATTTCTTATTACGATATTTATATATTATAGTATTCCAATGGTGGAGGAACACGGCGTTCATGCCAGTGCCACCAAACTGAACTTTGTGAAGATTAAAGGGGGGCCCTACTTAAATATAGAATCAGAGGTAAAACTCGGCTTCATTCTATTTAATGAAGATATCTTCATCGTTAAACTGAATACTAGAAAAGTTACACCTCTGATACTATTTTTATCCCCGGGGAAGCTCACATCAAGCACAACAACATTAATGCCATGGCAGATTACTCTATAGAGAATCCAGTTGAATAGCACATCTTGAAATCGGCCATTACTCTGAATACTATATTAGAGTTATTTCACCTTATTTCTTTTATGTAAGTTTAAAACAATCGCTGGCAAAAGAAGTGAGAGTATCTCAAATATCCGTAATCCTAATTACACTGTTTACCTTAAACTTAGTCAAGTAGCGCCTGTCACTAACTCGTTACCCTTTGACATCCTGTTCCTAGTTTATAATTTCTTCAATATTGCGCAGATATCAAGATTAACCGATTATGTGAGTGTCTGCTATTATTTATATTGCATTAGCGAGATTACATTATTGTGGATGAAGCGCACACGAGAATGTAGTATCAGGCCGTACGCGAGAATGGAGTATCTAGTAGACGTGGGAAAGTGAATAATGAAGTTTTTTGGCTACTTCCGTTGCACAGGAAGCGCTCTTCCTTTCTTAGATACAGCTGCCATTGTATTATCTTTTGCTGCGCGTACTGAAAGGATAGTGGAAAGAGTTGCATGAGCTAGTTAATCTTGTTCAGAGGACTTTTTGCATAAACATTTGAAGAGTATTACAAGTCAGCAGAGGAAGGGTGTCACATCCTCTTTGTTGTTTGGCCTGCTCGAGTTCTCTTTGTATGGTCGTTATCACTAGGCAATGCGGCAATGTATGGCAACGGACGGAACTTAACACCATTTGCAAGTTTCCTGTTTCTTATGCATCGTACCACTCTCTACGACCACCAAAGCCTTCATATATGTAACTTCATTTCTCTTAATATTTCTCTTCTGCGCTTCTTGGATAAGATTAAACTTGAAGGAAAAATTTGGATAATCTTTATTGATTTGCGAATCGACTTGAACTTTCTCATCACCTTTTTCAGAAATATCTAGTGGAATTCAGAACAATAGAAACGTCGACTGCGCTCTTCGCAAGTACAAGTAAATAAACAATATTTGGTAAGTGAAGGGATTTTTTTATATTACGATCATCCGGTAAAATGTATCAGATTGCTGAATATTGTGATAGTCTAGTTTGTTAGCATCTACTAACAAACTCTTGCAAACTATATTCTAGGTTATGTATGGCGGGATCATTGCATAACCTTCCTAACTCAAGTAGGAAGCTAGGCCCAGGGTTTATACAAGCTTCCGAGCGCGAAGGCTAAGCATAGTCTCTTGCAGGCCGTATGTTTTTGGCATCGCGTTGCTCTCGAACAAATCCCTGAGCCCATTGTTGAGGTCGCTCGTAAGTAATTTTAATTCACCCTGAAAGTCCTTAACTGAAGCAATGATCTCCTCTTTCTTCTCGATACTGACATCTTTCAGCTCAGACGTTTGCACTATGAGTTGCTCGATTAAGGTCCCAACCTGTTGTTTCAATCCTGTGAGAAGCGCGATCATGACATAATCATCGACATACATTGTATCATCAACTTGCGCCTCGGCTATCCTCCGATTCCTCCATTCGGCGATCGTCTGCCGAATCTTATGCAACAACCTAGAGACTTCAGCTTTCGCAACAAGCATCTTCGCTTGTCCGACTTCGGTGAGCATGTTATGCCAGTCACTAGCCATAGCAACTGAATCGGTCAGCTGCCCTCTCAGGTTGAGTATCCGTTGTTCCACAGGATCGGCAATAGCGTACTTGAGTGGAACATCATCATTAGGAATCAACATCTCTCGTAGGCGCATTAGAAGCTCGTCTCTAAAAAGATATACAGCAGAAGTGTTCAGTTAATGGATTTAGGGTCCACAGGTTTTACGACCTCCCATATTTGTAGAAAATTCTTACCCGAAAGAGCAAACTTTGAATGGAAATTTCGCTTTTCTGGTATACATTTCTAGCATACAAGAACAGAAAAAAACATAGATTTTGCGGAGCATTAAGTCCTTCTGAGGATATGCTATTATCAATTATACAGATAAATACAACAAACTAAACGATCGGGCATAGGAAACGTTTTTGTCTTCCGACAAGATTGATCAATGAACTAAATCTTACTAAGAGTTGAATGAGTACGAGTATATAATTCTTGGTACGTTCTTGAAGCCGTTGGCTGTGCTCCCAGTCCCTCGCTGTGTCTAAAACAGTAATAACATGAACTCGTTGAATGTCCAACAAGGACCTCTTCGTCAAAAACGGAAACTAACAAATTCATAAGTAAACAAAAAATTACTGACTTTAGGTTTGACTTTATTCCTGTGCGTGCTTACTTGAGTTCTGTCACCTTTCGGAGTAACTTTTCTTTGGCAGCAATAAGCTTCTCCTTGGCAGTACCACTTGTAGCTATTGCTTGTTCCTTAATGTTTTCTGCTACCTCTTGGGAAGTTCCAGTTATCTTATTCCTCAGCTCCTTGATTCGTTCCCAAAGGCCACCAATGTTGCTGTATGTTGCTGCTACTCTCCCAGGGAAGAGCGTTTTCAGCTCTTCCGTGAAGATCGTGTACTCACCAAGGAAATCGTCTGTGATCTTGTTTAGTTGATGCTCAAGGTGCACTTTAGTTTCATCGTTAGCATTCTGAAGGCGGCTAATCAGCTCATCACGGATCTGCTTTAGCTCATCCGTGTTAGCAACAGAACGTTCCTTGGGTTGTTTAGTGAGCTCTTTAGCGTCTTTCTTGATGTAGGTACCGTTTTCTTCCTCAACGACGGGGGCGGCGCGTGCCATAGCCACGAAGGCCAGTGACGCCATAAGCACCAAGATGCACTTCATTGCTAAAATAATATTGAAACAAGCACTTTGATAAGTTTCGTGGCTATTTCACCAAAAGAACGAATATGTGCAATACTTGATGACATCCCTTAGCTAGCGTTAAATAGGTACCATAATCACGTCAATGGTATGGCCACAACACGTCAATGTTAGCTCTATCTGCACATAATACTGTGATCTAGGTGAAAGTCAACGTTCCACTCACCAGGTCGATTAAAGGTGTTAAAATGTGCGTCCTTCGATACAGCCTTTATAGCCTAGACAGAACTGTAGACGATGGCCTTCTCTCCTGGTGAGACCCCAGTACAGCGTGTTTGTCATGCAATCAAGTCGTATTTCAAACATTAATCCTGTATTAAATGCAACCTTCATGACGATCGTAATTCCTCTTCGTTTTTTCTCTATCTGTTACAAGATCTTGATCCCGTCGCAAGTTTGATACATCTATTCACGTATACAATGAAAAGCCAGTTGTACGTAAATTCAAGCGAACATCGGTTTCTGTAAACTATACGTAGACCAGCCGTCTCAATCTGTTCATGAAATGCGTATTGTGTTAACACCCTGTCGCATAGAGATAAATCATGGCAGAGCAAAATCCTACCTAGGCTGCACCTATACGATTGGCTTCTACGACGCTTTTGTTTTGGGCTTTCATATTGTAAAGAAGGAAAAGCGCAGGATAACTCCATGAGACACGAACCATCTGCGGCCACAATATGGCAAATGGGCCCTCGTGGCATTTATCTGTGAGTATCCTCCAGTTCTAATAGCGAAGTAACAGTCTCATGTAGCGAATAGAGAACCGAAGACTAAGAATGTATTCGAATAAATTCATCGATTTGCTCAAACAATTACTTCCTCCTTCAGTAAACAACATTTGTTCATGGCTTAGTTCAAGCTGTTTTAGAATTCTAGCTCGGCGGTTGCCGAGGCTTGTGGATCAATGGAAATAACCCCTGTATGATGGACGCCACTTCCTAATAATTGTTCGTAATGTATGCTAGAGCCCCGGGTTTCTAGTAGAGATTAGTACAGGCGAATGCATTAGAGACCATACATAAAGCCATTGCAAACGTTATGACAGCCTATCTGCCAACTGGCAGATTCGGGCTCACTCGTGGTCCTTAAAAGATTATTTTTCCAAGGTGGTAATCAAAAAGGAGCGCTTATTTATGTTTCTAAACATTTCAATTCGGTTCTGTTGTTTGGAGTTATTCAACGATGCTCTAAACTATGCTCTAACTATGCTCTAAACTATGGCAAAAAATTTATGGAGGGGTTTATTTTCGGTAAAAATCAGAAAAACATGCTATTTCGGAACCAGTAGAATTGCGAGAAATTGAAAAATTGGCAACTTGAGCAACAATCGACGTGAAGAATGGAGAACAAAAATTATAACATACTAAGCGTTCTTTCTTGTTTTCACAAAGAAGTAACCATCGGTGATCATATCAAATTAATTAATGATCTTTTATCTGCTTGAAAACATCCGTTGCCAGTGTATCATCACTATCTTTTCTTTATGTTTAAACTTTTACAGACATTTTTGCTCGTTTTAATTTTGAGTTTAGAGCAACGTGGGAATCGATAGTTCCACCTATCGTGCTACACAGTGCGCCTATAAATAAATTTTCCCGAATAAACGGACTATCCTAGGACTGAGTAAACGACTATTTTCAAATATTTTTCGTAAAAATACGATTTTTTGTATATTATATCGCTGCGCACGAGTAGCGTAGCAATGCTGAGATTCTCTACCACCGCAATCGTATTCTAGAATACGGAGGCAACCATAATCATATTAGTTCATGGTGGAGCTACTTATATTAGTTTGAATATTAAATAATGACCGCCACCTTCTAAGTTTTTAAGTAGCTTCGCTAATACGGGCGCTACGGGTTTTATATTTGGTGGGCTTTTCTGCGAATCATTTCCGCAGCAGGCCAACTATATATATTTCGTCTGGGGACATCAGTAGCAGATACCTAAGCCATCGAATATGGAGACTTGCATATCCGAAATTATCTTCGGCTGGAAAAAAATGCAACTGAGAGCTCGAGGATTCTGCGTCAAGTGGAAGGGGAATCCCACAAAGTATCAGAAAGAATCTGGCGAAAATGATTTTAGCGCTTTAGAGCTGAACATTTCGATGTGAATAACAAGGAGCGTCCCGGACGACCAGAAGAGATAGACAGACGACGACGACTTGCTGGATATCCTAAATGCAAATGCACCCGATGAGGAGTAATCCACTCAACGGTAGTGCATCATGTTGATACACAAATAGAGCAAATGTGTGAAAAAAGGAAAATGAGTGGGTGCCACATGAACTTAATGAAAATGGCGCAAAAAGTGATCGTGTCACCATTTATTGTTCGCTGCTTGCTCGGCAAACAAGGAAGAATTCTCTATAGATACAAAATTGATATTTTAGGATAGTCCCCAAAGTAAAAATGAGTGGAGAGAGACCCATAATTTATAGCCATAAGTTAAGTTTTCCGGGCTGACTCACCGCTAACAGTTAAAGTCCACGGTAGTGCCTTCGGCTTTGCTGGGAAGTTCTGCACCCGGAGTATGGCTCGACTAGATTATCACTTATGCAGACCTATGGAGTACGGGGAGACGTTTTTCGCCGGAAGACGTTTTCTGCCTGGCTGCCAAGTCGATAGACGAGGGTCATTAGAAGAACGAGGAACATTGTACTGATTACCCGTTCATTCTTTCAAAAGACTCAGAGAATTAAAAAAAATTAAAGTGAGTAAAAAATGGAACAAACTTAGGATTCAACCTAATATTTGTATCTTATGCCAACTCAGCGTGACTGAAGCATATAGTAATAACATATTTCATGTCATGTTATGGTTATAGCTGCTGATGGGTACTATATATACATCGAATTTCAGCAAAATCTATCTGTCAAAATCCAAGGAAACTTATTGTCTAGAAATCCTTATGTAAAACGCCTTGTTATATGCTTCATCTGTGCCGGATTTGAATAATGTACAATACTATACAGGCCCCAGTAAGGCAGAGAACCCCAACAAAAACAAGTTCAAGTAACAAAAGAACTTGTTTACTACACGTGAGTGAGGCCGAAAATTATACACCTGGATGTCTGACAGTATCGATCTTCCTAATCAAGTCAATACTTAGTAGATATGATGCACAATCTCGTGTTAGAAATTTTAGATTCTCAGCTATTGTTTCATAAAATGCGCAGTTTATATCTTTGATAGCCAAATTTCGGCGCAAAACCTTCAGATATCAAAAAGGACTAAGAGACCTTAAATTAGGTTTTTGCTATCCCCAAGACTTTCGGTTTCCGATAGACCGACAAGTAACACTACAATATTGACGGGTTTAAACTGTTTATACTCCCAGTGATTCGGGCTCGATATTCATGTCACTAGCGAACTTTCAGCGAACAAGTAATAATATAAGTTAAAGTAATAATATATCATTATTGTGCGTCTTAATATAAAAACAAATAATATAACAATACAATAATAATAATAATACAAAAACGATAATTAAATGATTAGTGATTATTATTAGTGATAATTAAAGTACGCCCACAATAGTGAGCCTCGTCTGTGTCGGTGTAAAGACTTCTTAGCCCAACTTCAATTAGTTAAATCTTACTGATAAATTTAGCCACCTGGCTTCACTTATTTGACATGTGCCAGAGTATGTCTTGATCGCATACTCAAGTCCTGCCGTTGCTTCAGGGAGGTGTGGATTTTCTTACGGACTTTCTAGAACTAATGCCATTTGGATAACTACCGATAAATATCTGTTGGAAAAAGCTGGGAACCAGCAACAACGGAGTTGACTTCAAGACCTTAGCGACTTAACGTCCAAGATGCTAGGGGGGAAGGTCGCAGAACGTGGTGACACAGCTTGGGTAAATAAACGGGTAGTACGACATTTACCAGGTCAAAGGTCCAAATCCTGCCTTAGCCCCAGGAAGGGTAGCTTTCTCCCGACATGTCTTGTAGTTATGGGATATGGAATAATATGGAGACACGACAAGCTAAAAAATACATTTTTTGAGAAGACTCTCAGCCAACATTTTCACGTCTACGGTACTCATTTCGGCATTGCTGTATAAGACGGACCTCTTAAATGAAAATATGCAATAATGGGGGTCCAATCCATGCGGGAAATAGGCGAGAGGCCACCTATGAGCGGAATTCCAATCATGATGTCATAGTAGGCTTTGAAATTGGCGCTTGTGTCTGCTACATGTTGACAAACAACCGGTCGGTTGAAGTTTCGAACGGCATTTCTCCGCTTTGCCGGTGTCGGGAAAGTAACGTTTTTGCTTCTTGTGTGTGAAAATTGGGAGTTGTGACTTTTTTTCGCCATATTTCACCACGTCCGTGCTAGCAATGGGTCGTGTACGCACCAAAACTGTTAAGAAAGCAGCTCGTACCATGATAAATCGGCACTATACTAAGTTAACGCTTGAGTTCCATACAAACAAGCGAGTATGTGAAGACATTGCCTCTATCCCTTCAAAACCTCTTCGCAACAAAATTGCCGGGTAGGTTTAGTATAACCTGCCTATGTGCACATGAATGAGTCATCGTTATTATGTCGGGGAGCCAATCTGAAAAAATAGTTGACTAGGGCATTCGATCATGAAGCTATGAGGATCTAGTGAAGCGTTCCCAGACCTGTGATAATTGGACTCTATAGGCGATACTAGTTGAATCTGAAATCTTGCATTGTTCATGATTGTTGAAATTCATATTAGTCTGCTCCATTTGATGTCACCAAATTTCACGTTGAAGCTTGGTTGTTCGTGACACTCAAACCAACCGCAGCTAGCTCAATTGCAGCGTATATGTTCTTGATATAACAAAAATCTAAATTAATGTCCCACTTGAATTGCGTTAATTGGAATAAATACAGAAGTGTCTAACTTAGGGTGGTTTCAGTAAATAAAGGAAAAGCTTAAGCTTGAGTAACGCATCAAATTTAAACAGTGATCATCTAGAACAAATTTTTTTAGAAAAACACGAGCTAATAATTATAAAAATTCTAGCATTCACCTTGTAGACCGTTTATGATACAAATCAAGCCAAATGCGTGTTTATTTAAGGGAACAGAAATTCACTTTACATACGAGTATTTCCTGAGGTAAAATTTCACTAAAATGTACACATATATATGCACAGTTTTCATTGTTATACTGACACATATAATAAGGTGGTCTTACCACTCCGAAGTTGCCTTCTGGTTGTATGATTGGAATGATTACCGTTTCATTATTCTGGCCATTTTAAAGGAGAATACATTATGTTTATTCAAGAATTGATTTCATACGCCAAAATACGCTACCTTCAATACGTTATTAATTATTTCTATTCTAGAAATTTCTGCAGCTGATATGGTCTGGCCGCCTCGCAGATAATTTGTCTTAATGTTAAATTTTTCGTGGTCATGTTTGTATTTCCAAGTGTCCGAAACACTCTCATGTCACTATTAGCGTAAGATAGTACAAGGGATCAGTAGTGCTTAGTTTGGCTCCGCCCCGGATTAACACACGTCGGATCAATCTCAACTGTACGCGTTGAGTCGCATCTTGGATGTTAGACCTCACGGTGATAAATAAACTTTGGAACTAGAAGGCTAATATATATATCTGGTGTTGTGACTATAAAACAGCTTAAATATCTTTCACACTAAACCAGCTGACTAAATAACTTCGGTGAAGTGTTGGGTAAAGTCCAATTCCGGTGTTATAATGCCCCCATGATCTCTAAAGGAATTCACGATCGGTAGCTCTTGATTATTAAGAATGTGTATCTGGGAATCATTAAGACACATCACAGCACATTTAGGAGACGATATGTTCATGTCATTCTCATGGACCACTCCAAAATCTCTCAGCTGCATATTGTAGCTCATTGCGTTATTTACAAAGCGCGCCGATGTTTAGATCGTTGCGGTACAGTTTGTAACTAATGGTACTTTGTATAACACTACGAAGATCTACCCTTACGTAACAGGAGCAATGACAGATAGACTAGAATATCTCGAACAGGAAGGCCCCACTTCCCCAGTCGCTGAGCGTGCCCAAGATAGGAATTGCGTCGCTCCTTTGGATATCTAAGAAAAATCTTCGCAACAAAAATTCGGTTGCACGTGCCTCTCCTGTAGCAGACGATAACCCTTCGTTTACTATCTATAGAATGTTTAGTAACTGTATACCCAGCCCTCCTAATGTTTCGAAGGCTACAGGTCTAAAGTAGAACTCATTCATTAAACTAGTGAACTAGTCAGATATCGATGGATCTTCTCTTTGTAAAGCTGGGTTGCATTATGCCTAGCAGTCTCCGCGATGATAAGGTGTTCGGGATGGTCCACCAGCAACTTCTCAAATTTATTGCAGGTGGTAGTTGACTGAGCAACGTGCGTGAAATTATGTAGGTTCGACTTAACTCCAATTTTATATGACGAGAGACTATTAATTTCCGGAAAATATCGGGAACCGCTTCTTCTTGAAAAGATCTACAATACATTATATACAGCAGTTTGTTTTATGTTAGTGCCACTGTTTTGTAAAAATATGCCGGACTGAAACCGAAGAGAGACTGCATTTCACCGAAACCTGTTTGATCTTGTTAAAGTAGTCATGTTTGCTAGGTGATGTGAACGACACAATGGTTGCAATTGCAACTGATTACCGAACCAAGGCCTGTGAGGTCTATTCGTAGTCGTCTGTTGTTGCCTTCTCCAGCTGCTGCCGTTACTGGCGGGCATGACATTTGATCTGTTAGGAACAAACATCCCTAAACGATTAGCTTCTGTTATGACTAAAGAAAGACAATTATTTACTTAGGGTGCACCGTTAGAAGTTGGTTGAGGTCTGGTTTGCTAATTTGCATAGACAGCAGAGAAAGGATACTTAAATATGTTTCAGTTAGAGCTGTCGTCCCTTACCACAATGCCATCTTTGTTTATAATCCCCATCACCTTCTTTCCTTTCAATCGGCTTTCCCATATATGTCATTTGTGACTGGGAATCTCCGCTAAAGGTATATTTAACCTAACAGCACATAAAAATTGTATAATAATTTTAGACATGCCATGGAACATTTAAATGTACATTTACTGTGATATAATTGATACATTCATCATTGGGTATTGGGTTGGACCACATTTTGGCGATGTCTTTGCGGTGGTTAAACTTCTCACCTACTATGAGTGCTATATCATTCTTCTCTTATGTCTTCCTTTGTTCCAGTTATGTGACGCATCTCATGAAGCGTCTCGAGCGTGCTCCAGTGCGTGGAATCTCTATTAAACTGCAGGAAGAAGAGATGGAGAGACGTGACAATTACGTTCCCGAGGTATCATGCCTCGAGCAAGATACCATTGAAATCGACCTAGATACAAATGATATGCTGAAGGACCTCGACATTGGCCAGGTCTGCTTTCGTGTTGTCGGCGTTGGGTCTCAGCCGGAACACTATCGTCGCTAAGCGAGGTTAAAAATGCACCATTTGATGGGTCGAATAAATGAACGAAGCCATGTTGTTCAGCGGTAAAAAGGCTGTTTCTATTTATACTCGAATCGGTTACCACGAAACCCCTGAAATGTACTATATTTTACCGCGAACCAGTCCTTCCGCCGTATTCTATATAATGGGATTCGATTTCAACAAGGCTAGATCAGTTTGATCATGGACTTGCTTTTTAAGTACCTAAGTAACAGGACAGGCTTATATTGTTGAGACAACCTTCAATTACTTCAGCATCAAATACTGCATACGATTCCGCCTTAGAAAATATATGCAAGGAATTTGTTAGGAGGATTCATTTATTCAGCCAACATCCGTACACCACATATACATTACAAGTGTTGTTATCAGTTACGTGGTGTTTGTCAAATTTTGGGCAGCAGGTCAGATCGGCTAAATTTGACTCATATATTCAGTGCTTGGGTTTGGCTTTCCTCGATTTAGTGGAGTTCTGGAAAGTGCGATCCTTTATATTAAGAAAACTGTGTGCATGTATTGTATGGTATAGGTAATTCTTGAATCGCGACGCTTCATCATTTTCGGGTGTTCTTCGCACCGGACGTAACCCAACTAACGGGCCAACTGGTCATCGCATGAATGAGTCCGTTAACCTCATTGCTTATGTTGACATATAGCTGACCTTCAGCAGACTGTCTGTGGCAACAGTTTAGTAGTAAGAATCTTACCTAATCCTGGCGACTGCCAGTGCGCCGTTTTGTACGTTGAGTGGTGATCGGAGATTCCGATAATCCCGTCAGTCTTTACAATACAATACAAATACACCTTTATTAACCAAAAGGGGGTGGTACAGAGATTATTAAAGAAATTACATAAATTGGTAGAGCGAAGTGAATTTTTTACAATTGTGGTAATGGCAGATGTCCACTTCCTGAGTCTCGTAGGAGACGTGCGACTCTCCAGGAGACAAATTATTTAGCTTTTCGGTGCGCGCTACTGACGCAGTGCGCACTGTACGTCCACTGCGCAGCGGGTTTGGACGAAATTCGACGAAATGTTTGACAGAACTATTTGGTCTTAGTCGCTGAAACAAGCGTAGGTCCGCAGTATCTAATATGGTCATTAGGGAGGGAAGCTTCACCACTTCCTTCGGAACATCACAACGCAGACTGACTCTTCGGATGAACTTCGATTGCACCCTTTCAAGCGCTAGGATATGTTTTTTGAGATAGGGCCTCCAAACTGGAGAGCAGTAAAGAAATTTTGGAATGACAAGGCTCTTATAGAGCGCAAGATAGAAATCGACATTTTTGATAATAAAACATCTAAAAATTGTGTTACATATTAATGAGGCAGACCGAACTACCTCTGTCACATGCAGATCAAAAACAAGGGAGGAAGTCACTATGACACCCAGATCCCGCATGGAGCTTTCACATTTGATAACATCACCATTGATCGTGTATTCATTTTTGTAAGTAGAGGTGCACAGAACTGCACATTTCGGAATGGAGATCAACATGTCGTTCTTACAACACCACTGTTCAACAGCGGTAATGGCTGATTGAAGGAGGAGTCTGTCCTCAGCACTCCGCACTGGTGCATACAATTTCAAATCATCAGCATAGAACTTGTGTTTTACACCGCTTGGAAAACTATTTTTAAGATCTAACACAAAGATACAGAATAAAAGCGGGCCCACGCACGAACCCTGAGGTACCCCAGATGGGCACCGATCATACGTGCTGAGAGTATTGTTTATTTTTACGCAGAACTTTCTATCCGTTAGATAGCTTCGGATCCACTCAACACTATGTGGATCTACTTTGAGAGATAAAAGTTTGGAGATTAAAAGGCTATGATTGACGCGGTCGAATGCTTTGGAAAAAACAAAGTAAATGCAATCATAGTCGACTCTCTCGTTCTGAAATAGAGCCAAGTCATGGACCATTTCAATCAGCTGGGTTTCGGTCGACTTTCCTTTGGTAAAACCATGTTGTTCGCTGTCAAGGAGGTCATTTATGGAGAGGTATGAGTAAATGTGATCTACGAGTATCTTCTCAAAAATGAGGCACGCTATGGACCCCTGGGCTACAGGTCTATAGTTACCTACATAACTCTTGTCTTTCGCTTTATGGACAGGCGTAACAATTGAGAGCTTAAAGCAGTCAGGGACTGTTCCGTCCTCATAGGAGCGGCAGAAGATCAATTTTAACGGTTCGACAACAGCCAGACCCAGTTTCTTGTATAGGATCGGCGGCAAGCCATCAGGGGTTTGACTGCATTTTAACGGCAACTCCTGGATCTTTCGTAGGATAAGATGATCCGTAATATCCAGCCTTGGACAGCGTGCTCTCACGTTTATAGTAGCCGTGTGGTTTGCAGCTGTAGTTTGGGGCACGAATACTGACCCGAAAAAGGACTTAAAAGCTTCTGCTTTAACCAAATCGTCTGACTCCAGAACACCATTAATTTGTATGGCGCCAACCCCATCTACACCTTTTATCCGTTTGTTCGCATATCTGAAGAATTCTTTGCTGTTTCTGAAATTTAGCGCTGACTCTTGTAAAATACGCAGCCGAGTCGAAGCTTTCTTAAGGCGGGAGGCAAGACGCGGGCTTGGATCCGATTTCACGAGAGCCTCCAGTTTTTGGACACAAAGCCGTATTTGATTTTGCTCTGAGTGAGGACGCCCTTTTGGTATGAACTCCGATATGAGAGCATGCATAATCTTGAGAAACGAGTTGTACATATCATTTACTGAGCGACACCGACGAAAGACATCACGCCAGGATACGTTGAGAAGCCTGGTTTGGTAGTCGTCGTACATACCACTCCAGAAATTGTAACCTATGTGTTCGCGTTTGAGATCGCTGGATTGACATAATACTGTAAAACTAACAGCCGAGTGATCCGTGTTGATCGGAGCAGCACATACTTCAAGATCATCGATAAGAGTCCGTTAACCTCATTGCTTATGTTGACATATAGCTGACCTTCAGCAGGTCTGTGGCAACAGTTTAGTAGTAAGAATCTTACCTAATACAAGAGGTACCTCGGTGGTGAGTAGTAGGTATAAAATTGATTGTTCGCGCGTTGGCGAGCCGACCAACTGAAAGAGACCGTTTGAGATACACGCGTTTACAAAGACAGATTCTTTTGATTTACTATCGGAGATGACAATTCCATCCCAATCAATGTTTTTAAGATTGAAATCGCCATAAATGACAACCGGGAGAGTGGTATCACAAATGTGGTCAAAGAGCCGTGCGCAATCCGAAACCCTTTGTGAGAAGAACTCAGGATTGTTTGTGAGGTAGCATGACGCAAAGCGGACCGAAATGTCCTCGAAATGAATATCAACGGCAACCGCTTCCATGGCGCTATCCAGATCAACACCACAGCATTTTAGGTTACTGTCAACCAGAGCCAGAGTGCCACCTCCCCTGGAACCTCTGTCTTGGCGAAACACTCTAAACTTGTCATTGAAAGACAGTTCAGTATCTTTTATGTCAGGAGTCAGCCACGTCTCAGAAATGAGCAGGATCTGAACCGCATGGAGGGAGACATATGCAAATAGTGCATCTATCTCGCCCGGACTTCATAGCGAACGAGCGTTGAGTGAAAGACATCTTATGCGAGGGGTAGCATATGTTTCAGGAGGTTTCAGTAACGGAACATTACCGCAGTTCAACGCTGATAGGTGAGGAGGGAGGGGCACCTGCTGAGAATCATGAGGGCATTTTCTATATCTCGAAGTGAAGGCTGAGGGGGAGGATGAAGGGTGGCAGGCATGGGAGATTGGTTTGGCAACCATGGATCCAGGGAGGGAGACGGGGGGCATTCTGGCCTGTGAGGACATGATCGTCGACGGGGGAGGAGCATTTGAGGTGGTGCAGTTTGAGGGTGACGTGAGCGTTGCTGGGAGGTTGCCAGTTGAGACGATGGGTGATGGCAATGACGATGGGAGGAGGAGGGTTTGTGATGGTGAAACCCCAGCATGTTCATACTTGGAGTACCTCCTGTCTTAAAGCCTCGTGAGCGAGGACGTTGACTGTTGGTACCGGTCTCAAGGGTGGACCTCACGTCTATAGCGGTGAGGCGGGGGTCCTTACCTAGAAACTTGCAGGCCCGAGCCGCTATCTTTTGAGCACAGTATTTCTGATATTGGTAACTAAAATGAGTGCCATCCGACTTAAAGCCGTCTTGACGAACGGACAGGATCAGAAAATCATGCTTCTGCTTCTGGAGGGTTGATTGCAATTTACGATTGCATTCGTCAAGCACCACGGGGTGGACGCTGTTTCGTTTTGTGGTGCTAAGTTTTGGAATAGAGCAAACTGTGAGGCTAATACCCTTTTCAGAGCAGAGCATGCCAAAGGAGGAAATCTGCCTCACGATTTGGTCCTTAGCTCGGGAGGGATTTCTGGTAGATGTTAGGTCACTCAAACCAACATGAAGAATTACTTTAATGGAAGCACTCGATGCATAGGAGATGAGATCGGTGACAGCCTTTATTGCTGCATCAAGTCGTAAACCTCGTTTACCCTCAATGACAGTTTCTTCCGAGGAGTCAATCGCCGCATCTATGAGAGGAGCCATGTTTTGCAGATTGGAGTCGCCATAGATTATTACAACCTTGTCACAAGAAGGGGAGGGTGGTGGATCAAGGCTTAATGACGTATTGTTTAACTGGGGCGAGGATTGCTCAGAGCGAGACTTAGTAATCGTACCAGTCGGTGAACGGTGTGGCGATTTCTCATGGGACGCCGCCACACCCAGAGGATTTGCGCTTTTTATCTGGGCTAGAGAATCAGAGATCGACTGAAGCCTAGCATCGTACTCAGCCCCAGATTTCTCTAGTGCCTCTTGAATTCTCCTCAGCGCCGACATAATTTCTTCAAGGAATGCCTTCATTACTATGACACAGTCTCTTGAGTGGTTATGATCAGATGTCACGGCCTGTGACATCTGCCCACCAGCGCTATCAGCAGCATCAGTAGAAGTACTAAGCTTATTCGATGCATCCACCTCAAGTTCGATTTGCCTTGTACAATGAACACACACGTAGGGGGTGTTCGATGTGATGTGACGAGGAACGTGCGTCTTGCTATAGAGGCCTTTACAGTACGTACACTCAACGGCGTGGGCAATGATGGGTGCCCGATGTGTAGCTGGAGTGGTCATTTCAGGGGGAGAGGGGGACGACCGCTTGTACCGGTTTGAGGGAGTCTCCAGGAAGCTGAACATGATCAACTTATTGGTAGCCTTCCGTGCGTTATCGTGAGGGGCCAAACACTCGCTGCTTTATATACGTGTGTCAGCCGCGACAGCTGGTGCGAGTTTGGTTGAGTTTAGGTTGACATGTGGGTCACTTAATGGAGAAAACACCTATTTGTAAAGGTATCACCGACAGCATCCGGTCACAACGATGCACTGGAAGTTGGGTAGTGGGTTTCACAATACTGCATCAGGGGACAGGGTGTCTGAACCAGGGTAAAAGGTAAACTAGTAGGAGCACATAAATAACACGACCAAACAGGTGTCACAAACCGACGGAGATTTACTCGACTTTAACGAAAACATCTTTGGGTTCTTCAGTCGCAGCGTCCTGTACCGGTATCTGTAAGTGTTTTATAGTTACTGTTAGATAGGATAGAGCGGGAAAATGACAATGATATTTGTGATCATAATTCGATCTGAAATACATGATTTCCACGACAGTCGAATGTGTGAGAGACTCGATCTGAATAGCATAATACCGGTTTGATTGCTGGATACTATAATACTACAAACGCGAATTGACACCGGCCGAATCGCCTACAAAGTGGTGCTACATTCTTGCTATGTTCATCGGTTACAATGAGAAAATTAACAAGATATTCTCCTGGGGGGTCGCGCGTCTTATCCGGAATGCTGATAATACTTCTAGTTGGATGGACTAAACTGTTTTTCAATGACGATGTTAATAATGACATCTCTTTACGACTCCTTGTTGGTGAAGATGTTCAGTTGTGCTATATAACATCTACTGTACTAAGCTTTTTAGTATGAATAAGTATTTGAATTGAAAATATAAAGCATCAAAGTGTCATGCATGTTTTTGTGTATATTAAGTAGCTCAGCTATTAAACCTTTGGTTTTGAAATCGGCATTTGTGGTTACACATTGAACTATAAATTTCGCTGAATGAAATGAAAGCGTACATAGGCGAACCATGTCATGAGTTCCATCAATGAATAATGGAATTCGTCATCATTTTCGGAAACATTCTAATAATCGCTATCTGCATACAATTCAATTCAGCAATAATTCCCCCCTAGGCTTCGACTATAAGTCTGCTTCTTGAAATCTAAAAGCTAACACTACCCCTCCGTTGTTATATTTGTTTAAATAATAATAAAAGATGTTTATTTGGGCGGTGTAGCAAAAATTGCGATTCACTAGATATACGCCACCACCACCTCTGCCTTGCAGCCAGACTAATAGATCAATTCCGTTAGTTTGCTGCAGTTATTACTGTTGATCGGTAGCCACTTGCTTTTGCCACTAAATTTCCCAAACTGGCCAAACTACTCAATTGTTTTGTTCCAGTCATTCTGTCAGGCTGCAGCAGTTATCCTACTTCCGGTCATACCATTGCAGTTAATTTGTCACCTTGCAACCACTAAACTGTTCTCATATGAAACCTTTCCCGTGGCGTTTAACCTGATTGCGGTTATTCAGCGATCTCAAGGTACGCCCCTCGTGAACCCAATTTTGTGAATATTGTGTAATGCTCGCAAAATTAAGAGGTTGTTTAATTTGGATGATTCACAAATTGGCAACTGTTATTGAAATAACTACCGAGAAAGTCACCTTTCCTTAGTTCACAATCTTCGATAGGGATTTTTTTCATATAGATATACAAAAGAATATATTTTCCCAAATGTCATGTTACGATTGGTGTCACATTAAATACGTTTGTCATATTCGTGGCTCATTTTCCATCGAAGATTTTCAACCCATGACTGACCCTTGATCTCGTGTCTTTTAACTTGACTCATCCGGATCGTCAGTCACTTGGCAGTACCACAATAACTTCTGTTGCAACTTCATAAAAAGACTTTCATAGTGTTTATTATACTGTAAAAATATCAAACTTCAAAACCGACTGGCGTTTCGTGGGCGAACGACAAAATGGAGAGCCCATTCATTTTATTTTATTTAGAGTGTAAACCGTTTGAATTTATTTATTTGATGCGGAAAATCTATTTGCCATTTGTCACGACACTCCACTTTTACAGTATTTTTGTTTTACACTTGGAATATTTACAGGTTTTAGAATTCATAAGTGATCTGAATGAACGTATGCCCGTGGGCGAATTTATTTTATACCTGATGTCCAGTTTTTTTTAATTATATTGCTATTACTAGGAAAGGAGTTTGAATGCTGCGACATTGGATGTTAACGTTAATGACCTTCAGGAGCTCGTTTGACCAAATGTAAATTTAATAATAGAAGGAGGTTCGTCTATATGAACAGAACGTCAGACATTTGTTTAGTCCAATTGACAGCCTTTTATACATTTCATATACATTAAAATCGCACAGTGATTGTGCCGCAACCAGCATTTAAGAGATATTGTCGATCTCACCGGCCGATTCATGACTTTCTCGAGGCCGGTCCAAAGAAACGAAGATGACAAGCATAAAAGAACGAAAACCAGCGCAAATGCGAGATGGCGAAGAGCTTAAAGATGACGGATTCACTTCTGGTAGCCCGCTGTTGTTCAGACACTCCGTCTCAGGGATCCGAAAGAACAGGCGACTTTGTGCAAATGTCGGATGGGTCGATCCATCTTGAGTGGAAGGATGCGCGAAAACTCGAATTAAACGATGCTTTCAATAGCAGACACCGCTACTATAGGTGACTTGTTCTCGTTAGCGTGGAGTCTGTCGTGCGCCGTAGGTTGTGGGACACTTCATGCGACTGTGACTGTCGCCGTCACCCTGGAGGCACCGACGCGGTTAAGCGGTTAGAGGGCGCTGCAGGCGGTGGACACTGAAAAATGAACTCGCGAATCGAAAACGACTCCAACGCCCTTTGTTAGGGTGCCGACATGAGGTTACACCTTATGATTGAATAGTTTGTATGCATCTGGGGCCGATTATGGCGAAAATAATGCGCATTCCTTCAGTGAGCTATAGTGGATTCAGTATGTAGAATCTAGTAATTTTACGAATGAGATTTTAGATGAAAAGGTGAACTGTGTCTACACTATGTCCATAATGGTTGGTTTATCATATTTCCATTTCATAAGTGATCGCAAAGTGACGAACAGTCGACTTCAACGCTCCAATGTAGTATTTGTTCAAGATTAAGCTCTTGAAATATATTTTCGTTATACAACACGCATGCGTCATGTGGGCTGCATGAAATAAAATATTTATTAAGCATTCATACTACGGGCTCGTAAAGTTGCCTACAGCTTTTTTCTCTGTTTCAGCAAAGAACTTTTCGCCACATCTCAGTTCGGTCCATATAAGTTTTTTTTTTTTAGTTTTTTTTTTTAGGTTTTTCCGTTTTAGTCAATTCAGTCTGGGTCATGTATTTCTTCTGGTACGTAAACCACTGGGAAGCTATCATGCTACTAGGTGGCTAAGTACACTCCTCTCCGTGATTCTTATTTTATTTGAGATATACAGGGGTGGATGGCGAGGTAAAAAGTAAGTTTATAGTTAGGAAAAACATCAATTCAAAGTTAGCGCCTCCTAACGTACAATGGACAATCATCTGACCTTTATTCTTTTCGTGATCATTTCTGGTTGTCATGAAACTTCCTTTGGAAGCCGCATCGAAGTGTTGATCCGACCAGTTCATTGAATTTGGTCTTTAACCCCCTGCTGTGTCGCTGTTAGGCCAGAGTGAAGGCGGATTGTAGAGGCAGCATAGAGATCGTATCTGAATTCATACAGTCTGGCTGAGGTGTGACTAAGGTGGATCAAATAAAAGGAAAGCAGTTTCTATCTTTTTCGCCATCCCGGACCAACATCAGCCTGCTATGAAACGTTAGCAACTTTCAAGGAGGAACGCGATGCAATCAAAGATATCTAGTCTCCTCGGTAAACACATCAAAGTAGTCAGTAAATATTATATTAATTTTGGGGGCGTAGTATTGTATATGCGTAGGTGAGGTTGATTTTGCGATGTCTGATGGTTTGTAGCCACGCATACCCAAACTATAATAATGAGTACTTCACGTCTCTTCGTATCTCTCGCTTACTTTGACTTTCCCGGTTTTGACTCTAACCTGCTTTAGTGCCGGTTGAGCAATTCCCACAAAATTGACTCTAAAACTACAGTAACATAAGACATGGTTAAGATTGGATTGAACATACTGAATAACGAATTGCATAATCCGATAGCTTCGCTAAATCTGTTAACATCGCTCGTTCGAACCACGGGATGCGATACACACACAACGTTAATGTAGCAGTTCATTTCGTAATGCTTCAGATGCTCAACACAATATTTTCCTTTCAGGCCTTTCGGTTTAACCTGAGATATGTTGTGCGCCTCCCCCATAAATCAGGTTACATCGTCAAATGTTAATTTGGCCACCCACAGCGCTTCACATTAATTATATCTTAAGTATTCCAGCACTAGAGCCAATACTTAGTGTTCCAATTAGTCCGCGCCAGGTAAAACTAAAGTAATACCGGTCCCAAAAAGGGTTAGTTGATCAAAATGAGCTGCTCATGGATATCACACACTAAGGAACCAGGCTTTTAAGAATTTTAGAAGTTGCAACGAAATTGAAACAGTAGAAAGCTGTTGTTTCATTGGTCATAAGATACTTCGATCGTTTCGGGCTATTGTTCGCTATTTTCAATGCGGTAGAGAGATTGAAGACCTCCATCGGGCACATCAGATGATGAAAACCATACATTGCATATCGCAGAATCGTATCTCGACGCTCTTGGCATGCTGTGTTCCATTCATCACTACTAAAAGCTCGTGTATAAAAAAATTCGGATCAACTTGTGCAACTCTTGAATAGGTCCTCATAAACAGAGGAACGCTTGTCACCAAGTAGCTAATTTTGTTATCCGGTCGGGCCAGCGGCTTATGTAAAGCCGGAACGGCGAACTGCGGTTTCTAGTTTAGCAATCGAGAAATGTTTGACGAGTGCGTATCATCTCATCTTCTCTCCCTAGCCTGAAATGCATCCAGAAATATATATGGGATTGTATTATCCACGTTGTAAATTACACTAAAGTATTGTCGAAGTTCCATAGCCAGGACGGGGCACTCGACCATCCGACGATCACTTTTTTAAGCCACTTGTATGGATGGCTTAAAGCTCCCTTGATTAATTGTTGTTCTTGACGACG
Source organism: Stratiolaelaps scimitus (assembly GCA_019614645.1). Lineage (NCBI taxonomy): Eukaryota > Metazoa > Arthropoda > Arachnida > Mesostigmata > Laelapidae > Stratiolaelaps > Stratiolaelaps scimitus. The sequence goes on along the minus strand of JABWDB010000024.1, from coordinate 308,972 downwards.
GGCATGCCAGAGCTTCGCAAAAATTATTCGCTTATATGTTTTTTGAGAGAAGTTTAGAGAGAGTCTCATATTGTTTTGTTCACAAGGTAGTATCTAAGCTTGAATTACATAGTGTTTATGGTGGTGCCATCCAGGGAACATATCGGTCCTCGGTTTGTGAGCAAACGCTATCTTGTACGTCTGTTCGAAAAACCCCATAGAGTTAGGTCTGGAAGGAACCCAGATAGTTAAGTCTCCGAGGCAACGCCGGTACGTGATTCCGAAACCTGTTGCATAGTGAGGATAGTTGGGGATGAGCACGGAATATTTATCTTTAGATACAGCGCAGTATGAACATCTGGTTTCATTAAGTATTAAATACGATAAATTTATATAAAACTTTCCTAAAGTGAACGCACAAAGTCCTTTCGTTATTCGTTTGCTAAACAGTGGTATACAATTACAGCACTTAATGCATCTATTGTTCCCTGAATAAATAAGTTCGAAAAGTGCAGTATAGAACATTTTGATACATTTGAGGAAACTTACTTCACATCAGAAGCATTCCTGACGTGTTGAAGCCCCGTACTGTATCTCCTTTGTAACCTGATCAACATATACTTATCATAGATCATCTAAAAATCAGTCATCTAAATCACTGACTGGCCCTGTCCCCGGCTGCATCTATGTTTCTGATCGTGTTTGACCGCTGGCTGTGAATCCCTATCATCGTCAACCCCCACCTCCTCAGGCGAGCAGTGGTCGGTCGACCGACATCAGCAGCCGCGGCAGGAGCAGCAGCAGCAGCAGCAACAACAACAGCTTTGTTCGATTTGCTCGTAGTAGTCGTTGATAGTAGCGCGAAGTAATGCCTACATTTTTTGTGTTACTGTATAGCAGAAACAGCTGCTACTGTCACCATTTCTTGTGTTTCGAGTCATTCTCGTCTTTACTTTAGACCACTTAGGAGGCCTCGATGTCATCGTACTCTTCGGTGTTACAGCGCCCTTTTTCTTTGACGGAGGCGACGAAACCGCGTAAAAATACACGCACAACAGAGCGATGCGTGTTCGGATATTCGTTCTCTGCTAGCCAGCAGCGATTTTCATTTCCCCTGGTTACAAGAATAAATTCAAATCTATTATTTAGTCCCCTAACTTGAGTTATCATAACGCGATGGTAACACGTTATTGAGAAATAGTAGTAATAGCCCATACCGAAATAATGCCTCGATGAAAAACAAGTCCGTTGATTTACATGTAATATATTTAAAAATGAGAAATGGGGGCAATAAGTCTAGTAAAAATCTGTCATGCTTAAGGAATATACAGGTTTATTATTATAACTAACACATTTTGTTCTGTCAATATAACATACACCAAACATTTTTAAAAACATACGTAAAAACCTAACGAATGTACACATGCAATCTGTCTAAAATACTCAAATTGACTATGAGATTGAAACAAGTTTTTGATAACGCGGCAATAAATACAAGGTTTGCTATGCTTTCTCATACAAACCACTCTGGTTTGAAATACTATGGTTTATTAGTATTTATTACAACGTATCGTATCATTAATTTCAAGCGTAGCGCAAAAAACCAAAACTAGGCGGATTCTATCTCGTTGTGATTCGAAATTACATCTAAAATATATTTAATTTTGACGATATTAATTACCACAGAAACATTGCACTTGGGGAGCGAATCATCTGGAATACTTGTTGTACTTATCTTAATGTCGCTTTATTGTGGGTCTAGAATCGAAATTTTGGAATAGTTCTGTTCATTTGAGTTTGATTACATCTTCCGAAGCATGTATTTTCTAATACATTCATCTGATTTTCTTGTCCTTAGCAATATACAACATAACAGACAGCATAACAGCATAACATAACAGCATATTATAATAAATATGTTTGAGTGAACATAACAGATGTGATTAATAGATAAATAATATAATATAATATTTAGCAGTTCAGAGTTTGTTCACTTCAACATGTTGATCATGGGAGAGACTGCCTTTAAGATGAAAGCTTAGACTTCTGATCGGGGACACGTTTCTGCATTTTCAGCCGTTTGAATTATAGCAGAATCCAGGCATTCTTTGAATAAATGAGTTGAAACCCGTGATTTATCTGAATCACCATCAACACATAAAATCACACAAATAGAACTTTTTTCGAGGCAATAAAAATATATAACATAACATGAAATATTCATTCGACCTCGAATTCGATTGGTGCTACCAGTTTACTCGGAAAATATTTAAAATATCTATTTGTCATTATTCCCGTGTTATTGCTACAGTGCTTATGAAGATACATACAAAGCCTAATCACAGAGCAACATTCTCTTTCCAGAGACGTGCAAGAGTTGAAACAATTGAACCTTGTTGATCACAACAAATGGATCAACTAATCTAAATAACCGCCGGGTGTAGTGCAGGCGAGACACGAACGTTAACAGCCTTATTGGGTATCGCAGGTACCTCTAAATCCGTATATGCATCAGAGCAACTCAACATCGAGCATAACTGATGGATATTTCATTTGGATGCTCCATTCAAATACCAAAGACTAGAGGAATTATAGCTAAGACCTTTCTAAACTAACAAAAACGTCCCAAACGTCGTAGCCCTTTGTGTCAGCAGAAAATAGTAGAAAGAAAGTAAACTATGGAGCTAAGAGTTACATAAGGATAAAATAAACGAAGGTATTTTCTACTATCGTCGCTTGTCATCATAGTAAGATCAGTCAGTACTCATCAGTGATGCAAGCATCCTGCCTCTGAAAGCGGTATCCACAGTGATTACAGACTGCGGGTTTGTCCCAACCAACCACCTGTGTCGACACGATTTTGTGGCCGATTGTGTTAATTAACAAAGCTCCTATGCAAATTTGATTCGTGTGGCACTCTGGTTAGGTGATCTAGAGTTCCACTTTGGTTGTGAGCTTCGTATCTTACGCCATATGTGCTTCTCAAAATGTTTCTCCCAAATAGTGCGATACAACAAGCTTGTGAGGATACGGGGTGAAAGCCTAGGAATCCTTCAAAGAAGCCGCCTCTTCATCCTTGTGAGCTGCTCGTGTGGACTACAATTTCGTTCGGCTCTTCTGTTTAGCTTCGTAGAAGAGCCGGGAAGTACGGGCCATCGAGGGGGGAAGTATAACAAATAGCAACTATGAAATTAGATGAAAGATGCTAAAGAAAGACATCGGTGGCTCGGGCGAGAAGTTGGTTGACTTGGGTTTTTTAGTTCAAGTGTTTCTATCGCGACTGATATCAAATTAACTTTTTTTTTAACGGCACTGCGATTTGCAAATCAACCTTCATAAATTGGTACGACTTTGAGGACTCTAATATTAGGAAAAGGGGATCAATGTCATTTTAGTGTCAGTTTCATTTAAAGGCCATACGGGTATATTGTATTCCCTGGGGACGCTTTACTATTCCATTCATGTTAATGTATATAACTCAATTAAATGCTCCCGAAAGCCTCGCGAAAATTCTATGTAATCACGTTTGTTTTGTTTTTTATTAACGGGTTGAATGAGCTTATTTGAATTTGTTAGTGTTTACGAAACATGGCTGATAACGCGCGGGTTAGGTAGATCATAGGCTGAAGTTTCTCACAGGGAGGGGGTTCTCGGTTGCAGCTATCCCCATCAGAACTCCAGGGGTTCAACAAGTAGTGGAACGTGAAAAGCCTGGCGTTCTTGTTGTAAGCTCCGAGAACTCCGAAGTTTATTTTAGATCGGTCTCTACGCTTCTCAAGAGCCTTCAAGCAAACTGCTCAGAAGCTAGCGAATTGTGCCTATATTGCCGCAGTGAGCCTTCAACGTCTTCCATCTCAATGTCATATAGCCTTTGGTTAAACCCGACTGAAAGCTTGCCTATCGAGCGAACCGAAATGAACTTGGGGGCGGGTTCGTTCACACCTACCAAGCAAGAGCAGAGAGCGGTAATCAACAAAATGGCGAACACTAGCGCAGCGGGTCAAGAAATAGTCTAATTCGCTAGGCATCTGTCTATTCGAGACGAGTTTGGTCGAGGGTTGTCGAATCGACAGAAATGGCGTCAGAAAAGAACAAGTTCCTTCAGATACACCTTCCTTCAAGCAGAGTATCCTTACTACACGCGATAGACAGCCTAGCCATATCTATGCTCATCGACTTGTAGATTCGAACACTTGCTCAAGTGCGCGGAATAATGCTCTAGTTTGTATAATAATGTGGTTGTCGTGGCCGAGGTCCTTCAAAACGTGAAAAAATATTTACTCACATGGACATTGAAGACTTGTTGCTAAAGCGCTTGGACCTTGTGACATTGTAATGTTCTGCCGCGTCATATCACTCGCGTTGGTTGTCCCTCTTGACCTAGGTCCGTATTTCCCTGAACGACGTGTGATCCAGGACACGGGAAACAAGCTCGTGGCTTACCAAACTCAAAAGGAAGGAAGATGTACAATGTTTAGCTTAAACAGCCCATAGGAAAACTGTGCAGTTGGTGAGTGTTACAGAATATACATGATGAATTCGCACGTTATAGAGATACTTAGGACATAAGAAGACTCGTTGCGTTACTTAGTATGTAAAGAAAACCGTTTTGGTTCTCAAATTAAGTAAGATTGTTCATTCTGCGGCCAGTATGAACCCATATAATAAATGCCTCATTGTGGGGTTAGTATTTGGTAGTCTTAAAACTGTAAAAACAAATCTGTTAGGTCATCAACTTGGTTCATGGCGTATTTCTATTGCTTTATCTTAATGCATTTGACGGTTTCTATTTCTAATACATACCCTATGATTGGTTAAGTTTTTGAGAAACGATCCGCTTTTGAGAAAGGCTAATCACATTGGTTTTGTATTTGAGGCAATGCAGAATAAGAAGGATTAGAATCCTATAATTACATGTAATTTTAATTAATTAAAAACGCGGTAAGCTCTACCCATCTTTATCATTTTTCTGTTAAGTTGTCTATCACTAGAACAAGACTTCTGGATGGCTTCGTTTGAGATGGAGTTGTCAGAATGTCGAGAAGGATAAACAAATTCGAATTCACGCAAAGCCAATTGATACTTATGAATGGATCTCCTCAGGACGATGTGTATAAATTCTACTTATATAGCCACACGACTATGTAACTTAACAAAAATAGCAGGGATAGATTGTCGATTATGACCAAAAACAACGATAGTAGAGTGGTGATTTACTTAAAAAAAGCTTGCTCTAAGGCAGACGATAGAATCAGTATAATAAGTCGCAAGTTTTTAGGATTAATTGAATATAGCATTCAATTCTGAGCTCTTCACTTGAAATCGCTGTTTTGTGCACGCGTAAAAGTGGTGCTGGTCTAGCTCTCCAACTGTGCATCTAGCGTCGGTTGTCACCACTCTTGGGACACTCAGATTGACGCTCAGGTGTGTCATTTGCTGTGGCCTACACAGGGCCAACGAGGGTTCGATTCTTCGTATTGTGTCCGCTGTCAATCGTTAGGCAAATGTGATCACCTGTGCCGGTCGATCTCAACCAGCGAGAGAGAGGGTGAAACCAAATGGTGGAGCGCGTAGAAGCCGGTCATTTTGTGGAGACACCTCAACGATGTTTTCCTTATGTCACACACTGAGGTCACGCTCCTGAATATGACTGAGAATTCACAAAGGCTTGCTCTTGAGTGGCCGTCTCCAAGGGGGCTCTAAATAATGATTTTCTTCATTATGGTTACGGTCGGACGGTGATCACCAGAGAAAATTAACCAAATAATATATTGCTATCATTGCTCTCGTTCTTGAACGTCGGTGTGTGCCATTCGACTGCTTCATGAATATGAAACCGCTTATTCGTATCTGGATACTTTTTGGCTGGACAGATGTTATTTAACCTATGCTTTGGTTTATTATTTGCTAATCAGTGAACCAGCGAACTAAGCAGAGTTTTCTAATATATCTCATCCACACGTGATTCTGCGACACATGACTTACTAGTAGCCTATCATAAAAACACAATAACGTGTTTACTATATATAACAGTGTGTGGCCATATGGTCCCTATCTTCACGTAGTGCGGATGATATCTATATCATGAATGTTTCATGGCTTATGTAGTAAGTGGCAAGTTTCGTGTATGTGTTTTACCGATGTAATACAAACTCAGCTTTATTATCAAAGTCAAAGAAAGCATTATAGTGAGCAGGATAGTAAGTTGCCTAAATGTGTTAAAATTATACGATGATTGGTTTACGAGAGCGTTCATCTGAGCATACGAGCTAATCTTCAGGAGAAATTGTTGTTTCGATACATTCCTTAAGCGTTCCCTTTGGAACAGTGCACCCTGCGCTGACCCTGAACCCTGGTTATTGCATCGATATGTTTCCTCAGACATGGGCGCCATATTTCTGAACAGTATAAAAGTGCTGGCACAAGTTTTATACGGCGTGAGACAAAACGGACAAATGCAATTGTAAGTCCTATGACTCTAGTTATATATTAGGGCGTATCATGCGAACTGTCCGCTATTTAAATGCCAATAACTTTTGAACTAAATGAGTTTGATCTAACTCATTTAGTTAATAATAATAGCCAAATAAAGATATTTTGGTTTTATTTAGACACCGATTTCAGCTCTCTGGGAGTTTTGAGATTTCCATTCGCATTTCCGTTTATAATTTCGTTATCTATTGCTATTGTAGTAAGTCGACGTCTGCATATGGAACCCCACCTATTGCCCTTTTTAATGCATGGAAACAACCATAATCACATGGGCTTAAATCAGGAGAATATGGGGGTTGAAGCCATCGCTCAATATTGTTCCCCTCCATCCAGGCCGTAATTTCTGGAGTGCGGTGAGGTCTTGCATTGTCGTCGAGTAACCATACTCGGTGCTGTCCCCACGCCATTTGTTCATCAATATCTTCAAGCCGTCGAGATATCGGGGAGTATTGAGTTTTTTTTGCGGCTAATATTTCGTAATGGCAAACGAAATGGTTCCTCGAGAGGAAACCATGTTCCTGTCGCGCGCGCACTTCAAGTATGAACGCATTGTCTCGCGCAGTTCGGACTCTGCGCCATTCGAAAGGCGGGACAGTTCGCATGATATGCCCTAACATGCCCTTGTCAAAGCCTAAGAGAGGACTTGGTCTGACGTGAACCCCAGGTTGCGAAATACTGTACTCTGGGCATGGGAGACCCTAGTACCCCATTCCTGGACAAATAAACTTGCCATTTACTTTTCGCGCAGTTTTGAAAGCAAACGAACTTTAGTAACTCTGTCGAACGCCGTGGAAAAATCAAAATATATGCAATCGAAATGTAGCTTGTGATTAATGTATTGAGTCATACTTACTAGCTGAGTGGACGAAGAACTTCCCTTTGCGTGGACGAAGAACTTCCCTTTGTGAATCCGTGTTAGCTGACGTCTAGTAATCCTTTATGAGTACGATGATGAACGTGTGATCGACAATGAGCTTCTCAAATATTATACACGCTACTGAATCTTGCGCCACAGGCCTATAGTTATCAACACCCGTCTCGGAGCTTTCTTATGGATTGGCTGAGTCAAGACAGTCGCAAGCTTCCGATAGAATCAACGGGATAACGCCCGCGATAAGGCTACATTTAATAGGAAAGGTTCTTTTAATTTGCTCTTGCGTAACGTGAATCGAGGGGTTGTCAGATTCGTAGCTTGGTGATGCACCAATGAGCCCTGAAAATCTGACTTATTAATGTCATCTGATACAATCTGCACATGTAGTCAAATTGCACCTATTTCTCAGTTCCGCTTATTTATATACAGGGAAACCCTCTAGGCCCCCAATTCTCATTCTCCAAAAGCGCGCTCTCAGAGCCATTTTTCGCACCTCTCCTCTCGAATCCTCCACATCTGTTTTCATTTCCAGTCCACGATAAATTTTAAAAAGTATCTAAAAACGAATTCACAAACAGGTGGATTTAGTGACGCAAAGGGGGATGTGGGTGGCAGGGATACTTGTTCTTAAATTGGATAACTTTTGTTTTTTTTTTGAAGAAGTTTGAGACTCGCAAAGAAATCTAGCAACGAGTCCTCAACCGCTCAAAATTCATAGGTCTTGCAAGACAAAAACAAAACGATGTTTCATTCTCCTACCTAAATGACTGATCCCACGTCCCAAAATTTCTCAGTCAGCTCTGCATAAAACGCGCTATCTAACTATTCACATTGACAGTCAAGACAACGTACTTGTCTGCCGTACGCTCCTCCACGGTGTATCAGACGAACGGATCAATTGAATGCGAGCGCTCTAGACAACTTGCCCTTCAAAACTAAGATTTGGGACTGGGCTCAAACAATGAACTGATATAATACCCTTTTTAGTAGACTTAAGTTCGAAGGAATACAAATAATCGAATTGACACAACAAAAAATATTATATTTAACCTGATACGTCGTCGGTAGTGTCCACAATATATCGTTGAACGAGGACGGTACAAATCGTGAGGTCTTTGTCAAAACAACGAGCGTTTATCCAGCAGCAACTTCCGCAGCTTCTTATAATATCTGCCGTTCCTCTTAATTATATTATAGTTTCGGTGATGTGTCCAAGCCAAACAAAATTCTCGTACGCTTTAGGGCTTGGGTGTTTTTTATGGGTGGCCTTCTCTCGTACAGGGACCACAATGAACACGATGTCGTCCACAGAGTGGGTAAATACGTTATATACATATTGAATTCTTTCTCCAAATTCTCTTTCGTTTTTGTTTTTGGAAAATATTAGTGTCAACTCATTTTGTTGACCGACATGTTTAACGACATAATAAACTAATATCGATACTGATATTGTTATTGATTTATCTCTTTTCACAATTATCCGAGTTCTCCGAATCCAAAATGGATCACACTGTTTGAATTTTAACAATATTCAAAATCCTACTATCCTAACTTAACCTACACTAGGAAAAAAATATTTTTATGGGATTTCAGTCTACATCATGGCTCTTTTGAAGAGATAAATTTATTGCAGATTTCGATAATCGAAAGCGAACCATACTACTATACGCTTGGTCATTGACTCCCAAAGCTTCGCCGAACGGATTTCTCACCAGTATCCATGTCGAAATAGCGTCATAGAAGAACAAGAACGAAAACAGATCGAAGTCGCGAGGCCTTCAGTCGTCGATATTCGGACTTCGTTGCTGGCAGCCCCATCGTTAGTAGGCAATAATAAAGGCAATAACTAGAAATAGCAGTATACGGCGGTTGAGTGTTGCTTTGATTGGCGCCGCTCAAAGGTGTAGTGTATGAACCCCTGTTCTCAGTTCGGTCTGTTGCTGAAGTTAGCACGGACTCATCTTCTTGCTCTTGCTTCAGCATGCGGGCCTGACGTCGACCGTAATCGGAGTGGCTGAAAATCGAAGCGAAATCTTGTGTCCCACACGGGCGGACATTGCCTTTGGCAGTCAGTAGCATCAACACGCGGTGACAGCTGATCTCTATTTAGCTGGATGATATACACTAGCATATATTCATTTCGAGCTATTATTATACTAACAGGTTATAGTAGTTTGCACAGAATAAGAAACTGTAGATTCCCTACCAATGGCATTGCAACGGCAGTATTTTGTGAAGAGATAATTGCTTTCTTATTTTGTTATTTAAATCAATAACAAGTATTTTTCACCAGGTTATTTTTAACATATTTTGTACAAATGGATAAACCTCAATCTCAATATTAGATCTAATGCCGAAGTAGTCTCAATTTTTCCTCCATAGTGGGTGTTAATTAATTTTGTGGACTGAGGGAAATAGCCAGTTTCTAAATGGCTAAAGCAGTTGTTATATGCCATAAATTGCTGCATTTCTAAACTATTTTCATTTTTTATGACTGCATCGACTTGGCCATTTCATGCGGGATTCGAGCCCGGAATTGTACGGTGCCTGCAGTTTACTGACGCCATCCCGTTGGACGAAGACTATCTTCGAAGATTCCATCGAAGATTACATGTAATTCTACAAATGTTAGCTCCAGGGCTAATATCAGTTACGCGAACTATTTTTAGCCTCCTCTGTTTGAATTTCAGTCATGGTTGTTTCAAGATTGGCTAAATGAAAGTGAAAATGATGTGAAATCTTACAATGAGCGTTGCATTTGCTCGTGTTCGAGGGTCATCCAGCAAGGTGAGGCTGAACAACGCAGTCGATTACAAAAAGCAATATTAGTTCTTCTCAGCACACCAATGCAGTCTGATCCCCTATGGGAAAAAGAGCTTTGTGCCGACAAAATACTACCTCTGGACAGAGAAACAATTGATGGCTTTAATTTTAAAGGAATTCTCCACTTTCAGAGTATCCCTTGAAGCCGATTCCCAATGTGTCCGCTTCTACCACTACTGTTGTTGCTTTTTGTTTCATTCTGGACATTCATTGCAACTGACATAAAAATAAGTACAAGCTTCTGGAAGGAAGCTTGTACCTCTTCTACTCTCCTCATTTGAAAAGATATATGTCATGCGACAATGCATCCAATTTATTTTAACTATGCGAGTCATATACTCAAGCAATAATAAGTCCCATCAGCAAGCCGATTCCTTCCTCCCTCACACGAATCTAATCCGCCACGAATCGGATGCAATCGAAGGATAAAATATCCGCGCCTGCTCACACCATGAACACAGGAGCTACCCTTCGTCCGGCGATACAACAGGACCACTGTCGAGACAGTCTGGAAAGTGTGGGAAAACAGGACCGTGAAGCGCTGAAAGAAGTAAACCATCCTGATTTACGATTCGAATAGTTTCCTTTGTAAGACAACTTTAAAGGACAACGAAACGAAGCGAGCGAACAAGAAGAGTCACAGCGCCAGGAGTCCTAGGGGTTCGACCCACGGACAGGCAGAGATAGACACCGACAGTACAGAGGACGCACGAGGCAGGGTGCTAGGAATGTCCTTATTGAATTTGCTGCTCGCGTCTCAAGACAATGCCTGAGGGTACTGTAGCAAGAGCGTCAGGTGACTCTCTCCGGCGGTCGATCGTCTCGAAACATTTCGAGCTGCTGTGTTGTTTGACTTTACGATCGCATCCACGTAGGACCGAATTGAAAATAAAATACTCGCCAAAGTGAGAGTCGCGCAGGCAACTTTAGACTCTACGCAGGGGTGTAATAGCTAGCGATACATCCACAAAATAACATAAGCCAATTGCCGCATTAGTATGGCCTAGGCATGCATTTAGTTTCAACATACAATATGCAATTTGTAGAAATACAGTCTGCAACAAAGATAGTGGGCACAGAGAAAAATGAAAGACAGTTAAAAATAATATTACCTTTTAGAATGATAAAAAACTTTTTCGAGATCACCAAGCACCTTCGGGGAACTAAATGGACTTTAGGTAACAGCATCGGACCGTATGACAATGAAAGCTTCACCCGCGCCATGGATGAGCGGCTCTAATTCTAGTAAGAGGATATAAGGTCTCAACAAACCATCCTCATATTCACGACAACCTTTGAAAGACGAATCAGATGAAGATTGGAGTCATACAAATTGACAAGAGAAATCCTTAAATTTTAACGTAATATGATTACAAAATGTCTGCCATTTCCAGTATATGGTGGAAAATGGTAGGTGTATATGTATCATACATGGTATATTGCATATGGTAGAAAACGGTCTCATGAACAATATAATGGAGCACAATGTAGATCTGTTTCATAAACAATTTTTATCATCTTAGGCCCAAATCTAAGCTGAAACAACTTTCACAGCCATGGATAAGATATGGGCAGGTAGAGGAGGGACGTAGCCATCGAATGGTATAAGGGATCCTAAACTTGCTTTTAAGAAGTAGGTCATTAACAAAAAAAGTCGAGGACTGTTTCACGACACCCCATTTTGCGATATATATATATATATATATATATATATCTGTCAAACATCTAAATCTGAAATTTGCCTAGTTTTTCAAGCTCTACATAATAGCTTAAAAATTGGAGTTTATAAATTAGTGGTTGAATAATTGTTCGGAAGTTTGAAAAATGCCAATGAATGTTCTTTAGTTTTTCAAGTTTTCTATCCGTTGTGTAAGATCTCTTTCAGTATATTCTTAATCGAATTCAGTTTTCCTTAAGAGAACACAATAAACGCAGCCTGAATAATGAGGTAATTGCACTAGGGTAACAGTACTATTGTAAAGGGTTAACTGATACACGGAAAAGGGACTACTACAGCAAGATAATGGCAGCTATTGGACTAGGATAATCGAGTAACCGCAGCAAAGTAAAGCAAGTATGAAGATGAAATCAGATAGCCTGAAGTAGGTAATCGGACAACCTGAATATGGTCCATGAAATGCCTAGAATAGTGCAGTCCGCTTAGTGAAACAGGGCGATGCAGCAGGGTAAGTGCAACGAAATTCTAACTCGGATTCAGACCGAACAGACTTGAACCCCGTTCAGGTTGTGGCAGAAGTAGCACGATCATTTTTGCAGTGTGTAAAGGGCTCTTGTAAGGTGCGGACCATGTCGAGAGAAGGTGAACAGGAAAAAATGTTTGACCCCGGATGTAAAATATATATAGCTAAGAAAACAAGATTCATAGTCATGAACAAAGCAGACATAATTAAAGAAGAATATACAACATATATATGAACCTGCGTCAATGTCTGCCATCGATTTCGAGTTAATGTATGCCGACGTTGGATTCACCAATTATTTGGCCTCAATGCATTTCCATGGTGGGTATTGTTCTGTTGTGCCTATGAGAGTTGATCCGCCTTTCCACGTGGTTCGCTGACTCTGCCACGCGGGTCGTTGTATTTGGTTACGGCCGTCGTCACAACGATTCCGGATTTATTATTTTATGGTCGAGAGTTAATAATCTTTGCATATGGTTACGCTTGGTTTTCACATGGGATAAGATACCAGAGATAGTTTTTTACGAAAAAGCACACTTGACCTGCAACCCGAATCGAACTCAGTAAACAAACATACAGACGTAGTGCACAACACACGCTATAGACTGAATTATCTCACCGGCACCAACGAAGCAACTGTTTTTTTCTGTTTCGCTCCGCTCTAATATATAATATATACGTATTTATATAAGCATTTTATTGTATGCTTAAAAATAAAAAATATGTTAACAAGTAGATATATATATATATATATATATATATATATATATATATATATATATATATATATATATATATGTATACATGGAATCTGTTCTCCTCGTGATGCTTACATGTATTTTATTCATGCGGTTGGTCTAATCAGGCAGGGATTGGTAGCCCACGAGACTCCTCCACGTTAAGGCTTAGACCATGTTTAACCCTATTACGTAGGCTCAGCTATGGCAAATACGTGGCACGGCGATTTATTTAATCTTTGCACACTTCTTTCTTTTTGATTTATCTAGTACCAATTTTTCATCTATCCGACGCACCGATGCAGACGTCAACCTATAGATTCCTGGGGCACAAATTCGCACCTTTTGCTCTCATAGCAGTTATACTATCATTTAACGACGCGTGTTTCGCTCCATTACCATTGGCAATTTGCGTCATGTCCGCTTGTCAGCAGCTCTCTGTTTTCGCCAATGAGACAAACCGTAGCTTTATTTTGATCATAAGCGAGTCCAAGGGGCAGGGCACACCTACCAACACAACTGGTGATTTTTCGCCGCATGTTACTGCGTTTTTACCTTTTTTTCTCAACAACAGAAAGTAGAGAGAAGTACAACGCCTAACAGGTCATCCACAAAAGGTGCCGCCGCGACAGCGGACCGCGTAAAAGACTTACAGTAGCACGCTGATCGAAAGGAGGCGACACTGAGAAACATCTGTCATCTATATGACAGACACCATTCTGCACAAGATCTCTTTTAAAACAGAGGCGCGTTTCTCATTCGCGAGTGCTGTTGGTATGCCACATTTTCATTTTTATTATTTCCAGATATTAGCATTACGTATTATCGCTATATGTCGATAAAGTTAATATATATATGTATATATATTTACATTCTTTTATTTGCTATGTCAATTTGGCTAGTTTTCTTGTCCGTTAGCTGGTCCAATTTTTTGTTATTTGTTAAACTTAATGATTCAATAAAACTGACAGAACTGTCGTCCTCTAGGATTCAACGCATCGTCATGTAAACACATTCACGGAGGCCAATCGAATGCTAATTGTGACTATGGATTTTGACGGAATCGCCTTCTATCGGCTCCAATCTTCTAGAACGGATGTTATCGAACAAGTGTTTCAAAATTGTTTGGCATGGAATCTGCATACGTGACTGGCCGCAACAAAGTGTACGCGTGAGTGGCTTTTCTACGACAACACTCGTTCCCTTGAAGCTGCTCTTGTTGAGGAGCTTTTAGCCGAGAGAGGAATCAAGTTGTGTGGTCAACCCGCATATTCTCCTGTTTTAAGTCAGTTACACTTCCATTGTTTTGACCAACTGAAGGGGAGACCGAGGGCTACCAATCACCGAAACGACGATTTGGAACGATTTCGAGCAAATACTCAGAGAGATAGGATATTTTCTTGCACCGGGGTTATCACCGCATTAGAATGGTACTGTAGACGCAAATGAACTTTTCCGCAGTCACCCAGCTACTAAAGATTATTAAGCCATTAATTACTAAAAATCTATTGCAGCTCCACAGAGTTTTCTTTCATAGCAGTTGCCGGCCACTGCGCGCGTTGTTCTTTAAATTACTAGCTCCTTCTTAAAAATTTCGACATCATTAAAAATCTCAACTCCTAGCTATCCCAATCCTTAATCTAAACTTTTGCAACTCGGTTTGCTAGACTCTAGCCAGAGTACAGCTATGGCCATATAGCTCGTTAAAAAACCATACCCAGGCTTCCACTCCATTTCCCACGATATTCTCCCACAATTTTTCCTGTTTACCATATCATATGTATATACCTTTCGAATGTTCGAAAATGATAAATTTAGACCTCGTTGTTCCTATCTAGATCAATTTATACGTCCCATGAGTGCAAACAAACAATCAAGTATTCGGCGTCCTTTTTTTTTTGTTGAGCTTAGGCCTCTTTAGGTGTTACTATGAGGACCAGTCGGGCCCACCTTTCCTTATTTTGTCTAACTTACTTGTACCTGGCAAGAATCGTCAGATAGAGAAAGATGATAAACAACTTCAAAGATTTTCCAAAGCATCTGACAGGATTTGATACCAATCCACGCGTCCCTCCGGTTTAGTAATCCAATACGCTCAGTACTAGACGACCGTCCAGGGGCCGCAAAATCTAGTATGCGTCCTTTTTTTTTTTTTTTTTTTTTTAAGAGGTTGAAGGATAAAAATCTTCGGAAAGACACCACAGCTTCACGTCTTAGGTATTCGCTGTGATAGTGCCGGATTTTTACCGGCTAAAAATCCTCGAACCTATAACTTGGGTCATTATGCGTCCTGCGCAAAACTTACTTTACTTACTTTATAATGGGTTGGGGATAAATGCTGCCTTCCCAATCATTTTCAATGAGCAGGTTATTTGGTATTTTTTCTTTAATGAAAATTCAGTTTAAGTAATTTGCTAGCAATTCATACTTGTGTGCCCATATATTTTTCAGACCTTTCTCGATATTCCATCATCCCGAACGAAGCTCTTTCACTTCACTATTCATTTCTCGGCTTATTTTTTTACGAAGATAGTTGATGTCCTAAATGTTTCATTCTGCTTCTTACTTGAACCGTATCTTCCTAAACTTGAAATATTGTTTTTAATATTATGTGGATTTCATCAATACGATAATTCCTATCGTCTGTACTTTCGTTTCTCCCCTTCGAAATCTTCCTTTTCATTGACATATTCCCAGAAAAGTTCATCTTTTTACTAGATGCGAACGTGCGTATAATTCTTGCTTATTTAAGCTTTCCGTTCTTTTCTGCGACAATTTATTACAAGTATAAATTGTTCTCCTTGCTTTTGGAATCATGTTGCCAAATGTTGACTTTTTATTATCTATCCTATCTATACACATCTATCCTGAACTTCATAGCCTTCTATTATGAGCATGCCGACTCCATCTGATTCTTTTTATTAAATAGTACCTTTACACTTGAAGTCTTTATTTACCTGTATGTCACTGATGCGTATTAAAATGTATATCAATAATATAATAGCTCCAGCATCATCTCCTTTTCGTTTTTCTCCTCCTTCCCTCTTATTGTTCCTGTCTCCGTTCATCATCTAGGTCCCTGTCACTATTGCACACCCCATTCCTCTCTTTCTGTCTCTTTCATCGCCAACATCAGCGACGTACTTTATAGCTGATGATGACGGATCTGCTAAAGGAGAGAGGGCCAGTTACCGAAAACTGAGCCAGGGTTCGCTAAAACATCAACAACAACGAGCAACACACGTGCTGAGGAAACGGCTCTCTGGCTTGGTAATGCGACAAAGGACCGGTCAGTCTTTCTTTCGCACAAGAGACGCAGCCCTCACAAAACAGGTCTTAAAAATATTACATTAAACTTGTCGTACGATGCTTGTGTTTCGCTCTCTTTCTAACAATCGTGTAACCGGAAACTGTTCGAAAAATGAAAGGAAAACGTGCTAGCTAATTGTCAAAACGTCATTCATAGGTCTGTTATGTGTTTACGATCATATCAAAGTATATCGACGAGTGGGACCAGTGATCTAATTTGACGTAGTTTTCTAACCTGTTTTAAGGTAAATTCTTTATCATGTGCCTCGAGAATAAGAACAAAAAATACGTGCCTTTAACGTTTCTGCGCTGTCAACTTTGTTTCCCAGACTTTTCAAATGCAATAGCTAGTACCGATCCATATCGATATATGAACACAAACTTGGTGTCCAAATGATGGTATGGCTCTTCTGGGGACATCACTTGTTGGGATTGAAGATATGTTCACTCGATAACACGTTAGTTCGTCTAGAAGCTTATATATATACAAGCTTGTATTTATTGCTCAGCTTATATTCATTATTATTTGAACATATTGTAAATACTCGTTCAACAGCAGCGAGGACTTTGCACGTTTGCATTAATGAAGGTGTTTTACTAGCTACTCCTCATTTTTTCGTATCGGCACGCTTACAATTTTTTTCTTTAGCGAAAGCGAGTTGGGCAAGCGATTAATGCCGGAGCTTGAAATCTTTGATGGCGTCGCTGTTACTAGTTTTTGCATCGTTGGAATGCCCGAAAAATGAAGGAATACCTAAATCCTAAGGAATGTCAAAATGGATTGACCCTCCACAAATCGAAAAACAGAATCACTTCTCCAATCAAACATCAGCACCGATAACAGCCGAAACCTAAGCGGTTTCAGAAGCAGCAGCAGCAACAGCTATCTGATTGATTAGGAACGTGGGACGTATTATCATTTTCAAATACGGAGTCGTGTACTCTGTCCATACTAGCCGTTGTTCACGCCCTTACGAACACGGTTCAATGTTCGACTGATCCAGGTTTATTTTTCAGCGGCTGTTCAATCTATATTATTGCACATGACGTCAAAAGAAGTGACAGATGTAGGCTATCATTCCAACTATGCGGTGATTCACTTAAATTTATGGAAAATTCTGGTTGTTACCATGACAACAGTCCACTAACGAAACTTACCATATTTTTGCAGATGTGAGGATTCTCACGCGACGTGCATGCGTCAGGTGAAAATCTTATTTACAACATCCACGTTTCCGCTGTTGCGTATACTGGTTATGACACAACTTGATAGATTATTTTAGTAATAAGATTTGGTGATGTATTCGATTTGGATGTCCTAAATGCACTGTTCTCTCGAGTGCATTTGGGACATCAAATATCACATACACACACGCAAACTTGAAGTCGTGACAAAACGGCGAAAAGCTGCAACCGAAGTAAATACAGATTGTCTCGATTAAGATTATATATAAAACGTATGTGTATGAACATTTAATCTCAAATAGCGAGGTATACGGAGTGAGAGCAAATTATTTATTCTCTCCGTTGTGGCGACCTCATTTGACACAATTTTTCTATCTCTGGAATCAACTTAACTGTGATTACATCATGCTTAATTTGTTATATATGTTTGTGTGCTTTGCTGCATCGTCTACAAAACTTTTCTTAGGTACTCCACAGAATGGTGCATAATTCAAATCTGAAAGAAAAAAATATGAACAGTGAAAACACTCAAGAAGATCCCTGAAGTACAATGGGAAGAAAGAGCCAACGTGTTGATAATTCCTACGTTGAGGGCGTGAGTATGATACTGAATCAATTTCACAGACAACTTATTAACCCCCAAGTCTGGCTATATCAATCAATTATCTGTGTGAATTATCAACTCTGCCGGAGAAAACGGAGGGGATGCCGTTAGGTTGGGGTGGCACTTTAGGTTGCCACTTACGGGTTACATATAAATCGCGTAGTTTTTAGAATACGATAATTGCAAAATCGAATTTAGTAGCCTCTTATTCAGTTCCAATGTGTTATCATAAGCAATCTCATTCTTAGATGTGTGTCTCTCCTTTAGACAAGCAATTAGGTTAAGAAAGAATTAGAATCAGCTCGGGACGATAATATTATTATTGACACATTTTCAACGCGTGAAAGTGCCCATTGCCTTGAATACGCTAATTTTGGTTTCGGTAGCGGAACATTACGTCCTGGAATTCGTTTGGACTCTGCAAGACGGGGCGAAGCTTAGGAGATACCCTTTGCTCCAATGTCCCACGATTATCTGCCTCCTTAAGTCTCTTGAGACTTTTTCACTATCTAGAAATTTTGTTGAGTTTCGGCAAACTTCATTGTTACCAGGAACCAAACCTTTAATGAACGTGCTATATACCGCACATATTGAGTTCGTATTTTGCACTCGACAACATGTTTGAAGAATAAATCCCAGTCGGCTGCAGCAAAATTAGCATAAATGTCTTCACAGCCACCTTCGGGAGGCTGAATCATGTTGAGGCTTTATAAGTTACGATGGTTTTGTGCTATCATATTGAAGTGAATGGCATGGTTAGTGATCCGATCTACCATAGTGTGACTCAAAAGAGGTACATTGACAGGGTCCTACACCCGCAGTTAGTCTCTCGCTAGACTCCGTTGTTTATTAATAATTAAGGTAAAGTTATTTAGCTGCGAACGCATCAACAATGGCCTGTCTATTTTCCTTGATGAAATCATAGTTTAAGTCTATTTAGCTCAGCTATAGATCTGCTATCAAAACAAGAATAAATATAGTAATGGTCTCGGCTTCAAACAAGGCCTACACAGATCACATATTTAAGATACTGTATGCGTACTTTATGATTTATATATATTATATATAATCAACACAGAAACTTAATGCGCCCCAGCACAAGTATCTCACGAGGTTCAAAACCACAGGTAACCGATCTGCTGTGAACTTTTAGAGGGAGATCAGTAGGATAGTATAAAACAAATTATATTAACTTGCACTCCGTCCCGTCAGATATATTACCAATATTCAATTCAAAAATAACTGATTAATAATTCGTAATTATAATAGTAAGTCTATTTATTAAACTTTATGAGCATTTGAAGTAGGTGGCTCCAGAATACGTCCTTTGAATAGCTAATGCGTTTCTAGGGTCGAGCCATCAGTCTGACAAACAAGGTGGAGGTGTGGGAATCTTCGTACGATCTGGCGCAGTGTCCTCTCCTCTGAGGCCAAAAGCAATGACGATGCCAATGTTCAGGTCACTGCCACTTTAGGAAGGCTGGTTTCGAGGAGTAAATTATTGGTTTTTACTCCAGTCACTTCTCCTGCAAACAGTTGGATGATATACGTCCCGAGGTGAGCCCATTGCCGTGCATTGTCCCGGGATGCTTGAAACTTAACCTTTTATAGCGGGCTAGAAATTTCCATCATGTCATTGATAAGAGTACTCGTCCTTCACCAGGAACTTATATCGACCACATCGCTATTAGTAACTGTGAAGCTTTTCTGGATATCACCCTGATGGTCTGGCGTATACCTATATTCTGCGATTATTATCCCATTGTGATTATTCTGACGGGCTGTGTTCCTTGTTCTCAAAGGCATGTATCATCTGAATAACCCATATTTGTTAGGAGACATGATAGGGATAATATGCTACTGATACTGTCATTGGATGATTCCATTCTTATCTCATAGAAAGCATTTGTTATCACTCTGATCAACTTCATCTCACTTAAGATAGTGTCTAGTAATGCTTGTAAAACAATTGCATATGCGGGTGGCATCTATTTGAACTTAATTTTCATCGTTGCTAACATATGTGAATCAAGGTGATGATACTTTGTGTAAATAAAGTTCCATAATGGAAAATGATTGATCATTCCATCCAATGCGTGTAGTGTTTTATGGGCATTGCAACCTCATTAGGCTGCAATAGGGATTGTGCTTCTGAATATGAAATAAGGTGTCAACATGATTAAGATCTAAACACGGATAAGGACACTCATGTTGGCTTCGCGAAAAGCTATAATATTATAGAACAGTCCTGGCTGAGGTTCTTCAAACGCCGCCATCTAAAACTGTTTGTTACTGGTTGGCTATAGTTACTCGTTCGTACGGGCAGATTAGGAGGGACGAAAGGTCTCTCTTACTCTCACTGACGCTGCTGTTATATGAAGAAGTTTATTTTATGGCGCGGACGACGCTGACGCCACGCAGTCTGTTGATGCCAGCCAAGGCGTCGGTGTGCGTTGTCTCCGTTTTAGGGACAACGATAGACGGAAGCCTCCACTGTGTCTACCAGCATCAGACCTACCTAATCGAGGCGAATCGCCACACGGGCGTTCCGCTTAAGTATAATCAACATCAACGGCATCGTCACTCTGGCCATCATGACCGTGTTAGCTGTCTGCGAGCGGTTCCCGCTCTTGGGCCTGGTGACGAGGTTGTGCCATCCATGATGTTATGTTCTTCAGCAGTCACTATAGGCAGCTACTCGCCTACTGACTGAGGATTTTCGCCCTTATTGCTATCGCCGCTACGACCGCTGCCGCAGCCGCGAGCAATTCTACCGTCGGCTCTTCTTCTCCTGTTCGTTCGTTCTCCGTTCTTTCGTCTTCCTCTTTTTCTATTCGTCCTTCCTCCACTTCATCTCTCCTGTAGTTAGTGTGCATCCAGTAAAGATGGCGTCAAGCAGTCTTTTTCTCGTCTAAGCTTTTTGTCGAGGTCTAGTCGGGGCGGCCATTCAAAACTGGACCGGTAGGATGGACTAAAGAATGTTGACGTCCACCAAGGCTCAAATGTTCTACTGTCTCAATAACACGAACCGAACTCTATTTTAGTATTGTGTCGACATCATTTAAAAATCCTAAAAGGTTCATTGTCTTCAGGGCATAGATTTAATTGACCCTAGTCAGTATATTTTGTTCGCTCGTTTTTCAGTTATTTTTATATAGACATTTAGCGTATCGGCCTAGTAACTTCTTACTATTAATTAGGTATTCTGAGTCTGGTGGATAAAACAGAGCCATGTCTTACCTTAATCATTAAAGCTTTTGCTTGTTAAAACGCTTTAATCATCTGTAAGAACAAGGGTACGGTGAAAGTTAAAGAATTTACAGTTTATGTATATTCCACACCAAGCTGAAGTTTTTGAACAAGATGTAACTATTCCATGCACTCTCTATGTGTCAGAACTGAGGAGTAGTATCCAGTTTGCAAATCGTTAAAATCAGCTTCTAACAAAACTGATTATGTAGCCTAGTTACCTATTCTAGTGTGGTAAAACTATATAATAAATGCACACCAGCTGCAAATAGTGTCAGTATAAGTAATAATTTGGCCTTATGCTGCACTTTTCATAAGCAGGAGAACTTATTCTTTCAGGGTGACTTACAAGAATCAGCAACGAAAAGAAATAATTTTATAGAACCTAACCTGTAGAGCAATAATAAAGCATGTTTCCCCATACGAGACTATTTTTTATAGGTAGGATTTCAAGATACCGAATACACAATTCGCCCGTTTTTTTCCTATTATATTCGCAGTGCAAGGGGATCATTTCTTATCTCAACTGTAAGCATTCTGATCATAATATCGACACTGGCTAATTTATATAAGCATATGTCATTCAAATTTGCGGAGTTGTCTGAAATAGTCCTACCGTAGTGCGTTCTACGTCATTAGCAGCCATAAGAGGACATCTCCTAACGCATGCATAGTTCGGTTAAAGAAATATTGGCTTCTATTCATATGTATATGTTATACCATAAATAATAACGTTGCCGAGTCGCGGAGTGAAGACTGTAACCAGACGTGGTTATAGCCTGTAGGTAAAAGTAAATAGCAGTACGTAGGGAAGAGGATAGGTGTATCAATTCATTTGTAGACCGAGAAGCAGGACGAAATATGTCTGAAAAACCGTTCTTAGAAGGACAAACGCAACTTCGATATACGATCAACTCTAGTCAGTCTGCGTATGAAATAGAATAAGACATGTAACGACGACAATTGTGATAGGGTTACGTAAAGTTGTACACTCATAAATGGATATTTGGGCTGTATCATTTCGTTAGTCATTTATATAACGGAGTTGAAAATAGTAAGAAAATAGCTCTCTGATTTAATAGGAAGGATTGAAACGAATAACAAACACATAGAGTAAATTTGATCAGCACATTCAATATAATCGCCTGATGGATAAGTATTAGGTTGATGCATGGGTTCTAGGGTCCTCTGAATCGTCGAAATGCCGGTCACTCAAAAAATTCGCCAGTGAACGA
This sequence comes from Stratiolaelaps scimitus, assembly GCA_019614645.1. Lineage (NCBI taxonomy): Eukaryota > Metazoa > Arthropoda > Arachnida > Mesostigmata > Laelapidae > Stratiolaelaps > Stratiolaelaps scimitus. Next base: position 286,284 of record JABWDB010000024.1, on the reverse strand, counting down.
AACAGGTGGTGATCTGTTGGAGTAAGTTCTGTCGAATATGATGGGTCCGCAAGAACTTCTCATCCGAACGCTTTAAGTGTCGCTTGCTGTTTCTGGCGGTGTGAGTCCTTGCGTTGCCGTAGAGGAGAATGACGTGGCCTCGCCTGTTGGGTATCTTCATTTGAATAGCCTCGTTTGCACGATGCAACTGGGCTATATAGATGTCGCTGGTAACCGTCTGATTCCTTTCAAGCAATTCCCAGTGCATGGAACGTTCCTAGTCCCACCAAATGCACAACATGACCTTTTTCGGTTGCAAATCTTGCTTAATTCGGGGCTTAGTTTCTCGTTGCTTCATACTCGGGTACAGACACCACTTCTTGTTTCCAGTAACAATTCTTTGCAGGAATCGGTCATGATGATTGCGCACTCGGGCGGGGCGTTGATCAGAGATGATAAGTCTCATTTCCTTCTGATGCTCCTTCAGCTCATGAGGCACCCCAACTCCAAGTTTCTGTGTAAATCCCATCGGCTCAAGATATCTACCGACCGTTGTTTGACCACAACCCATCGTTTCAGCCAGTTCACGCTGCGTTTGACGAGGGTTTTCCTTCAGTAGAGCCTTGAGTCAGTCTTCATCAAATTCAACAGGCCGACCACTACGTGGTGCATCCTCTGCTCCTGACCAGTCCTTTCGGACACGTTTGCTTCGCCATACCCGGCACAGATATCCCTTGCTGTAGCGGAGGCGGTTCGAGCACGGCGAAAGCCGTAGAAAAGCAGGTGCCGGAAATGCACGTGTTTCTTGCCTGAAATCTCCATCTTTCGAGCCTGATTTCGAGTTGAAATCCAATTCACAGCGAAAATCGAACATCGCAGGCGTGTAGAGCGGGAAAAAAGCCACCAGTCAGGTTCAAAATAAGTGAAGAGGGCCTTGGTGGAAAGGCCATCAGGTTCAAACAAGCGGCGGGAACTTATGCATCAACCTAATAGATGAACTGATTCGTTTAGTTTCATATGCACATTTATACCTGACCAGCTTCAGAAGGGATCCAAGTTTAGAAGCCGTGAAAAGTCACTAAGTCCACTATCACAGTCGATATACTATCCAGATGCTTTCGTGGAAGGCAAGCTTGTTTGGTATTTGATGATTCGGTTGTCTTTTAACTTCCCAGCTGTCCTAAACCAGACCAACCATGGCCTGTAGGACCTACATCAGTAGGCCGATGCATTGGTTACGGCGTTCGATCTGACTTCTGCTGTTGTACCGTTCTGTTCAGTTCGCTGTAACCATGATTAAGCTATTTCGTGCCGACGAGAACACAAGAGGAGGCTACCGCCCATTATTGATCAGATCCCGAATCTTGGCGCTCGCAACCGAGGGGGTGGGTCTAAGGAGGACAGGAGCGTTAGCACAATGATATCACTAGGCAATGATATACCGGCAGCCGAACGCGACGGGCGAAAAATAGTGAATATAAAAACCTCGATGCGGGAAAACGGAAGATAAATTAATACATATCGTAGTCACCAGGACATTAACAACACATATGAAGACCTTGCCGCTGATCCCAACCCATTTTAATAAAATGTGTATTTGCCTACATTATTCATGGCCGTAAACCACCTCTTCCAGAGTTTTTGCCCGCATATGCATATATAGTATGTGTGGTATAGCCACTGTTGGTCATATTTGTGTTTTGGACCTACGTAACGTGATGACGATTGATACGGGCGCTTCTCTCTCCCTGTGTTTTCTAGGTTATTCATTTTCTAGCACAATCATTCGACATATAGGCTGAATACGATTTTCCACGAACCAGGGTTGATTAATGCGGTCATCAGTAAACAGTAATAAATAAATGCCATCGTTAATCGTTTGTCACCTTTCTGAGACTGTTTCGTGCGCATATGCGAACGAGAATGACTCCGAGCATCTGCGTCACAGGACGTCGGTGGCCTCGTCAAAGTCACAAAGGCAGTAGGCTCAGCGGCGACCAAAAGAACAAATTCCACAAATACTTGGAGTTATTTAGCGCTCAGTCGAGAGCTGTCGGTGTTGTTCGTTTTGTTTTGTTGTTGTCGTCGTCATCGTCGTTATTCTAAGGCGGACGCCAGCTAAATTGCTGCAGCGGCCACTGGCTGCCGACTGCCAACCGCCGACAACCTCACGTGTTGCAGACGGACACGGCAGCAGCGGCATCACTTAGTTATTGATCTCTCTCTCTGAGCTCTTTTTTGAACACCACCGAAAGCGGCTTATTTGTGCCTGTGTTACTGTTACTGCTGCTGCTGCCGCTATTGTAGCCAGACCGGGACTGTTGGCGGCTGACGTTGCGGCAGGGAAGAGACTGGTGCGAACGCCGGTTACGAGTAAGAACGAACGTTGTTACCTAGAGAGGCGGAATACATGCCGCGTTTTGTATACCAGAGCAACAGGGCGCTCCGATGCCGACCGTGCGCTCGCGGTAAAGCGAAAATATTAGATCATGCGACTACGACGGCGACTGCTGCTGCTGCGGCCTGTCTACCTTTCCTTCTTCTCTGCCCCTGCCCTCCTGTCCAGATCAGCTGCCGTTGCTGCTCCCGCCACGGGTTGTTCTCGTAACGCTGCTGTTGCTGCTGCTGCTGCCGTAGTGGACGTCGTCATCGTCACAAGTGAGGTTCGTTCTTCAGGGTTTACGTGATCATTGGGCTGCTTGTCCCGCTCACCTGGGATCGTGGTGGTGGTGGCAGCGGCGGCGGCGGCGGCATCACCACCACCACCACCAACAGTAAGCGCGGCAACAGCAGCAACAGGTCACTTCGCGCGATCTTCTTCTTCGTCCTTTCGTCTCTCGGCCGTCGGTGTTCTCTCTTCGGTGTTCACTACTGTGTTGTTGTTGTTGTTGTCCAACTTGTTGTTACTCTGCAGCTTTTGGCGGGGCCTCCACTTTGTTGTTCTGCTCAATGCTGCGGGCCTAGAAGGCGAAGTGAATCCCACCGCTCGCTGTGAAGTAAGCCGAGGTGGCGGAATAGTAGCGGGATCACAGGGACCAGTATAAACCAATGCGTTTGTGTAAGTGCGAGTGTGAGCTGGGTAATAGCCTTTAGCTCAGGGATCTGTCAGCTATCGGACCTTTTCGACACGCGAAGAGGCGGCCTCTGCCGATGACCGGAGCACATCAACCAAATACTTACGCCACATCTACGACGTCGTCTACAACCACCAGACTGCGTGTCGTGGGGCAAAGCAGTGATCCTCCTCCTTCTCGTTCAATCCCTCCCTCCGCCTGTGGCTCCCCTCGCCATGTTGTTCGACATCGTCGGATCGGTATATTGTCCACAGACAGTATTTTGGCACAAACAAGCAGTGCACCATCTCGCCGAACGACAATTTGAGATCCTATATTGTGCTATCGGATAGCCTTCGTCAAGATCTCGATGACAGAGTCTGGACAGATTTTGATGGAAGTGACGAAAATTGCTAATTAGCAAATACTCAATATAACGAGGACTATATCAGTTATAGATTATATCAAACAGTCGGACGACAATATATAATTTTAAGGAATCCAATAATAACAATATGTAGACTATGATAATTTAAATATGAAACCTAGAGTGATATATGGGAAACTATCCAAATGTAAGTCATGCTCCATTTCTCGACTACGTACGGAAAAATTATTGAATTAAAAATAGTTAGAGTAAACACTTTAAGAGAATATAAAGTACTAATCAAAATAGATCCTTAATCAATTATCTTATGTGTTGCGAGACACATCGAAATTACTATGGCAAGCACGTTTAGAATAAACGTCCGCTTAACGATTCGCAGAAGATGATTAGAGTAACTATATATGGAGGTCTAAATGGATATTATTCCTCGCTGTGCACTTACGTGAATTACATTATCTATGACGGAAATGTTTATTAACGGAATGCGTTAAAAGAACTTCCCATCCATGACCTTATCAAGTGGGTGAAAAACGAATTCAATGCACATATATTTAAAATATCGATCGAGTTTATTTTGTCTAATTAACAAAGCATCTGGTGTATAGTATACATTTTAACGGGCGGTATCATATGTTTCATCAGAACTATCTATTATATATACGTAAAAAAGAACTATCTATTATGTATATGAAAAGAAGTGTACAAAATGTAATCCCTCCCTCTGAACCACCGGTGCACATAATGAGGATCACATTCACACGCAAAGAGTAAGGTTACATGAGTGGCGCTTGAAGAGCCTTATTCTTGTTTTTCCGTTTAAGTAAGGAGGGAAGGCATCCCATAAATTTAAATTGGGTGTGACATGTTGAGCACATAGGTGCAAAGACACAAAAAATCGATAGGCATACTGAACACACATAACCCACCTCGACGAGATTGCGGTGGCAAAAGCACGCAGTACGATAGTCTACTACGTCGGGTTTTGGTAGGACTAGTCGTGATCGAAGAGCTTTCGAAGGCAAAAACACCCAAAGCAGGTACTCCAAAAGGCCAGCCATAGACGGAACTTTCAAATAACTTCCCCCTGTAATATCGGCGCCTTGCTGAAGCAAACCACAGTCGGTTTCCACGACACACGAGTCAACAACAACACCTTTACGTTGAGCAGCAAAAAAGACGTTCATAAAATTGAGATATTGATGGGCACTCTCTCCCGACGAACTTATTACAAGTAGGCGGCCATGAAGCTTGTCTAGGGCTGTGTTAGACATTTTCTTGGCAATGTAACACAGTGCTAATGCCATACCGCCCGTCAGCAATGGTTCCGTATTATATACGCCCTGCCAGGATGTTACTGCCTCCTTTATGCCATCCCGAACAACCTGAAAATATATAGAATTTATAATGAGGTTCAGCCCAATAGCATGTTATAAGGTCAATGACAACGATTGTAATACACAGACAATCTCTACCGGAGTTGAAAAACGGATAATCTTTATCGGTTGTTTCAAAATCCTAACGACTTCTGTTATTAATTAGAACTAACGATCGACGCACCGATTTGTTCATAATGCACTAGTCCTGATTGGACGCCCCTGAAACAATGCCGTTTTTGTTCATTAGATCATTAGATCCCCAGTTATTAAATAGGGACTCAACGTTTCCCAACCCTCCCACTGATTTTATTTCGGACTCTAAGAACAACTCCACATTTTTCTCCCCCTAACTCTCAACTAGTTGCCTAAACAAACACTTAATTTCAAAGTTGGTACCCATATATAATATCACTGAAGTCACGGACATGTGAGTATGTTGCGATTCGTGTTTCAGCGTGCGACTGACCCTCTCCATAAATAATCGATCGTTTCCGTACAATGAAATTCAGTAAATATTTTCGCAGGATCTAGTCAACATCTCTTTTGTGTCAGACATGCACTGTTCACGTTTGGTAATTTTTGTCATAGATGCGAAACTAAGCTTATCAATAACGTCATATTAAAAGTCCCGTCGCGTCACATTGGAATCTATAAGATCGACGCCTCACGTAGGTATTTTCTACATTTTGTAATCTGTCTTAGTCGTTCTTTAAACCTCGATACCACACTGGAGCAGCGTGATTTATCAGTATTTGTATGTGTATTTGAGCGTGGCAGATGTGATCTCTTCAAAGTACGGGTAGTGTTCATTGATTTAAGACCAAGATCACCAATAATAAAATACACGTGCCGAAGTTTCCGCGGGCGAAGATTAGATTTCGACAACTCTTCAATAAATTGGTTTACTATATTCTGTAACCATGCACTGCCACTTATTGGATTGATTCTCGTGTACAATTTCACATCACCACACATGTTTTTACCGATACGCTAGTATGTATTATACATAATAGAGTGTATACATTGTACACTAGATACATCAAATGACCCAATAGGTTTCCTTGGAGGCAGCCGGAACTCGCAGGAGCCGAGTCGGAGAAATGAACATTTACTCGTACCCGGAAGACTTGGCCTCGTTTTAGTATTCCACCACGTCTGGTTACAAAATCTTAATTATGCCTTATGTCACTATATTTTTCCCTGGAATCAATGGCACTTTTCCGTACCGAAATAATCCTATAATCCATTTAGCAAGAAAATCAATGAGATCCCGTTTAACCAGGATAATATATTTCTTGCATGCTTAAAGAGGCTAAGGTTTCAAAACGTTACTAATGAAGCTGCAGGTCTTAACGGGGAAGAATAACAGTATTGAAATATAATACTTGATAATCGAACTACGAATTGAGAAAAAGTGATGTTGAACAAATCAATTTCGAAAAACTATGAACTTAATAATAGAGCGATTCAGAATGTCCTACCCTTTGTTAAGCTATGCGCGCTAGAAGTCACATTTGGCACCAATTTACATTATTCTATATGAGCAATCGTTAGCTTTGAATTGATATTATTCGAAACAATACACCATTTCATGCCTAGTGAACAAGTACGCACTCTAAGGTCGATGGCAATCGAGACTATAGTTGGGTTAACCTTGTTTTGAACAAAAATAAAAGGAAAAATTACAAAGTACAATGATTAAATTGACACCCCTTGGGTCTAAATAAAGGAGTGTTTGAATTGAATTGATTATAGTTTTATGTTTGACTCTAGTACCTTCACAATGTTTATAACAAAATACAAAGTTTAAACACGCGCATACTAAGCAAAGGAGTATAATTCTCTAGTTGTGCATCTGTTATTTGTCAGATATACAAAGCTTCTCTGAGTTAAGTTGAATTTTAGAAGTTTGCTCACTGTTAGCTACATTTAGCAGAACGATCTAGCATAAATGGAACTTTTATTTTGGCACTGCTATTGACCAACCTGTGAAGCGAATGCGAGTGCTTCCATCTGGCCATCTATGGGTCGGGTGTTTTGTATTGATGCCTTCGTTGACGGGTAGATCATTTTTGCTGTATGAGGGTGGCACGCGACAACAGCCAGCTGATTTTTAGACGAATTAAGTAAATGTGCGTTGCAAAACGTCACCACGGAATCGAGCAATTGAGGCACTGAATTTGATTCAATCAGCGCGGAGTTAAATGATGTATCTAACACAACGGCGAGGAGTTCGCCTTCCTCATCTTTTATCGAGTCTTCCCCTTGACGGACCTGGCTTCCCATGGTGACACACTAATGTTATATTCGCCTATATCTATTTACTTTTAATAGCGAGCAACATCGACTGAAAAACTTTACTTTTTGAGTAATCAGCAGACCTGGGTCCGTCAGGCAGTGTTCGTTCACCGCTTCTTCTCTCCGATCTTTCTGCTTGTGTGTAAACAAAGCGACAACTGTGGCGGGAAATTCGAATGGTACAGAATGGTGGCGAATGACGAAAATAACCCATGGATTCATCTAACTCATCCTCGTCTTGGCCTTTTTTATATTTAAATAAAACTAAGTTCGGGTAGAAATACGCAAAGTATAGCAGTCAAATATTATTATCTGTATAACAACCAGACGCGAAAATATGCGAGAAATACTAGCTGCTTTAAAATATAAAAATAAAATTTCCCTCAGCTCTCAGCCAACATTTAATATCCACGGTCTGCTTTCGGCATTGCTTCATAAGACGGGCAACCCCTTTAAATGTAAATGTGCAACGTTGGTGATCGAACCCGTGCACCTACGTGTCTCCTCCGAGCTGCTTTATAGAGTATATGTATATTATACAAACTATATTTTCATTGTCTGCTACGGATAAGTTGCCCCCAAATGGGGTGTGCATACGATATCACAAACAGCACCACGATTTATGACCGTCGGTTCGATCCCCGAATGTCGTTTGCTGGTGGTTAACGTTGCCCTGCAGTAACATAGATCTATAGAAGAAAATGATGGTCCAACATAGGCGGCGCGACAGCTCCTTGAGGCAATGATATAGGGTTGCCGAAACCTTGTGGAAATACAGCCGAGAGTCAGCTATGGAAAAAAAAAATATCCAGAGTGGATATTGTTACAATCAGCCAAGTCACCAACCAGCCAGCCTCACCAGTAATGCGTCAATACATTTTAAACTTAATAATATAACGGTTAAAAAACTAGTCAAGTCAAGTCAGCCAGACATTTTTTTCAGTATTGTATATATGCACTTTATAATAAAATTTACAATAGAAGTTTCACCTATTACTGTGGGCCAGTATTATTATTATTGGAGGCTGAGTTTCTTTACTAAAATATGAACAGTTCCCTTACGCCACCAAAGAAATTCTATATGTATATATATACATGGGACAAAAACCGCGGCATTCAAAACAAGCGTCACAATGATATAAAAGATTAGACAACTGCCAACAATTTTCTGCACCTGATTTGGTGCTTTGTGAATAGGTGTGACGAAGCAAGTCCTAAAATATTCTGGTACAACGCCATCTTCATAATCCCTTCAATAAATATAGTAGAGATGTTCCTATAGCGTACGCATGAGTAATTTGTAAAAGACTAGTTAACTATGTTTGCTATCAGGCTACACATACTGGGCAATCGTTGGACTTGATAAGAGTTTTGATCTGTTCAGGTGTTGACTTTGTTGGTTTACGTAGATAGCTGAGAAGGACCTTCAAAGAAGTTACCCAATTTATAGCGTCAGTATAATACCTTCACTATTCAATGCTTCTATTAAACACCATCCCCATACCCCCGATGGTAGAGATCCATAGTTTGTGACCAGATCAGGAGCAAATGAGGTGGAGGCAATGACAGATATAGCATTTAGATTTAATGTTCCTATCAAGGCTGGTGACATAGTAGGAAAAATTAGAATAATAGTTGATGATAATGTGGAAGAAGCAGCAAAACTTGCAAAAGAATGAATAAAGTTTTGGTAGTCCTACTAGATAGATAACAATTTAAGTATTGATAATATCAATCATGGAGGCCGTACCATTAGTCAGCAGTAATACGCTCCAAGTTTAGATATGGGCGGCGGGATAGTAGATGATTGTGGTATGAGAATGGTTACCACAACGCAAGAAGATCACATTATCAATCGAGGTTAGGGACGAGCTCTGCGCAACATAACAACAATCTGTACATGTTTCGGATCAGGCGTTTGCGAAGGGATGAGAGTGTTGAGTTGGAAAAAAGCTTCTCATTTTTTGCTGCCTTCTACATACCTTCTATCATTCCGGTTTTTTTTTCAATAAGTTAATGTGTGTTACAGGTCGGCAAGGGTCGCAGAGCTGACTTTATGGATTTTCCTAAAGAAGGTTTTTGTGGTTTTTTATTTTACATAATTTTTGACTTGGCTTGTTCCAATAGCGTGGCCAAAGGTCTACAATCTAGACGATGCAAAGTTCACTGCTTACATATATGGCCCACCGGTTAAGCAGTGAGTGCGGACATAACAATGGTATATGGGTATATTTCTCATATTTTCGTTTTGGGTATGTTTCTCATGTAACTACAATATCTTGCTAAAGGGCTGATAAAACCTTTCGGTAACCTATTCTAGATATCAACAATTTCGAGTAACATAGTCACAAATTATCACCATAAAACGGATAAGTAGTTAGTATGTCATTAGTCATTCTCATCTTTAACAGCATATGTAATGAGCTGAAGTGAGAAATTACAGTTATACACTGTAGATCCAATAAAGATAACGTGTATTCGTAATATTTTATCTTTTTTGAGTTAACTCTCAGCTATTTTCCTTTGTGAGCAGCCTCAGAATTGCCTTCAGGTAATACTCAAGTATCTATCGGGATCACCTAACACACGGAACACACGTTATCTAACACTAAAGTCTCTGAACCTAGGTTGATAACATCGTAAATGCTTATTATGTTATATAGAACAATCAAATGCGCGAAGCAAACGCCTTCTGCATTGCACGTTTTTATTAAAAAAAGTATATGTAGATAAAACGAAAAGAATGTTAATGCAAGTTATAACATTCGTACTAAAATTTTTAGGTGTCTAGGATAAAATCAGAAATATAGATAATTGCTGGAACCACGTCTTTCGACTCCTGGAAATACACGGTGTTGGTCTTCATTTTTTACGTCATACAAATGTTCTGCTCCTGTGTATCAATTTAATTCAATTGCACCCGTACGAAAGAAGTATATATTATTCATTCTTCTAGTTTTGGCAATTACCACTGATGTTATCGCACGCCCACTGCGTAGGTTGTTTGACTCAATGTTAATATACTTAGGGGTCCTGTTAGATTTTAAAATTCTGTTACACGTATCTATGTCGGCATCATTGTGTATAGTTTCAGTTGATTTAAGGATGACAGAGTTAAATAGTACATCACATCTTAAAGCTAGGCTTTTTAAATACTTATTTTGTATACGCTCAATGGCTTCAGTTTGCTTTTTGAGGTACGACTGGCACACTTCGTAACAGTATGTGAAATTGTACATAACTAAGCTCGTATACCAGCTTCTGTAAAATCCTGGCTTCTTTACAATAAAACAACGAAACAGAAACAAGGCTCGCTGATTGAATCACTTTGGTAATGAGTAAAATCTGATTCCGGTGTTGTGGTAACACTGAGACATCTGAGAGAGTCAACAATTGGTATTGGTTGATCATTTAAGGCACACACATAAGGATATTTAAGGCGCAGCACGGCGCATTTTCGGACCAGATATTGTCATGTCGTTGGTGGTGCACCAACTGGTAACCAGGTCAACGGAATGCTGCAGTTAATAACGCTGGTTGGATAGAGGTTAGGACGGTCTGCATAGCGTTTATGGTTAGCGGTTATCGGTATTACGTCCAAAATGTAGATACAAAATTGTATAGACTATAGATAACTTCCTTGAGGCGCTTCGGATAGACACTGTGCGAAACCGCTTAAACTAGCATTAATGCGAACGCAAAACGACTGATCACGTAGATAACCAGTTACCCATAGAATTATCTTTGTATGGTAATTAGAATTCGAAATGAAAGCAGTTCACTCTGTTCACTGATGCTTTAGAGAAATCAAAGTATATGCAATCAAATACAGGGATATGATTAATATCAATGGCCCAATAACAGATCGCATCTACAAGCTTAGTAGCTATGGATTAACCCCTTATGAAGCCGCGTGCCTTATCGTCACACAGCTCTCGGGATGACAAATAGTCAGAAATGTGGTCTACTAGTATGTTCTCAAAGCTTATGCAGATGATAGATGACTGGCAACTGGCCTATAGTGAGCTATATTGGGTTTAACTACTTTGATGAAGATTGGAGCAACTATTGACTCTTTAGGAGTATCCGGCCTCATATGATCTCGAATAAAGGTAAAGCATAGGGTAGATTGGCTCGGGAACTCCTGTCGCTATCTTTTTTGTGAAAATAGGAGCATACGCAACCAAATCAAGGCATACACAATGACAAGACTAAACCAATAAGCCTGCGGGCAAAAATGTATAGTGCACTAAGGCACTATAAGAACATAGTGATATTTTGACCTTCTGTGATTCTGTCTACGTAGATACGTGTATAAGCCTCAACCCCTATTCATTGTCGTTCATTACATCATGCTCTTCTCGTTCAATTATCTGTTTCGTTTCTTGTTGTGGATCTGATCATCATCATCATCGCCAATTATCTTTTACAAATGCTGCTGTTCATTCTATCCATACGAGCATCGGCTATGGTAGCTACTGCTGCTGCTGTTAAACAACGTACAGCCATCCGAGCGTCAGCTTTATGTATTTTGTCGTAGCGAAGCAACGGGGTTGCTCCACTGGCCGTCGTGTGCCATTCCTCTCCTCTTTTCTTTATTTTCTTTCCTTCTTTCCCGTCTTCTGTCCGGCTCCGCTTCTATAAATACCTGTGCTGCTTGCCACACGTGTGTACTACCTTCTCTCGTATCGTTTCTTCTCCATTTTTCGTTATTTTCTCTCCTCTTCCCTCCTCTCATTCCATCGCTTCTTCTTCTTCTATTCTCTTCACTTTAACCACTCTCACTCATCTCATCTCAACTCATTTCATTTACTTTGGCTTCTTCTGTTGCGCTTGTTGCTGCAATGGACAGATACCACGACGACAACGTGAACACCGCTCTGCGTTCAACTTGACGCCGACGCTGCTGTGTGCGGCGTCGCTCCGACCGCCACCGGCCTATGTTCACCATTAGAAATATAATATTCTGCGCTTTGTTCATTAACATTATTTGTGTCCGCTGTTGCTGCTGCCGCTGTTGCCGCTGCTGCGCCTCCAGCTGAAGTTGATGCAGCGGCCACTACGGCAGTGATGGCGGATGGTTGAGTTAATTAATCTTGCACCTCATCCGATCTTTAATTAGTCTACAATCTTTATCATCAGAATATACATTATTATCCTCGTCCACATCAGCAGCATCAACAATAACAGAGCCATGATCATAATGGCGATCATCATCGTGCTGCTGCTGCTGCTGTTGGTGATGATGATGATTGTGATATAGCCGTAACGTGCATCAGGTCTGCCTCTTCGCAGACGAAGAAAATTTACCAAAACGACGAGTGCGTCTACTGGGAGATTATTTAATGGGGAAAGGTTTTGAGTGTCAGTCGTCTACGCCGAATGTAGCATATTGCCTATTCAATAAACTCGATTTTTTTTGTTCACTGGACCGGCCGTTTTAACTATATAGTCAATATGCCAAGTTTAAAAAGATAAATTGATAGAATTTTGGGTTACTGCTTAGTGTAATGTTATGTTATTTGTGCCTATAATAATTACTAAAATAACTCAACTTGTCACTGAGGAGCACATTATATCTAGTGCTGATACAGTTGTGACAGACATCGCACCCTTCGAAGATAGTCACAGACGCGTAGTTAGCTATTTTTTTTTTTTTTTTTTTTTTTCGAGCTGATTCTCAGCTGTTTTCCTTTCTGCCAGGCCTCACCTCTTAACCTTTAGGTATTACTATGAGGACCTGTCGGGGCCATCTTTGCTTATTCTCTGCCTTATTCGTACCTGACAAGAATCTTCAGATAAAGAAAGATGATAAAGAACTCCAAAGATTCTCCGCGTCTGACAGGATTTGAACCCAACACACACGTGTCCCTCCGGTCTAGTAGTCTAAGACACTCACCACTAGACCATCCAGGGGACGGGTGGGGGGTAGTTAGCTAGTTAAGGCTCGTCATGTACCACATGTTATGTTTACAAGAACATGTATTATAGTAGGAACGATGTGAACCTAAAGTATTTGTAATCATGTGCACCCGTAGTACCTCAAAAGGCATCACCGATTTAACAATAAGCGCTTTTTATATCGGCATAGAAGACCTACTCCGGAGAGTGAAAATGGTAAGTAACTGTCGTGACCTTCTCCATTTGGTTGGTAAATTTGTCATCCAGCTCGAAGTGTTGTTAACACCTTTATTAACACCGAGACAACAATTGGTCTTGTGTCCAGTTCAATTTCTAATTAAGAAAATTCGAATTTTTTGGTTCCAATATGAACTAGGTCTGGCAAAAGCTTAAGGTCTCCCAACGCTCATACGCTCACTATCAAATTGAATACTAATCGTATCTTAATTTTTTGCGACCGACTTTCGGGCTCACGTCACATCAATACCACCTGGACGTCGATAAAAGTGACGATTTCTTTGAAACATAACCTATGCTCAAACATCGAATACCATATACCAAACATTTTTAACCGAATCTGATCTATTCTCTGTTAGATAATTCTCATGTCTGAGTTTTGGCCTCAGTTCAGGCTACCCTCGCATTAAAATTAATGATTTTTAACCCTTTGTTTGTCTACTCTTTCGCCATGTATTTCGTAATGATTGCTGCTTATAGCGATTATTAGGTAAACCAAGCAATCAAGCAATTCGAAGTTTCATGAAAACATGCTATTAAAGTTACGGTGATGGCGGGAAACTTACTCAACTCAAAGACTTCCTTTTTGCGTATCATATTTTATATGCCATAGACTCCCCGGTTATTTCTGTGAAACCAATTCCAGACACTTAGATGTCAATAAGTTAAATTCAAAGCTGAGGCCTGTCGGATAGGGGAACAGCTGAGGGTCAGCTCGAAAAACAGTTTTAAGTTAAATTCAAATGCTCTTTAGTAATAGTATATTCAATGTAGATTCTTCTATACTCTTCTAACAATGATTTGCTGGCATGATCACTTGGTTCCGATTTGTCTTACTGATATTTTGATTCCAAACTTGTTAGTGAATTGTAAATCCGATTTTATAGTTAATTCTTAGAGAGGTTATTTTGTCCTTCTTCTTCTTCCTTGATCAACTAAACTGAACCCACAGTATGATGATAAACAGAATCAAATTATGAACCGGTTGTATTCACTTGATTTGCAAGCCAGTGCGTCTTATCAAAAAGGACCGTTACAGAGAAAGACTGTTATGGCGTAGATGATGAGCGACCAGCGTCCCACCGCAACATCTGAAGGTTTTAACTAAACCAAAAACATTTTATAGATTGACCAAATTTGAAATGACTTCAGGAACTACTTTATCATTGGCCCAATTTGTCAAGAAGATATTTTTCATAATACATTTAAGTAATATTACTTTTAGATTTTTTATGTTCTACATCAGAAAAAATAGCACGATAACCACTTCTTAACCTGCGTTGAGGAGAGCCAAACGTGCTTCGTTAGAGTTATCCAAAATGTATCAAATAATAAATTGCAAGCTTTTGCAATTCTTATTATTATTCTTTCACCTTACTTCACCTAAAATGAACAGGAGAACCTACCTCAATCGTGCAAGCTTTCATCTATTAATCAATTATATCACTCGTAATTAAGAGCTAACACTGTATGGGGCCTGTTTTAATAATAATACTATACTAGAATAATAATAATAATATCATACAAGCAAGGATCTATTCGAACTAGCTTATTTTTATGAATGTTCATGTGTTACAGAATGGCTCGTTAGCGAAGCTGCCCAGTTTTCTACCTACCGGCTATCAGAGAGTCCATTTGATTCGAAGTGACGCCGCTTAAAGTGTCATCCAAAAAGGCACTCGGTCACGCCCCAACAACAACAACAACAACAACAACGTGGCGCCCAGCCGACATCCACATTCTATATGACCTTCTACCGTCTTCTGTAGCATCAGCAGCGCTATACTGCGTTATCGTTGTTGTTGTTGCTGTTGCTACTTCGGTTGGCCGTTGTTGTGCTTTCTGTTGGGCACAGGGTATGTTTGTTTGTGCGGGTATGCGCCGGTGATGACGTGTTACAAGATGGTCGTGCAAATCAAACAAAGAGTGTGTGAAGTCGCCTCTCCTCTCGCCATGATTGTGAGTTTACCCGTTTAACTTAGGTAATCAAGCAGCTACCGGGCTTCATTCGTTCCCATAAAGAATCTTTCGAGTCTTGCTTGTAGTTTTCACGTAGGGACAGCAGCAAGAGGAAACGAATGGCTAGCATCCATGTCTAGGAAAACGACGTTGCTTGAAAGACTCCATCCAGTTAAGAATTGTAATATCTAGGTGGGTTTTATTCAGAAAAGTATGTTGATTGGCCTGTTTTTCCAATTCTAAATGAAATCTGTTAACTGCGGTGGAATCTCTAGATTAACAATTTGATACTTGTCAGGAGTGCGATTTGCTCGGATTTTAAATGCAGAACCTTCTGAAGAGTAATGTCAAAGTGGAGTGGTTTGCCGGGTGAAGACACGAGTAGTAACTGGGTATCTTTCCAAAACAAGCATCAATGATGACTTCCTTAGTATAAAAGAAGCAGCAATGTTGTATATTAGAAATCAACAGAATCCGTTTAAGAAGTCCTCGTGGACACACCTTTCACAGATAACTAACTGGAAGGTGTGCGGTTACCGCAGCTGGTACGCGTCTTGTTTACATGCACTAGCAGCAGTAGCTAAGGCAACAAATGCAATTACACATTGCCACCTCTACTGTTGTTACACACCTACCGGAATATAGCAGGCATGCTGAATGCTGCCAGTGGGCCGGTTCTAGTGCTACTTAACAGCAGATGAACAACTGGGATGTGGACCACAAAAGAGAAAGAGAATGAATCGCCATAAAACAACAAAGGTGAAGAGAAGTTAGAATGAAGACGAATCATCACGGCTTGAATTAGTACAGACACAAAGACAAGAAAAAGCGCAGTGAGATCGCATTTTAATGGGGTTCACAGTGTAGGGTAGGACTTCGTTGGATCTAGAACCCGCCCTGGAGAACCTCCCAATCGCTCACAACTCGTTGTCAGGGTAGCTGGGTACATATACGCCACTAAAGTTTAACACACTCACACACAAAGATACAGATAGACGCGTACAAATATATATAGAGGGAGATGAACAGAGACAGGGAGAAAACCGACACAAAAAGATTCAGCGACGACAACAATAGTGACTCATACTTAGCGTATGAAATGACGGCTGGTTGTTCTACGATTGAGAAGACGTCGCCCGGCAAACCTAGGGCTGACAGAGAACTGAACAAAAATTGTTATACTTCTTCTTGTCGTTGGCGAAACTTCCTGAAGTCACTGTGATCTTCTGGTGTCAGGACTCTTCCGGTTATCAGCAAGCGTCGTGTCGTCGCAGGTTTAGTGGTACTCGCGCCGATTCTACTGCGATTCAAATAGTACAATGTGGCTGACAGTTGCCACGTTGACTATTTGAATTTACCCATCTTTACGCAATTTTTGCTGATGATTGTAGATTTGTTTGTCTGGTAACCCTGATAACGATGGTGGCGATGATGGTGATGATGATGACGATCTTGATGAAGAAGAAGAACATGATGATGAGGACATCTTTGAGCGATGACTTGAGATGACCAGTCAGTGAGAAGGGTTCGTGTGCGTTCATTTTGAATGAAGCTCGGCAAGAAGAATGATGACTGCACAAAACACTGTTGTCGACGTGATCGTAAAAAGGGCAACTCACTTCATCCTTTTTCATACGTTGATCCAATTAGACTCACTGGGTGGCGGCAGTCATAGTACAAGAACGTAGCATAACCACTTTGTGCTTTCACTCTGTACCAAATTTAGCTCATTTACCAATCTATAAATCCATTCATCTAAACGTTGTTTAAGATTATTCAATGCTATACTAAAGTAATGCCAGCAAAAATGTTAATAGATAAGCATATAGGATAACCGATGAGATGCGCTCTTTGGGAAAGAAACTCTGTGAGCGCGTGCAGCACAGGCGCACGTTCTTAACATATTTACTTCGATTGCGCCGTTTAATTCTGTGTGGTACCATCTTTTCCTTTTGCTTTGTGATTCGATTAGAAGAAGCAGAAGCGTTTTACTCACTCTTCAATCGCTATCTTTAGTATTCTTCGCAGTTATTCTTGATACCAATATTGTTTATCGATATTGTTGATTTAATAATTCGACTGTTATTTGAATTTACTTGGTTCAACTATTCCCTCACAATATATCCAGTCTAAGGTATTGGTGAATACGGGAAAAGAGCTGGTGCAGCAGGTTGTACTGTCTAAGGATCATCTCAAACGCGAAGTCAATTAAACACATAATATAGACGACTAAGCTAAAGACTTTCACTATAATGGAAGTGCCGCAATTATTTGCCATTAGTATGATAGTAACCTCTGCGTACAACGCATTCAAAAATACCAATTTCTCCAATAGTTAATACTAGGAGTGTCATTAATGACTTAAATATTACCGCCGCTAAAAATAAATTCTACCACATACGCTGATTGAGATACTAAATAGCAGAACAAGCTGAAGCTCATCAGACAGTAACCAGGGTATTTTTATTCTTCGTTGTATTATTGATTATTTAGCAAACGCTATATATATATATATAATATGTAGTGGTGGAGCTACTATTACCACACGTATAATAAGATCATTGTTCTCTGCTCCGGCTGCAGCAATCCGGCCATTTGCCTCTTTTTGCGGCAACAACCCGCTGAGTGGCATGATTGCCATTAATCACGCGGCAATCTATTTCTTGTTCAGCTAACATTTGTGTATATGTCTGTCTGAATGTGTAATTCTCATTTTGCATTTTCACGCTCACAGACCAACAGCTAGAAGAGCAGCAGTCGCAACAGCAACTCCACACGAACAGAAGATCCCGCATCACAACATTCAAATAACAGCAGCAATCCGGAGACTGGTCGTGCCCATCAAACTCGGGACAGGGAACTCTGACTGTCTTTAAAACGATGGCACGAAACGCTGCTAGAGCGATGACCGATCACTTTCAGTAGAGTTAAAGCGCCAAGATTGCAGTGATATTATATACACAGTGCGCGTGCTTCAACGGAATAGGGCCTGTTCCCAGCTCTAATTAACTATTACACAATGTAGCTTTTTTACTCGGAACCATATATATATATATATATATATATATAAATGTGGGGGGAGGCGAAAGTAGGGCACAGTAGGGTAAAACCTCTGTCTACAGTTTGAAGACAACTAGACTTGCAGTTGGAGCACCATCTTTCAGTAAGCCTACTTTTGTTTCGAGTTGAGCACCAAAAATATTCATGCCCTTTTTAAGGTTGAACAAAAACATCGAATTGAACAGTTCTGTTCTTAAATATTAACTGAACGTGAGTTATGCCGTTTTGATTTTTAATAAAAGCAACTAACCCTCAAAAAAGCCCTTAGAGATGTTTCGTGTATGATGGTATGATATACGAGTTATTAAAATGGAAAACGAGCTGGTTCTTGATTATCAATATCGTTATTGATCACATGTAAACAGCCTTTTTGTCAGTCCTTACGTTCGTCAGAATCTTAAATTGAAGAAAAATACGGTTTTCCAGGCACTATGTGTAGAGACCTACAATGCATGATCTGTGACACTGTTGTCCACTTTGTTGTATCTCACCGATCTTGAAGCTCTTATAAGCTATTTTCTCAACCACTATCCATGAAGTGGCGGCTTAATGTGCTGTCCGCTCGCAGCTCCTCCCCTTCCTGCGGCGGTTATGTTTAAGGACGTTTTCTCTGTCCGGCGTAGCCCTGTGTAGCCTTCGTCACCTGTTCAGGCTGCGCTGAACAGACGTTATCACTGCGGTCCTCCAAATCGGTGAGTTCGTCAAATTATAGCTTTCCATCTATCGCGTGTGTCATCTCGCCATGTTCTTTCTGACGTTAACTTCTGCTTTTGTTATTTCTGATGGCGTGGCTGCCAGAAGTTTAGTAAGTAGACCTGCACACGTTGAGATAACTAGCAGAGGGAGTGAATACTATGCGGCCACCCAACTACGATCGCTGACGACATCTTTATGCTAATCACAACCTGCCATAAGGTCGGGCAAGTCCGGACACTAAAGTAAAAGAAAAAAATACGCCTCATGTCTCATTGTATAATACAAAAGTCATTGTTTTTTTCTTCTTTAGAATTCATCACAAAATATCGCTGACTGGGGCTCCTATTAATTAATTTGTTCATTTGACGGTATTGATGAAACGCTCATTTAAGTACCCTACACAAAGCTCATGAAGTAGAATCTACATGAAGCTGCATGAGTGGTTTTATATATTTCAATGCAATGATACGAATCTGTTAGTTAAAAGTTACAGGCGACATCACATGTGTTGTTGATATGAAGTCTGGATAAAGACATGGCATCATAGGGAAAATCTATACATCTTTCCATAGGAGTGATTGTGTATGACCATGTGTATTTAGGGTATTTGTTACTACATGCCTTGTAGAGTTTTAAGGCGAAAATATTCATTGCAATTCATAAGTCGATTGCTAAAGAGTTCACTACGTTCACGCTGGTAGGCGCACAATATATTTACCTTCTAACCGTTTTATCTAACCTTATATATGCGATTTCAATGTATGTAGCTTTTCTTGAGCTCGTTCAACGATTCGTAAAGTGCTTAGCCGCGGGGCTACTACAGGAGTAGGGTTGAGTTGAAACATAGCAAAAAAAATGACGTGTCATAGGTGCTACATCTCATGGGTAGGTGATCATAACATGAAATAATTGCTATTGCTAAGAAACAGGGCGACCGTCACTAAATGTATTCACATAGGTACCACGTTTTCATTTGGCCAATTTTACGATATTACTACAAGAGGTAGGTAGATGTTCCATTTGATAGTCCTGATGGAAGAAGGCATTCATCCGAAAAAGCAACAAGGACAGCGAGGATACAGGAAGGCTGATGATGGAGCCAAGGGGTGATTCACGGGTCTCAGCGCATACAAAATGCCTCATTCGCGAACCCTCGCACACTCAGCTGCTTGAGGTAAGGCGTCTCAGACGCCTTAGTTGGCAGAGGTGAATGAACACGAAGTAGCGAACAGGAAAGCTTTCAGCTCGAGACTGAAAACCTCCTACGCGCTCGTCGGTGCACCCATCACTGACGAGTGTTCAACCTTGAATGGTGCTCGATACTGCATGGCCACATCGTTCAAAAAAACGGTTCGTCGGGAAAGACGTAGATGTGGTACTTCGCTGACCCATTGCCTTAATCGCGATAATCAGTCGCCAAAGGGATGGTGTATGAACTAATTGTGGTTCATAATAATAGTAACCTAACGATCGTAGCGCAGAACTAGGCTGCGTGCTGCGAAACATAACTGTCACTTAGATGTGTGCGAGGTGAAACTAAATATTTAAATCCTTCCTTTCGCGGGCATGCAATGCAATTATATAGCACGCCATGTAATATTCCCATTCAGTTATTACCATGACGTTCCACATTTTACACGCTGCGAACCATCCATGACCTATCTGTTAAATAATACGTTTATGCGCATTATTAAATGGATTCACTTCATTATTTGTGGATTTATTTTCTAGAATTATCTGAATTAAATCTCGCTCTAGATTATACCTGCGTCTTTGGCCTACTGTGAACGGGCCGTTAGTTCAGATCCTATTTTGCTTGCCCCTTAATAATCGGAAATATTGTTTCATCGAACGCAAACATTATTTAAGACAGGCAAAAAATACAAAACAAACGCTATTTAGAGCATTTGGCTGTCCAGCATGTACTTGATTGTCACGTGCACTAATATGACATTATATTGGTGGCATATAATGGCACCATCCCATATTATATCAGTATATGATATTACATAAAACAGATCACAGTCGAAAATGAGTAAAAGAGCCAGAGGTCGGAGCGCCCTTAAATTTCAGTAATTCCAAGTACAGTTGTATAATAAAGACTAATCGTTATCTTAGATATACGACGACCCAATTCGACTGTATGGTGAGCGAGTGAGAACAACATACATCTTGAGATATTAGCGAACAAATGGGCTATGCGGAGCACAGATGTATGTAAAAACAAGAGTCGCTAGTACGGAAAGCTATCAGAAATTAAAAAGTAGTGCTTCATAACCGGAAATATTTACTAACGAGATTGCTGAATCGCTATCGAGTAAAGACAAAGAGGAAATTCATTAAGAAGAAGCACTTTAGTATACGGGATTCGTAACGTGCATGATTTGGTGATATCGTTAAACGCCATCTATTAGCGAGTTAAATGTGTAGAAGGTATTCGTATAAATATTGGTGAGAGCTTATTATACATCACAGTAATAAGATAGCTACCAATGCCGGGAATATCCAACCTTTCAACCTTATATTTTCACTACGTTTAAAGTATTATTATTATCCGGTAGCGGTTGCAATATGCCAAAAACGTAACGAATCGGTCATTGTCAGTTCTCTTACTTTAGTTGTGTATTACTGTGTTCGGAGAGGGTGCCTGTACCGCCCCCAGAAAGTACAATAGCAGCTAGCAGTTCGTTCTCACTAGTTCTATACAGTCGCACATAAGCGCCTTCGGCAACCCCGAGCCTGACTTGGCACGCGTGTCTGGCCAACACCTATAGAGATTCCACAGTACACATACACATCCAACCCCATGGGCAAAGTGTCAGAACAGATGGTAGTACAGTGAATGGTGTACAAATCTACTATTAAAGGTGGATAGGCAGAAGGCGACGTAGGCAGCGAAATGATGGGGCAGCGTCCTGATCACGTCGAGCGGATTTGCCAAACAGCACAAAAAATGTCACGCTGAATAGTGGTGTCAGCAGAACAACCATCTTTACTAGGATCTGCATCGTTCAGCGTAGCTTGCCGTCAAAGAACGAAAAACACAATTCTCCTACAGCGGATCATGGTTCATAGTCCAGATTGCAGCATGGGCTTCTATTCTAGAATAGGAAAGGAGTTTACCAGGTTTATAAATGATGACATTTATAATAGCGCCCATCAAATGTGCGTTTTTTCTCGTTTGATAGATGTGGTATATATAAGCTTGGACTATACATATTTAGCCCGTATTACAATACACAGTACTTGAAATGAGTCTGAAAAACCATTGAATGAGTAATAAGCCGAATGGTGCTTCGCTACTTCGCTACAAAATTTCTGTTGATATACCTGTGATGTGCGTCAGCGTAACTATAACTATTCTAAAACCTTTATATCGATATTTTATAGAAAAGTTAGCCAGTTTCAGTCAACTTCATAAAGCGTTTGTAGTCTAGAATCCAATACATGTATAGTTATCTTCAAAAGTAACCTATGTACATATTGTGTGTTAATTTTATGAAGCTGAATTGAAGTTTTATTTATCTCCAAATAGAGCGAAATGTATCTGCGTAGTACTACAGTGGATAAAGCATAACCATTAAATTTCTCCAGCTCAGCTATCACGAAGCCCCAACACGGAGTACAACAATGTCGAAGAGGCGTGCCATAGACAACGGCTGAAGGGGCAGTGCCCGCTTTAAGTAACGTCACCATTGGCCCAAATATTTGCCACGCTATTCTCCTCTTTCATGTTCACTAACCACCACCTTACACACACACGCACACCTGTCCCTCTCGGGTTGTGTTGTGCACAGTGAGGGCAATTCGGTGGCTCCAGCCAGCTTATAACTGAGTACATCGTAACACACACACGCGCGCAAACATGGCTGTTTGGTTGCTGTCTGTAGAAACAACTCCGCTGCAGAAGAGCGAATGGCGGTGTCGTACATGTCGGGCACGGTGATCACCGATGGTGTTACACTGGAGGTGGTTGGGCTAGGCGAGATAGAAATGGGAGAGTTGGACCGTCAGTTGGCGGTAGGTCTAGTTACTGGAGTTTCGGCCGTCCATCCGAATCTGTTTCGACGATGACCCTATGAAGCGCCCGCGCGCCCACTGCTGTCGTAGCAGAGCTGGAACCGCGAACGAGACGTGACGGCGACATCGAATACTGCTAACCCCTCCTCCTCCCCCCCACTTCTCTACCATAATGAAATTGTAGCCAACAGACTCAACACAGCACACGTACACATATGCCTATACACACACATACACATATATATAAATATATATATATATATATATATATATATATATATATATATATATATATATATATATATATATATATATATATATAAATTAGATTCTAAAGCTCACATAAAGAGCGCTGTTTTACATACACGCGTAGAACTCTCAACGGCTACATCTGTTGACCTGTTTCTATAGTCAGCTGCTTCTAAATGGATACCTAACAGAACTTCACAAAACTGAACTATTAAGATGTCATGAACTCCTGCTATAGCATAGTCAACTGCGGACCATACGTTCGGTTTACTAATAATTACAACATCGTATATATCTGAGCAAGCAAACTCGTTTGCGTCCAGCGTACAATAATGCAGTATTCAATTAAGTATAATTATATACATATGCATTGTCGAGATACTGTGTTAGCCTGACTGTTTACTTTGAACGTCCCTGAACCTACTTGCTATGACGCAACATCGAAAGATCGTTTCAACTTTGAATATAAATACTCTGCGTGTATAGTATTGTATAAGTAAAGAACGCTATCAAATAGATGCTGTGTAGTTGGTACGCTACCACAAAATTAAACATTTGTGTATAATTATGAGCATATCTTTGCTTTGCCTTTACTTCATATATTTTTTCCTACAATTCTTTGAACTAAAACATACAATTGACGGATAGAGGGATAACATGGGAACACACATGTTGGGCACAGTTGTTGAAGTCACAACTGTGTG
Organism: Stratiolaelaps scimitus; assembly: GCA_019614645.1. NCBI lineage: Eukaryota > Metazoa > Arthropoda > Arachnida > Mesostigmata > Laelapidae > Stratiolaelaps > Stratiolaelaps scimitus. Next base: position 262,364 of record JABWDB010000024.1, on the reverse strand, counting down.
AAATTAGCCCTTTATTGCTGTATTCCTGAGTTCATATATACTGTTTCTTTGAAAAGAGGTCTAGGGGATTTGGTAACTGAAATACTAGTGTTTGTCAGATATGTGTAAGCTATCAATGGGCATGAGCTGGCTCAGTCTAATCTTGATATCGTAGGTTTTGGATTGCGTCTCTTGAAGTTGACTTAAGCCTTTCGGCACAATTAGTTTGCACTTTACCGGTTTCGCGAACGGTTCAAACATAATATAATAATCTTTTGAGCAAACAAAATTAGTTAGTGCGTTTTAAGGTCTGTCAAAATATAGTAACATTTATTCAAACATACAATAATTAGGAATCATTTCTAGGGATTATTGGGGCGGGGGGGTTAGCTGGGACCGGGGCTGAGGCCGACACTTTCCCGATGAAGACGATGACATTGCCTCTCTGCACAGCGAGGGACAGCCGTTCCAGAAGGAAAGCTCCTGCATGCGTGTCCCCGGTGGCGCGGATCAGCCTATGGAAGACCCCTTCGAGGAAGTTCGCAGTGAGAGGGCCGTGCCCGCCTAAGGTCTGTCAAATGATCTAGCTGACGTAATTTAGCAGGCAGTGGAGAGCACCAAGGAATTCTGAGAACGTATAATATATGACTTATGAATTCGATTATCCCATAACGACACACGACAGATTTCGATTGTATATAGCTCAACCGATTGCTTCGACGGTCGAATAAGTGCGACAACAGCTCTTTGCAGCGCGTTCGTGATTGAAGCAAATAATATATTGCAGGATAAGAAGTCTGTTGTATGTTGCATTCCATTAGGTATCTTCATGAGGAGCATTTCTCACGGTTGTTGTATATTTATTGCAAGTGTCGTCCGGATAGTGCGTTCTCTACACCTCCAATCGCATTACGACGGTCCGAACGTGGACAATGGGGACATTATTATTATTATTATTTAGCTATATTATAATTTAAACGAGATCAAGTGGCGTAGCCTTTGTGAGAGGAATTCCTGCCTCATTGTGGACACCGTTCTGGTCGCCCAGCCCAGCCCGAGTAGTTGGCCAAAGTTAATATTTGTGCAGCACCTCTAGCGGACGCATAGCAAGCACAATAGCGGCAGCAGCTGCGACGACCATAGTAATAACAACAACAACATCATCGCTACAGGCATTATAGCAGCAACCAAGCGTTGGGTTGCTGTTATTATTATACCTAGCCGCCGTATGGCCTAGTGGGTGCGGACGTGCGAAACACGTACTATAAATGCTTCACTGAATATACTCATAAAGCATAGATGGAGACGACAGGATATGTTTTCTCAACACGGAGATACAAAGAGGGAAGTGTAGTCTGATGTCCCCACGTAGTTACTGCTTACAAGCGAGATAATAAACTTGTTTTGCCAAAGAATAGTGTATTTTTTTTAAAGAAAATTCGATATTAGTGGCAGTTTGAAATATCTTAGTAATTGGTAGCAAAATCTGATTTAACCCGTAGGACGCAACAACTTCGCCGTGCAATCAAAAGATGAGATACGACATGACTACAATAGAAAATAATGTACCCACGTCACATCTTCAATGGTACAAAGCTTTTATGATAAATACTTTGAAAACGGCACTGGATCAAGGCGAGAGACTCTACAACTGTTCATGGTGTGTCCGTTCGTGGACCGAGCTACCATATTAAATAAATACCAGATTTAATATGGTTTCTCAATAAACGTATTTACTATATTATTTCGAATGGGGAGTGTGTTATGACGTTCACACTGGTCAAACGTAAACTGATAAACTCGACGGTGATTTTAGGAGTTCAAGCAAACTGAGTGCCCTGGCGATGCTGTCGTTCTTTGAGAGATTTCGTTGTTAACGGACCAAGTTTTTTGGGTTACTGATGGATCTACGATTTTCGACGGGGTATTATGAAAGTCATGCAGCCCAGAAGCGTCTAAAAAATTTGCCCAACCTACCGTAGAAGGTATTCATAGCAAAATGCAACTCTACAGGGTTGCGTTTAGCTTTTGAAAGATATCAAAAAGTCACGCAATCACATACAGTTTCGTTGCGTTACATTTAAGGTATCGATAACGACGATGATTTTTTTTAATCGTAGGGTTGCGTGACTTCTCGAACACCCTGTATGTGAAGTGATGGCAGATGGTTAGTTACAGATTTCTGCTTTTCAAATGCTCGCAACAAAAAGGTATTTGGGAGCACATGCTTATATTAAATTTGCGGGTAATTTAACAACAATAGCGACTCACAATAATAATCAATAAATAAGTGTTCAATACAACAGCGAACATGACCAAAACCATATTTTAAACATATTTTATATATTTGTTCAGATAGATGTATTATATATCAGCAAATACATTATGAATCGAAGGTTTTGATATCTAATACAAATTTAAACAGGCCTAAATCCAGTATGTATACTCGTGTCCTCTGCGAACGTTGAACAAGGTTGAGTGTTCCGAACCGGTATTCACTTATCGCACGCCCTTGGAATAACTACATGCCGGTATTGTGAATTTTTATGCCTCTCTGTACCGACCTATGTACGTGCAAAAACAATGGAATTATTTAGAGGTTTTTGTGGCTTAGTGGGAAGGTTAGTGGTTATTGTGCTGTCATATTCGGCGTTCGGGTTGCTCTGTATGTGCGGATCAGGCCACTCACAGGACCGATAGCCGCGTCCGAATAATGAGGTATGAGCTTGAGATGTGAGGTATAATTATTGTGAAACATAAACCTATAGTTAGATCACTGGCTTGCTCAGTTCATAGGTGAACCATCGATCTAAATATTCTATCCGAATTTGTGAATGTGTCTACTGGGTTGTTCGCTCCTGTGGAGTACAGCTTACTTCCCCTGTGGTATATATATATATATATATATATATATATATATCTTATACATCTGGTCCTGAAGCAGCTAAGACAATAATACAATGGGATGCAATCTACTTTATTTATTAAAGCGGTTTGAGTTAAACAATTGTGGTCTTTGTACTTTGTGACTGGCCCTCGGCGAAGTGCGCCATACAAAATAAATGTTGACTGCATATACCGTTGAAACTACAATCGGTAGAATCAGTCACTTACAAGCTAAGCTTTGCATGACGATTGGATGATAGTCGGTAGTATAAAACAGATATCTTCATACATCCGTATCGACTACTCAATTAAATCACTTAAAGTCTGGCCTTCTGCCATCTCACTTATGTTTTACGCAAGGGCCGAAACCACTCAGAAGATATAACTTCGATACATTCTTACCCTTTAGCGTGGTGAGACCATTTGAGTTCGATATGATATTAACAGTGGGAAGTGTCGTTCTATTAGTTCAAATAATATGAACATAATGCTAGAAGTAGGAAATGTATGTCATATTTATAGTATAGACAAACCCTACTTAGACTGATATTTCCAATACAATTTTTTCTCGGGTCTGAAGTTAGACGACAAAATATCTGCCTGGCTTCACTCGAACGTTAGATATCGTTAGAATAATGGACACTAAGGGGAAAGGTGTCGTCATCTGTCACATGTTGTTCGTTTGCAGCTGTTAAGTGGACGACGTTTTGTCGGCTGCTTAATTTCATCTGCTGATCAGCATTGCTAACAAGCTCATCGACGCATTGCATAGGATAATGATACGGCAGATGATGATGATGTGGATCGGACGTTGTCGGCTCGTTGTTTGCCTTCAATTGAACGTTCGATAGCGCCTGCTGACATTGTCTACGGGGCGTAGCTGCAGCAGAAACGACAACTACAACAAAAACAGTAGTGCTAACCTATGATAGGAATAATTTCATCACGTCCCTGTGATCCATCCACTCAAGGCCTTTGGTGGTCAGACTGAGCGCCGCTTTCACCGGAGCCGATGACTTCGAGATGTCCAGCTGGTGCCCAATGTCCGAGTGATCTGCTATTCGTGAATGCATTCGACAGACGCGGATTCGCAGATAACCCGCATGAGTAACACCCAAAGCAGTACTCTAGGGAAGGTGTCGAGTTATCGGAGTGGCTCATGTTCCATCGAAGGTTTCACTGCCTATTCGGAGAAGCTCCGTACAGTATTCAATCTTACTCAATCTTATTGTCTTTCGTATCATGCCAGTCGTTAGCTAACGAGCGCAGCTTGAAGTTCAGACGATCGACGGAGGATAGGCATGATCGTCGTAGCTCAGATATTCGTTCGTATGAGTAACGGCCCAGTTCCATGTAGATTGCTAATGAACAACACACGTTATTTTGAACATGGTTGCCCAACGGTGAAGATTGCGCTGATCGATAGCCACGTTGAATAAAATGATAGTTGACTTAATAAAAATTAATTAGACCTTCCTTAGCGGTTTCATTTCCGGCGAATATTCAATCTAACATGGTTTTATTATACATAGTAAATTTTGCCTGAATGCGGGACCTTAAACATGTGGGATTTGGCAACCCACCTCCAAAGAAATTTTAATTTTATAAACCGCCACCCCGCGTAGGTTAAAAATTAGGTTTACATGTGTATTTGTATGTTTTTTTTGAGAGGAGGAAATTATTTGTATGCTAATTATGGACAAATGCACCTTATATATATATGGACATTTCAAAGGTGAACCAACTGTAAATCGTCTGAGTCATGTTCGATTCGCATATTAACTTTAGGCGAAGTGTCAATTGGGCAATTGAGATCAGCAGACCTAAGGCTGTTCGTTGGGTAAGTGCTTCCAGCTTCGTAACCTTCGTACATCGTTGGTTTTGTCGGAGGGATAGAGAATGAGAAGGAGTGAGTGGTACGGGAAGAAATCTAAGTGGGCAGATAAGATTTTAATCGTAATTTTGTGCCACGTTCCTCCCCGTTGTATCATATACTGATTCTGAATCCTCAGTCTAGACTACTAGCTTCCACTCGCTGGGGTTTTGAGTGTACAGTGCAGTGTAATACAGTCTACACACAATCTGTCTCTATTTCTGTCTGTCTGCGTATGCTCTGTCTCGGTGCGAGAGATGGATAGTAGGTTGGAGTGTTGTAGTAGTCACCTCGGAGCGATTCAAGAGAGAGAGAGAGAGGTAGAGACTTCGCGACAGTAGATCGACCAAAGCGTGAGAGTGTGAGAACGAACAGGAGGGCGGTTGGACGGCAGAGAGGTCAGAACGGATGGACCATACATAGATGGAAGTGTGGATTACTGTAGCTGCTCGAGTTGTTCGTCCAAGTGCCTAGCATAGATCCATGCCGTGATCATTTCATCTGGATGTCTAAATCCTATGATTGCATGATTGCAGGCGGACTCTGTCGGCCACTACGGGGGCTCTGCCTAACAGTATGTGGGCCACAGGATAACTCACTAGCAAGTGAATAATATTCGCGTGTTGGTGGTCTTACCGCAGGTACTAGTCCCACTGGAGTGGTCTGTATCATCATAGTGTCAACGATGTGCGACGCCAGATAGCCGTTGTTGGCGACCGGAGCTTCGGGATGTGTAGTGGCGCTGAGCCGGTTGTGTAGTTGGACTTATATAACTTGACTGCATTTGTCTGCGGCTTGATTGCGATGATACTCCTAGGGTTAGCTAACATTGTCATACGTCCGTTGAGAGCAAAAGTAATAGCTGAAATGGGGCCAGCAACGGATAATAATCTATTACTCTATAGGCAGAGTGCACTTTTGGGCTAGTAGGTATTATGCAGTTGTCGGTTTTGCTTGTGTTGTTGTTGCTGTTGTTGTTGCTGTCAATGGTGCTATTGTCTTTTTGCGGCAACGCTGGATCCTGAACGAGTGGGTTAGATAGGGATATAGACAGCGCTGTGGAGATTGCCCGTGTGTGATCATATGCGGTGCTCACAGGTCATAGAGCAGGTACTGCGACTTCAGTTACATACCGAGATAGTTAGAGATGCTGCGGTACTTCAGCATTAGCCAGTCGTAGAGTAAAGTCACCTCTCAGCCAACCAGCCGGCCATTGTTCTTACAGCAACCAATGTATGCCTGTATGTAACGTTAGGAAAGGCGGTTCGACATGAATTGGGGTTGTGGAGCTCAGTGTGAGGCTTGGATGACATTGGGGCGGGAATGAATGGGTCGACAGGATTTACTCGAAATGATCACCAACCACCACCACCAGTACCAGAGTAGGAGTAGTAGTCGCCGTGGTACGAGAACATTCTTACTGGCTGCCAGCTACTTGCTATTGGTGTCCGCTCCCTGATGTGGTTGGCTTAGGTGGCGCTCACTGGCGTAATATCATATCACATAACCGTTGGCTAGACCCCCTTCTTCTTGTCTGTACCTGGTGTGCCTGTCGGTATCACTGAATGTTCGAAGCGTTCTGTGGAAATGGGCACCACCTTAAATAACTGGTCAACATAATTTGTCTAGTTGTTAGAGAGAGAGAGGGGGAGGAGAGGGAGAGGCAATCCCTGATATCAATGGTGGCAGATAGCTTAATAATCTAGATGTTTGACACGGAAAGAAGTCACAGCGCCATAAGTTGTTCGGCAATATGAAGTGAGTTAGACAACGATTCTCACTATATTGGAATCTCATACATTCTATAGGGGCCTAACTTGAGTTCAACATTGGAAACATGGTTCTACGTAATTAGGTTAGTTGCAAGAACTTAATCTAAAATACTACACATGTTTAGATATCGATACGATTCGAAGCAAAGTGATATCCGCAGACAATTACAAACGAGTGTGTGGCAAAGAACATGAATGTCATGGACTTGTTCTGAGAGTGCCTCCTACTACATTCTCCGGGTTGTCTTTAACCACACACGTGTACGTCAATTAATTAAGGGTAGTAGTATTAAAAGAAATAGTTGCCGTTTTATAAATAATCCTGTAAATGCGTGTACGCAAGAAATCGATACCAATGTCAAGGTGATACCAAGGCCGAAATGATTCCATGAGATTCAATAGAACAGATTTTCATATCTTTGATGATGTGAAATTTAAAACGTAACGTGCAGATTATAAAGGACATACTCTTTGTTGATATTACGTACATGCTCTTAACGATATTATATTTGAAGAGAACAATTCAATTCTTGAAATCTATTTCTTATATTTCACGTATAATCTAACGTAAGTTATCTGACGTCAAGCTTACTTTAGCAAATTCGTATACTTATATATGGCGTTCCATAACATGAAATATGATTATCACATAAGACAACCACTAAACCAGAGTAGAGCGTTATTCATAGGATATGTAAAATGTGGATGTTAAATATATATATAACTATACCGAGAACGTTAAATGTTGGATGAGAGTCAGCCTAAAAATAAGGACCTGTTGAAGATAGGGGAGACGAAGGGGAATAAACAACGCAATTAGTTTTTGGGGTACACATGTTTTCGGTCGTCTTGTTACATACGTCAGAATATGGTCAAAGAAATTTGGAAGAAGCTTTACAAAAGCATATTAGACAAGATTCACAGTGAAAGTATATTTATGACTATACGAGACTGACGACTAATAACTCCTTCTTGCTCTCCCACTAGTCAGTGTCAAGTCGTGTATGCTTATTTACTCGAAACACATTCTGTCATATCCACTTAGTCTGTTAAGTACAACAGTAAGGTATATTTATACAACGGGTCCACAGATTTGATTTCTAAGTATGTCAATTTGCTAGCTCATTTATATCTCGCATTTTGTAGTCATGTGGTCACTTTAGAATGCGAATATACTCAAAGTTTGTTTTTACTTGTATCTATTCTTCCGACAGGACTTTTAAATTACGAAGTATTTACCTTCGCTGTATATTCAAAAAATATCTATTTCAGTTCCATCTGAAAAAAGTAGAAAGTTGAACTTCATCGTTGTATAGCTACAGATACGGGTGTTCATTATTTGTTATCATAATTTTGAATAAATTTGCGGCCAGCGCTGTCGGCCCCTTTCACAAAATTGGGTTTGTGGGATCCTCTTGGTGTATACGAGATCTTGGGATAAGTAACGGACACTAACAGAACTTGGTTTATTGAGAAATCTGCAAGTATAAGACCGCATAGACTCGCTTATGCCCTGTGGGATTCGCAGAAACCTGACGACATATTGTCATTTGCAGGCACTTCATAGTTATACGTGGAAAAATCTCCTTCGTCCAGTGCCTGTCAATGTGAATAGTAGCGCTATTCCGTTGGCTTCCTGTAGTGGCAGTGATACCTGCGACTCCGAGTACAGACCAGTCATTGGGGGAGGCTTTTTTGGTGGGCTAAATAAAACAACCAAAAGTCAAGTTGAGTTTTTAGTCTCACCAGAGGCGCCATTGTTGCTGTAGCTATTGTTGATTTTTGTCTGTTTCGTTGATCTTCGCTGGTGTCATTTGCTCTTCGTTCTCACGTCGTCACCGACTTTGCAGTCAATGGGACGAACTTGTATGCTCTGCGGCGCAGCTTCGTGGTCTTAGATCGGTTTGTGGAGGAAAACAGAGGATTCATCCGATGACACTTCGACTTAAAACGAACAATGTTAGTCGAAAACTCTTATTTATCTCCCTTGAAATATTTGCAAACTTTATGCCGATGAACATGTGTATTTAATACGTAGAGGAAGTTTCATATTTGATAAAATAGTTTCTCAAATTAGTGGTATGAAAAGACCATATAGCAAATATAGCTCATTGTAGAGGAGATGTTTCTTCAATCTGTGATTGGACTAGGCCCGGGCATTATGTTTATGGGAACGGGTAGCTCAAGTAGAGCGTGCCTATTCAAACGAACAACCAGCACGTGTGGATGGACAGACATCACACAACGCGAGCCAGGAACGCGGCCAAGAATTCTGTCCACTCCTAGGGGGTTATAGTCGGAGTGAATGCGTCTGTCTGTCTCTGTGTGCGTGTGTGTGACGGTGAGCTGTGTTGACAGCATATAGATGTGACGTTTGTCTTGAGGGGGTTACGCATTGCATCGGCAGAGGCAGCCAGCCGAGACGAACAACTGCCACCAGAGAAGATAAGCAATCCAAGAAGCCGAAAGAACCGCCCTGGCCAGCGAGTTCAATTTAGTTGCTATGTGGCAGAATACAACTTCGACAAGTCATCTTTTGTTCACCTCAGGCTTATTGAATGGGTGCCCATTTTGTATGGCTAAAAATAAGCTTCTCATCTTTTTTATTATTTTCCCTGAATAACGTTGCTACCAACATCCACAGAAGCACGACTACCGTTCCTCGGTTAAGCTGAGTGTTCTACCTTCTGTTTACGTAATAATTCTATCATATATATATTTTTTTTTCATCGAACCTATATAATAATTATTATTAATTAGTTAATGACGTAAGAACTCAATATACAAACCCTGGCTATCAAATACTGCTATCACTTGCTTCGGAATGGTTACATACGCATTTACGAATGTTTGTGCTGATCCTTGAAATTCCAATTTCAGACTCGTTAATCTAACGGACCAGTTTTCGGAAGAAATTCAAGTTTAGATATGTTTTCAGTGTCAGGTTGTTAAGACGGAAGCTCGTCTAGGTCATTGAGTAGCCACCATAATTTAATGCCAACTCGCGCGACGAAATCTTCGTGACGTTTTTGGTCGACGTTCCCAGTTTCCGTAGTTCTACAGTACTCAATGCATTTCAAAACGTGAACGTGCATGCCATGCCTTAAATAAAGTTAACATCTGGCTACTTATATAAATATTCCCACATTTCCTGCGTTCATTTTCAAGCAGAGCAGCCTTGTATTGTAATCGGTCGCGGCAGCGAGCTATTGCAGATGATATTTCTCTAAATTTCAAGTAACAGAATATTGTTTTTCTTTATTAATTGATAAAAGTTAGGTAATCTCGTGGAATAGTAAGTCAGTGAATTGAAATCTATTAAGACACACAATTACATTAAATAAATCATTAGTTAGACTACTTAGAAGTGATTTGAGTGAAATGAGTGTTGCATCCCTAAAGAATTTGACTGAACTTATTGAAAGGTTTGGCGACTGAACTTTTGAAATTACACAGTCGTTAAGAAACTATTGCATCATCATAAGCTTTCTAATAGCTTCATGGCATTTCTACCTTTTATTTTTGGGCTTTTCAACCTGGCGACTTCAGACCTGACTTCTTGAATTACCGTTACTATCTTTAATACCAGTCCACAATGTACAATTGTAGCCCAGATGTTACGAGCGTTTCCTGTAGAATGTTTCGCTGCCCTAATTTTGATACGAACAATGAGAAAATCACTAACACTGGATAGCCCCAAGTGAGCGGCTATACCATATTATAGAGTATACTCAAATTGATTGATTGCTATATTATTCTTATCGAGAACAGCCGAAAATATTTAGTTCAGCCCATGACCGGTGAAAATGATAAACATAGTAAACAATTGTAAAATTAAAAGGACACAGTCTAATAGTAATAATAGTATCTATTTTAAATCCCACGCAATTTCTTTTGACTGAGAATAACTCAATTTATTTACTTATTCATTTATTTGTACTAAATAAGGTATTACAATACCAGAGTTTTTGGTAAGTATCATGTAACAGATGGGTGTACGACACAATTTACGTATCATGTTTTATTTTGATAATTGACTACTAATCTCACAAAACTACATATCGCATTCCGTTATGACATTCTTTACAATTATATCTGACTGTCTAGTTTAATTTCGTGGTTACCGCCACATAGATATGCGATTTCTCGTCTCAGTGTGGGCAGTCGCTTTCAGTTTAACATCAACATCCCTTCAGCTTGTTGTACGTATCGTCTAGGCCAGAGATATCATCGAATAAATATTCATTTTTTAGAATTAATTTAAATAGTTTTAAGTCTGCAATTATCATCCTCTTACTTCAGTTGACTGCACTTAGATAGAGTGCGGCTCCTTTCTATATCTCAGTTCAGTCCTTCGAAGAATCTTCGAGGCCAAAGGTCGGCATGGTCTTAAAATAGAGGTGACATTGCCCCATTGAGCCATGAGCGAAAGGCGTTGGGAGAATAAATCACTTGCCTTAGATTCGTCCGAGTTGGGTGTAAGCTCAAGAGTAAAGTCAGAATAAGGAGTTCATAACTGTCTAAACTCTTGAATGCCAGTGAACTCAAAATTTCGGAGTCGTGAAGTGCCGCATACTCCCGGAGCTTGTCCTGCTCCGCAGTGATGACCTGGTTGATAAATTGAACGCGATATGAGGATGGACAGGGTGGAAACTGAGCATCATAATCATCATCAGCCTCCTCTCTGCGAGCCTGGTTTGAAATAATAGTAATTCAGTCCCAAATCAGACCCAAGTCCTTAAGAGGTCCAATGTTTTCAGTGAGTAGGAGTCACACTCTTCCGCGGAGAATATCTAAGCAGTGAAGACCGATGTCCGTGATAGACTTTTAACTTCAACATATTACCCAAAAAAAGTTACTGGTGATTCTGCGTATACTCTGACTATTTGAGTAAACCGACCCAATGACAGGAACAAGTTCAATAACACTCGATGACATACCAAAACGAATACATTCAGAGATACACACCTGGTTATTTACCAAGTCAGTACTGCTAGGCGATATCCTAAGAGTATGAAGCAGGAGATTCTCTTATGATTATTTCACTCAACTCTATATTAGAGAGATGTTTGTAATGAATTAGAGTGCAAGTTGTAGGAAACGGTTGCAATGATTATTTAAGGATTCATTTTGAATATAACACGAGTAAAGAGTACACCGATCATATAGGCCAAACGATGTGTAACTGTTGAATGGTTATCAGACTCTGAATGAAGAAATGAATGAATGGATTATTACCTCGTAGTACCGTTGTAGCGTGAAGTACAGAGATACATAAATATATCATGGGCGTCGCGCAAACGATTGATCAGTAAAACACCGGGAACACTATAGCCTAGGGCTAGACGGAAGTGGAAATTAGCCCATAGGAGGATAAAAAAACAGCCATTCCGATGCAAGCGGCTTGATCCTGTACATGTATTGCATTGCCTATATTCATTTGCGTTAGTATGTGTAAATACAATACAATTATATAAACCCTTGGCGACTGAAAAAATCGTCATCAATCCTTTTCTGTGATGTATTTTACATAAATATAGTAATTCACAGCAACGAATATGACAAGAAGTAAGATACTGATTGAATCATTGTAGAAATAAAACGATAAATAGAGAAGTAATGCTAAAATTGATGACTGTATTCGGCTGTGACAATTTAAGCTAGTGTTAAAGATGGTGAAATACATATTATAGAAGTGTTAGATGTCAGTAAATTAATATTATTATCATACAAATTTGTATTATAGATTGTTATTAATCACTATTCCTACCCGCGTAGAACTTGACAGGGAGGTTAACAACTGCTAATACTCACAAAATCTGTACGTACGAAATATGAGACGTATGTAGACGCATAGGAGAGAAGACTACTACTAATGGAAATCTGAAGAAATGTGTCGCTTCTTCGATAGCACAATACAATCCCTTATCCCCCTGTTTATTTTAGAATTGCTTGTGCAGGTTTGTTTCGTTGAAATAGGTGGTTGCAGATTCCTGGATGCGTAAAAAAGAAGGCAGCCTGCTAATATTGTTATTATGCAGAAGACGTTGTAGTGATAAAGACATCTTGACATAATACAATAGCTCGTCAAACATCAGCTACGGCCAAACAAAGTATCTCAACGCTTGGTTGACCTTTTCTCATAGTTCGTTATGCACGTAATGTATTTATTAGCTTTATATGCCAACCTGCCTGGTATTATATATTCAGTTTTACGATATCGACCAATATGCTTGTTACGCTTAAAATGATCAACACACGTTTTTTTTCCAATGTGGCTATACGCTTAGAGTTACATGGGACACTATGAGGGTTTATCTATCGATGAATACACGAGCGAAACTACTCATTAATATCTATCACGTAGGAGAGATGGTGGGCATTACATAAATATACGGAAATTTATTTTTAGGAATTATTTTTCGTATACAATTTATTCTAATGATGAACTTTGTAACAAAATGAGATACCAATAAAATAGTTATTAAGGTAGTTTTTCTTTTGCGTCCAATAATATGACGTATAACATTTAAAATGACAGAAAACACAATGAATAATGTTTGATTTGTTCTATAGCTATGTATTAGCATCAGCCGTACGATACATTCACAACTTGTATCAAATAAAGGAACATGATTATCATTATTATTATTATTATAGAATAGTAACTGTTGTTAAGCTTCTAGGTAATGTCAAAGGGCTAAATGCTGTCAACTGAGCCACTTGAAGTTAGCGCAATGTTTTTATATATACCTGCAGTGCAGCCAGATATGACCGACAAGCTTCAGCTGTTTATAGACACAATAGTTTATTATATTGCTATTGAAGCCGAACAATCCTACCACTTGCGATTTACACTATACATGCCATTATACATTCATTTAATCGTGCTGTTCAAGGAATTCACCAACCTAAGTTCACCAAATACGAGTTCAATGTAACTAGAAAGGGCCTGTTAGCAGCGTTGCTGGACATCTTACACAATGATCAATGATTCAACAAACAATCATTACGATCGTGATGATGATTTATCCTCTATTGAATGACGGCATCCTTGCATGGGACGTCAATTATTGCTGTTAAGATATTGATCAACAAGAACAATACCAGCAGGCAGTGTACGGCAACACTGGTGATTATGATGCCTCGGTATCTGATTTCGCAGATCGAGTTTGATCGGCGGACGTCCAATTATCCTTTTGCGCCACGTCACATCACTTGTCTAGGCTATTTATTCGAGCTGCTGATATTCCTAAACGACACCGTTGTTCCACGGCGTCCATTTGTGCATTTCCTTCATGTTCGCCAGTGCGTTTATTATTACAACAACGATACTACCATAACAATAGCAGGCAACAACTATTAGAACAGGTCGGCTAAAAAAATTCAAAGTAGCTGCATTCGATAGAAAAAGTTGCCATCAATTGTGTCGCCGTTAAAGTTGACGGGAACAAGAAATAGAACGTATTGAACTTGATGCGTCAGATATATATTTCTTACACTCTCTGAGCTAAAGCAAATTTTGCGCGCCGACGCTCAGCCCACATTTAACGTCCACGGTCGCCATCGGTAGCTGTTTCATCTGACAGGCCTCGGCTTTGAACCTTGAGGTAATACTACGAGGACATGTTATGTGCAGCTTTGCTTTATTTTTCAACCATTTTATATTTGGCAAGAATCGATAGATAAAGACATCCAAAGATTCTCCGCGCCAGGATTTGAACCCAAGCAGTATTTCTCTTCTGTCTAGTAATTACTAATATGCCACACATATATGTATTCCATATATTGGAACGAGTATGGTGTAATACCCTGCGCCGCGCCATCTAGTGACCAGCGGTGAGAGTGCATGCTGACGAACGAAGATACCTACGGCCCAGGTGTCGGTCAGAGCGCCTCCATAGGCATGGGCAAGACCATTCATCGAAGCCGTGAGGGCGCAGTATCGACTGAAGGTGAGTCTCGAGAGCGACAAAAGAAGACGTCACGAGTGGTATGAGGACCTATCGCTCAATAGTGTCAATGGAACGTGTCTGATATAATACCGTGCCATGACCAGATTGTGTGACCAATCACGAGAATAACGACGACGAAGTGATGATAGTTAAAAAGACGTACACGGCTATACCAGGCGGGTATACAAAGATCATAACGCACCAGTCTGCGTCTGTCGACGACGAGAAGACAACAACTCGACGATTTTTATTCGTTTCGTTTCAATATGTAACGCCAAGGAAAAAGAGGTCGAATATTCAAAGAGGATTCTAGATATCACGTATAAACATAGAACCGAGTTTATATGTATATATTGTGTGTGTGTGTACTCTTGCGTATTGTATTCCATGTATGCACACCGTATGTTGTCGACAAATTCACCAGACCGCCACAACGGCGGATGGAAAACACCGAGCATGTTACGATCGGAAGCAGGAACGAATCCGCAACTGACAGCGTACTTCAAAAGGACACGCCGCTCCTTATCGTTACGGCACCTCCATTATATTACTGAACGGCCCGTTAAGACTACGACATTCTGCTCCTTTGCGCCCATCGTGCAAAGGCTCTCTTTTATGTTAATAGAAAACAGATTCATTTTGGCAACAGGCAGAATGAAAATGTTGCTTGAGAAGAAGATGTATCGTACAGATCACGTGGACGCGATAAAGGTTGATCATAAACTTCAGTTTATTAGTGCTATGTTGTTTCGGCATATTTTTCTTATCTGTGGGTGCTTGAGTGTTAAGTAAAGTAAATACTTATCTATCTCAGAATGGCGGAAACTTTATTGGCGAATTGGCGATGATATTTCAATAACCTCCAGAGCAAAAAAACATCAACTTGCAGAAAGTAGTTGATGTATGTGCGCACTCCTGTGTTTTGTACACAGGATAATTAGTTTGGTCATGCATGTATTGGAATCTGCTGCTGGATATCTGTTCACTTGTCTCTAAAACCGAAGATAAAGTATAACAACAGTTTGTATATACATTATATAGCAGGCGATTGTATACTGAGCTGTCAACTTATTTCTTCAAGAGTTGAAGAACAAAGCTGATCAGCTGGAGGCTCGCATTTCAGCCGCGTTTGGCTGCTTGTAGAACCTCCTACATGTGACCCAGAGCACATGGGTATCGGTGCGGTCTTGTACTTGCAGATCTGTCAAGAAAGCTATTAGCATTCATATATAATATTTGCAGTGTAGTAGCACGCCTAATTCTCGAGACGAACAGACGGACACCATACGACTATCGAAGACTCGTCGTATACTGATAAGTTCTCGATTGAGCAAGATTTAAGGGATTTGAGATATACTTTTAATTTGATAGTATGTCATTATTGACAGAAATGAGCCACCAATCAATGTATATACTTATTGCAAACTTATTTTATACACTTATCTATTCCAGAGCTGGCTGGGACCCGCTGGGCTAGGTCTTCCTGTGCATGCAGGATCATATGATTGCTGTTTTTTGTTGCTGTTATAAACGTATCATCACATGTTATGGCAAAATGCTTGTTGACTAAATTAATAAGTTTAGAATTATCATTATTATTACTTTCGAGCATCGAGGAACCCTACTGAATAAACATTTCTGTACGGAAGAATCTGTACCATTTCTGTACCAAAGATGTGTTGGATGCGGTAGTAGTAAATGAAATGTGGAAATTGTTAATTACGGCGGCTTCGGCCTCACCGACTATTGTTTTATTAGGTCGGGTCGGGACGAAAAAAGACAGGAAAGCGGCGTGGGGGCTAGTTATGGTGGCAATATGCCTCATTTGGGGACACTCTACTTAACGTATTTGAAGATATTCTGCCTCAAAATAGTACGCTGCCTTGCATTGTGATGATGGACTCAAATACAAACCACCAACATGGCCTGTGGCAAACTGAAACAGCCTCTTCTGATCACGATTGTCATCGAGTCGAATGCACCCACTGTTCCTAAGGCAATTGCAAACCAGTTACACCTTTACTTCCCCTGCGACGGTTAGACGGTGACCTTATTTCAGGTCGGTAAGGATATTAAGCAGGAGACGGAATCCATCTGGTTACCGCTGGAAGCCTCGTTTACATCACTCAGATCATTGTCTCGGATGTTCTTGTGGTATCTGAAGCTACGATGCCAACTGGAACAGCGGAACGACAGGAACTCTTGGTGGTATGGTGCAACGGGCGGCTGCTATACTTGCTGGATCGCTACTCTGAGTTAACCTATTTCTGAGGAGCGGGTTGTTTCTGGGCAAATTAAAGAAGGACTCAATTACCCCACAGGAAGTAAACGTCGGGACGCCTCAAGGGTTTTTCCTGGGGCCGTTCATGTATATGATACTAATTTATTTCATTCACTGGGAGGTTTGTGAGAGAAATTCTCGGTCTTTTAGAGGACTACA
This sequence comes from Stratiolaelaps scimitus, assembly GCA_019614645.1. Lineage (NCBI taxonomy): Eukaryota > Metazoa > Arthropoda > Arachnida > Mesostigmata > Laelapidae > Stratiolaelaps > Stratiolaelaps scimitus. The sequence continues at coordinate 245,459 of JABWDB010000024.1, read as the reverse complement.
AAGTGGTACTTTGAAAAGAGGTTTTCTATAACGATGCTGTTCGTGCGATTTAAATACCGCTGGGATACTGCAGGATTGAGGGAGTAAGATTTGCCACCGCTGAGTGTACTTTCTTCTCTTACGTTACTCTCATGGTTTTTAAGATGTGAACAGGAATTAAACCATTTGCGATTGCTTTTCTAACCACCACTGTGGTGCGCAGAACGACCTTTTGGCGTTAAAGAGACCAGCCGCCGTGCTCTCGCTTTTTGGTTTCTGCTTATCGATTTATGGGAGAAAACGCCTAACGCACAGGGGCTTTACTTCCAGTTGTCCCCCAGTAGTGTGGGGCTCGCACCCACTAATACTATTCTCTTCTAAGTTTTTCACCTGGATGGTCCGGCAACCTCCTTTGTGGCATTACTTCGGACCAATCGGTTTCTTGTTACGCTGACCGGGTCGGATTATTTCTTCGCCACCTTCGCTGTCTGGCGTTTTTCCCGGCATTTTTTCTCTCTCATAAAGGACTCGGCGAGACTCTCTACCTCTTTCCATGCGTCTTCGTTTTTAAGCATAATTGGCATAGAAAGTCGACCGCTTTCGTCTTCGGTAGTGTGCTCTCGACACGCTCCGGTCTCCCAGTGAACCCCTCACATCAGAGTACAGTGTGTTACACGTCATCAATTTCTCCTGACCCGGATAACTTGTATAGCGGGCTGGGCTCCTTCCTAATACGACACTGGTGTTTCGGAAGCTACCGAGGCCGCTCAGTACCTGGGTTAGATGGTACGACATCTCTCCGGGTTTTTGTTTTTATACCAGCTTCGCAAGTCGCTGGTGAGGAGTCTTGTCCATTTACCTCCTTCTTCGTCAGTCATTCCGTCCCAATTCATGCAGCCGGTTATTTATTGACTGTTCGCTTCTATTCTTTCCTGTCCTCTCTGCCACCATTAGATCCCCTGGTGGCAGATTGGCCAGAACCAGTGCAGGCCTCGGTTGTCACCGCTCTATAGGCCTTGCTTGTGTGGAACGTATTATAGCCTTTGTTTATATCGTGCTGTTGCTGCGTCGCCCCATATTGGTGCTCCGTATAAGACGACTGAGTCAGCCAGCGTCGCTACCTGTCTTCTTCTTCTTCCTTCACCCGTTTCATGTGTTCGGGGCATTATGTATGCTATCTTTGTGTTCGTTTTCGCCGCTTTCGCTCATACATGTGCTCTGCGTGGACTAAACTTCATGTCCTGGTCCAGTAACACTCTGAGGTACTTTTTTGGACTTTACATGATGTTTCCTGAGCCTTAGTGTATTTATTTGCCGACGACTACAAAACGAAGAGGTGAGATTGCCCAGAACGATCCTGTTAGAGAGAGTTCAATACTGCGCGAATCTTCTTCTCTTCACGTTGACCTCATGGTTATTAAAATGAAAACGGAATTACTCTAAATTACATTGCTTTTCCAGTCACCACTGTGGTGTGAACAACGACCCGTAGGCTAACTGAGTTAGTGACGCCGCATGATGTTAAAGAGACCATAGTCTCCTGCCTGCTCACTTCCTCTAGAGATTTGCGCACTCTCGTTAGCCAAAATTTTACAGGCGAGTTTTAAAAAGTCCTCGGCTAAGCAGCTGTAATTGTAACCTCTATTTCCGCTGTACGATTGTTTTTATGCCAGGAGTTTTTTACAAGTGCAATTATGTACTATATGCCGTTGATTTGTAAATATTGCACTCTGAACCCTTATGATATACGATACAATCAGCATTTTAAAGTTTTACTTAATTTTATATTTCCCAACGAGAAATACATCGTTTATAAAATTGCTATTCTGTCAATAAAGCTCAGTTTCTAATGGAAAATAAAATAATTATACTTTTTTGTTAATGTGATATTTTATTATATAACAAGTGTTCAAATATTATATGCGTTAGTGTTGTATTGTACATATAAGCGCCAATAATAACATTTATGAGAGAGATATGATTTGAGACAAAAATGCTAAATTGTATTCGAAAATAGGCAAACGCACTTGGAGGTGGTTGGCGAACACTATGGGACATGATAGAGACGTTCAACATACAACATTTAGTATTAATATCATCATAATAATGTTAATAACATTAAAGATTATGATGATAGGAACTCCTCCATGAAGAGGAGTTCGGGTAATTGACCGAATACGTGCAATAATGTGCCTAATTACCATGTTAATTAATTTACGACAGGTAAATTATTTGTCTGGCTCATATAATTAATTGAACGTTTGTGTGTTTACAAGACGTTGTACTATTAAAGGCAAGGGATATCTAACCTGTGCAATGATGCCCGACTCTGGTATTCTTTCATTCTGTCCTTAATAATGGGAAACTGTGCATAATTACGCACGATGTTAAACCGAATACTTCCATAGAATATAACATTACACACATATCGCAAGCTTGATATAATAGTATGAATATAGAATTATCATATGGCACGATTCCGCGTTTGAGCGGAAAGAAGCCCGGCGCATCCAAAATTCATTTTTGATACCAAGCAAATAAAAAGGATATCATATCACATTTGAAGCCCAGTTATATAGGCTACTCGTGTAGACTATTGTATTTATACTATTAAAATAAGTTGCGATTTTTCACTGCACATATATCAATGTCATAGTATTTCCAGGGGGTATTAAAACTTAAAGCAAAATTTTTTGGGGAGATCAGCGAAAAAAAATATTCCAATGGGGATGGACGTTTATTGCAAAATACCGAAACGTATGCAAAAGACATCACTTAGAAAATGTGAAACCGTGTGAGAACGATTATTTCGAGTAAGACTCTGCCATTTAGTTGATGAATAATCTCTGGTGTAAAACACTCCAGTTGATCACATTGAGCCTCCCCTCCTGAGAGGTCTTTGAAGCAGTGCTACACGCCACTACCAGTGCCTGTCATAGACGGAATGCCATAGAGAAGCAGTTATAGAGGAAAATTTTAGATTCTGTTTATTCGTCTGATTCCCGTTTCAGACAGTTCGATTAAAACAAACTAGTATAGAATTGAAAGGTCAAAAATAATTCATAACGTTTGATGTTCAGCCTTACGACATGAGTACTTAAAAGCTTGTCATTATCGCCGGAAATCTACAAGTAGGTTGTCAAAGCTTGTCATTATAGCCGGAAACCTACAAGTAGCTAACCTAGCCTTAGGCTAGCAAACAAGTTTTAGTTGAAGAGGAACTTAAGGTACAATACTTCCTTGATAAAACTGAGTATCCTGCCCGAAATCGAGAAGTAGGCAACTGCTTATCTCTGCTGCCGTTGATATCAGTACTAAGACTTGAAACAGTGACTGTTAATCATTATACGCGCTTGATACCGAGAACAATAAGGACGTAATTAAACATCTTCTCTCGGGTAATGTATTCAGGCTTTAACACTAGAGGAAAGTCTTTGATGAACGCAATGACTTCACTTACGCATGTCCTAATATGGTGTAGAATTTTTCCAGGCCAAGAAGGCAAACCAGCAGCTATGATCAGGATTACCCGCGCGATTGCCGCCTGTCATATACATAAAGCATTTGAGTGTAAAACTACAGATTCTTGTGAGGAACAACGGAGGAACTGAGGCGATATTTATAAGATAAAATACCTACGAACAGTTCAGTGCTATAGTAATTGAATGTGGACGATCAAACGACATGGTTTGGATTTCGGATATCGCCGAATCTATCCACTGGCCCGGTTTATTTCTGTATGTACGTCTGTTCTACCCTTCGCGGCACGGTCGTCGCGAAATGCGCCATCATCAGAGCGAAATGAGCCTTGAATTATCACCCTCATCCGAGACGAATCCTGAGTGTCATCAGATGTGCTGGGATCGTTATGTCATCGGATATCGGTAGGTCTACCTCACACGCTGAACAGCAACAACATACCGGGCTTGCTCGATTCGTTTGCCAATGCAGTCGATAGACAACCTTGTCATCTCGCGTAGATAAAATATGTGGAGCCATTAGATAGATGAGCGTAAGTACCGGCACGAAAAAGGCGCCCGTATTTGTCGAAGTGTCACACTACAACACTTTGATCATATCCAGAGCTATTTTTACGATTACACAACGCAGATACGTAAAAATATTAATAAACCCTACACCTATGATAGTTATTAATAACCTTTGTTTGTTTATATTCTATGCCTATTAGATACATGACGTTTTACTCTGGTATACTTTGAAGTACTTTTGAAATGACACCAAGCCAAAACAAACTTGTGGTACCCGCAGGCGTTCCATGGCTATGAATGAGGCTAACGCACAAACCTTTTGCGTAAATCGATATTCTTACTTACATATTCAGTAAGTATTTTCTTATATCGTAGTATTGTCAAATTTGTGAGTGAGCAAGCGTGGATGTTTTTTTGCCTTAGCTATACTCTAATTTTACTATACTAAGATCATTTCGAGTGTTCTAATTCGTGGTCAGATTTGTACTTGGCTTCCTATGAGTATGGTATGGATAATCTTTAGGGACAAGTCGTTTTAAAACAACACTAATTGTAGTATAGCATACCCGAAGAACGTTGTGTACTCTTCGGCAGTTGGATCTAACTTCTCTGGGCCAACCACTATTTTACATAAAAATAAGCTCGGAAGTCACTGGAATGAAAATCCACAGACCACTACAAATAAATGCACGGATTCAAAATCAATAAACAATGGTTGGTCGATGGTTGCCCCGAAACTGGCTGTCATCACCCTATGTTTGTGGCGCTTCTTACAACGGTTTCCTTGCAACGTATTTAATTACATTGTGCAAATCTTGAGGGACACTAATGCTGTGGTGATGCACTGCAAGAAACCTTTACTTAGGTCCTGCCTCTGCTTTTTCCTTATGTGACCCTCAGCGGTCTTTCCATGGGTAGTCCTTGATACAGCTGTCTAGCATTGCTTCAAGGACCCTACTGTCTTTCATCTACCAGCGGTCACCAATCGCGGTTTCCATGCCACCCGCACTCTAAGAGATGCGCATTAGCCACAAGCGCCACGCCGCCACACAGAGTCTGACCTCTGATATTTTTGGGGTTTCTGAGCCTCAATAAACACTTAACGTCAACGGTACTGCTTTTGCATTACTTCGTAAGGCGGACCCCTGAATGCAAATATGCAACGGAGGGGATCAAACCCTTGCACCTACCTGTCCTCCGGTTATAACGGGCATACGAATGCACCACATCACCAGTCTCGACAGAGCCTACCTTTATGATACGGTCACCCGCAGTGAAGCGAGCTCGTCGTCTGGTGTGGACACTTTCCGTGACAGGTACGTCCGAGAAGGTGTACAGGGTGGAAAAAGTAATTTCCGCGTGGTTGCATAACCAAAAGAAGTGGTACTTCGATTCGCCTGTGAAGGAATGGCCGATAATGCGTTTAAGCTCCAACAGATCTTCTTGGACTTGGCTGTACCGCGCCTGCGGCTATACATTACTATTGATCTATGATAAAATATGCGGTTCGTCTTGTGGAATAATTCATATTCGAACGTGAGCCAAAGCTTATAATTCATCTGGCTTCCGAGTTTACGCCCAGCATAAAAACTATAATTTCCATTTGGCATCCTCATGAGAGTTCCTCTGAATCCCGAATCGCCTGGTTGTTTATTAGATTTCCAGTTCCTTTTGGTGATTTCTAAGTTCGCGTTACGATTCCGGGTTGAATTTGCTGGGGCATTCCTGTGTTGCTACGGAGTACCTGTTCGCATTGATAATGTATTAATTAATTCTTACTGATATTGTTTCTCTTTGCTTTTATCGTCCAGAATATAGATTGCGAGAAGTTGTGAGGCTCTATAAATATGTAGAGACCGGCAAAAAAATCATTGAGATGTGTACATAACTTTAGTGGTGTCACTAATTAATGGAGCAACCGACATGCTAGTGCCTAATTTCACAAAGGAGTTATTTTCGAATTTGGAACCTTTTCGGTTGTATATTATTTTTGGATACCGATTAATGTTCCATACAAATATGTAAATAGTTAGATGATAACAAGCCAGGGGGTCAGTTTGTATATGATTAATAACTGCATGCATAATTTACGTCTCCACAACAAATGAACAACGAATATATTGTGCAGAATATCTTATTATCTTAGAAGTCGTTGTCGCCGCTTTGGTTACACAGCACGCGGTCGCACGTCGTCGTCTAAGCAGGTGGTAATAAATTGTAAATAAGCTCTGCACGATAAGAAATTGCATTCTCAAAATATAACAAGGACACATACTGTTCGCACCGGGAACAACAGTGGTCGATCGGTCTATCGGTTGGTTGCTCGGTCGGTTGCCCGCCCACGCTCGGTGGTAGATAAAGGTGGCTCTCTCCCAGCAAATAAGAAAGCAAAACATTGGATATTGCATACGTATGTAGAAGCAAAGGCGTTCGAAGCGAGTCGAAAACGTCAAACGTCAGGAGAACAAAGATAAACACTCACATTCGACATCGAGATGGACCGGCTCAAGCAGAGACACAGAAACAACGTATGCATTTGTGATCCAGCGGTAACTGATCAACCTTAAAGCACTAGAAAAGTTCTAAAGTAGAAGAACCCTCACCCCACCTGTGGTCTTATTGCCCCTGCCGCATTAAATTTTGAATATGCTGCTCTTACTTAGTATTGTTGTTTCCATCAATAAAATGAGGTTTTGTACAGCCTTCGGCTGGTGTGGGCTAAGGTTGACTTGAGCAACCTTTACATTTCCCTATATCAAGAGATCCTATAGAATCGCATGTGCATATACAATTCAAACAATTGGACGCAACTGACTGTTTATGAATTAACAAAATACACCTTGGAATCATTTAAGGAAGATAGTTTAAGGAAGACCTATGGCGGATAGTTTTTAATTGATCTTATCATTTACCTGAATGTTATCCACAAAGCCTCGGACACTAGCAATATGGTATACATTCTGATTACTCAGGATACCATAACTTACTTCCGATCAAAACTTACTTTACTGCGTTACCAATTTTTTTCAAAAAAAAAAAATAGGAAATAGCATTATAATATTGTCCACTACTGCGTACGTATAGTATTATTATCCGTATCATAAAGACCAGTATGACGATTATTATTACGATCCTTTTCTCCTGATATCGCGGTAGATAATATTAGGCATGACGTAAGGCCATTTATTGAGGTTGAGGTAAATTTCTGAATCTAACTTGAGTTGCTTCAGGATAAGTAAAGATGTCACCCTCCCCTAACAGTATCAAGTAAAGTATAATAATTGAAATTTTGTGGTTGTCTCTTTAGTCGCATATGGAGCGAGTGAAGTACGCGGTTCTTTGCCAAACATTTCACTCGACTCTGACTATGACAGCTTCTTCTGTCGGCGAAAAGGTCGTGGCATGTTTGCTCTGGATGCCGACTGAAGGTAGCCGTCTATTTGCTGCTGGTCGATTGTTGACGTTGCCATCGGGATAAATTTGAAAGGCTATATATCAGTTTCGGCTGTAAATATATTAGGACATAGATGAATACGGCCAAAAACACCGAAAACCATAAGGTCGAGAAGCACCATATTCTAACACACCAGTATTTGCAAATGAAGTGCGATTTCTAAAAAAATTGGATGCAACAAAGCTATCCTTTATTCCCTTCATTTTGCCGTCAGAGTTTAAAATGATTTATTTTGTTCAAGATGTTTTATTTTGACGTAATGATGTCCGATGAAGGCAACGACTGAGGCCGCACCTTCAATAGCTGAAACCCCCGCTGCCTCGGTTGATTTTGACTCTTGTTTTTGCTTCTCTTTATTTGATAATAGTACTCATTTAACCGCACAAGTCGCTACAGACCCGCTCTTCAGCCGTTGCTTACATTTACGCTTAAACAGACGCGTGTGAAATCAAACGATCTAACGATAAGTAAAAAATAGTCACAATGGTCTGAAGTAACTGAAAAGATCAAACAGAAATCGTCGTCTGTGTCAAACATTTGTTCTCGACCAACAAAGCATCATTTCCCCACAACATTTTCTTGATATGGCGGCTAGGGGAACGAATAAAAAAGCATTTCTTAGCGGTTGCCAACGTACCGATGACATCGCCTGCCTAAGGTAGAACACCTATCCGAAAAAACGAAGCATAGATCAACTTCTGCTGTTTGCGGTAATATACAGGCTTCTAAACGAACTCTCAGAGAAATAGGACCTTTCCGCAGCAGGGCAGCAATAAGGGGCCGCAAAAATACAATAAGTAAAATAATGGCCATAGTGTGACTGTATTACCGTGTGGTCATTACAAATCGAATGTCACAGAAATAAGCTCATGGCTAAGAAGCGTATTGTCAACTCAGTCTCATGTAATGAAATGGTCTCTAAATCGTGGAAAAGCGACAAGGCCTGAGCATCGCCTAAAGATAAACCCAGAATATTATAATCAGAATAATTTCAATAATAATTGCACTCTAAAGTCGGATTGAATTACATCCCCAAATCCCCCTAGATACAATTGGAGCTCTTAAAAGCAGAAAATCCGCTACGAAACAAATATTTCTAGGTTAGCCAGCCCTGCCGTCACATAGGTTTGTTGGAGTATGCCCAGAAGGACCTTTCAAAATAATGTCTGCTGGCAAACTAGTCCATTTTTTCACATGGTTAAGGGGATGTTTTTCATTCATGGACCTGTGTGGCGCTCGCTAATCAAAAGTGCATATAAAAACAATATTTATTGGTAATATTTTGTCATGATATTCAAACCGTTTTCTGCATTTATTGACAAAGTGTAGTCGATATTAAACGAAAAACCCCAGTTGACTTATAGTGAACATATTTTTATAATTTGCTCTCGAATGGCAGTGGCACATAGCAGAAGCGGTAGTCGTGTAGTCTGGAAATGCGTTGTCGCATGTTCAGCTTATGCTAATTAGCTGTCGAAGCGTAGAAGTGGCTGCAATAGATGTATCTAGTAGTAGTAGTAGTAGTAGTAATTGTGCAAAAGGAAATAGGAGAGTTAAGAATCACAATAATTAATTATCCAATGTTAATTAAATGGCTCCACAGTCAGGAATGGCGTATGCCCGTTCATTCGTTTGTTGTTACTGCTGCAGGCGGGATCATGGAGGTGGCGGTGAGAGGGGCGTATATATAGGGGTGGGTGACTAATTCAAGCAATATAATAGGCAGCTCCTTCAGATTGCCGTTGCTTTGGCTTCATCCGTGTATTTTATCTCATTTTTATACTATGGCTGATTATTCCATTGACCACCTTGTTCATGATTCTTATGACTGACTCCTGAACGGAACTCGTGGAAGCGCGTACAGACATCTCGCATTCGTCTAATCTCTGACATTATGAGCACCATCACCTGCCTATTCGTATAATAATATATCGATGTATGTAATATAATAAATATATCCTTGATTGATATTTGGCTTTGGTGATTTAGGCTCCGCGCTGGAAAGGCGAGGTATCGCTGACTTAAGTCTCGCCATGGGACTCGTACGCCGCAATTTGTTCGAAAAAAAATATACATATATATACACATATATATAATAGTACTAGTAGCTTAGGACATAACTTATGTGAAATCTAGATAGAAATATAAAAATGCCCACAGCTGCAGTGAGTAACACGATTGTTTAAAATTTAAACGTAAAAAGATTTAAGGAAATATAAAGAAAATAATTCTGCCAATATTTTAAACCGCTTGATGGTAAAACGTTTTATTTTCCAACCATTTAGGGCACGGGGGATGCCGGGGGTTGATCATAGAGTGTGTTTTATTTGATTCTACATTAGATATGCACATTTAACGAGGTGTTTCTCATATTTACTAGCGAGCAAACAGTACGATTAAGAGTGAGACGATTCAAAGGCGAAACACTGAGCCAGTCTAAACGAAATGTGGTTTTTATAGTGGAGTGTCACACCGGGTTGTTGCAGCCACTTAAAATGCTTATCAAGAAATAAATGCAGTGTTTTTTTGTAGTCTCAATAATTAAAACATAAGTGCTTAAATGCTATTATGTAACCAATGATTAATGGTGGAAGTGTTATGGCACTGATTTGTCTGACGTGTGCGAGGTGCGGGTATGGTTATTTGCAATCGTATTTACATTTAATGTATGGCGTGGGCTCTCTTCAGGACCTTGAGGGCGGTTCCGGGGGAAGGCGACGTGTGACTTTCCGTGCATGAACCCAGGCAGTTAAATTCAATGATGGACCCCCTAGTAATTTATCGATGATTTCGGCTTGGAACGGTCATATCGTTATTCAAGAGAACAGGGTAGCCAATTTCTCCATGTTGCCGAAGGTCCATCAATGACGTTGTCATTGCTAAAGTTTTGTGCAATAGTACTTCAACCAGTTTGTTTAAATTTATTGGTAGTTGATCGTTGCTAAGTTTCGAAATGCAATTATTCTCTCTTTCGATCGGGTGGATCGATAACATTTCGGGTGAGATAGGAAAAAATTTTCCATCAGCCAGGCAACGTCATACGTTGACACGCTTTACAGCGCTCGGGAGGCCGATACAAAACTAAACAAAACGATACAAAACTAACTATGGAATCAAAATTATGTGGCGATGGAAAATAAATAATGATTAAAATTCCGTGGCTATAAATTTTAAAGTAAAGGTAACTGAGGTAACGCCATGGTTGCTGTTAGGTTAGGTCTGGTTTTAGCAGCGGACACAATAGCTTCATCAAATGCTTGATATACGTGGACAGGTAGCAACTGAGATCGGATAAGAGTTTAATGAAAATAAATGCGCTAAGGTAATGTTTTCAAGGTTGGTACAGAGCCGATACACAACTTAAAAATACAGGGAAAGCTGTAAAATGCTAAGTCGAATATTACTATCTAGGAGTTGCAATTTTTAACGACATCGACCTTCTTAATAAAATAGCTTGTAACAGAAAAACAAAGCACGTAGAAACCAACAAGAAGATAAAGAAGAAGACACTGTAGAGTTACACTCGATTGTCAGTAACTGGGGAACTATGGGTAAGTTTGTTATGTGCCTACAGCGACATACGCTAATGTAGCGGCAATAATGGAGGCACATACCCAGACACCATATATAGTCTAAACTAGATGAAACACCAAGATCCATTGTCCTTTAAGGCACCCAACGCGTCCTTCGTCTTTGTGTCATACATATCTTATATCCTCCATACAATATTTAATGCATCCAGATATTGTGTGCATGTGTCCATATTTATCGGCCCTAGCTGTGTTGCTCATTAGGTTATTCGCTCTCTGATGCGGCTTTGCGTGACACGCTGTTGTGTCTTTATGTATATATATATATATATATATGTTGTATGTTGTATGTATGTGTGTGTGTGCGTAGTTGTGACTATGTGTACTTGAATGCTACTCTTCCATAATGTTCTGACATTTTATCAGATAACACCAAAATGGAATTAATTATCAGACGCCACTCCGTTACGGCCCAGTACACGCAACATTCATCTTCTAAACCGGATCACGGAGGGATCTACTCGCTCGCTCTCGTTACAGATCTTCTAAAATTCATTATCACGCGCGTCACTGCAGTCACTCACCTCTTGGGACTTTTGCCTTTGACATAGCCATAAAATCATTTCAGAAATCAGAAGCAGCAGACCAGTCATAGAAAGGCTTTGATGAAATAAAATCTGTTCAGGATATAGTTAATATAATATTTGTGTAAACAAATACGAAAAAAATTGTGTATGCGTATGTTTATTCGTTGTTCAATAATTGTAATAATACCAATTTTAATCTAAGTTTCACATGAGCGTGTCGCATGCGACTCTCACCAAATTCGTTTTCAGGTCCCTTTTTATCTGGGAGACCTTTGCTCCATCTCTCTCTCTCTCTCTCTCTCTCTCTCTCCCTGCAATGGCCACACTAATGGCATCAACACTTGAGAAAATGAAGGATCTAAATGGGTTGTTAACGTTGGTATCCTCATTATCATCATCAGCAGAGGCATCACCCCCTCTGTTTCAGCTCCTTTGGATTCGTACGCGTTTATTTTTCTCGATTCCTCTCTCTCTCTCTGCTTTTTATCCGTTTCATTCGCTTGATTCCTCCTGTTCAATCGGCCAATGAAGCAACAACTAAGGCAAGCTCGACAATCTATATGGTATTACAACTGCGACAGCTGCTGTACTCGCCAATGAGAGAGATGTCAGGATCAAACATATAGCGGAACGACCGAATCTATTAATCAGTAGAAGCTATGGGTTAATTCGCTTGTTTTGCTTAACATGATTCGATAACCTGGAACCACATTCCAGAATCTAGCTTGTCAGAAAAAGAACTGACCGCCTAACCAGCACAGTTTACTTGCTCCTGTTGTTGCCAATGTGACGGGTGTTCCCAAACAGCTGTTTTCTTTTCGTTTTAGTTCTGCTGGGAAGTTCGTCGAACGCGAAGGAAGGTCGAAGTTGTGTATTCACCTCTCTCTTCTATACTCCCTTTGTGCTCTTCTATACTCCCTTTCCTCATTTTACAAAATCCATATTTCGCTGTGTCTTTCTTCGTTCTAAAACCTGGTATCCTAATATTAGGGCCTACAATGATAATAGTAGCGATAACAATGTTGATAATGAGAGGAATAATGTGCTATTGAACATTGAAGTGGGTTTTCCCGTCCCCTGGCGGCTGAATGTGAAGAATCTAAATACGACGTCATCGCAAACCGCTTCCAATAGCTTGCCTCTCTCTCTCTTTAGCTGGCTGCTTGTTCTGTTCGTTCGTTATTCGGTTCTTGGGTTCCTCTCGGGTCGGCCTTTTTTGGCGCAACCGTGAAGCAGCGTCGCCGATCATATTTGAGAGATAATATAAAATGTTCATTTATTAATTATTCCTTTCCCCGCTCTCGGTCGGCCTCTTTTCGATAGACAGATATATATATATATATATATATATAATCTGATAGTATTTTATAATCAAGATAGACCCAGATATCGGGTTTCGTCGTAAAAAGATACTTGGGTGTAGCGACACGATATAGGGAGGCAACCAACAAATTTTAAACTAAAAAATAATAAGAGCCCGATTTATTATGGATGGTAGTGATTTCTCCTCGAACTCGCATAAGTAGCAGCCTCGTATTGTAAATGAGAATAATTGTGCATTCTATAAAAGATGTATATGTTCTACTGAAACAAGCCACAGCCCGTTTATGAAAGATTGAAATATATACCATGTCTGTTCGAGAACAGCTGAATTAGTTTCGTTCGAATATAAGCTACCCAACTATTCTTTTAACCAGTGAACCAAAAATGCTCGGCTGAATTACATAAATAGAAGTCTATGGTGATCCAAGAGGCACTCTGTATCAAACAAATCCTGACCACAAGTAGAAAAGAACTATACCTCATGTCCATAGAAAATGCACGGTGTCATTAACACGCTGCTACTGAGTTCAGCTAAGTGGTCAGGTCTACAAGCGGAAGGCTTAACAAAAAGAGTGACGGATGAATTCTTCAAACGGCCTCCATTGAATGGGGGTTGAAGCCACGAAAATTCCGTCCGTACTTATGTGATTTTAGCGAGTTCGTCTACGTGATATAGTCGCAGCGTTTAGTTGGGTTAAGCGTACGACAGAAGGTAATAGTCGCTCCAAAGGTTTTCCTCTCGATTACAAGGCCTGTTCGATTCCGCTATTAATTTAGTTCATTATGTCAGTGACTGCTATTATACCTGGAGCAGATACCATCAATGTCAAACAATCGATGTTTCCATCCTGTAATGCTGCTAATAATTAAAAACTGATGAAACATAAATTTTGTATTCGGGCAGTCTCAGTGCTTACTCGATAGATTGGTGGTTTTAACTTTACATGAAGGTTCTCAGGTGCTCCGACTTGCGACTTGAATTTGACCAAACCCACAACCACATCCCCGCAGATGAAAACCGACTAAAATCCCTCTCTATTTAATTTGGAAGAAGTCTTTCCACAATGCATTTTTTCCTTCGAATTAGCATATATCATACGGAACTTCGTATAAAAGGGTAGGCTATTTCCGCGATATGGCCATGAATCAAGAACAAGCATGAAAATGATTTAAGTTGAAAATATCTCAACAACTCTGATAAAAGACTCAGCATCATCATCACTCTTCCCCTTAATATTATTTAATGAGAAGAAAATGTTCGCCATTAGTTTCTCTATAGCCCTGATATTGGCGGCTGCCTCTTCCGTAAATTGGTTTTTATATCAAACAGAAAATCCAAGGAGTGAAGCCCACAGGTGGGCAAATATATTTATTTTCGCAAATATTACATCTTCAAGTTGTGAAGTCAAACAGGCAATCCACCCGCATAGACATATTCGCTACACATTCTAAAGATATACTTTGTAATATACCTTCATGTTGGGACTATTTACTAAAAGTGACAAGACAATTTCTTGAATATATGAACCAACTAGGACATTTCGTTGTCGCACTCTTATTTAGCGTATAAACTGCATGTGGCGCAACGAAATCCATTCTTCTCGAGCTAAATTTGAATTTTCGTTGTTATCTGTGTTTTGGTTACTGCTCATACTTTTTTTTTTTTTTTTCGAGCTGACCCTCAGCTGTTCCCCTATCTGACAGGTCCTCATAGTAATACCTAAAGGTTACTGCTCATACTTGTAGCAGATTAAGGACAGTATGTTTTCATCATAAGCTCTCTATTTGTAATTGATTTTAAAGATACTGCATTAACCACTTAAAACTAAGTTTGTGTAACAGATCTAATTTTTCCTGATACGATGGCATATACAACGGAATTAATCTTGGTAATTAATAATGCAAGCCTTCTTAGAAACATTTACCTTCATAACTGCTTCCTAAACTGTGCATGTATTATAACACGGTTAATAGAACAACAGTAAGGCTCGTCAATATAAATTCCAATTATATTCCTGGGGCTGTCTGTATTCCTTAGTGTAGATGGACACATTATTCCGACACCAGCTACCAGGTATGCCAATAATGGAAAAATTATTTCCACAGACAGTCAACGCTCAACTCGATGCATGTATTGGTAGCTGTTATGTACCGACTTAGTTAAGTACATCGATTTGCCACAGCGAAATTTAAAAGCTTTTCTTTGATATCACGTCCGCGTGAGGCTCGTGGGCTTTTTGGGTGCAGGAAGCCGCCGACGACGACGACGGCTTTTCGTGCGCCTTTTGAAGTTGCCTGCCTCTCACATAAATCCCCGTCCCCATGGTACAACTAAGAGCTTAATAATCCCTCCCCTTTTTCGGTCGGCTCTCTGCGGTGAACTGCCTTGAAAGAATGCGACTGACTGCTTGTACCGTCACGTTGTTGTCTACCGGTGACGACTGACTGCCATGGTAGCGTAGAAGACCACATTTGGGGGTTTCTACGACAAAGAATCTACGCTGTTGCTGCCGCGCGGCTGTGCTCCCCGACTGCAGTTGGTCTATCCAAATCTGATGAGGAGGAGTTGCGAACGGACCCACCAGTGCTAGAGTGAATTGACCGCGCCGCGTAAACATCACACCGCAGAAGCCGACCAGTGCCAGACACACTGCACTATTGCGAATTCGATTTGTTTCTCGCGGTGGCGAAAAATAACAAACACACATTCGTATACGTAAATGTATGTATGTATGTATATGTATAACACTCTTAGATGAATCGTTTAAATTTTACTGCGCTTTAGGACTATGATCAACATTATCATCATCATCAGTCGCAGAATGTATGGTATCGCATGCTGTTGTTGCTATTGCTGCCGACGGTTGTTCGTGTTGTTGTTGTTCTTGCTTTATTGTGTGTGTGTGTGTACGTATGTGTCTGTGTGTTGTGCTTGTTCACTCACTTCTTCATCTTGTTGTTGGCTTCCTATGTGTTATTGTTGGTGTTGCTGTCGTTATTGTGTCCTGAACAATCAATTTGCGGCATCGGCATTAGCGCTGCTGGAGTGGCGACTGAGACGGCGGTGGCCCTTCGCCTGATCTTTGATGTTCTCGTTGTTGTTCTTGTTGTTCACTGATTTTGTGCCATGCATTAGAAATTGACCGCGCCGCTATTGCTCTTGGTAGTGGTGAAGCTGTTGTTGTTGTTGTACTTGGTCCGGCACCGGGCGCCGACTGTCGGGGCGCTAAAGAGACGTTGCTCAGGATGGGTGCTGCCGGTCGGACCAAACGAGCCCACGCCTCATCTCATGTGTGAATCTTACCCTCTCCTGACTGACGCCTACCCTTCATGATTTCAGTAGGAGTGGTGTGTATTGGCGTTATTGGATGCTGTCGCGAGTAAATGTTCTACTCTATTACTACTACAGTGACGTATACTGGTGCAGAGGTAGCGCTTTCACACCTCCTTGGCTATCGAGAATAATAAACATAATACCATCTAGAAACCTACAAACCCTATGCATACAAAGCTGAATTATGAATTACTGCGCCACCAAATTACAGGCATACTACTTACAGGGAGATTTAACATTATTACCTTCTCGTATTCACCAGTGAATTTTTCTAAATTGCTATGTCATTTCCGCTCTAACTAATTCAAAAATAAAAATATGGATGTTGATAGTATCCAAGACACCGATATCCGCCTGTCACTAATGATAAATCTTATCTTATCAATCGCTGGTTGTACAGACACATACATACAGACACACATACACAGACTTGTTAATGAATGGATCGCGGATTTAGACACCTACAATAGGCGCGGCAAAGATTCACATGTAGACGCTCTCACAAGGCGTTGTGCCACTTCTCAATGTGCTCAGCGACTCTCCTCCTCTTGAGCTTCTTAGTTAGCAAGAAGGCACCAATCGCATGCGAGAACAAGCAGCCACCTAAAGGTGATAGACACACAAACATATATAAAAGTGCTCGCACACGAACACGCTTCATGTGCCGCTATCTAATCAAAGTGGCTATCAGATTTACAGGAGTGCTTAGGAAACGAGAAGGCAGAAAATTAGACAACGACGTGACTTGGGCGTTTACTGAGTGAACAAGAACGAACGATATGCCCCTCTACTCATCTCTCGCTTTATTGCTAAATACCTGTTAAATGCACTTGGAGGTAAATGGTAAATCTTTATTGGTTTATCAAAGGAGCTGCAATTTTTCAATGCTTAAGCTCTCTTATGTGTCACACAGTGTTTCAGTAGAGTCATTTTCTTCCTCAAGAACTTCTTCCTTAACCACCGCACTGACGGCCTTCAAACCTTGAATGGTGAACCAATGGTACCGTAACTTTTCGAAGTAGAAGGTTCGTCTGGAAAAAAATGAACACATTTGATATAGACACGCCTACCGATTTAAATGACCGGTTCGCTTGTATAATAGTACAATAGTTTGGTTAACAATAATTTGGTTCTAGTCATGACAACGAATCTCCTTTTGCCAACAGAAAATGCCAACGGCTTTTTGTGATTAATGCGAGTAGAGTCGGACGCTCAACCTCTTCGATTGATTTTTAACTCAACCAGTCTATGGATTCTTATAGAGGATTATGATATTGTTCAACTAGAAATGTACATATTTAGGTAAAGTATTTTTAGGAATATGTACGCGTCATGGTCATGGTAAAGATAGGGCTCACATAAACAGGATTAATTGTAAATACTATGGCCCAAAAATGGAGAGCAGTTACGGCAGCCGAAACTCAAGTGAACAAGCCACATTCCAACGTATTTATCAACCTCAGCCCACATGACAGAACACTAAAGCCTTACAAGATATTTTCCTAACATTATTGATTATTCCGATTTTCCTTTCAATGAGAAAAGTTGATTTTAAATCACAATTGTCGAAAGAAAGTAGAGCAGGCAAATAAAATGACAGAACATTAGAAAGATGTCCACCTGATACGAATCCGCAATCATCCTATATAATACAATACCAACTGCGGTTTATTGACGGAACTGCAACATACATTGCTTGAGTTCTCGTAAAAAAATAATAGGTAAAAGGTGTTCGAACTGTAAAAGATACAGTTCGAATGGACATGATGCTGGCAGTAACAGAAATATTTAGAGGCGAGTAGCTCATGACTGTATTCGGTCGCTTGATGTTCAACCAAACTTATGTTAACCCATAAGTTTTATTTGTTTGGCTGGTTGGTTCACGACGATTTTGAAAAATGATAGCATAATAAGAATATTTGATGCAGTAGAACAGGGAAATATTCAAATGCATATATATAATTTATTCAAACAGGGAACAGGGAAATGTTCTCCAACCTTAATCTTAATATCTGGTTTCATAAGACCATAGCCATTTAAATCACCGACCACTGAAATCACACGGGAGGTCAAACTTCTCCAGCAAGGTTCCATTGTAAAGGCCGATACCCCACTCTTTCTATCACCGCTTGAGGTGCCATCAAGATTCCTGACTAGGACCGGTTATTTCCCCTTGAACCTTTTTTTAAATTCAGCCTTTCTTTCACTGATATATGGCCATTGCAATATTCGAATTGGTGCTAGTGACTTTTGTCGTGGTGGGGCACACTCAGAAACGGCTAACAATAGTAAGTCGTTCTATTTTTTTGTAAATTTATATTGTCTGAAGAACGGGATGCGAACATGTTTCTGCATAAGATTCTTTGAATGCAGTAGTAAGTTTCAGCATCGCCAAACCAGAGTGCGTAGTTGTTCGCAAACGTGGATTGTATTTAGAGCAGAATATGCTAAAAGAGCTTTAATGGGCCTGCTAATCTTCTTATAGGTTAATGGGAAAGCACTATGCACGAGGGGACTCTCACCCACTAAATCTTTGACCTTAAGAGCTTGGGGAATGACCTGGGACTATTTTTTTTTTGCAAACGGGCCCCCATCTGCCGCCTCGTATTCTTCTCTCGTTCTTCTCTCCTCCTCATAAGGGCCTCAATGAAAGAGCGCCCTTTCTTTGATTCTACCTCCAAGGTTAGCTTCTGATAATGATTTCTTGAAGTTACCTTATCTCTGTGTGCTACCCAACATCTTACCTCCTGAGTGGCTCGGCAATAGAGAGCCGTATCTTCCACATCATCTGTGTGTCTTTCCTATGCTTGCCATATACGTGTGGAGTTGTTTATTACCTGGGTAGCAAGCACCTGGGTAGCATGGTACAACAGTTCCTTGCCCTTGCGCACCACTAGCTGAAGTGTGGGATCAAAGTCCAAGTCAATTTTCAACTGAACGTGGTATGGTTTATGTCCACTCTTCCTGCTATCACTTCATAGGGTCAGATAACTGAACCAAAGTAACATATAGCATGGGTGGTAAACTAGGAATCGCTTTATCGAATTACCCAACATAATCAGTCCTCCGTTTTTTCTTCGTTGAGTCTAAGATGTAAACTTATTGGACTTTGCATTATTCTATTATTTTTTGCGAATAAAACGAATTTACGGAAGTTTCATTTACGGAAACGTAAGTCCTCGAATTGCATATATTTTATAAAGCACCTAGTGAGTTTTCTCTAAAGAAGTTAGCTTTACAAATTAACCCTGCCTTTTTTTTTTTTAGAGGAGGAAATTTTCTTCAAACGTACGGTTACCACCAGAGACATTCCAGTCTCCATGAAAGTGGGCCGATCCAGTGCAGGGTTGACGCTCCTCCAATTTCACACCAATTAACTCTGCCTTAGGCGAACGCTAGAGCTCGGAACATAGGCCAGCATTAGCCATCTTGACAGTAACTTAGGGAGGTTACTGAGAGCGCTTCTCAATCGGAGTTCCATAAAAAAGCCATACATGAATACCAAAAAACGCTTTCGGTACTCTTGTGGTTAAGCAGGCGTTTACTTAAGTCTTGATAAGTCATGGAAATTTGGTACCATATTAGACTTGTCGGCCGCTGTTGTATATTCTCTTATAGTTTGCGAACACAACAACAACAACAATCGGTTCAACCCAAAAATGTGCAATCCATCAAGTGGTAAGCCCAGATTCGAGGACGGTATCCCGGTCAGAACAAGCGTCGTCAATTCTTATGAAAATATATAGCTTACAGAGAAAAAATAGTGGTATTATTCGCATGTGATTATGTTGTACCAATTTCGCGACAGACAGATAAACGGCAGCAGCTTGTTCAGTATGCGTTGACTGACTACAGTGTTCGCGTATCATTCAGCGGCGTCCACGCACATGACCGTATCTCCAGTCAATCATCGACGACGAAGTTCGTGTCCCGCCCAACTAATGCTGTCAAATGCAGCAACAACAGCAGTAGCTCAGCGACCACAGCACCAACGAGACGTTGTCTATTCGACGACAGAATGCCTTTATAGACAGACCGCTTCTCAGCACGGAATGTTGTTACAAAGTATGCCTTTTTGCCAATATGTTCGTCTCTCAATCCATAAAAGTAAAAGACAAGACTATCATTAATGGTAAAGGCGACACCTGCCAACGACGTCTCTAAGAAACAATGCCGACTATGTAACAATGTAAGAGACAGATATAGACACACATGCATAGTTGGAGTTTCTGTTGTATATATTCTGTCTGTTTGAATCAACGCGTATTAACTTTTCTCGTTAGTATTAAGGGTACATCCACAAGTACAACGTTGCAGCCAGAAAGGCTCTTGTCGAAGCTAGACGGAACATCCTTTAGTAGACGTACGGTATAATAAGAGTTTTCTGCCGCTGGTTGGAGTCTCGCTGCTTGATGACATATAATACGAGAACTCAAGCATTGTAAAGATTGCAGTTTATTTAATAAACCAATAAACCTTTACTTTTACATGGGACTGCAACATACACTTTAGATACAAACAGGCCAACCGATTTACAAAACGAAAGAACTTAACCGGCCCACTTGGCTGAGTAAGGCTTATCGGTGCGAATTGAATAGTTATGTCCATGATATGAGTTAAAATATAGGTACTTTGACTATATCATGTAACATCATTAGAGTAGTCAGGATGCCCTTATTGCTTTGTGTATCGTTTATCATGTCTTGTTAGTCTGTTATTAAGAATGTTTCCGGTGTTTACAGTTCTGTTTTGTTATTTAATGTTTTTTACAGCATGTTCATAGCACACATTGAATGTTTCCGTGCGAAGTGTATAGCCTTTGCATGCAATCAATCCATACAATAACTATCTAAAGTAAATTTTACGTGCTGATTGTCAGCCAACCTTTGACGTCCTGTTTTTAATGTCATCCATTTAATAGTGCTTTCGCCATTGTTTCACAAGATGGACACAATACAAATATGGAACGGTGGAAATCGAACCGGTGCGTGCATCCATTTCCGTGTGTCTCCTCCGACTGAGAGGCGTACATGAATGTACCACGCCACCGGTCTTAAAACATCAAACCATACAATAACTATCTAGAATCCTTTCACATAACACAAGTGAGCTTGATGAAGAACACCGCCAATTGTTCACCAGATTTCACCTGATTCCTATTTCATTATATATAATTCGACCACTACTTCTATCGCACAAACGGGTCACTGTAAAACATAAAGCAGAAATTGTCAATGGAGGGAGATGCGTCGGACTTACAAGAAATGAGAGACGAAAATTGAGAGAAGCAGCGAATAAGAACTGAGCGTAGTAAGCTGAACTTATCATGAAAATGGAGAGGGTATCATGTAAAGTCTTCCTTTTGTGTACATAATAATAACGTGACGTCCCCTTAGTTTACGGAATCATCCAGTACGTAGCTGACCTATACACGTTCGGTCGTTCAACAGCAATGGCTCTTATCTGTGATGTTCAAAGGGTATTTTCACGTTACCTATTCGTGGGGAAAGCGGGACAACAACGATGCTCTGATCACGGATAGTGGGTCGTCGTCGGCCATTGCGAACGTCGCTCCTGCTGTAGCCGCTATCGGATTGTTGTGTTGCTGTCCAGCCGAATGGCTCCTTGCACGCAGGGCCCGCCCACCTGGCAAGTGAGAGGAGCTCACTCTGAACACTGTCCGTACCTCTCTTGTTGTCGTTGTTATTGTTGTTGTCAGCGCTGCGCTCTCTTAGCCTTCAGTCAGTCACTGCTCAATGGCCCTCATTGTGTCATTCTCATCGCCCTTATCCACTGCTCATCCCTTTCTTCTTGATGTGCCCCCTACGTGTGTATATATATATATATATATCCCCTCGCTCTGCGTACGGCTGCTGTTGCCGTCGCTGAAGCGATTTCCCCATCCCTCCTGGTCCATCTTCATAGGCGACAACAAGTTCACCAGTGTCAATAGTGTGAGCAGAAGATCGTAGATTCGGAAATCTACCCTGTAGATGTATGGTTGCCTTTGAGAGTCATATTTTTGAGTCCTCCCTAATTAGAACGATTTTGATTGGATGTTGTAGCATTCGTGAAAGATCTAAGTGTAAAACTTGCGTACTGTTTTGTACAGGCTTACTTGCGACAAGAAGCGAAGATATGGAAAATAAGTGGAATTTGCCAGGCTCGTTTGTACTACGTGATATTTGTTAATACTTCGAACAATCAAGAATATATTTATATATAGGCAAGCCCAGCCAACATCAAATTGGCCACAGCCACTTATCCGGGCAGTTCTCATAAACTTAACTGGCAATATGCAATCACGGTCTTGGAAGGTTGGATCTACATTATTTCCATATCGTTTTGTATGCAAGTTGGAGTACATTGCATATGTCACGCCTTCAAAAGTTGAATCGAACTTGGCTGCTGTTCCATATATAAGTCAGTCAAACCTAACACCGCAAAATGCAATATTTATCAACAGCGTCAATCGGAGCCGTCTTCAGATTGTTGTCCAATCTCAAAGTTATCCTGTTGGATATGACTGTCGATATTATTGAGTTCATTGCGTTCACCTCTGGTTATCACAAATGCAAACAGCAATAGCTAACCCTAGCTATCGGTGAAGCAAACAGCTAACAGCAATAGAAGTCGTCTTGAAGATTGTTGATCTTCTTGACTTCTCATAAGCTCGTCAATTTAATTGTTGATGGTTGACAACGGCGAAGGAGAGGCACATCAAAATTCGTTACAGAAAAACCTTCTACCGAATCTTGGTTTTAAAACGCCTCTATATTTCCGTGTATTGGTAGCTCCAGACAAAAAGAAAACAGTTACACGTGAATGTATGCTACATGCAAAGTTCGATCTGTCGCACATTCTGATATAAACGATTCCATATAATTAGTTCATTTTCATCTACAACAGGGCTCGTATACGTCCCTATCTGTGATCCACTGTTTCTGTTGAAGATGCCCATTTGAAATGTTCTAACACTTGTGTAACGTACGTTTGTGTTATTGTAATATTCAGCTAAAACTTATAGGTGAATGTTCGGTATATATAATGACCATCTCATTACTTTTATTGTAACTACTAACAGCTGATGAT
Source organism: Stratiolaelaps scimitus (assembly GCA_019614645.1). Lineage (NCBI taxonomy): Eukaryota > Metazoa > Arthropoda > Arachnida > Mesostigmata > Laelapidae > Stratiolaelaps > Stratiolaelaps scimitus. The sequence goes on along the minus strand of JABWDB010000024.1, from coordinate 222,171 downwards.
ATTTTGTTGCTATTATTGTTATACGCGTATACGATTAGTTCTCGGCTACCCATTACATTTACATGTACTGACATGTTGCGTTGTGGCGTTACAAAGAGGCCCAGGAAGTGGCACATTGTGTGCTCCGCCGCTTCGCTTCTACATTCGACTCACGGCGAGGATCGCTTTGCCTGCGGTCGGTATCCGGCGCCTTTGGAACGCCGACACGGTCAGCAATAAGAGAGCGTTTAGGCAGTAACAACAGCAACAGCAGCAGCGGAATCATCAGCACACGACCGTAGAAGGCCCAACGAGCGGCAAACACCAAGTGGCAGGCCCTGACACTAGGGTGTGCAGCAACAGCTAACAGCAACGTTTCTACGTAGAACAACACCAGCCGCTTCAGCAACATAGCATTACAGCCAGCAGACGCAGTATTGTATAGAGTTGGTTAGATGGACGGACGGATGGACTGTCAGTTGGCAGCAAGTCCTATCTCATTCTCATATGCCGCTGCCTGTGGCGCTATAATCTTCTCGGGATAGCAGCGCGCTTGAAAGAAGATGGTAGATAGATAGATAGATAGGTTGTAAGAGTAAGAGAGTCATCGGTGGAACAGAATCAGCGGCAAAATCAGTTGAATCGCTGTTGTCTGTTGGTGTAGCGTAACCTTAAATTTCATTGTGCACCACCGGCGTCGGAGCCAGAAGCCGAACCACCGCGCTAAGCAGCCGCAGCCGAAGAGGGAATAACTTTACTGGTGGCTACGTCAGCGATTCGCGCCTCAGTAGATGAATCTTCTGCTACTATAGCGCCCATATCATCGTCATCCTCACCATTATCTACGTCTTCGCCTTTCCACTCTCTTGTGTCGTCTTGACAGAGGCAAGTATAGACCCAATGGACAAGCAAACACACCACACACACACGCGGACACACACAAGTACACGACGATACTCACACGAACGCATACACGCACTTTTATATTATACATACATACATGCATACATGCACTCACATACAGACTGTACTTAGGAGTACTTCATACTATATGGCCCCGTTACGACAACATATTGATAGGTACATGGATACGTAGGTAGATAGAGAGAAGCCGCGGATTTGAGTCCAATACGAATAAGGTCGCTGACGGCAAATGCATCTATTCTGTCCCAGCCACGGTGGTCGCCATAATGATTCCGCATTTACTTACATTTGTTACGTAGAGGCACCTATGTTGCGGACAGATGGAAGTGCAGTTGAGATGATATGCACTGACAGGGTGTATCGTTACAACATTTTCGTTGACGACGCCTTTACTGACGCCTTGGCTTTCATCTTCTTCTTTCACTCTAGTCACCTGTGGTATCTATTATATCACCACATAATAGTATAGATAGAGATACGAGGCACACAAGCTATAACATGGTCATGCCACGTTGATGTCAGATTCGTGCGTTGGGTGTCGACCTCTCATCACTTCGCATCGGAGCAATGCTATTGTCGGAGCTATTCTATGGTTACATTGATCTTGTACGACCGAATGGTGGGTACTACTTGCCGCCTCACGTTTCTTTGTCGGCACGAAGATGTGTCTCCAGATTCTTCAGATGTTTATATTATTATATATCCATATGTGCTGAACACGCTCTGCATATTCGGCACGGCACTTAATACAATTGAAAAGAATCTATTTTGCTACTATTCTCCAAGCATACTCAGTTTTCTGACATTATTTATGCACTTGTATCGCACTAATCATCATGCTAAACAAATCAACACAATATCTCTTGTAGTCAAGCCGGTAGTATCTACCAAAAAAATAAAGAGTATTTGGAAAATATGTCGCCGATTTAATGGCAGTCGTCACCATCTTGCTGTTTCACATATACTTTTTAATAACGTACCATAATAACCCGTCTAGAATGTTTCTATATATTTATTATTAAAACACAGATTTGAATCTATTATTCGATATGTATTATGCGTACTTGTTGCACCGGGGTGGCTGCTCTGATTGCTCGTGATGCACAACGTCCACTAATTAATTGGCTTCATTTAATACGCGCAGTCTACTAACATCAACAACAACAGGCTGCACGAACAAGAGAAACTGAAGAGGTACAGGTCGATCACGACAATCTACGAAACATCGACAGGCAAGTGAACAAGACTACAGATATTGCCATTACTTCATTATAACACTTTAGTGTGCATATTCTACGTTCTCTCGCACACACCATCATCATCATCGCTGTTTACCAACATAACGCCAGTAATTCCGGTGTGATGGTTCGGTTACGGTAAATTGACACTGTAACATGAGAATCGATGCTCCAGTAATCTCAGTATTCTCATTACACGTCTTCGTACCCGTTTTGGTAAAGTGCTTTACTATTATAATCAATCATCCTGTCACTAGCCTTCACCTGGTTTCATGTCGATTGTATTATTATATATTACAGTTAAATGAAAGCTGCTGCTCAACGACTGTTTGCTCTTGCCGGCAGTTCGAATGACAACAAAAAATATGTACACTTGTCAACTTTAGAGAGAAAAGCCCTCAACTAATAATTTCATGAGTATGTTATCTCGTTATGTGTCCTGTTGTAAGCCCCCTATTCATTTCCTGGTTGGTAGCCCACCAGAGGCTTTTCTTGTCTTAGTGAAAAAGTCCTTCCCATACTCGGCGCATATCTATGGCAGTGTTCGATCACTGTGGTATGTTATGATCCAGCCACCCGATTCTATCGGTAATAACACGGTGTCAATGGGTGCTTTTCTGATAATGCTGCTTTTCGTTGATGTTCTAGGGGTGCTCTGCCGTACAAGGCAGTGTTGTTTTCCTCGGCCTTTATACGCCTTCAATGTATTAGAGCCGCTGCGGTTAAGTGAACTGGCTGTTAAGGACTAAATAGCCAATCCGTTAGGGGCGGAAACTACGGCAGCCAATACAATCATTATACTTGCCTTCCTTCCAATAGCGAAAGAAATGGATGAGTGCTCATAATTAAGGTTGTCAATTTTTATCCGCTCTCATTCTTTGTAGAAACGATGTGGCCACAATTGATAATACATTTTGAAGATGCTATGAACACTGCCTGTGGTCGCAGGCTGATCTGCGAATTGTATGGTGTTAAACTGAAATGATTAATTTACAAATAGCTTGAGTATTGGACAACACGCCGTGAGTTCTCATTTTTTCCGTTTGTTTTCATTCATAGATTCAATATTTGACGCCGCATGTTAGATTTTTTTCATAGATAACACGTTATTTAATTGGCTAAAGTTTAAATTATATCACTTGGGTTTATCCAATTGAAATATAACGATGTTTCAAGAAGTCTTATGCATTTAAAGACCTGCAAAATCTCTCGAATTCTCTGTTCGATGCTTGCGAAGATGTTACTAATATTTAAAGTTCGTTGTAACCTCGTTTACTGGCCTGGTCCCATGATCAGCAATACAAAAAACAGTCAAACACAGTAGAAGCAAACGAGGATTATTATGAAGTGAGGATTGCTAGTTGACAGTTCCAAGCTTCAATGAGTATGCTTGACAAGCTCTGTGTATTTCATCAAGGATATCTGTAATCTTTAGAGCATAACAATCGACCCGCAATATAATTATGTTGAAATATGAATTGTGAACACATATTATAACCTCTTTGTGTCTTGTCTATTTTGTATTTGCTTATATAAGAATTTTTTTGGGAACATCAGTCTGAAAGATGGCAGTATTTAATGTAAGATTCGTGCTTTGGCTGCCTTCCCACAAACTGAATGAAGGAGCGCTGATGTCTGCCGTCCATCGCTTGCTACAAGTAACACAATCGTGGGGCACCCACAGTGCACGTGACTAAATTTTCTAACAGTCACAGCTAAGAAGCAAAATGAACAAGCATTGTATGTGCAACACCTAAGTTTATCGTCAGTACTAACAGTATTATGCGATTTAACCGTGAAACCACAACGATATTTTTGGGTGCGTTCGCACCACAGTGCGCTGTTCCGCGGAGCCAGAAAAGTGCTGCCTAGTTAACTCGTTGTATATTAAGGGTGGTGACTCCCTTCTACGAAATAACCGATAACGATGGATCTGTCAGATATTAGCACTGAAGTGGGGTAGCTCACCTTTTGCGATCGCCGAAACTCTATTTGGCGAATCTCGATTCATTGCGAGGAGGTACCAAGTAATGCTATTAAAATATTGAGCCAAATCCAATCAGACCGAGTCGCGCTTGAAAAGGCATTGAGAAATTGCAGCGCTAGTACCAGTTCGATACTGCGGAGCACCAGCGGCGATATTGGGTGAGAAAAATAACGGGTTTTAAATTTGGCATGCTTGGATATATTACAGCTTTCATCGCGCAATGGTCATCACAATTGAAAATGAAAACGAACCTTTAGGGCTGTCTCGCTGAAATTGCAAACCGAGTTGCCTAGGACACGGAATATGTACCTAAGAAATCTTGTAGAGTCGTTCGGGTTCGGTTAACCTTTTCCTAAAATAAATGATCAATGGTATAATATTAGGTATCCAGACTTCGGGCCGCTTCTCACTGCTAGACTCTTCTTAGTATTCTTAACGGTTGGACGTCACCAGTGGCGGAGCGATTGCTTAGTGGATCTTCTTAGTAGACAGCTGAGCCTCAGTCAGTTCTACGCTGGCGACTGCCAGCCTGCTAATCTGCACAGTGGTCGAACACTGGTCGGTATCCTCCTATCGGTACTTACTCGCTTTGTCTTTGGTGACAACATCGGTATTAATTTTTGACATTATCGACCTTCTGTGCCTCTACCACGAATCGCAGACGTGGGGAAGTTAGAGCGATGTCAAATCACAACGAGCTCAAAGTCTCTCAAATAACGTAAATCGAGATTGAGCCAAATTCCTCTACCCTGACAACTTTATGGGCAACAAAAAATATCTCTAGCGGAAAGAAATATGAAAATGACGTATTTCTCATCTCATGCTCTATTCTAAACAACAACTGACGATCGGGGGGTAGTGCCTAGTGCTGCAGAGAACGATTGTCGAAATGAAAACAGGTTTTCTTTTTTCGTCGTACTCCGAGCTCGTCTTCTTGCGAACTGTATCTCTACTTCAATTTTGCGAGCTAGGGACGCATTTATTTCTCAACTCTAGGTTCAAGGCCACTTACGTTTTCTTCTGAGTCATGGGTCGTAAACAATCGCGTGTGCTCCTGTTGCGTTCGATGCACTCTGCCAGTGTTCCCTCTTGTGTATATATCTATACATGTTCTGTTCAGTGGCAAGCAAGCGCATTGAGCCACACAATGGTGTTGCGGTCCCTCACTGAGCCCATGACACTGCGCCCATTCTTGCTGTTATAAGTCTCTCTTAAGCGACAACTTAACGTGGCTTTATTCTACTTTGTTTTCATACTCCTTTAACCAACATCACGTTGTAGTGATTGATCATAATTAGAGTATTGTCAACGACCCTTAAAATTCAAACCGTGATGTGGTGGTGACCGGTTGGGCACATCGCTTTCCGTTTAGACGCCCCAACGCTCAGCCAGGTGACACCTCACAGCCAGAGAGCCTACGATTGTTAATCTGGGGCCAGATTTTGCATCTGCCTCTGAGTAGTCTGATTTCGCCTGCGCGCACAAGAATATCTATGCTGGCGAGCCTTATCAGAACTCCACATCCAATAGCAACCGAAAACCTAACATCAAGATGTTTATTGCTGTGCAGAAGGTCGCTGGACAATCGCTTAGGGCGATCCAACAGTGTTCATGGGTATTAACTAAACTTTATCACTCTTTAAGAAAACTTTTTTGGTAAAGCCACCAACACCTTTTTAAAGAGCGAATTAGTGACTTTCAGACCATGAAGATTTCCTCCCAGTTTTCCTCTCGCGAAAAAAGTAGTACATGACGAGGCATGAACGGCTTCCCGATGTATTTTAGTTGATCAAAATTTACAACTGATCTCTGCGATTCTGTTAAATATTATATATATTACCCAGACCTTGCATCTTCCAATTACCACCTTTTCAGCTCACTAAACCATCACATAAAAGGTGAGACCTTTGACAACGAAGATTTTAAATACTGGCTAAACGCTATTTCGACCAAAAAAATGGGAGTGCCGGCAAAATGGATTCGAAAAATTGGTGAAGAGGTGGGAAGAATTCGGATATGTATCTATATATAATATTGGACCGCTTTATTTTTATTTTCTGTATGAACAATGTAACTAGTTCAGTGTATCACAATACCACCACAGATAATTTTCCACTTCCCATATTTATAGTCCGCTCTCCTCCTTCCACTTTGTATAAGATTTTCTAGAGATAACACGGCGTCCCAAAGTCTCAGAATGTCTCATTAGATTTTCGATAGTGTCGTCTTTTGCACCTCTCTTTATTATTATTTCGTATCAATATTATCTAATATCTCTTTCCTTTGAGAAGAGACAAGCCAAAATCTTGAAGTACGGGGCTGTCCATATGAAATAAAAAGACCAATTTTCGAGGATCAACCAGTTTTCCGAGGTTTTCATAGATTGTGACCTTTTTCACGTCTACCACTAGACTGTTTATTATATTTGGATTCTTGGCCGCTTACGGTCTTCTGACTTGTTTATTTTTGTATCTGTGAGGTGTTTTTATCATTTTCCATTCTCACGTTCTGAATTGAAGTGTAATCATTATGGCGACTGAAACTCTAAGTGTCATTGAGCCGGTCACATGTTTTTGTGTGTGTATTGAATAAATTTGGCAACACAAATATGATTGTGTTTTGAAAGGATCCTTTACTTCGGCCCTTTCAATAACGCTGATTGTTGCGTCGTTCTATTTGCATTTACAAGTGATTCTACGATATGCATGCTTCCTGCTTTCTCTTTCATCATGCTATATGGGAAAATATGTCAACATTTGAAATAAAACAGATACGCGTCAGACCTAGGTAGGCTACTCGGGTATTCAGTTTTTGCCTAAGGGTTACTTCAACATATTCAATTCAAATACTCCTTCATTGAGTGAAGGGGAGTATTCCAGTCCAGAAATCGCACAAATTTTGGTAATACAATGATTACATAATTCACAATTCCATAGTTCAGTAGGCTGGAGTACATCATATTTTTGTGACCCCTCTTTAGAATAAGGAAGACTTCTTCTATTTTTTTTATATAATTGTGACAAAAAAAGGGTTTCATACGAATAATGCGTACAGTGTCTCATTTTCTGAACCGAGGCTAACACGGGTCGCTAATTCAGTGCAGTGACATGAGTTAACAGTGAGTGGCTCCTCAATTATTGTTCACATGGATAAGAAATTCAGAAAGTGTGAAGCTAACGACAAATGGCCGATAATCATATAATATGATTTGTTTGGCATTTTCATCAATTTCTGTGAGTTCGACAGTGATGAGCATCGTAATCCTCGCTGATTAACGTCAGATGCAAATCCAGTTTAGAGAACGGTAGCAAATTTAGAGACCAGCCAGATGTTAAAGTGAAATTTTGACTGTGTTTTTGAAAATGCCTTAAGTTCCGCTATGGATTCGATCGAGGAGAGGTGCCGTTTATGGTGATGCTTTTTTTCTTCGCTCTGGCGGTAAGCGGTGTTTGTCCCGCATTTTCTTGTATGTTGTAGTGAAGTGAACCGTTGTCAAGTCTCGCATGCTGGCCATTGGCGTCCGACTTTCTGCACCCAACAAGCTAAAGCAACAAATCTTTGTCAATACCGTTCCTTCGTCTCAACATCATTCCCCCTATTTTGCTCTTAATTCTTGTACACTTTGGGCTCATGTCGGTGTTGTTGTGCTGTTATTTTTGGCCCTTTTCTTCGTCTGCTAAATCTTCTGCCGACGGCAGTTTCAGCTAATTCAACGGTGGCTCAAAGTAGTGAAGGCCTTCTTGAGCCAGATTAACGCACTCGGTACCCAAGTGTCCTTTGCGACGATCCCGGTGGTCTCCTGATGAAGCTCATCAACGTCTCCGCCGGCACGTAATTGACATTTCGCTCGCACTTCTGCACTGCCTGTATACCTTGTTGCTTTCGACAAAAGTTGTTGAGTACATTAGGAACATCTCGGCTCAGGCCGTAAGACGCGCTTTGCATATGTGGAACTGCTTCTGTAACTTAGATGGCAACCGAAATTAATCGGATTGAGTGGATGAAGAGGAATGAAGGCTCAGATGTCCTTTGCTCAAGTCGATGGCCCGCAGGGCTGCGTCGCCGTTTGAATTAAATCTGCAGTGGTCGGAACGGCAGCGCTACGCAATTCACCAGCGAGAAAACTGTTCGCTAGGAGAGATGGCAACATTTGGACAACACTCAAGACAACAACAGCAGCAGCAGCAGCAACAACAACAACAACAACAAACGAATTCGAAGCTACTAGAGTTCCGAATAACGGACGCATTTTCTCAGAGCTTCTTTCTGCATTGTTGTTACAGCTCGATCTTCTCCGATTATAATTAGATTAGAACACTCGTACTATGATTACTCTAGTGATGATGAGAATATGTGTTACACAGCCCATGTAAGAATGATATCTGTAACGACAAGAAGAAAAATAGAAAAAAAATGCAATCTTTCGTCCACTTCGTTGATGATCGCTGGCTTGGTTTCTCTGTTTTGAACGCTACGTTGGTTCGCATTTACGCATGGAACGGAGGACAACTAGTGATAGCAGTTAAGCGGTGTTAAATGATGAACTTTTATTCAGGTGGTCATGCGGAAACGAATATTGACAGCAACAGTCATATGCATTAGAAACCACCCTAATGAAAGCGGCTTGATGGCTGTCTCATTGCATCGAATTCTCGTTAGTATCTTCAACAAACTCTCTCTGCACCTGTCATTTGCCTCTATCTATTCTTCTTCTTCTATCATTGCCTAATGATTTGACACTCTTATTCATTGACTTCTTTTAAGCTGTCGACCATTTTATTATCTGGTCTTCTTTTGAAATGATTTGTCTCTTTTTTGGCTGAAGATAATAATGTATTGAAAGCAAATGGAACGAAAGTTTCGAATCATTTCGCTGTTGACTACCGTGAACGAATTTATGTCTGCAAAATGTTGAGGTCCGTACCATCGCCCCAACTTCGCCGCTGCACATTAATCGAATAATAATAAAGGCAACAACTTGGAAACGTCATTCTCCCAGTCCATTTAGTTTGTTAGATCCGTTAGCTGTGAAGCTCTCCATTGTCGGTGGTGCAGATATAAATGCTCCACGTCTCTTTACCGAAGTCAAAAGCCAACAAAGCAAAAATCACAAGTAAGCCGTTATGGCTGCACATGAACATGGGCTTAGAATGGGCGCAACGTTTTCTAGTGAATGCATCTCGCTTGGCTACCCAGCACTCATTTTCAATTATACAGGTTACATTAAACATCATTAAGAACTGACCGAACAAAAAAGTGATGTGTACAAGCGGGTTTTTTTTTGCTGATATAGTTTTAATGATCACTTAGTAAACCTATAGTAGGACTTCTTGAATCTTTTTTTATTTTATATCGTGAAATTGTCAATTTTCTGATTTTCCTTCGCTTTTTTCTCTGTTCTAGTTTTGGAAGTATCCGAAAAAATAAACAATTTCGTTTGAGTCTGAAATTACTTATAAAATACTTGGGATGTCGCTGCGAATATTTCTCTCTTCGTAACGTGGTTTGAAAGGTAAGGTAAAGGTTTAACGGTTGGGCTTCTAATCTATTATTGTACGTAGACTAGTATAAGAAGTATTGTCGACATCATCACAGATCATTTGCTATGTCCTGCGATCTGGACCTGCAACTATCTGTAGACAGCTGGTTTAGTGTGCAATACCTCGGCTCCAAATTTTTATGTATTTCAGAAGAGCCAACTGACTCAAGAGTGTTCTTATTCTGATAAAGAAAAACACTAAACTGCATATCAAGTTGCAAAACGTATCGATTTCTCATTTTGGAATGGATGTCTGATGAAGGACATAATTGCAACACCATTAAAATGCGCCAAAAATTTACCTGGAGCCTCATACACCCATGTAATGTTAAGGTCCGCATAAGATAAGGCAAGAACATACTTCATGTTCTGGATGTCGTGAACGATAAGATATTTAAAAAAATATGTTCTGATGCAGGTTGATTTGAGAAGATTTCCGAACACTATCAACAATGTTGCTAACAATGTAAATATGCGACGAGAGCGACGCCCAGCGAACGCTTAGAAATATGTCCGTATGATGTATCTGTCATAAAAAGCACGATATTAAACAAAAATATGATCGTTGATATTCAAATGATTACACTTTTTTTATGCAAGTTAAGCGCAATTATAATATGAAGGAAGAAGCATTGTTGTGGTATATTATTATATAGCATCTTATTCTATTTTATTACATGGTATACGCCACTCTGCGAATTTACAGTGTTTGAGGCTTGTCATAGATATTCGTTCTCCATGATCTGAGAACGTGCCGTTGATTGATTTTCTAGGTTTATAGAGTATTATCTCGAAAATTTGCCATCACGTGCTCTGTAGCTGGTTTTGAAGGAAATGTTTAATATTGCCGCACCATCAACCAATTTGACGTGAATCGGAAGATCGAGCAAACCCAAAAATGACATGACCCCGATCATCATTCAGTTCGAATAGAAATCAAGCGGAATAAGTACACGTTCATGCTGTAAGTTATAACTCTACATTCCAATATCTTAGACCACCGGGACGAATCTTTTTAAAAAATTATTACTTGTGCCCGAAGCATCAAGATGATAGCAATTCAGTCTGTACTACCTAAAGATTTAAGATGAGACATATATTGCTTATGTCCGTAATTATTTGGCCATGTTAATGGAAGTTTCAACTTTACGATTTAATCATGCAGAGTTTCGGTGTCACCCAGGTTTCATTGAATATGTGTACATATACCGTTAATGCTATATTATTCTTTCTTCAAGAGCAATTGGCATGGAATGACCAAGTGTCCAAGTGTCCGCTTCTTGACAGCAGAGAGAGCATCAATTTCATTCATGCCAAAGAAGGGAGCGAAATAACACGGGGACCATTGGGCCCAAAAGAACGATGCAAAATTGAAGTTCGTAATTATTTATAATGATGGGGAATCTTTTTTGAGAGGGCCACCCGCAGAGAATCCAGTGGATGTACCAACAGCAGCTTCATCAATACAACATCTACTACCGTCATCATCAACGTCATTGTCAATTGCTTCTGTCAGCACCAGCCAAAATGACATTGCACCCAACGCACAAAACGCTTTTTCTCGGCGACAACGTTGTCGTCAGCTCTGTCTCGGTTAGTCACATATTATCTAAAAGCATTTACGTACTCACAGCAGCAAAGACAAGGTACGATACTTTATAATAGCGCACAGTGCTTAATTCAACGTGGATGTCACGGGTGTCTTGCATCCAGTCTTGAAGGTACTTTTGTTTGCACCAATTCTAGACATCGTCAGTTTCAAATAAATGAAAAACAGGCACACTGATTACGTAGCTATGTCTTGCCTCCTACTATTTCTGCCCCAGTCATTTCAAATACGAACACGTGCAGGTCAACGAAGTTAAACAAATCTACAAGGGGAGCTACAAATACATTGCAAGTACTATTTCAAACATCTGACCGTGGCTAACAACAAAATCTCCTTCGTGAAGAGTGAACGTTTTATTCTGATCGTGAAAGGTAACACATAAACTGATTAAAGAGATCCTCGTTTGTCGGGTTTTGAACACAGTCAGTCAGGTAAGCTCTACCCCGTTTCAAGCTATGACTCTTCTTACCTTTTTCATCAACCTTAAGTCAACATGCAACGTCAACTAATAATTAGAGATACCAATAATACATACACCTTTGTAACGACGTATATCGATATTGCATTCGCACAACGTGTTACACTGTTATCATATGTCACTTCTATAATACAAATATAAGACGCTAATCAACAAGGTTCTATTCTTATTTAGAAGACAATTTCTACTCTATTTAAAGGCACTCTGGTTCATTAATAGGCAGTTATGTATTTCAGCTACGTGGGACAAATGTGAAGATTGTTGCTATGTCACCATATTCGAGACGTGAAGATCCATCATCTGCTTTGAAGTCTTCCCTTGAATAACAGTAACGGTTTCATTCGTTCGAGCGTTTCGCCATTCCTTCTATTTTATTGAAACGCTTTTGCGACAGAGCGAGCAAAGAAAAAATATTCTGGAGTTATCGGCTTCTATTTGGGTTCCATCGAGATAATAAATTTCCAATTGTCGTTATATATACGTATATAATAATTGTGTATTTAGCATTTAAATAGAATAAAACAAAAACAAGCTCATCCATAATATATGCATCGGTAAATACGAATATATGTTGTCATATGTTCCACCTGGAGGTGGGGTCAATTACTGCCATAATGAAGAATATGAATATACTCGATTTTGTCAAAAGTTTATTTAACTTCGTTGTAAAGTGGCTTACATTGTATGTTGATGACAAAATAAATCGTTTCAACTTCTAATGAGCTCTCTGCGAAACGTTCATTTGCTCTGAAGAAATGGCAATTGGTATATATTTTAGAAAATGCTACTAAATGAATAAACTGTGCGCCGATTATTATAACCGAATACTCGAACACACGTACCCAAACAGGCAAATTACCTATACAGCTAGGTATAAGCATGGAAAGAAGTACTGTACGATGTATAAGCTGAAATGATGTCGCGCTATGTGAAATTAGGAAAGAGTGAAAGTGTAAATGCATGAAGAGATAGATTGTAAGTGCAGGTTCCGTGTAATAGTCAGTATCAGGGGTTTATAAAGACCGAGAGAGCCAAACCAAATATACCATTAGACTCAAGCATGGCATATATGTTCATTCACATCCATACATCCCACATCTTCGTCACTACAATCAAATTCGTACTATGATATAATCTTAGCAAATACCACGTGAGATAAGATTGTTGTGCTTTGCACCCCCAGGCAACCGGGACTTATCCACTGTTCAATGGAAAATGTTTTAAGAGCATGTGATATCGGGCTTCCGTGATTTACGGGTTTTGAACATTTCTTTAATGCGTGTGATATTGAGCTCTGAAGTTCCTCATACGGTGAGTGCACAAGCGGCACAGGTTACGCTTTGTGCACTGGAAGCAAGAATAGCAGTAGTCCTTGGCTTTTGTCTAAAATTAATGACCACAAAGACTGGGAGCAATTTCATTCAGAAATATTCGACCCTCTATTTTTTATCTATTAAGGGAATGACTATTTTCCCAATATTTTGCCGACATGCAGTGTAGCCAATCTAAATTTTTTCAATATTCTGGGCATGGTTTATATAGATAAATATTAATTTAGGATTAACCTGAATTAAAGCGGTTCGCATGACTATTATACCACTAAAAATATTGCCTGTAGACTTAATCGAGTGTACCATTGAAAGAGCGAAGGAGCGGTTTAAACATTTCGTATAGTTGGACACGAGCATATATTGCATACGTTATTACATCCAAACACGCATTAATGTTAAGATCTAAGCCACAAAATGTTTCCATGTTACTTTGCATGGGGGTATATGTACTTAATATAGGCTTATGCCATGGAGGACGTCAATTGATTTGACAACTATCGTTGTTTTTACCAATATGTACACATCTTAGGTATTCGCTGTGATAGTGCCGGATTTTTACCGGCTAAAAATCCTCGAACCTATAACATGCCGTTAGTATATCGCCGTTGTTAGTATATCGACTTCAGTCTTTCCAATGTTCATTGGAATAGAACGTATGAAAACATATATTCGTATTTGAATTATAGAGCTGAGGCCTGTCAGATAGTGGAACAGCTGAGGGTCGAAAAAACAGTAATGTCCATTTGTTGCTACGCATGTTCCCCTTTCCAAAACTAAATATCGTTACATATTATTATGAGGCTGAATGGTGGAGGAGCCTAGAAGACACATTGTAAATTTGAGGACGGAAGACACTGTATATTAATACGTTGCGTTTTTGGTCACGGTCGACGTAGGCGTTGGGATTGTTTCACTAATTCTAAATAGCTATGGGTGGGCGACTGTGCCCGCCGCCGTTGTGTTTATATAATAGTTGTGAATGGCCGTATTTGCTTTTCTTGATAGGGCCCATAATACGGTTAATGTTAGGGTAGGCAGAGCTAGGCAAAGGAGACATAATAAGTAGACAGGCGGCTGCGGCGGCGGCGGCGGCTGCGGTGGTGGTGGTGGCCGCTGCTGCTGCTTCTGAATAGCATGGACTGAACTGAACAGCCTGCTTGTATGCTGCTTGCTGAACCAAGCCGGTCCAAGTTTCTTCCATCGTAGGATCGGCCGTTAAGCCGGTCGGTCGGCCCTCCGGTGGTTTGTGAACAGCAAAAAGCGGGGAAAGAACGGCGAAACGGGACGAGACGCAGAGCCAGCGAGGAGAGGCGGTCGCTGAGAAGCTAATATTTGCTCAGTAAGTTTCGTTCGGCGCTATCCAGAGGGCGCTGATGTCATTTGTTTGCTCAACGCCCTCCTACCGAAGAAGACAACCCGACCAACGGCGAAAGACCGACGACCCACCGACGATGGGATTGGATGAATCAAACAACGGTCGGCCGTTGTCATCTCTCTCGTCCGAATCAGGAGTAAGGCAGTGAGAGAGCCATTGCATAGTCAGGCCCGTTCATCCGGTTATCCTCGGAGCCTCGGGCGGAGATCCGCAGGCAAACAGTCAGTGACTGATAGGGAACAGTTTTGCTGAGGAGGGTGTCCACTGTTTGCATACATAAACATGGATACGGGGAAGTGATAGCGTCATCGTAATCTAAATTTAGTCCAGTTATTGCATTTGCCTGCTTTAGGACAACAAATTATAATCGCGTATTTTTAGTCAACGCTTTGAAACCGTTGCATAAGTATAGATCCGGCATGAGCCCAATATTTTGTGTGCGGGACTTGATGATCTGGTGGCTCCAAGTATATCATCTACCCTCATTCGTGGCGAATATGAAATCATGTAAATCTCAGCAGCCGACCTGGTTGACATACTAAATAGTCTACGATATCCTTGAAGGTAAGGCACATATATATTGTCCGCAAAACCTCTGTTAATCGCGTCCTATCTGCGCCAATCAAGGCCCCTGTCCTGTGAGAAATCCCTCATACTTGACTAATCATAATTAACGCTAGCGTGAGTCTAATTTAACATAACCAGCGCGTTTGAAATTATAGAATACGGCAAACCTTTAAGACAAAGATGTGTGATTTTTTCCATTAAAGTAAGATGACGATTGATTCCTAAGAACACCCGACGCACTAACACCGACTGCATGCTGTTGCGCTTTACCAACAGAGTTAGTTCCGGTAATCACTCCCATCATTATTTATATCGTACTTCATCATCAGCATATCTGAAAAATCAAATGGCAGAGACCCTACACTCTGGATTCAAAATGTCAATGTCTTACGACAAAAAACGCTGACAAGCGTTCAACAGAATACAAAGCATGATTTTTTCCCCAAATTAATGTTGATTCAATGAAAATCATCTTGTCAAACACTTGCGTTTATAAAACGGGAGGATTACTATATATACTGCGACGACAGGGTTCTATAAGTTCCCCGAGAAAGATAATTTTGTAATTTATTTCAAAGGTTTGTGTATTTAGATATATAGTAATAGTTTCTGCGGGTTGGCGTGTATGGTGATTATGTCAATTATTAATATAAATACCCATTACATTAATGCTTCTCAGCTCAGATGATTAACGATGTGCCAGCTTTCGCTGCGTGGTTATTCTCCATTAATGCCGTTCACGGTTTCTATAGCGGCTACTGAAAGCGACTCCGACATCCCCTGGACGGCTATTTACTACTTCTGTAAAAACGTCCCCATTACGGATTCATGATTCATACAGCAAGAAAATTTTATTGCAAAATTGAGCTACTCACTCACATTCTGGGTGTGTTATTCACGAACTTGATTATGTAAGCACGTTTATATTTCTCAAAATTATGGGCTAAAGATGAGAAAATTCCCCACCACTCATTATTGCACCTCAAATGAATAGTTTATTAAAAGCTATACGACTTGCATTTTACTAGAAATTTGCATTGTGGTTATCACCTCATTGTTAGTTTAATTACCCTTTCCTCGTTGCAGCAAATTCAGCTATCACCAGTACTTATGGGTAAGCTAATGTTTATATTCCAAATACAGGGCAGGGGAGCGAATTATGATCCCACTGTCAATAATGAACAACTATGTAAAGTTCTTAATCATTCACTTCAGCTGTGAATATGCTCTAGTTTTGCCCGACAGTGGAACAGTATCGTTCGGTTATTTCGGAAGTGTGATACACATGAATTGATACGGCGGGGTGAGAGCGAACAAACCTTATTTCCGCCACAATACATGTACACCGGGAGTGTACAATGCAGTCCGATCACGCTCACAAGGGAAGCATCGCCTGGCGTCTACACAGTTCATTTTTCAAACACATTATTTACCTTCGTATTAGCAAACCAAGCACCTCGAAGCATTTCTAACTTCTGCCCATCACGGCATAGAACCAGGCCCTCCAAAGTGTAAAGCTTTAGTACATATTTTCAGGTTATAATCTACTTATGGTGTGCCCAAGTTTTTACAATTAGTGGTTTTCCATTGTGTGAAAAATAACGGCAAGAGTGAAGGAGCACAGTGGACCCATCTTATGGGAATCTGGTGATTGTCAACTATTGCATCTAAATGGACGGGATTTTAAAACAAAGTGGACAAGTACCTGTCTAATTGAATATGCAATATAAATAAATATGCATTAAATTTCAAAGAACATTCGACATACTTTTATTGAATGAAACAAAAAGTACATAATCAGGCAAATGATAGTGCAGAGCGATTGCAAGATATCAAACCTCCTCAGCCTAGTGTAAAGGCTTGGCTCTTAAAGGTTCTGGAGACGACTGTCTCTGCCAGGAAGGGACTGTCTTCGACATTTGACTCCTCTTCGATCGCCCCATATTACAACAATGTAAGCTGGACGCGTCTGACCATATTTGATGTTTATCCTTCAAATAGAAGGGCTGGAACACGGAGTCGCAGCGAATACGCACACAACCACATGTCTCCGACACGTACACACACACACCAACATAGCAACGCAACAGAATCATTGTATCCATTAGGAATGTTACATAGAAATGTTACAATGTTATTTGATGTATTGTGTGGCGTGTCTGTATCTATCTCATCTTTTTTCTACTCTCTCGTATCTTTCTGTCAGTGTCTGTTATATCTGCCTTTCTGACTGTGTATGTCTGCTTAGACGATGGGTGATGTATCTCTTGAATCTGTCTCTGTGTGACCCTAGTCCTTCGTTCCTTCTGTCGTCCTCTCCCTATTTCGTCTTCTTCTTCTTCTTAAGCATCATCATTGCGATCATTATTGCTCATCATCGCAATCGAGCTGGTGTCTTGCTGCTGCAATTCTGCAGCAGCAACATTTAGCGTTGCTGCATTTGCTTCAACGTAATGCGCAATAACAGTTATCGTAAAAGTGCGCCAAAAGCACATAAACAGAGACCCAAATGCACACACACATACACCAGCCGCACGCCATAGAAAGAAACAAACAGTGATGTGATGACAGTGGCTCTTCATATTATCGTCGCAGTCATCATGTTTAGCTGCTGCTGCTTTTTCTGCTGCTGCTGCTGTTACATATGCATTTGGGCCTTTGCTGTGCTGCGGGAGAGCGGGACAAAACGGGTCGACGAGTCGACTTCACTCGGAACGGAAAGGGACGAGCGCTCCCTTGTTCGCTCATTGGTCTTCGTTCGCCTTCGCCGATCCGTCGGCATTTGGGGAGGCCGTAGAAACATCAACAGCAGCAGCAGCACTCTATCAGAGATACGAAAGAGAAGAGAAGAACGAACCATTCTTACCCGTTTTGCTACTCGATTCCTCATAACGAAGCATAACGAAACAGCGCAATAGAAGAGCAACCAACCCCAGTCGATTCTATTCGGAGCCAACACTGACCAGTGGGTTGAGACACGAGAGATTTGTACTTTTTTTTGTCGCCATCTCTGCCCTTCACCCCACTTTCTTCTAAATTTGTTTGTTTCACACACAAAATCTTGCTTCTTGAGCTATCTCATATGGTGTCACCACAAGGTTTACGTATTTCTATAGCAAACAGAAAATTCATAGGTGAACGCTCCCCATCAATAAAACTTTGTAAGTATGTAATGATGGAGAGTATGTAATGAATATTTATTTGCGATTATTTGTCGAACTATTATAACATACACATAAATACACACATATATGTAGATCTATACACAAAACACCTTGCATCCGGCGCTTAAGATCTGAGCTTATAATGCGAGAAGAGTGATGAGCCAAACTTACTCAGTAGATATTACTACTAACCGGACCACTATCAGCACTATAGCATTTAAGACAAACAATTCACCACCTGGTCAACCATAGCAAACGATTTGGCCAGACGCACGCGTGCGGGCCATGTGCATTTACGTTCATTCACGATTTTAACATATTTGTAATACTTTGATGTAAACCCTGGCCTGGTCGCTGTGTCTGCGACTATTCATGAGAACATTTAACCTATCTGTCTTATTATGTGTTTCGCCTATCCATTTATGTGCGTATGTGTCGGCGCGTGTTTTACTAAAGTAAAGACAGACGAATTATCTAATTATATCACAACAATAAACAAACAGAGGGTACACGCCATACACACATTCGCACAACTGTCCAAACGAAAGAAAACGGAAACACACATAGGTACAATTTAAAAGAAAAGATGCCACAAAGAGAGAGAGAGAGAGAGAGAGATCGAATGCGACAAAAACAAAGCGGGACAAAATGAGATCGGAGAGTGCTGAAGGAAGGAAGGAGAGAGATAACAAAGAAAGAAAGAAAGAAAAAGTCCGCTTTCTTCGGCTTTTTCTCTTCTCCGGTTCTCCTTTTCACAAGTGGCGGCAGCAGCAGGAGTAGTTTTTTGTTTTGTGTATCATTATAATCGCTCTGTTGTTGGCGGACTGTCGATCCCAGGGAGCTCCCAAGACGGACACCAGTTGAGAAGCAGAAGGGCAGCGTCAAAAAGAAGTCCAGAGTGCGGCCGCAATGAGCGTCTCAAAAGCTGCAGGAAGGGCAGATCGCAATCAGTATCTCAAATAACCGCGTGAACGGACAGCAATTTTACATGAAATATATCTCTGCAACAACACTTGTTGATGTCGACGATGGTGCTTGTGGTGGTGGTGATGGCGTTCCTGTTTGCGGTGTGTATTGCCGAGCCGTTGCTAGTTGTTGTTCTTGGTGGTATTACCGCTGCCGGCGACGATGCTGTCTCGGTTGCGGCCACCGATCTAACTCGATAATTCCGTCGCCTGTTCATCTTTATAATAATAATAATTCTACCTGCTTTCTTCTACAATCGTTTTAAGCGGAACGTCACTTCTGCCGTTTCTGGTTGTGTCTTCCCGTATACATTGTGCGGATGCGTTGTCGGTTGATGGCTCTTGCTGTAGTAGTAGTTGTTGTTGTTGTTGTTTCTGGTGGCCACGTTGTGTGTTTAATTTTCAAAGGCAGATTCGCTTAAACGCGCTATAATGTTTGTGGGGATCACGATGGACTTGTGAGAGGTTTTGTTGCCGAAAGGTGGTTCTTGATGCCGCTGCTGTTCCGCTGGTGGTTGTTATCGCTGCTATGATTGTTTTTCACCGTCTTAATGCCCATGCTATTTACAATTTCGATGGAAGTGAGAGATGAAAGTCGTGATCCACTCTAAATGACTGGGCGGCATCTAATTCAGGTGGAAGCATTATTCCTTGGTGGTTCAAACCCAGACAGTGGTGTCATATTTCGATTGTTTGGAGTGCGCCTCTAATCGTGAAAGTACGAAACGTGCCAACTACGAGTCTATTATGCTGCAACGTTTGTATAATATTTAACAGGCTAACAGGATGGTCCGTCGCGAAATAAGGGATTTAGATTTTGAACTAAAATATTGTTTAATTAGTCTGGGCGTTAAACAAGCGCAGTTTTAAATTTTCAAATCTAGACATTACTTTGTTAGTAAACGATCGAATTCCCCCTGAAATAGTAGTAATCACCTGTTTTCAATTCCTTACTAAATATTAACTCTGCCCCTGGCCATTTTTAGTTGATGGTGCCAAAATTCGGCTTCGACATTTTCGATGCATATAACCATGATTTTCGAAATTCTTGTCATGTACTGTAACACATTTGTTTTACAGCGTCGCGAGCTACTGGAAGACTAGTATATGTATTCATGAGAGGGCTGACTATTAATTCAATATTATTTGTTGAATTATTTGCACTTGCCGGTATTAATTGAATTCAAGGTGAGGTCCTTATACTTATGTAGATCATCACTACTGACAACGTATTAATAATTAGGAATATACTAATTCTTAATTAGGAAATAGTATTAAGTAAATAATGTAGTGTATTAATGTGGGATCCTCACCTTGCCTACCATTATACAACGCCTTTTTTCTGCCTAACCTTTCCACCATTCGTATGCGGTTGAGTGTTGGTCAGTGTGCTCAAACAAATGTATACAACGACTGTCAGTGATAAAGGCACGCTTCTTTCGTGAGTTCAGAGGATCTGCAGCGCACGAGCCTCAATATTCGGTATCTAGTAAAATACCTGGTCCTAACATTGTGAGACGAATATCTTATCTGGAAGTTTTTGGTAATGCTCATCATACGAGAGCGACAAATCAAGCCATCCTTAAAATACGTTTACATTGTCATTAACACTGCAGCCGAGCACTTCGTAAAGAGATACTCGAAAATGGAACATTTTACCACACAGGCTGCGGTCAATTTGCTCGCTTCGTACTTTTAAGGTCTCTTTGAAAGAATACCTAAGGACACTTATAATTAATTTATACTATATGCCTCCCTTTGAGAGTTCAATTTCAGATACTCCATATTTTAAAGACCCGCATCATAATCACAATTTATAACCGAGTGTTAATAATAATGCTGTTGCTCGTTGCTACTGAGCCCATCCTAAAAATTTCGGGATGACTTTCAACCAGAATCTGACGTCCGGTACTGCTTTCGGCATTGCTTCATAAAACGGACCTCTTAAACGCAAATGTGCAAAGGTGAGGGTCGAACCCGCGCACCCACCTACGTGTCTCCTCCGATTCCAAGGCACACGAACGTACCAAGCCCGGTTGCTTGTTGATCCCAAATCTACACCCAGCTCTAATGCAACACACGACCAAAAGCGCAAGGATGAGCAGTTGACACATGGAATATATTCGTCATGCTCTAGATGGGAACAGTATTATATTCCTTAAAATAAATCTAACTTTTATCAAGAAGAGGTTTTTATAAGCTCTGAAACCTCTCAACGCCAAATAAACATGCAATACCTTTAGCACAGAGGGGGCCAATTTTAAATATATGATTAGGAGTAATAGGGACGCCGAACATAACATCTACCACTCGCAAACTGCAACGGTTCGATCATGGCATGAATAGAATATAACGTTAGTCAAGAACTATTCTTTATTGTCATGCATGACTATATTTTCTCGTTGTACCTCAATCACTGAGTCTATCAGCCAGGTTATGACTTCGTTTCAGATAAGAACGAAAATATGGTGATCGCGTCACTGCTTCATCTTTCACCCACTGTCATGCGAATCATTGTAGCTATTCTGAGGGTCTTGTAAGTCCTCAGATTTTCCTACTAACGTTTGGCGATCCAAGGGTTGGTTACTACCTTTTTCAACGACTGTTCCTTGCGGTACAGGGATATACAGAGGGCCCTTTTGCATACACATGGATAGAGTGAGACTCGGCATGCGATTTTCTGCTCCGATTCCAATCCTATTGGATGATTCGGTCTGCTTTATATGGACTCCGGTATATATATATATATATATATATATATATATATCATTATGTATTTCAGTTCCAGCTGTTAAACATAATGATAAGGAATTGGATGTATGTAATAAATAAACTAAATATATATGTTTTTCAATAGTTGTCGGGTTGACGCGCTGAAATAGCATCAAGGACTTACCGTAATATGAAGTTAGCTTTGGTCATGCCGACAAGTCCCATCGTGCAGATTTTGCACTTCTGATGCTGTTCGATGGGCGTGGGCGCTTCTCCAAGGCGATCGATTGTCGTTCGGAAGAAACCATGTTGTTTGCGACGAAACATTGGTGTTGCTTTTGCTTTGCAGCGAACAGAATCACATAACCAGCCATAGCAATCAATACCAGTACAGTGTTGCTATATTGCTAAGTAAATCAAGATGGACAAAGACCTCTTTTCATTTTGTCTCATGAAAATGCATATCTAGAACCCTGCCAATTTTACCACTATTGTCGTCGTTATCATAAGGATGCATAAAATTTTAGGTCGATGCACAAGTAATGTATTTTTTCTATTCACTCTTGAATTGCATGGATCCTGCGGAGAAAAAGGTCTCGTCTTGGAAGGTGATCCACCCATCCAGCCAATCTCGGACCTCTGCTTCTGTCTTGAAGCACTTCCCCGTGGCCGTGCACCTGCCATACCTAAATAGGTTTAATTTGATGGACCAATATCTTGGCTATACGTCGGGTGCGGACAAATTTCCCAGCCAAGAGCGGATTGCAAAATCAACATGGGCAATGTTGCAATATCACTTTCGCCGCCCTTTGACCCTCCTGACGGTCTCCTTTGACGGTCTCCTCTCCCTTTGACCCTCCTCTGTCAACTTCTCGGGTTAGTTGTCTTTTGTAACGGTCTGCGATAATCGTTTCACTAGGTTTCATAATAGAGCATCCGCTTCTGATCCCACCAAATGGAAAGCATTATCCTTATGCTCATGCATTCTGAGTCTAACAACTCCCTTCTGCGTTCGGTATTAATCGCGGAATAAACATTTTTTATCTCCTATAA
This sequence comes from Stratiolaelaps scimitus, assembly GCA_019614645.1. Lineage (NCBI taxonomy): Eukaryota > Metazoa > Arthropoda > Arachnida > Mesostigmata > Laelapidae > Stratiolaelaps > Stratiolaelaps scimitus. The sequence goes on along the minus strand of JABWDB010000024.1, from coordinate 199,250 downwards.
CAATTTTATATAGAAAACTCTTTCTTGTTTGCCGAACAAGAAAAAGATGACACGGGTACCAATGGCCTCTTCACTGATTTCATGTGGCATCCACTTTCCTTTATCCTTCCTTCGAGCCCCGCTGTGTGACACATAAGAGAGCTTAAGCATTGAAAAATTGCAGCTCCTTAAATAAACCAATAAAGATTTACCATTTACCATTTACCATTTATTTTACACCTTTCCTAGAGCATAGATGCGACGCACTATGGTTAAATGGATCATTCTTAGCCAGCAGCAAGATTTCGAATTGAGTAGGCCGTATTTTCATTCTATAGATCCTGAAATTCGCCGTCGTCTATATCTCTCGCCGTCGCTAACGTTCCTTACAGCGAGACCAGTTTCGCCAGATTCTTTATGATACTGCGAAGTTCCTCCACTTCACACACAATCCTCGCGCTCTCAACCGCATTTTTCTAGTTCGAAAATAATGAAGAAGATAATGTCGGATATGCACGCTTTTGGTCACCATGTTACAAAGGGAATAAGCTCTAACCGTATTCTACACCTGTAGTCAACATTGAACCAGTTTAAAGTTGATATATAATACTTATGTATCGAGCTAATATATTACTTGAGATTCTCCTCTTTGTTACATAATTACAGCATTGTTATAACGTGGACGTTCATACCTTTTCGTCTTATTGATCGAAATAACGATTTAGTCCTTGGATTCTTTATTAAAACCTTAAGTAATATTTATACTGAAGTGAACTAGTTTATGGTATATACGAGTGGACATACGGCATATGCTTGCGGCATATGCTTTTCATAACAGTCGACCAATTTTGAACAAAGTAAACCGTTCGTATACTGTGTATTATATATGGGCAACTCCAATTCGACCAAGCACAGGCATTAGTTCGCTCCTCGGTTGCATTTGTTTTTGGTTGCTTTGCTGATCTGTCAGAAATTGTTTCTTAAGTCTATTGGGTCTTTAAGTGAAATTGGAAAGTACCCAACGTCAAGTGAGCGTAATGAACTACGTTGTAAATTTGACCAAGAGGGTCAAAATGACCTAATTAGATACAAAACGACCCTGATACAAAACGTAACTTTGCTTTTGTGGGCGATCAGTATTGACGTGATTCAGTGACAGAGTGAAATATGATTATCAGGAGCTTTGAATTTTTGGCACACTCCATGATCACACTTAATCGTGAGATGGTCGGGTGCTCCCTTTCACGTAAATGAAGGGTGATGAAGAGACCGACCACTAAAAAGGGACACTCCAAGATGATCTATTTAGATGAGATTCATTAACTCTAATCGATGACACACCACAAGCAATCGGTCAAAGTTATGGTTTTTCCTTAATCCCATGTTGTGCCCCTCGAACTAATTGTACTCCTATTCATTGCAGACAAGACAATGTGATAGGGCGTCACTGAGATTGGGAGTCTTATCATGCAAATTGATCGTTGTTACTTCATTAGGTAGCTCCTAGTCAGCCCGGCGAAAAATCACGCTGAATGACGACCAACACCTACCTATGCACTATTATCCTTATCGTTCGTGTATTTTTCAAGGCTATAACGAGGCCGAAATTTTTATATAAAACAGGATTCCATTATTTGACTATAATACAAATATGATAGGCCGGACTTTATCATATATCCATACTGCAATTGAGTTGATTTCTAAGTCACTGCTTTTACTATTGTACATTGATTGCCTCCCGCCACTTCATCGTCTGTTTCTGTTTCGACAGTTCATTGCCACTTTGTCGACTTCGTTCGATCCCTGTATTTTTATTTTCGCTGCCTTATCAATAGAGCTGGTCTGCTGGATCGAACTGATACACCACCACCACCTAGCCATCGTCCGTGGCCTCGCTTGCTCCTGACGTTGTCGTCGAGGCGGCCCTTGTTCATGTGAATGAATCTGCTGTTGATGCCAGCCAACTAGCCCCGATCTGTCTAATCATGATGGTCCTGCATCCGGAGCAGCAGTCAAAGTGGCGTCTCAAATTCATTTTCAATACTGTTAATTAATTATAATTATTTGGTGATCGATCGAATAGGGATTAACGAGCAGAAAATGGATGGTGATTTGGCAGGTGCCTGCGAGATGAGGATAAAACACTGACGACACCGACAGCGACAACGATGGAGCGACCGCGTGGGGATGGTGTGGTGATACCATACAACCCTGTCAGCCTGTTCGACGGATCTATGAAAGGCATAGATGAACCGCCATAGTAGCCAGACCTGCAGTCCCTATTCAATCAGTAGGATCCACCGCATCATGATCATCATCACTACCACGGTAAAACCAGCCCAAGTTAGCGTTCGGCACTTAAGCCCGAACCCACAGCGGCCCATAATGAGTACAATGCGGCGGGCAATGGAGCAGACGCTTTGTCTAGTCTTGTCGTCTAGATCGCATTAGTTCACTCTCAGGTTCCTCTTGATCATAATAAATTATTCTATATATATTATATTGCATGGCAAACAATTCGAGAAAAAAATATGGACTATATTGCTAAATGGTGATGGTATTATCTAAAGCGAACATTAAGTATATGTATACAGGTATGTAAATACGAAGGAGGAATCGTGAGGCTCTACCACATAGAAAAAAAACCCATAGAGTGAAATGTACGTCCGGAAAAAAGAGTGAATAATGACAAGTATGTGGAGTAACGGTCCTACAACATTGTGGTGCAGCAAGATAATCTCTAACAGCTGTATATATATATATATATATATATATATATATATATATATATATATATATATATATATATATATATATATATATATATATATAAATAATTGTGATAAGTGTGACGGCTACACGTACTGTGACACTGTAATTTTTGAATGATATTATATTGTGTTATATGTATATTTGTTGCGATATTGTCAACTGTGTAATTTTTTTCTGTAGTCTTTCACTGTAAAATTATATACATATTCTTATATTCTTAGAGGTTGATTGTTTTCCACCGTAATAAGATTAAAGGTGTTCTAAAACAGACAATCCCGCAAACACCCAATATTACACATACGAAACGAGCTTCCAAAAGGCTCTCGTTGCCTGTACACAGTCGATAGGTCGCCTGAATCCGTTGCATTCACTATGTCCTATAATTTATACGCTTCCTCTCGGCGTATTATTTTCCCTTCCATGAGAACAAGATAGGTGCGTGTGAATGAGTTGATTAAGATCTCTCAGTACAGCAATTGTCATGTTTCGCGCTCACACAGCACACACAATTCTCAGGTGTCAGTCTAGCTCTATCCACTACCATTCAACACGTGTTGTTGTTGCTTCACAGAAGTAGACAGATTCACCGCTCGCTCGGTAAAAGTAATAGTGTACGGTCCCTGAAGCAGTTACCAAAGACTGCCACATGATGCAGATAGAACGGTGATCATGGAACGCCTAAATCGTTCGTCTAAGGTGAAAACAGTAGCATGGATCTGAATGTCACCGATAGAAATCGGATAACAGGAAGGTGCTAATCCGGCTGGTGTGAAGTCCGTCAAATGGCTTTGAGTTGTTATAGAGTGTGTCACGGTGGACGTAACAGACTTCTGTTCATTGTTATCGCGATCGTTGATAAGCAGCGATCAATCTCCAAAACAGCGAGCGCTGATGCGACCCAGTGATAAATAACTACTCAAGGACGGTTGGCTTTATTAGATACCCAGTGCTACGGGCAGTCTAAACAAGTATTGACATCACATAATAATAGAAAAATATTGTAAAACAATGAAAACCAAAATGTAAATTTCATGAGGTTTTTCACGGTCGTATTGCTATGCATAAGCCAAGAGGAGATGGCTAGTTCTTTTTGTTGTAACACGTATGGTGTATATATATATATATATACACCCTAAACAATTATTATGATTGAAAATAGAAGGGAATAACCTTACAATATTCCCCACTCCGCATCACTCTGTGAAACATATTTACTTGCAAAGGGAATACGGCTACATTTTTGCGAGCTTCCTTCCCAGTCGATATCATTCACGTACCGCACCCCCTACTTCATGTTGAACCTCTAAGGCAATGATTCAGTCGTAGGGGCCGGTACGACAAGGCCTGTCCATTTCGAGGCATCCGTTCCGAGTTATGATTCTGAGTACCCATTCGAACAACTAAAACATAGATCCAACCAACTGCCTTCCGAACTGTGGACCCGACAGAAGACGCCCGAGTAGAAAGTCAGAGAAAATGCCGGCACAAGAAGAGGACTGAGAAGGATAGAGCGAACAAGAAGGCTATAAGTCGTAAGCGTTTCAATCACACCTTCGTCCCGAATCGGTCCGATCTGAGGCACTCACTTTGCCGCCTCCAGATTCCTCATTGGCTATTACTGTGCCCGTCAGCTTCGGCCGACATTTAGATGAAGGCCTGAGCAGCGAGTGTTAACTTGGGACGATGTCTCTGTATGTGTACACACAGGTAATATCGGTGGCTCAGAAAAAGTTTCCCTGTAAGTAGTAGCGATTGAAGTCGCACGAGTATCAACCGGCACGTGCAACACCTTGTTCTTCAAAGAGAAGAATTTGGAGTGAAAACTGACTTACACATAAAAACTTAATCCTCAAAAGTGGTTAAACGGTAGATGAAATCCAACTATGATTTATCGATTACAAAGTAATCAACAGTATGCATATATTGAATAGACTGAGGCTATACTAGGTTTATGAATATTCCATCCGCGTCATCCAATTATGTGGTGCGACGTTCACCCAAAGCGATCCATATTTTAGAGAAAGAACTCTGGCCTGAGAGTATACTGGAATGGTGGATGGACCAGAAAGAGCGACGAAGAGAAGCGAAATAATTAAAAACCGTGGAGTGATAATTTTGATGAATAAGAAGCACAATGCGAGGCAAACATGCACATAATTATATTGAGAAGCTAAACCGGCCTAATGGGCCATAGGCGCACAGGGTTCTTGGTATATAATGTAGTAAAATAATATATCTGGGCGTTTATCCGTTATCCATTGGCTGATACGGAAAATAAAATATAACAGTTACACATTAATTTGTTCATATGTTATGTTATTCTACACAACTTGGTGTACCCATCTCATCGTTAGACAAGGTCTGAGTCTAGTCATCATCGGTGAGGGTTGTTCACCACGTTGTCGATGAAGTGATGTGTTCAACAACCTCCTCCTTGATTTCGTGTTCGTCTCGTAGCACAGGAACCATCTGTTGTCGTTTTAGACGCTTTAGTGTTATACCTATGGAAGGACCACTCTTGGTCCTTAACGTAGATAAAGCGGAACATGCTCTTTCCTGTATGAATGCCCTGTTACTGCAACTGAAGTGACTTAGTGCTCTCCACAGAATTGTCTTACGGGTGAGCGTGTTGATACCTCGATCGACGAATAAGCATATTCTATGCGATCGTCTTCGTCAACAATTTCGACCGCGATCGCTGAGCGGTCAGTTCGAGGGCGGGCTATTTTGCGCTTCGAGGCGACGCGAAAAAGACTTGGCTCGACGAGAGGTGTGACCGTCAGCTGGGATGCGGCTGGCGTCGTTCGGGTCTATATTCGGCTAAAACGTGCATACAACAACCTAGTACATGAGTAGCAACGGCGGGCGAACGTTTGAGGAGAGATGGATACCTCTGTCTATAGGATGTAAACATGTGGAAACACCAAAAAGACATGTGTGCGCAATCATGTGGTGGCTATAGTCATCTTGTCGGCGTGAAACTACAGAGCTCCAAAGCTGTCGGCAGAGGTCACGGAAACCAGTCAGGAACCCCAGAACGCCCAGTGATGGTAGCTTGGAGCTAGCTGGTGTTAAATAGCTATAGTATTCACCATTGCTATTTATTGACTTGTAGCCGGTTACGTGAACGAAAATATGAGCTGCACCATTATAATATCAGAATATAACATTTCTATAATAAGTTACTGGCGCCCTATCTATCATACTGATATTATTATTATCGTTGAGAACATTATTCTACCTTGTGTGAATAACGTTCGACGAGTGCGGCCAGAATAAACCCTAATTAAAAACGGACAATTGCGAGGTGTTCATGGCCTATTTTAAATGTAGTTATTATAGCCCACCATTGAAACACTCCTAGTAATCCCTTATAAATGAGTGCGTGGTTATGGCAGTAGTATCCTGAGAATTAATTTTTGACTAAATCCAAAAACGGAATTTCTTGACTTGCAAGTGCTACAGAGTTGCTACAGATTCGCTGATGATATACAATACACAAAAACCAATAGGGTTATCTAGTCAACATAAGATATAATCGTGTAAATTAATATGTATAGTAAGAATATGTACGTTTATACTTGAAACCAATGATTTATATATAGAGTATGATTTTTAGAAAGCCTTCTATCTTTGTTTTTCATTTTTTAGCGAATCCATGCCAATGGGCGCTATGAAAATTACCGGTGCTCGAATAATGCCAGCGGTAGCTACACCAGCGGCTGGAGCAGCTGGTATCACTGGGGAACCCGTTGGCCCGACGGTGGGATAATTTGATCCGCTTTATTAATTTAGCTAATGGGCGACGTTGACGACCTCCACGAGTCTCCTATTGCCCCACACAGACCCCTCCTTTACTCAGCAGCGGCTTTCTCTCTCTCTCGCGCGCGCACCAAAGGCCGCCGCTGTGGTTGCTGTTGCCACTACGTTATCTGCCTACGACACAGCCATAGTCTACCTATTCAAGTATATATCTGCGACGACTACTGCTTCAAAGTCTATGTACTGCCGCTTCTACAGACACAGGGGCGAATAGAATAGGCTGAGAGTAGAGAAGGTTGGTGGGGGGTTGGGAAGGGAGCTCTATGTTTTGTTTCTTTTTTTTGCTAAATTGATTAGCGTCGTTGTCTCGGCGACGGGAAAAACTAGATGCGCTAAAAACTCATTGGTGAATTATTAACAACATAACTCTCTGGCGAAGAGTGGACCAAGTTGAGAAGGAGGAGATGCTTTCGTGCGTCGTCGTAAGTTTAGATCTCGCCACCGCTTCAATATTATATTATGATTATTATGTGCAGATGATGTTCATATGCCGATATAGAACAGGACGGGAAATAAAGAACCTCTGGTTGCCCCGTGTCTGCCGCTATTCGAATATATATATATATATATATATATGCTACTGACCAGTCTCTTGATGGCGAGTCAAAACAGATTCACGCGAGTAGATATCGCACATCATAGGAACGACTATTAGTGAATGCACCATCTTACTTTAGCCACATTTGAATGGATAGTCTCATTTTTATGTGTCGCCCCGCTTTGTGAAGCACCTGCCTTAGAAGCCTTAAGTCAGCGCGGTCTGGTTACGGAGTAACAACGACCTGCTGTTGCATTATGTTTCAGTAATATGTGACTCAAAATTAAGATTTATTCTGATTTGTTTCATTGAATATATTTTTCGCCCTATTAATCAGTGAGATAAATTTCTATGCTAAGAAGAACGGTTTGCCTCGCATGTCGTCTGGTTCCTAAATAACACATGATTATTTTTGGAACAAAAAATTCTCCAACGGCAGCGTTTGGCACAAACGAATAAAAACATAGAACAGGCTAGTACCCTGTTTCATAATGTGACTGATTCCGTAAACCAAATAAGTAAAATATAGTCTTCGCTCAATAACTATTTGATCAAGGAATTTCGTCCGTATTCAGTAAAAATTATTTTAATAGCTGAATATACGGAAGAAATCGGGCTATTCCCGAAATACATTATTCGTTCACAAGAACAAGATGTTCTATCAAATCAATATCATATCTTACCTTAGCGGAAAATGTTTCTCTTACAATTGCACTACAAATTCGTAGTCACCAAAAAAGGACTCCACACATACCGTTATTAACGAGCTTACGATATCTAGATGTTGTACGCATTGCATCCTCATAATGTGTAATTATAATTAATATAATGTTGTGGGCCTACAACTCTCTTTAGAGTACAATGGGCAAAGATAAGCTATCATATCACATACCATATCGGTTGTGAATTAGAGATGGCTCAAGAATGAATAAGGTGCGCATCAAATAGCTCAGCCAACGCATAAAAAAGATGACAAATACTCCATCACTTTAAACGGCAACAACTACTACTACCATGTACACAGGTAGGTGACATGAGTGACTCTATCGGCTCTCTACATTCATATATATATATATATATATATATTTAAAGAGTCATCATTGGCGATGACATACATACGAGCGTCCAGCCAAGAGGGAGCGGGGCTAGGAAATCTATGCTACTATCTAAATACGACAATTGTAGATGTTTGTCAGATGCTGGATCGAATAATCGATCGTGTGGGTTATTTTTCACCTTACGAACCACTGCAAGCCATATATATATATATATATATATATGTGCTGTCGGTGAGTGAAATCGTCAACGTGATATCTGACAACATCAACATTAGCAAGACCAACAAAGTAGGCAGGGCAAGGGAGCAATTGAATATTTATTATATTTACAGCAAACAGTTGAATAAAAGTCGATCTAATCTTGACAGATTACGCCCCATTTGTTCGTTATTAATAAGGTCACATGGCCTCTGTTGGATGTTAATTCTTGGATCTTGGTTCGTTGGCCGCCCTCTTGGCTAGCTGGTGCGCTTCGACCCTAAATAAATGTTTAGTTCATTTTATTCAAATGTCTACTAAATTCTGTTTATGTGAATGAGGATTTTACTGCAACACTCTAATCAATTCAACTGGTCTGACACACACCTATCCGCATAACAGCATTTTAGATAGAACGAACAAAATTAAATTTATTTATAATATAACACAAGGTCTTAAAAATTAGAAAACGGTGATCATTACGTTTATTATAATATATGTTATTATACCATTGTAGCATATAATTAATTCCACCAATCATCTGGGAGTTTCGAAGAGTAAAATGACAATGTAAAGTTGAGGCTCTGTCTGAAAAAGAGTTAGAATTAAAATATAAAACAGTTAACATATCTCTTGCATATATCTTTTGGAGAATTTAGCGTTGCAAAAGAGATAATTAATTGTAGTTGTTCCAAACTGTGCAAATTGCTATGAGATAACCGTGGCATTATACATGTTTGAAATAACCATACTCGAGACCCCCGCACGGCCACAAAACTCATTTTTAAGGACGTCAGTTCGTAAATACAAAATCGATTTTGATAATAGAGTTCATTGGAAGTAAAGTGAATTCGATTTAATGAAGTGTAAATGAAGGAGATAAGATATAATCAGAGGAAAGAAATATATTTGTATCCTAGGTAAAAAATAAGCTCTTCGAATCGGTACATTGAACTCACTGGATTTCGAAATTTAACATTGGAGTCCACATGAAAAAAAAAAGCAAAATTCTGGATTCGTGCATTATTTTCGACTCGATATCGGTTGTGTAAGGCTTGCCGAACTAAGTAACTGTTGTTGCTTGAAGATTGTCGGGACCAATGATTGTCTAATAAATGATCCGACAAAACAATAATGCATTAAATCTCCACGACATTGGATCGCGCCGTAATATGTGTAGGCCGAAAGGAACCCTGATAAATCGAAAACATAAACATATGGAAAAATAAAGTAGAAATATTACGACACCTCCCTGAGACCACGACCGCATCTGGGACATATTACGCTGCCGGTCTATTTATCCAAGCTGTGTTCCGAGGTACTGCGACGTTGCCGCCCCTGCCGCCATCAAGGAGACATTAGAATGAGGTTTCGTCTCTGTGCCTCACTCCAAGTGTTCCCGGCAGAATCTATTTATACTGAGCTAGTAACTCATTTCGATAATGTCTGCCCCACAGTAAACCAAAGGTTGTTGAAACGAAAAAGTTTGATTGCTTTTCCATACGTTGGCGACTTTTTGAGCTCCTTAACTATCCTATTCAAATTTAATTGTATTATAAATTTTCAAATGAATGTTGATTGCAATACATTTATAGTATTCAGTGTTTTAATGATAATTTTTTGCCGTGATTGATACATTATAACCTGGTTGAAATCGAAATTTCCTGTAAGTTGTATAGCATTACATAAAACAGCTTTGAATTCAACTGAAATCCCAAAAAGAAAACTAGCATTTTTGGTCAGAGAACCTAGGATGGGATATATGGGAGTGTATAATATTAGTCAGAGGGATCAGCGAGACGAATCGCCTCTTCAGCTTGTCGAGTACGGCTTGCTTCTATCTCTTGCTGGAGAGGTGCTTACAGAATCGTTCAGCTAAAGAGCCAGTCAAGAGAAGAGGTGGCTTTTCCGCTCACGAGGAGGACGGCGCGATAGGAACACCTACGAATAGCGCTCAGCTCATTCTTTGCGAAAGGCACATATCTAAGTCTCCTGGCCGCGTGGCGTTGGGTTCCTGCTTCGACCGGGTGAACGCCTGCCGGCAAGTCAAAATATATACATACTCCTGACATATCACAGTAGTGCCAGCACTATTTAGGGGATGCTCCGCATATAACACCCTACTTCCCGACGCCCCCTGTAAAAAGACTACATGTCTCCCTTTCTGACTACATCGCCGGTCATCAGTAGCAATCCAACGACGATCCAATCTTTTGCACTCCTGGTTGCGCTTAGGACATTCAAGTTCGCGTACAAGAGCGGGAGGCACAGCTGCACGCTACCAATCAGAGTTGCAAGCAAAGCGATATAGGGCAGTCCGGGTGCTCTCTAACAATTCGACACGCTGCATCCGGCCATATATAGGTATAGATTCAGACTCTTGCTAGCACCACAATCGCGCAACTCAACTAGGCGGTGATTCTGACTTGCACTCTTGTTCAACACGAGCTCTTCTTCAAAATGAATCTTACAATATATTTCTTAAGGATGTCATCGAAGTGGTTGAGGGAAAGATTCTTCATCCCTCGTAACTGTTTTGATACTTATCATACAGACATATGTACAGAAACACATAGAATTTTAAAGGGTTTTATATCGATAATAATAGTAGACTTAGCGTGACGAAATACTATCTTACTTTTATAGGTGAATGTTACAGATCTTAGTTGAACCATTAGAGCTCAATTTCGAACATTTATTTCAATAAAGTAGGGTTACAGCCAAAGTAATCTGTCCACAGTGACCTCCATATTTAAGATAGAGGGCAAGCAAGATGGTTCGAAGGCATTGGCCAGTAGTTAGGGGCCGTAACCATATTTCGCTCGAGCGACCACGGTCACGATCTTCTACTGAGGTATGGGCAGAACAACGGTGAGCTTCATGGTGCCTTGAAAGGACCTTCTACAGCTGCCGTGCTACAGTAGGTGTTTGACGATTGGGGCTTTTAAATAAAATACAGAGAAACGATTTGCTATCTTAATTCAGATTATTCACGTGCATTTGACAGGGAACAGTAATCTTTAGTGATAAAATCTTTGGTGAAGTGGGAGGAGGCCAATATACAAAACGGGATCTTCCGCATCGAAACATAGACAATGCGGTGCAACCCTGGGTATTGTGCATATGGAGTAGCTGAAGCGCCCTTTAAAATATTTTAGCTGGGCTTTAGTGAAACCGTCCCTGATGTTGGCTTGTATAAGTAGTTGTTGGTCGACGAATTGATAGTTATAAATCAGATGAGATTTATAAATCCGTGATAAACCAAGGTGATATAGACAAACTGTAGAAGTTGTCGATAATGTTTCGGAGTGGTGGTGTCGACAGAACAACGTGATCTCAGGCCGAAATTTGAGATTGTAGCACCTGACACCTGAAACGTTTATATTACAGTGAAATGCGATTACATCATCTAATCAAGGAAGTTCTAAAGGTTGGTATCGCGGAAATACCGCCACAGCATCTCCATTAAGCCAATTTGTGAACTTAATTAGTAAACGGGCATCAGAGTGTATCATAGCATATGTAAATTAATTGATATAGATCTCAGATTTCGATATTCGTATCACAATATTACAATTTGAGAAGCTGCGTGAGCATCGAAGCACATTAAATAGCTAAAATCTATCACATAAATAATCTGCCTGATGGTTTGTACCGCGCCTCCTGATACAGTAAGAATATTGGAATAATGTAAATATGCAATTCAATGTTTAATTAAAACTGTAGAGTATTTTCGGGATTGCAATGCTTAAGTTCTTGAAAAAAAAAATGTTTTAAATTCTTATTGTGTGGGAGACATATAACAGGTAGTCAGCAGTGTATACATAGTATATTCAGCTGGTATATATACAGAAAGTCAGTAGCGTATTGAAGGAATTGTATTAGAGCTAGAATTAACAAACGTGCAGTCAAAAACAAGGGTGGAATTTATTGTATTTACCGTTGATCGTAAAAATGTATCTTCGTCTCGCATTCAAACTTTTTTGCTACTAAGGGTGAAGGAATCTCGTGAGGAATGAATCTCCACACTGCCGCTAGGCGTTAAGCGAGAGCATGACGGCTAGATCCTTTAAGGGAAAATGGGATTATAAGGTCAGTCGGCCTGCGTGTCGATCTTTCATCACCGTCGGTAGGGAAGGCAATAGAAATAATTATTTTTTACATTTTGAACACACGGAGAGCCATACGGAGTGAATTCATCTCGCTCGGCGTGGGTAGATCGAAACTTGTTAGGATGTCGGAGAAGGAATCCATACGGCGTGAACCGAAAATGGCACGAAGAGCATCATCAACGACCTCTGCAATACTATACTGTAGCCCATTTTGTCGACATCGTCGACGGCACCGTTATTCCACAGAGATGTATTGGACCGCTCTTCGAGGTCGACGAAGCAGCGTGATACTAGCATTTCTTGCACAATCGTGCTACAATAGCGAGGCCAAACCTTTCAAATATCTTCACAATGTATAAGATATGTGTGTAACCTTTCAAGTACACTTCCACTTCCATCCTCTCAAGCGGACTTCGAGAGGACGAATGCGGACGTGCGTACGGGCGTGTACTATGTTTACTTTTTTATTTTAAATTTGCAATGGCAAATTCACTGCTTGGGCTAAGTATATGATTTCATAAGCCGCGAATCTATCAACAATATGAAGCAACAAAAATATCAGCAACCAAAGAAGAAGATTATGAATATGTTGTTTAAAATATTTGCCTATTTACCAATTATATTGAGTGACCAAGAATCCGCTTCCGTAATCGATACATACATATGTATATGCACACACATAAGGGAGGACGAAGTAATCTAGTCGTGATCCTCTTGACTAGGCGACTGGTGGTTTGACAAATCCTGCTTTACCGTTAGCATTGCATCACTTAAAATAATAAGGTTCGAACAAAATACACTGGTGACAATCTCTGGTCTTTTATTATGAGGCGCAATAATTCGGGTCAAAGTACGTGATATAATAATAGTATCAATGACCCTGTCTGGTAGGATGCCAAGATTAACAGGGATCGACTACTACTGGTTTGAAGTGCAAACGATCTTGTCTTTATCTGAAATTTTCGTATCATAAAAGCATCATTCCGCAGAGCGTTGTGCACTCTTGTAAAACATTAATTATGACCATTCTGCGCTATTTTGGGCTAAAGGCGACATAAAGCGTATCGAGCTTAGTCTACCATGTAGCACATGTACCCTAGCAGTTATCCAACGACTGATATACATGCAGCCTGCTCCATACAATGTAACATTGTAAAGCAGAAGGTAGTGTAACACCATGGCACCGTGTAACATAACGAGACGCGAGATACGCATATAAAATGTCTAAGGCTTGAGGTCACTCAAGTGTTTAAGGGCCCCACAAAAGCACCACGAGAACTCTAGTCACGTTACAGCATACAGCTGTAATATCGGAACAGTGCTTTGACCACATTAGAAATCATGTGCTAATTGCCGTATTCTAATATAAAAAATATATAATCAATTGAAAAGTGAACTCGGGCTGCGGTAATTTTGCAGCATGCAATGCAATGTAAGAAATAGTTTGATATTGGTTCTACCTACTATCATCAAGCGGCCTGCTTCGCACGCAATTCAAAATTTGGTCAAGTAACTGTTGATTCGCAGCTATCTCTATCTATGTGACGAGATTCAAAGGTGGCAGTGAAAGGTGCTGAGTGGATATTGTGTCTTTTGCAGATGACATATTTATAACTCCGGTACATGAGGATGGCTTCGTTACGCTGACGCAATTCGTAGGAAGAGAACACCATAGTTGACCAACATCTAACAGCAAGTCTCGTGAGCTCGTGAAAACAACATGAGGGTCATTAGCGATTATGTATGTCGAGAGGATCTTCCAGGGCCGCAACACGGCCCTTGTAAATAAATTCGTAGGCTGTAAACCGCTGCCATGTTTGCCGCGCATAGGTTCTATATGGAAGGGATGACGAGACATTTAGTAGATCTGTAAGCAAGATATCCTCATACAAAACATAATATTATCGATGTACATTTTAAAAATAAATTCTAAATTCGTTTATCAAGTATGCAAAGTCCCCATGCAATGTAAATTAAATGTGAACCCTGCATGCAGTAGTTTTCGAGAAGAATACACCAAAATCAAATGTGAAATCAATCATTTAAGTTAATCTGGTACGCCATTGTGATATTCTCTTTATTGATTTTTCCAGAAATTCGATCCGTTGCGTTATCGGCATTGTCACCGCGACGGCAGTTTTTGTTTAAAAGTCAGTCTAATATAGTTGACTTCTGTGTCTCGTGTTTCTAGCAAAACCTACCTCATTTTACATTACGTCTTTTTTTTAAAAACATTTTGTTTTTAGTAAGTTAATGGACTTTGACTGTGGACACACCCATTGATTTTATCAATAGAGTGCGATCTCATCCTGGTGGAGATGTGTGTGAGCTCATTAGTGGTGGGTTGCGGATTACAAATTAGTTCATGATGGTACACGTGGAACCACGCCTCCGCGACGACTTTTGGGCACTATCAGGTGTATAGACGATGATAATTTCCATTTACGATACGGGGAACCTTCCATACAAACACATGATTCACTCGTTCATTTTGGCTATGCTTTTGGAGCGGACAACGAAGCCTTTATATAAAGAAAATCATCGAAGTTCTCACGAATTTTGGACCATCAATAAGTGACTTAAGCAACGCTGGAATAGCAGATTAATATTACAGAGTAGGATAAAACCATGCACGATAACCACTGTACAAGTTCTACTACGCTATGAGTTTTATAGTGGTTTATAAATGTGACCAATTTAGATAATAGAAATTAAATTGTGTTGCATCAATCCAGTCCCTGCCATATTGTTATTTATTTTGTTTGATAATTCTGTCCGCCACCAGTATACTTTTTGCCCTAACTAGGTACTATTTAATATTCTATGATGAAATCCTATCCATGCGTTATTGTATGTTGTTGTGGTATGTGTGTCTAATGTCTTATTCTGTGTGACTCGGCGTTGTGGTTAGACGTCAGCGACCCACTTCGGGAATCGCATGCAGTGCAACGCGGTCTGTCTGTTAGGCCGCGTCATGCGAGAGGCGTTCCCAACTCATTGACTTAGCAACGGATAGATACAATAGACCGACGTACCGAATAGTCGAATAGTCTCCATCGAACTGCAGCCAGCGAAATTTATTCTGCCTGACACCCAGTAGATCAAGTTAGGGACGTCTAAGTTTATTATGATGATTAGACAAGGCAACATCAGTGGCAAGCATTGCATGATTCAAGCGAAAGGAATAGTAGCAGCTACAGATTCGATGTCGAGAGCTGAACAACAGCCTAAATAATGAGCAAAGCATGACACAGCCTCAACTAATCGACAGTTTTACGAACAAGAAGGACATCAATCGTTCACAGTGAACAGCACCTGAAGCAACAAAAATATCAGCAACCAAAGAAGAAGATTATGAACATGTTGTTTAAAAGATTTGCCTATTTACCAATTATATTGAGTGACCAAGAATCCGCTTCCGTAATCGATACATACATATGTATATGCACACACATAAGGGAGGACGAAGTAATCTAGTCGTGATCCTCTTGACAAGGCGACTAGTGGTTTGACAAATCCTGCTTTACCGTTAGCATTGCATCACTTAAAATAACAAGGTTCGAACAAAATACACTGGTGACAATGATAAATAAAACTTAAATTATAATTTCGGAGAATAAATATTGGATAAGTATAAAGATTTCATCAATTAATAAAATACAGTACAGATGAAGAGGAAATGTTGGAACCACATCGGAAAGGTTGACACACCATTTCCGGTTTACTATATTAGGGTCCTGGTAAAGGTAAAGCTTTATTGGTTTATTAAAGAAGCTGAAATTATATACAAGTTGGCTCACAAACGTAAAAAGCACAAGTCAATTTTTCCTTACGAAATTTGCAAAAGTCGTCAGACAAGCCATCCAGCCACACGCAATACAACATTATATGTGAGGCATTCTGAACCAATTAGAGCAACCAAATGACTAAGTATTGACGGTGGCACACGCATACAGTACACAGACGAGACGAGGGAGCTCAGATTAAATGAAGGAATCTTCCCACGAGCCCGCATAGGATATGCGAATGAAGCTGCTATTACTATTATACTGTCTATTGGCGCTCCTGCCGTTAGAAAAAGAATACCCCAACGATTTCGCCAATTGCAGTACACCTCGAAGAGTTTAGAGATCTCCTGAATGTTTACACACTAAGACGTCCCGTTCAGAACATCTCTCTAAGCCTCTTTCGTCCATTGTGTCTACTTCATCATTAGAGACCATGATAGTACTTACCGAGAGGCCAAGCGGCTGAAACACGTTTGGAATACCCTTCGACATAAGGTGTGTGAACGCACTGAATGTGCAGGGACTATGGCAGATATGCCTAAATCGATGCTCATTTGTTAATTCTACCATTACTATGAGAATTTCCAAGATGTTAGGCGGATAATTCACCACTACAATTGATGATGTTTGAACACACATTGGGCTAGATATAGGGGCCCCAGGAAGCGACGAGCATACATTTGCGTATATGAGCAGGTCCAATTCAAACCGACAAAGCACAAGACTTATGTATCTTGTCGATTTTGTCAGTCATTTCGTTAATAGTTCGACGCTTGCAGCCGCTCAGGTCCTTTATATTACAGAACATTTCTGGATAAAATCGTCGTTTTGGTGTTCCTGTTGGAAATAGAATCGTCGATATTAAAACTAAATTTGTATAGATTTAGAGTACATGGGCGAATTCTTGGTGAATGAGAGATCGATCCAGCTTGTTAAAGTTCAGGGGGGAACTTCAGTGTGGGTGCACACTTATAACACACATCAATATATATATATATATATATATATATATATAGGAAGGCTAACAGAACTTCCCAATCGCAAGAACTGAATATATAATATATAGACTACAACATTAGTGACGGAAACAACCCCCCCCCCTTATTCCGACCTATTGTAACGTTTAATATAATAAATATATATATACCCTTATAGACCTTTAATCATTTGAATGAAGAATTAAAATGTCTTTTAGTACATGATTTAACTACGTCGATTTCGAGTTTGTAGTTTTTTACCTATTAATTGCAGTGTCCAGTGCCAAACTTAGCATTCACAAAATGGTCTTAATCAAACGCAAAACGATGATAGTAGATTTGTAGTGTGAGGCGACATCACGAATGATACCCGATACAGATGACCTCACCTACACGGCACAGCAAATACAGGCGTTATCTTGAAAGCTCATCTCGTTTTTGGAGGCTTCGTTCCCAAAATCTGATTCATCATATGATTAGCCTTGGCAAGTGATGGCATTCTATCGGGCCGCTATGTTTAATATACAGGAGCGACCAGTAGTGCAGAGTTAGAACCAGCGATAATTTTGTTTCACATCATCTGATCGCCGTTTGCTTCACACATACGGAGTCAAACGCACATACGGAAACACGAATATCAAAGCACATGAAGATCCGCAACAGCACACTGCTCTATGGGCACTTACTTCTTACATGACACACACACACAGGCATAAGTGAAGCACTCTCGTAAGTGTTACCTGTCGGCAGGTCGCTTTCTGTACTTAGCTCACTAATGCTGCTGTTGTTGTTGTTTTTCTTGTCGGTCTATACGGAATGAGTAAGTGTTATCTGGCCATCTTGGTGAGGAGTCGAATTACTGGCAATTACCTCCTAACATTCGGCGGGCCGTCTACTTCGGGAAGTCGGAGACCCTTCGTCATGTTCATAGCTAAAGGACCAACAGGTCCTGTTGTACCTCGTCCCCATGTTCCTTTGATGTGAGGCGTGTGATGTTAGCTGTTGGCGTCTTTGTGATGTCGTGACATCGACGGCGACGCCACTGACGTCTTTCATCGCTTCACAGAGTGCGCGCCGCGATCACGACAAGCTCGCCCAAATATCCGGACTTACCGAACACCAAACGGCCAACGTGGCCCTTGGGGAGCTACTAAAAATGCCGTGCGCCCCAATGTATCCGTACAAATGTTCTATGATCAGGTTTCCGTACAATAAGAGCATGCGAAGTTAGCGACAAACGCAAGTACTTCAGCTCTTGCAAGCTTCAATACAACGGCTGTACGATGTGTAACAGAACACAAGAGAGGCACGTGAACAGAAGAACAATCAATTGTGGCTGTGGCCGAGAAGTACAAGTGAAGGTGCGAAAGCTAAAGGGCACCTGAATGAAGGAAAAAGAATAGCTGTTAGGAAGATCGACATGTCGCTTTTAGCCTGGCTCAACTATAATACACAATCCTACAACTTTTCAACTATATCGGAGATCGATATAATCGTTAGCATTAGCCCGATCAAGTCTGATATTGTCAAGAGTCGACTATACGTTGCGAAATATGTAACGACTCGTGTCGCACACTGCTTCAATTTTATTGTATAGATTTAAAGAAAAAAAATTATTTACAGATAAAAAGAACAGGAATGGCTAAAAGAATTTACAGGAATTTATAATAGTCTACATCAAACAATACCCTCATACGATCCACGATCTATTTGCCGTCTTCGAGTACACAAATAAGTTGCCATGGTATCCAGAAAAGCTGCTTTTTTTGTCATTTGTATACAAAGGCAAGAATAATACATGTAAGAAATTGACCGAAAGGTAACATAATAACAGGTGTTCTTGCTTAAATAAACTTCGGGGTTTGTCCCTTAAACTTTAGTACAGTCAAAGGCAACGCCAGGTTTGTCTCCTATCTGTTTTGCCCTACTCAACCCCACATTACGCTGTTCTATAGGTACTTACAATAGTACAGAAAAAACCTTATGCGTTAGCGCGTCTGTGGAAATAGCCCGATCCCGGGTGACTACAGCCTATTATTCCGATAGGCGTCTACCCCCATAATAATAATAGCTCGCATCTTGGAACCCAACATAAGCTTTTACAGCGAATATCATTTCACTGTTGTCGTTGAACAAGAGTGTTGCCTCAGATGATAAAATAAAAAGTAGTCACTGAAATGCAGCTCTTTCGAGTAGGGTAGTTATTCGAGTTTCCATATTGAACTTAATATATATATATATATATATATACTGATCTAGTTTGGTAAAGACGTAGTTGCGCACGGGTTCATTGTCTCTTGTTGCTGAAATAGCAGCGACGATTGTCTTCATTTCATCGGGCATCTTCACAAACAGTCCATATTTGAGGCAAAGCAAATGGCATTGTAAGCGCCTGTTACACCTTCATATCTGGAGAAATCGCCACCTGTTGTCAATCGTATTTGTGTATAGTTGGTAGTGACGAAGGACAAGCTTCGTGAACTTCATTCTACTCAGCTTTCATCAGGGCGCTTTCCGCCTTTTCGAATAGAAACTCTTTCCGATGCCATGAACCTATGATCGCAGAAGATTCCAACATATACGCGTGAAGCCCCGCACAGAAAAGATGAGATTGATGCTCGTCGGCTTGCGTTTGCTCTGAAGTATGTTCCTTTCCAGCGGCGAGGGCACGCTCCACGATCCTCTTTTGAACATACCAATTCCAAAACGTATGGACATCCTAATATATACCTCGTATCTGTCGTGCTCGGTCATCTCACGAGCTTGATAAACAATCTAGCGTTAAACAAATTGTTGGCGATGATGAAAGAAGTATTTCTCGTGAAAGCCCAACGCAGCACTAATATAGAGCAGATCGATGTTCAACTCTAAAATGCAGTTCTTTATAATACTTAGCCGTAGCCTGTTGCGTCTGTCGAGTATGACTTTACATTCTGCTACCAGGTATAGTACTTGAATGACCAATATTCGCTCTGTTCACCTGATTATCCCGTATGTACATTAACCTAACGGTGAACCTGTAACAATTTGGAGATGGGCAGTTTGCATAAAATTGGAACATATTCACTGATCACATGAATGTCATTCCGGTCTCTCTGCACCTGCAATTGAAATAATACAAGTTTGCACTAGCCAATTTTTACCTTTCACTTAAAATACGTGAAATTCTTACACGTAAGCCACTGCATGTCAAATTAACATTACTTTATTATATATGATCATATTTAGTCCTTTGCATTCTCTGCTCTTGAAATCATTGTGCTATTAAACATCTTCGAAATGTGCAAACAATTGAAGTATCCTAAGCAAAATATTGACGTATAGCTACCTTTGGCAAATAAAATTAAAACAAATGAAATTAAACAAGCCACATTTTGTCTTTGTCGGCCATACGAATTTTAATTGGGATGTTACGCAAAGAAACAGCTTCGATTATAATCTTCGTGTTTTCTGTTAGTTAAATTTTGTCTACAAAAAATCTATTTTCGGCGACGAAAAATAAGGAGGGCTGAGAAAACAAGAGAGGTTGTGTTATGTAATAAATCATCTTCGGATTATCCTGACTATATTTCATTCCCCTCGGCCTTGTCCACCTCCTGTTAGTTAGACATAAAATGCTCTAACGATCAAACTGTTCAACGGCAACCTTTTCGGGAACTGAATGAAGTTCGGTTAAGATTCGCGGCAGCAACACCTAAAACACGTGCACATGCCACTCATTGAGTGAGAATGCCCTATCTACCGTTTGGCTTCGTTCATGTTCGGCCTAAGCCAAAGATTTGATTCTCCACCACTATTTCGTCCCTTCACTCAAGATTTTTCTGTTCAGACGCGTTATATAGTTCAGCACGTCTGGCTGGTCGGTGTTTTTCTTAGCGGGCTAATCATTTCAGAGAATCGTGTCCCTATGTATGTAGATACATCGATTCTTAGTGCACGAAGACATCGACGGCCCTTGTCGCCGCAGCTCATCTAGTATGTGTGCCTAAGTGTGTGTTAGTATCTACTAGTTTGATTGCCGACATCACCCCGGTGGTTGCTTAATGTCGCTCACACAATGTTAGCATCGTCTCATGCCATTCGTGTGTGCGTGCGTATTTATCTACACGTATGTATATACATATAGCGTTTACCAATAGGCCGCTTCTCCGTTCTCTGTTCGTCGGCAGGCGACGAAACAAAGGCGCGAAAACTCAAACTTCAAATACTAGCCTAAATGATTCTCGCGCCTGTGTTAATTGCAGGACACCAGAAGGCCCGCTGGCAGAAGAAGCCGAGGCGCGAACTCACCGGAACGAAACAAGAGATTGTGTAGCGGATCGTGCAGCTCTTATATGTGTTTTACGTTTTGTTCCAGTGTTTGTTCCAGTGTTCCAATGTTTTGTTTTATGTTTTGTTATTAACATCGTAACTTGTTCAAATAGTCGTCTATATGGAACAAATAACAACGATATTCGAAATTTAGTAATAAATACCTTAACAACCTTACTACTCTTCGTGTAACCAAGTGCACATCAAGTACTAGCTATGATTTTTTAAACTTCGCACGTATGTATTCGCATACATACGTACCTTTACGCCGACATCAATATTGCAAGTGCTCCCTTACTACTGGTGTGCACAGCCCGTGTCACACCCAGTGAAAGCGAAATGCTCTGTAATTGGTTAATTTGTATACTTGGCCGCTTGCTCACTCGTTTCTTCGTAGGATTTCCTGAGGGCGTACTTCTCATGGGTAGCTCGCCTAGAGCTCCGGCTGCTACCACTACCGATGGGTACGAAGAGGAGGCGCTGACTTATGCTTATGGTGAAATACCATTTTTTAAAACGCCCGGGCATACATGAACGGATCATTGACACCCATCAGAACCATTAGATATGATTATATCTATATGACATAGTACATAGTTGATGAACAAACCATTCTTTCCTAATTATAAATAGGTCAAATAAAGGAAAAGAAGCCAATAAATAATTTCTAGCTTCAAATATATTTAAAAATTTTTAAATCAGATTCAGGATGGGAGTCTCCCTACTTCACTTTGCTCATTTGGATCATATGTTGCTGCAGGTCAAACAGGCTGAGAAATATTAGAGAGTATTGTGTTATTGTTGTTGTTGACAATGATGTTGTTAATGAGGGTTAGTAATCTCGATGTTGACTCACTCACGAGGCTTGTGATATGTGGGATTTTGATGTTGCTGTTAGCAGTGGCTCGTATTATCACAATATGATCCACCATAGGTCTACATAAAATAGCCGCCACGGTCTCCAATGTATTTTGTATGAGATAGAGCTGGATACTCTCTGAAACTAAAACTGCCACTCGACATGGATTTCGTTACAACTAAGGACTATTATGTGCTTAATAGTGGATGGTTGAGTGGCTTGGGCGTCCTTCGTGCTTGTATGTGTCCGAGCCAGTAGTGAATGTGCCACTTTACTGTGCTGTCAAGCACCCAACAGCAGCAGCCAGAGAGACACCAGGTGTGAAGGAGCCAAAGGAAACTGTATACAATCGCCACGGCCTCGTCAGCAGCGGCTTCTGCCGTCACCCTGACTATCAGATCCTGGCGGTAAAAGGCGGCCGAGGCAGCAGCTAAAGCATTAGGGGGAACAAGATAGGATAGGCATAGATGTACCGATGGTGGATGTATGGAGAGAGAAGAAAATGTGAAAGCGGAGAGCAACAAAGAGAAAAGAGGAAAGGGGATGATGATACTATGCGCGTTGAATTATCACTGGCCTATCATATCGTACAATAGTACAGCAGGCGCGGTTGATGTGGCTGATAATGCTGGTGATGATATTGTTCGTACGGGTATCTCGTGTTACATATGAAGGGTAGTATGGAGTAATGGAGCAAGGATGCGATCGAGGTGAGGATCAAAGTGAATCCCTCTAGACGGCTTCACGGAGCAAAAATAAATAAGAGCTCATATGGTGATGTTACATGGTGTATGGACACATGATACATGTGTATGTAGAGAAGCCTTTACTAATTCAATGTCCTAGCTGAGGGTTTCTGGCATATATCGTGGACATTGGCTTCTATTGAAAATTTGGTTTAAAGCGTCTCTTGGTTTTTAATTCTTTCGTTACGTGTAGGGCCTGAAGTGAGATTCTCTGCTTCATTAATATATGTTGTAATATATATTTGCATATGTTTATCTTTAGATGTATTTTCGCTCCGAAAAAGGAAACGTCTGCAGGTGTCTTTCATTTTATCCTCGCTGGTCAAATACTCACTAGTTGCGATGTGATGATATTAGGCATTCAAGTTGTTTGAAAACAGTTTGGGTCTCAGTTGGTCAGATCAAACCGGAGTTGGTTAGGGGGGATCATGATTCTGAGTCAGGTGGCTCATTCATCACGCCACCGTCGCAGTCCACTTGTGTGTTTATTCAAATGAAGCTTTAGCTTTCATTAGGGTGAAATGTTTTTTGCAACAATGCGTGAATTGCAGCTCGTTTAATGTTGCAGCCCGTGCCAGCAGTTCAGTAAGTCGGCATCTTCTGTAGATAGAGTACTCGCTCGTATTTTTGCTCTATAGTCGTATCGGCAATGGTCTTTCACGCAAATGCATCCACTCTACATAACAACGGGAACTTTAAAGTAAGCTCGAGCGAACTCACGCGAGCGCTAGTGAACGGTATCAAATGACAACTTTATTTTAGAGTCGCCGCCAAAGCACTAGTATGAGTGGCGTGATCATACTCCTCCCTTCGCGCTAACTATGATCAACAATATCATCAGTGCTCAACAGGCTTTTCTGTTTAGAGGGTGAATATTGTGCATTTTTACCATCAGCGGCGTTTCTTTACCATGATTGATAATACATTTGGAGGTAACAAGCTTTTTACGAAGAAACTCGTATTTTATAGCTGTGCTATGGTAGTTCAATATAATCCGCCGAAGTAATGCTTTGTATGTTCCAGGGATGACTGGGGATGGACATCACTGCTTTTAGTGGACCCAGCAATGGGCCACACTGTCAGGCAAAAACCATTTGTGTGAAGCTCGGGGTAAGTGTGTATGCATTTTACAGTGTGTTCCGAAACAAAAAAGTTCGATATAATCAAGTAAATCAAGCTTCTCATAGGTGGTAAAATCAGTCCCGTGTCGTGACATATAACAGAACTTAAGCAGTGTAAAAACTGCAGTTCCTTTAATAAATAAATAAAGCTTTACCTTTACCTTTCTAAAATCGGACTGGGCGTTCCAACAATTATTGTTACGTTCGCCCCGTAGGTGTGCTGCGTATCCAAATTCTACTAACGTTCGCAACTTATTTTTGGAAAGCTCAGTCCCAACTTTGCATCCTAGTGTTGCTGTTAAATATATATGCTCTACCAAGAGCTTCTTTAGGGCCATAAAACCTTCCGCGTTTCCTATAATAGATTAAGGTACACCTTTTTTTCCTGTTCTCCATCGAGTTATGTTTGGCCTTTTTACCTATCGTCCTCCTGATCAAATAATTACGTTTAAAAAAATGGGAAAAAAATTATAAAGGTAAAACTTATGTTTGGCTTTTTCGTGTTTAGCCTAATCACCCGATATGTCAGCTAGAAGCTGGTGATAAGCTCATCAGTATCTTTGTGGTAGCCGCAGTTTACTTTTAGAAACTGTGTGCGGCGGCCTCATTGATTCTAAGCATTTTCTATCTTGTTCAATCCCAATGTTCTTGCTGCACAGTTGCCGCTCTCAATCCAAGTAGTCAATTTTAAGGGAACTTCGTGTTAGGATTGTCTTTGGTCTTCTCTTGTGCAGAAACTTATTGCTCCGAATTGTCTGTCTAAATACGGTGTAGCACCAATATATGAACATCCGTGGGTTATTTTCTACTGTAAAATAAAACGAAAGAACAAAATTTCCGATATTAGTTTTGTCGCATGTTATAATATACAACATCGTGGATAGAATGCTTAGATATCACGTAAGCGTGCCAAAACTGCTATAATCGATGCGCGAATCACAAATTTTGACCTGCAAGAGTAGAGAGACACAGCAACACCGTCAAGAAGTGATTTTTCTATATCCCGCTTAGATACTTTACCCTACTATTATGTTTACATAACGTGGTATAACATAAATATTCTTTACGCTCAGCATTGAACTACTAAATAACTAAAGCAAGCTACGGGGCAAACGTTTGCAGTTAAGTTGAATTCTCAGATTCGAAGAAACAAAATCATATTTGCTTCACTACCGTTTACATCGGAGTATGAGCATACGTCGTCGTCTAGTTATCTCCTTTGCGGAGTATTTTCTATTCGCCTCTCTGGTGTTGCCTTATGAACCAGAAAGCCAACAGATGTCGTACGCTCGTCCGAGTATTTGTTGTTCGTCCCAGCGTACTTCTCTGATCTTGATTTTGAAGATACTGATGCGGATAAGAAACTCGACATTGGTCCAGGCGAATAATAAATGTTAAATAAATTACATAGGCCATTGGACGCATTGTCATTGATCGAGCCGCTTGCAGGCCGAGTAGAATAGACGGTGAAAGGCACTCCAAAGAAGCAATGCGTTAGGTATTGATTTTAGAGATAGTGCATCACTTCCCATCTTATTATAATGTCCCACCAAAAATCCGTAACAATAATTTTAATTGTACGTTCAGTATATATGCGTGATACTCTGGCTATTGAGGCCCTTCATGCCTGCGAGATTCGCAACCTCATGGCTTGATCGAGACGTACATTTTTCCAAGCGCACTCCTGCTGTACCATTTAGCAAGCGACAGTGCGGCGGTTGATCGCTGCTCTATTCGATCGGCAGCTAGCTCACCTCAACACTTCATCGCCTCGCTGAGTGATACGAGAAGACCACTCACATGTCCCATTTGCTTGAACGAGCTTCCCATTAACCTTGTAATTCGTAGACAGCAATGTTCAAATTACATGGTTGACATGTAACCTAAGAATTCAACTGTACCAACTCATTCTACGCACACATACAATAACCCATATAATGGAATAATAATAAAGCAGGTTGGCCCGACTAGCCGAAGCAGGACCGCACAGCAACAATGAAAGTGCGTGGTCTTTTATTGTGCGGCGTGTACATCGTGTATATTGAGGTGTTTGCTACCTTCGTCGGTGCTCTGCTGTTCGCACAAATAAAATACATCTAATAAAATAAGGTTTGTTCTCTTGTAGAACTTTCTTCTTTTTGCAAGTGAGGCGCAAGCTCTTGTACTTAAACAGTATGCATGTGTAACTTGCTGAATATTGAAGAGCAGCCACTTCAGTTTTGTCTAAATAGATCAGTACTCGACTGATCTTCTAGCCCTTTGAACACAGTACTACATTTTATTTTGCAAGCCTGATTTGTGAAAATGAGGGTTTCTTTATTAGCTCTTTACTCATGACCATATCATATAATTATACTGTACAAATTATACTGTAAGTAAATTTTTCGACACTCGCATAAATAATCTACGTAGCGGACAAACTATCCGCCCAATTGTGGTGTTAGTTGGCACCGAGCGCATAAACGACATAAATGTTCACATGGAGGTGGGGCGTCATGTCTTGTCCGAGTGCGCGAGATTGAGCCCACCCCCTCTCATAAAACATTTATAAAAATACTTATAAATCAGTGGAATTACTCCTAATAATTCGTGCACAGCTATATAGTCATTCATCAAGCGGTCAATAAAAGAGAATTTTTATTGAATTGTAATTTTAGAACTTCGGGAGACGAGGCAAAATCAATTTAGACCGTAGCAGGTGGTGTGATATTTGCCAATCGATCTGAGTTAATATTTTTTGGGGTACTAAAAATGATGGTCCTGTCTATTTATTATTAAATATATGTGAAAATTTGCAAATACAACTTTATGGTTAGAGACTTCCCACAATCTCACTTTAATTCTCAATTAACTCCTTGGCCGCTACATATTCAAAGCTGGTCCTCATTTGTGTTAGAGGTTGAATTGTTTAAAATGTGCATTATCTTATACCACAGGCAATCTATACGTTTATTCAATGCCGGGGATTATATATTCAGGTAAAAAAGGGAATTTGTAGAACTTAATTATACATTGCATATATCGTATGTAAAGTAAGCACACATATTAATGTGATTTTTTATAGCTTTTCTATGAAATACTTCTTTGTATTAAGATCAATACAGATCGGCAATACACAGCTGATATTTCATTGGCTGCAGTCAGTTGGGGCACTCAGGACCTCAGGTTGGATACATAATAGCAAGGTTTTTCATTATGACCGGAATTTTCATTTTTTCCTGATTGTGTTTCGTTCGCTGCAGCATCAATATAATCGGTGCTGTCGGATACACTCATTCTAAATGGGTAGAGAATGTTCAGTTCAGAGGACTACCTCTTACCTCGTGCGCCTGCAATCGAAGCTTGTTCTCTTGATCGGCCCCAGCCAACGATAACAAGGGAGCACCCATGAATTTTCGGTTTTGAATTTGGTTATTCTCTGGTATTGACACTATTCGAATGACTCCCGTGTCTTTTACCCGTTCCAACTCAAACGGCTACTCCTGCGTTGATGATACGACGTTTTTGTATGCGTTATCGATGTTGTCGCAGTTTTTACGTTATTCGAATAAGTAGACGCAATGGTGAGATTCAGCTGAACTATTCTAGCCAACGATGGTAGCGGAGACAGCGATAGAGGCAGAATGTCCATCCCCACCACACGAATAGGGACGAACGGACGGACAGGCGGACATGTCTCAAACAGGCAGCGCACAAGAAGAACCTCCCTTCACACACAACGTTCGGCTTGTGTGGAGTCTCGAGTGACTGCCAGTTCAAATCATTGGATATGGCTGGCTATCCATAGACACTACACACACATACATGCAGATACACGGACGGCATAGACAGACACACATTTACGCACCTTCTGCCGAATAGTACAAAGCGAATCGACAATCGAGACCGCACTTGAGTCCCGTAAAGGCTCATGGGCCAGAAGTAGCTCGAAGCGAGGTGGCACGGAGACACGGATCGCAGAGCAGAGCAAGCATCGATCGATCCGGCGGCTCAGCAAGTGACAACCGACTATCGGAGTCGGAGTGGACCGGTCGCTGGTTCCTGGTCAATCGCTCGCTCCGAGTGGTCGCATCCTCTTGTAATATATATATATATATATATATATATATGTGTGTGTGTGTGTGTATCTGTCCGCTGCTGTTGTTGAAGCTATAGGGAAGCGCTGCATGGCTATAATTTTCTGTTCGTTTTTTTTTGCAAAAGTAAGCGACGAACTGCAGTCAGTTTTGTAGGGGTGACTTGTGATCGGCGGGCGGGTAGCCATGAACCCATAGAGCGGAGACAGTCAGCGAAATATCAAAGGAGCGAGGAGACTTCTGCTGACCGGTATCCAAGGAAATTAGACGAATCACAAAGTCGCAATAATGCAACAGCGCAACAGAAGCAGCGTACAAAATTGGCAGCTCTTGGTGTCGATGTTGGCATAGGCTCATTCGAATAGGGGATTTTGTGGGGGTTCTAAAGCACGACTTGAGCAATCAAAAGCGTGACATCCCTCTTCAAAGGTAGACATTGTAAAATATCTTTGAAGCTCGATCAAATCGTGTCTACGCGTGACACGTCTCGTACAAATACCGGATGAATTTGCATGCACTACTGGCCGAACAAAATGGTTTACTCTCGACGCCTCTTGTACATAAGCTGGGAATCAAGCATTGAACTTCTCAAATTAAGAGTAATAATAAAAGTAACTAAAGAGATAGCATACAAACAGATGAAGAACTATTAACTTGACTAATATACATTAATGCAAGGATAATAATACATTAATCTATATATAAGTGAAGTAACTACTCATATAAGATACGACTTTGGTGTGCCATTCTTGTGTTACCATATGTCACACGTATAATAGATAGTACTGAAGTGTGCTCGTGAGAATGAGTGAGTACACCAACCCAGTGCAGTCAGTTTGTTTCTTTGTGATCAAAGAAGTGTGTGATAAGAGAAGAGTAATATTGTAAAAATAATACTGTATAATTTGTAGTGTTTTAACAATATCTTGAAATGTGAATATGTATATACGTGTCATAGCGTTTTTTCGTTTATATGTCAAGCGACGCGCTCGCTTACTATAGGACCCATGTCCCGTGAAGTGACACATTCGTTTGAAATGTGAGTATGTTTTGTCTAATTATATTGCAATTTTGATGTATGGGTTCAGAACAAACAGATAATAACATATATTTTTACAACTTAGCGAGAATAATAAACGGCGCATTTTTCACGTCGCGATCGCCCAAGGAGGTCGGCGAAAGAAAGGTGACGTGATCGTCACCAATGGAGTTGAGCAAAACTAAAAAATTTTGCGAGCTTTATCATAGAAGATGCGTCTCTTGTGAAGAGAGAGAGTTCGGTCTGTGACACGTCATATGTACTAGTGATGATGTTCACACTTACGGCAAACTCATTACATCGCTTAAACCGACTCGCGATTTTATGCGTAGATAAAATCGACCATTACTACATTATTATAAATGCTTTGAATCCGTATCTACCGTATTTGACCAATAATATCTTATAATAGTATAACAATATTATAATAATAGACATCCGTGTAAACTCAATATACGCCATGACGTAGCCCGCAGGATGGTTTAATCGCCCGCTTTCGTTATAGTGGAAAGAAGAGCAACTTAATAACAGCATGTCAGCAAGCTAGAATGGTTAGTATATTCGAGTTCTCCTCGAGGTGATGGTGGACATCACTCATTTTGGCAAGAGAGCTGTCATGTTATAAAATATCATTATCTTGCCATTGGAATGTGGACGATTAACGTTATCAAGATATACACATGAGAATAGGTGGCGTTCGACTTCCCAACAAGAGGTATTAAATTATTCTGCGTAAGTATTTAATTTTCACTAAGTCAGTTTCATACATCTCATGTAATTAAGATATACACGCGTCGTTATATTAAGCCTACTATTAATTTATTCAGGTTATTTTACAAATTAGCAAATATTACAAATTGATGGAATTTGGTAGTCAGTGCTAAAAAATATCGAATACAAACGCCACTTAAAAAAAAATCTGGAAGCTGCTTTGAGACACGTTAAACGGTGTGCAGTGAAAATGACAGGTATCGCAAGCCAATATTCAAAGCCCATCTATTTTAGTTTTAACCACGCCACAGCTACTTTTTTTAGATTTTCTTCAAAAGGAGGAAACCGGTTGCTAGATCTACAGGTAGCCTTAAATGTTTGGAATAGTTAGGTTTACAATTGGGATTCATCCCCGTCATCGGCGACTGTTCGACGACTGTTCGCAGAATGGTACGCCAACATCAGACAAGATGTCTATCGTTGAAATTCTTGTCGCCAACTATCCGTTGAGAGTCAGTTGTAGTTAAAATAAACATGGTACTTAAGCTATGGACTCTGAACAATGGCCCTGTTAGTTTGGATAATGTATGACAAGAGGTAGACGCAAGCAAGAGTGTCGCAGCGTTAAGATGACTAGTACCACACCATAGCACCATATATATCATTGTTGAAAATATCTCTTAATTTATTTTCTTCTCGGTGCGACTAGATGTACGTGTGTGTTATAGAATCATCAAAACGCCATCCCAATAATATTCTGTTTATTCCGAATGTTGTATATTAGATAAAATGGGTATTTACTTTTACCGCTCTGTATCGCGCATTCGGATATCAATAAGAAAGGCGATTTTATATTATGTCAGCGCTATTAAAGGGCTTCCAGAAAATAATAGAAGATTGTAGTAGGCGAACAAATGCAGACTCTCAAGTTTGAGTTGCAGCTTTCCAGTGATACCCTAACAACCTACCAGGGATTACCCAGTGGCCCAATCTAGTTCAAGTCAACAAACTGTTCAATCTAAAACGTCCAAGTTTCATATTGTAGATATCTTTGATTCGGGCAAAATGACCGATTATCTTTAATTGTAATGTTGTCGACTGCGCCTAAATTATAAGATGATCTATATCTCGATGAGGCTTGATAAACATCTACATACACATAACGGAGAACTTACCTCTATAGTTAGGTTAACAACGTAACAAGATTTCAGCGAACACCACACTAGATTTTAACATACCCGTTACACAAACTATTTACTCTTCATCCTTGGTTCCCAAACTATCTGTCACTATTTTTCATAAACACCTGGATTATATATAAACTGAAAATAAGTTAAGTTTTACAAAGAAGTTGTGTAGTCTGACGGATATATTTGAAACGACACATCCAAGCTTTTAAGAAATCAAAATCCATCCTGCGCGAAAATGCAGTATTGATAAATACTACACCATTCTTCCTTATATCACCGT
Source organism: Stratiolaelaps scimitus (assembly GCA_019614645.1). Taxonomy (NCBI): domain Eukaryota; kingdom Metazoa; phylum Arthropoda; class Arachnida; order Mesostigmata; family Laelapidae; genus Stratiolaelaps; species Stratiolaelaps scimitus. The sequence continues at coordinate 167,673 of JABWDB010000024.1, read as the reverse complement.
ACCATGGAATAGTGCATATAGGCGTACTTTTAAATTTTAATAATATGTCGTATAATATTCCGTCCTCTCTCAGTCGATTTGACTTGATTATTATATTTCAGTCATTTCGAGCAAGAGATTTACAAATTAAACAGATTATATTTCACACTACGAAAATATCATAATTGGACGTCTTTTAAACGCACAAACATATACACGTTTATACACTTAATTTTTACAAATTTATTTTGCTTCTTCCACTGGACGTTTCCAATATTAAAATCTGGGCCTTGTTGGACAGATCGTTGCCAGTTTCGTTGAAGTTAAATTTCAACTTATCGATGTGGGTTTTCAAGATATGAATTAACAAATTCAACAACATAAAAGTAGATGGGGTAGAAGTGAAAAAATAATGGACGCATGTAGGAACATGACGAATGATTATGATCTGTGGAAACGTAAGAGATATCTTTATTGTGGTCGTGGTATGATGTTGGAGGATTGAGCTGTTACTGAGTCGTGAATGCTAATTTACAGACGTCAACATCAAACCCCGCTGTGGATGTGGCGACGGTCGTTGAGGCGGCAACGGGTAGAGATGGTGGCTAATGATGTTGGAAATCTCTGCTCGTTAGTGAGCAACTCAATCAGCGTAGTGCTCGCCAGTAATCTTCGAATAATAAACGATGTTTTATGCAAATCGGTACTGAGATGTCATTATTATTATCATTACTATTATTGTGAGAGTCATCTTATTATTACGATTATTATGATAGCATTATTATCATTACAATACTCTACCCAGTGGTTCACGCTCATGTGGAGATTGGCTTTCCTATGAAAGGTGTGTGCGAGTGTAGGGATTAGGGTTGTTATATGTCTATATGGTGCACGAAAGGAGATGTACCTACAACAAGTTCATCATGATGATTATACCGTGTTTAATGTTTTATCGGTGAGCTGTGCATTTAGAGGTTACATTCAACGTAAAAATACAATAGATAAAATTATTACACTACTTTTATAAAAGCATTGCGAAATGTCGTACTTGCTGTTGATAGCAGAAAACAGTTATTTGTGTAACATGTGTGTAGCCGAAATGGCATAGCTCTAATTCTTAATGGTGTGTAAATGTAGCGATATCTGATTATGATTTTGGACACGGACAATATACATTGCTATGATATTGAGTTTGTGCTCATTTTCTCATTGATTGGTGAGTCGATTATACTCATATTAGGGATGATAGACACTCAAATGTATTTCATCACCCAGAATAACGACCCAAATTTTATTCAGGTCCTAACGATTCGATTCATAGTCAGATCAATAGTGGCCGGCCGCGTATCAATAAAATAGGTGACTAATCAGCAGCAGACTACCTCCCCCTTGGCTTATTTTGAAACCTAAAGTAATCTCACCCAAGTTAAACCTCCATGCTTATACCGCAATAGTTTTACTCCTGCTAATTTCTACTGATTAAAGATTTGTGTAATGCCTATTTGGAATGGTGCGAAGCTATTTATCGTTATCATCACTTCAACCCAATTTTAATTATCTGATATTTGTAGTATCGCCTGGTCTAGAAATTTTTGATCTGCCTCATCTGGGAGAATGCGACAACCTGAACATTCGTTTGAGAAAAATTATAATGTTGTGTAAATATTATATAAATGATCTTTCATCCCGAAAATGTATATGTCAATAATTGAACCAAATATAGGCATGCAAGTGTAGATAAGTATGATTAGTCTGACATGATCTAATGAGTACTTTTTTTTTTTTTTAATGAGTACTTTTTTTTTTTTTTTTTAGTAACGTGAATATGCCCATTAAACTGTTGCGCATCCTATCTAGAGAGTCCGTTGCATTGCTTAACGTATTTGTGCGTTTTTATGAAATGCCTATGAGCTATACATATATATGCGTATCAGAGCAAGTAACCGAATGTACTCAAAGATCAATCTTGAGTCCTAGATTCAATACAGTTCCGTAAGATATTGAATCTTTCTGAATATCTTGACCAGAATTGAACCATACAATAATAATAGGAACCGTCTTTGAATCATGTGATTAATAGTAGATTTTAACTAAACCGCATACAGTAACTCATCCCAAATGGATAACAGCTTAAGATCTACCGGACATATTATTTATTGGTGAATTTGAAATCCTATATAACTGTTATAATCATCATGTACTGACATTGATGAAGAGTCATCATGTACTGACAGCTCTCTCTCTCTATGCTTTCCTTTCTGGTTGAATATAGAACAGTCGGAAGAAGTATGGTCGAAGCTTCCCCACAACACTTAAAGAACACGAACTATGTTAATTTGTCTTTACATCGTTGCCACTGTTGCCGCTGTCAGGAGCGTTCTGGCTCGTCTACCACAACCACTCCAAACATATATTATAGTACCCACTATATTTGCCTCATTTTGTCATTGTTGCTGTTATGGATGTATGTGTCCTCTTATGTAGCTTTATTAGACAGAGCCGGTTTAGTTTTGTATAACTCCGGATGAATTGCGAGCTTAGTGTGATAATAATAATATTAATAATAATAATCACCACATAGGCAACACGTGACGCCGACAAAGAAGCAGACGTTGCTTCCTTTGAGCATCCGTCAATTAGAGGCAACATTTCGTCACTCTTCGTTTAGTTGTGTGTTCTGTGCTTGTGAGAGGGTACGAGAGCTGCTGATTTACAGGCCAGTGTGTTTTTGTGGCTGCAACTGCAATGGCAACGTCAGGGGTCGAGTTTCGACCGTTCCCTACCCTCACACAGTTTCTGTTCCTGCCGAAGGAGGAGAACCGAGTGGCTATTCTGTTCTCTCCTTTTCTGTCTGTTCAACAGTGAAGCAGACCCATGACAACTCATCCAGGCCGGCGTGAAACTACGATGAGCTGCTGACAGAAACGAGTGCTACCCAGATGTGTGCGGATGCTGCTGATTATGATACTAATGATGATGACGATGATGTTGTTGATAGTGCTCTGGCTGCTCACATTAAAAACACATTATGATGAACACATCACCAAGCAAATGCAACGACACCGCCAACAACAACGACAACAACAACAGTAACAACAGCACTACAAGACAGCAAATAGTCGTTGATGAGACCGACGTACTTTCCACTGTAGCACTCACTCTCCTCCAAGGAGAGACGAGAAGATGCAACAACGAAAACAACAACATTACCAAGCAGCGCAAGGGAGCCAAAGGGACCGAATAAACACGGGTCGGTCTGATGGCAACAAGAAGCTGCACAAACATAAGACATTAGGCGGCAGCCGCACACAACCAAACATTGCTGGAATCAGATACCAACAGCCGTCTCGCAGCAGCAGCAGCAGCAGAAGTAGCAGCAGCATAGGGAGAAAGGGAAGACACTCCACTGATTCTCAACACGCTGCTTGACTGATGACTGGAAGGAAGGATGTTGCCTGCCTATGGTCTACAGTGAAGTCAAATCAAAATGAGCTTCTTTCCTCTTTTTTCATCTTTGGCGGTTGCCGCGACACTCGTGCCAGACATAACGTTATCATGCGAATAAAGAAAACGGCGTAGACCAAAATTTACGAATGCAACTCTGACAACGGAACGAACTGGTGACGTGGCCTAGAGCCGCCTCAGAGGCACGAATGGACCAAGTAGACACCAGCAAACACAAAACGAAGTAACGAATATTCGAGTGGAGGGAAAGTAGAAGAGAAACACAGCCACTGCTATCGCCGCCGCCGCCGTCGCCACGTAGTTGGAGTCAGTTAGAATCGACCGACGAATCGCAGAGGACCTTAGTGTATAGAAGATGAGACACATAACAACGGTAAGATGAGACAGGACTCATCCTGAGATTGTAACTGCTGCTGCTGCTGCTGCTTTTCTTCACTGAAGTCGTAGTGCAGTGCACTGTGTGGTGGTGAAGAGACTCATCTCCTTTCATTTCCCTCCTCAGCCGCATCTCCCTTCGTATCTTCGCACTGCTTTGTCAGAACCAACACGAAAAGAGATTTAACCGCACCGACGACGCTCCGTAATTATGTATTGTTTTGCTCGGTCAGGTTCTCCACTATGCGTGAATGTGTGTGTGTATATGTCGGCGCCAGTGATGCCGTCGCTACTACTACCATAGTTACGACTATTTCGGGTCGGTAAAACCCTGCCAAGTGATAACTCACATATTGACATCAGACTTAGTTAGCTAGATCACGAAATGTGTGTGTAGCCACGAAGAAGACTCTATAGGAGCTTCATAAAGGCGAACATGGGCAGAGGCGGCCATTAACTATAACATAATAAATTCCAGGTCGGCAGAACCAGGCTGAATTCATATCCTAGACACACGTAATAATTCTCTAGGGTGTTTCATAATGTTCTATACATTCAAATTTATTCTCATCACCTTGGTCAGGTACGATAATACAGTTAACTCATTATGTTCTATTAAACACAGTGATATTCTATAATTGTTCAGAATTATTTATAAATTGTCTATAGGAAATTTACTAGCGTTCTTTTTAGTATATGGTTACATCGTGCAGTTCCATTGTTCTATTCATAGATAGGGCGCACGCTGGTGTAAATATACCAGTGTCTAGATATTATGCGGATATCGCTATATACGGACGCGCTAGTGCTCGAATAATTCGTAGCTCTTTCGTTAATTGATGCATAGCCTCTACGACGGATAGATTGTTAATATCTATCAAAGACTGGCTGTTATCTCCTCTTACTCGTGTGCATATCAGTACATTGACATAGGCAGGATAATGTTAACGCGAACGCTGTAAATGCTGGAGTAAATGGCAAACAGCCACGACTACAAACACTTTTGAACAACAAGAAGAAAACCAAAAATCGACAGGGCTGCCGAGAGGAATAGGAATGCTACAGCAACCCCCTTCCATCTGGGAATAGGGAGAAACATCACGGGAAGAACAAAGTAAAAATAATCACTATTCCTTTTTATGTTCTACTCTTGGAGAAATTATTGTTTTAGATCTCAGAACAATGAGACATAAAACCACTTTACGGGGTTTTTATGTCGTTATTTCAAAGGTCAAATATATCAACCCTTGAAAGAGCAGAACAAAGATATCTGGAACATCAGAGAGAGGAAGTGAGTCCAAACGAAGATTAGATTGGATCGATCAAACCTTTCAATTATATATCATCTCCACTCAACGAATCATATCCTCTTTTCACAAAACACGTATAAAAAATCAAACGTGCTAACATGGCCGATAATTGCGGATGCGCAAGATTTAATTATTTAATGGCTTTACTCGTTTATCGGATGCTAATTTGGAATTACCTAAATAAGAACTCATAGTACCAATTAGTCAAATATTAACAGTTTCAAATTCACTTGCTTTGTGTTGCCATAAAATGAAATTGCTTAAAGCGTTTCGTCGATATTCGGCAGCTGTAAGAGTGCTCTTTCATTTGATGCCACTCTAGCGTTAATTGGGCTGACGAAATATTCAAACGTGTTGTGTAGTTGTATAATACCGTATCTTATTTTTTCAGCTGCATTTTCGGAATCCGAGAAGGATATTATCGATGACATTCGTTATCAGATAATGCTGCAATAAGTGCTTGAAAGAGCGACCGTTAAGCATTATACATATGCCATGAATAGAGGTGTCGAAGGTGCGAACAAATATATTAGATGTTAGCCAAGTAGAAGCACGCTCATGCGTTGGAGAAGACGGTTGGTTACTGCTCAGTTGTTTTTCAGGTCGAGGCCCAAGACACATCTAGAGCTCGTTTTTTTTTGCCACCATTCCTATTACATACAGATGGACGTGATCGTTTCCTTCATTCCAGCGAAATGTGAATGCAGGTGCGGCCGACTTTAAGGCTCTCAAGAAATCCGTGCCCGGTGAGGTTACGCCATGGTGCAAATCTCAGCGGGAAAATTTTCTAGGTGAATTAATTTAGTAGGCAACTAATAAGCGTGGATTAATAGTGGACTTGTATATTGGAATACAATTTATTCGAAAGTATAGGAATAATTTTATCCCTGACTCATGATGAACAACGAAATTGGCACTGAGAATTTATATTGGCCAACATTTATTATTAAGCAGGATTGCTTCGGCGGAGTTTACTGGCATGCTTTGCTATTTGCAAACGATCCCTTCAATGGCTTACAATACACTGAACATCACTTCAGCTCCCATTCTATAGAATTGGTCTACAGGGGGCTGTTTCATACAATTCCGTTCTGACTTGATCGGTGTACCGTTTCAACGTCACTGCGTTGCGCGTACATTGGTGCTCGGCTACGAGACCTGACGTTCGCCGAGTCTAATGATGTGTTAGCGAAGCTTGTCTTCAGCCGTGCATTTTTCACGGCTGAAGAAAATTTCTCGCCTGCTTAAACTGCCTGTAAAGTGACAGTTTTCGGTCGGCAACACACGTTTGAAGCTCGCCAGTGTGATGTACCACACCACTGTGGCCCAACCGTGGCCGCCGGTGAGTTATGGTCGCAAAGAACGACTAAAATCGCCATTTTTCACCTTAGCTCTCAACCGACGATCAAACATCGAGCTTCAGTTGAGACGAAATTACAGGGAATTGAGAGATAGAAAAAGTATATATGTTATAGAAAAATCGCATGAAAGCACAGCTAGAGAGAACTGACAACGCTCCAAGTGATAAATTTGAACGCTGTAATTACATTGTATATATACAACATTTAAGACAAGTAAAAACCACGTGGACGGACGGCTAGCTGTACGTTCACTCTCGTCACAGTAATAGTGCCTTGTAACTGCAGAAAATTACGTACCTGTGTGTGCACCCGAAAAAATTACCCGGGTAAAGCGATACAAACCTGCAACACATCTAGTACGAAACATCAAAATGAAAAATAATATTTTGGTGATTACTTTATCTTAGGGGAATTAAGAATATTGGTAATTACTGCGTTTCTATGATGTCGATGAGTAACTACCACTGTGATTTATACGCGTTAATATCCGAATCTATAATACTTTTCAAATATTAAAGAACCGTGGCGACAGCAATCGTCATCAAAGTAATAGAGTTTTTGATCGCTCGTTTGTTCTGACTACATATCTGCAGTCGATAATTATCCGAATAAAAAATCAATTGCCAAAATCGTGGCTGTGTCAAGATCTCCACGCTAGTATGTTCAAAACCTTTAGGATTAATCCATGATATAAAATAGTGCATATAAATTAAAAAAAGTAAAGGGAAGATCTTATTGTTGGCAATACGAGCTATTGAACATGGTGTCCAGGGTGGGTCTTATGATACGGTTTCAGATTCGTTGCATAGCATATGGAACCGATATATGCTTTTTCTTGTTAATCTCATATTTTTCCATGTAGTTTACATTTTGTTAATATTCGAGATAGCGCGTACTGCAGCGGCAGACGATAACAGCTCTAGAAGTGGTTCTAATCAGAACGGCTCATGCTCTTGCGAGCTGTTTATGGCACAGGTAAGAGTAACAAAGTAATTTTGAACATCAACGTTTTATCAAGGATTATGAAAAGGTCAGCCAGTATATACAATGTTTGATATTGGACGTGGGGTTTCTGAACGGGGTCAATTCTGGAATATTTCTGGAATATTTTCTTCTTACCAAAATATTCTACAATATCTTGGTAAGAAGCTAGATTTAACGGAGTAGGAGTGAGTACCACGGGGTCTCCAAGGACGGAGAATGCGCTGAAACCAAGTCCCGGGGCCACGGCGACGGGGAAATGCCCGACGTCTCGTCCTGGCAGAGAACCATCCTATTTGCTAAATGCACTACAACATCGTCAGAATATTATGCGACCTTTATGAAGGAATGCCTCACTTGTATTTGTATTACTTCTATTCAATGAACTTTGGAGAGCTCACGTATGCACAAGGAAAAATGTTTCAGTAAATTACTGAGTGTTGAACACTATATAATAACGCAGAGCTCGTGTTGAAATGATTCTAACTCGACGCATTGTTTTTAGAATCTGTAGAAAACAGCGAACGAATTAAGGTGTGCACTTAGTTCGATCCCGAGCAACCAAGCACAGTCACAATGACACAGCTGTATGACAAAAAGAACCCAGTACACTTTGACACACTTTGTTCAATTTGTCGCTGATAATTGGACTACAGAGCATGTGTGCTCTACATAAACGGCTTCCCAGTCGCCCAATCGTCAGCTCTCTGCATCCCAAACACTCACATCTACGTAGCAAACTACCCAGTAGAGCACAGCCTGGCGTGTTGTGCTGGAGTGGTTTCTGCTAGGACTAAGGTGTGTGTCGTTTCTGCCTCGGTTCTCCCCTAATGAAGTGTCATCTGATTGCAGAGTGCCCTCTGTATCTGCATACTGCTCAAATTATGTGAGTTGATCTTTTACGAACACGCCGCACGTACATCATTCTTCGGTTTAACGTGCTTTTTAGCCTGCGAGAGAGAGAGAGCAAGCTCATATTCCCGGATGATTGCTTTCGTTATTAAGAAGTTAATATTAGACGTTATACGCATTCCATCTTCATAATATCGTAATTTAATATACTGTTGTGGGTCTGCAACCTATTTTAGGATACGATTATTGAGCTTTTTTATAGATACGATCTGATTCTCTGTGGGTATTATTTTGTGCGTAAAGATATTAATTTCGTATGTGATACCTGCAATAAGCGTATTCCAGTTTTCTTTTCACAAGATGTAAATTTCTTCTAAATTGTTAAATACGTTAAGGAGAGCTGAGGGCCTGCGATAGAAAAATATTTTTACACAGGTGCAAAACATATTTAGTTAAGATCAAAAATTTCTTTCCAGTTTCAGGAATCTTTAGAAGCTTTAGGTGAAAACAAAGGACAACAAAGCAATCTTCAAAATGACAGTCCTTCTGCGCCTATTTCATTGCATCCTGTAACACACAAATTTTGCGCATTCGATGAATAAAAATGTGAGAGAGAAGAAGCTACGCCATCAGGACGAAGGTGGAAATGTTTGTCTTTTATGTGTCATAATATTTTGTATTGTAGGAAGATGTCGCAAGTTGGATTTGATCCTATTTACAAGCAACATATGGGTCATAGTGTTTCGGTTGGGTATCCTTACCTGTTTTTCTCATAACATGAATATACGAAACATCAGAACTCGATGACGAATACACCATGACGAAGTTTCTCGAAACATTTCCCCTTTATTGTTTTGTCTTTCCTGTTACGTATGTTTATCCTATTGTCTTCAGTGGTTGTCGATTCTCAACACTGTAGCCGATATGATGCCTCCCGGGGCTTCAACGATGAGGATGATTTCCTATGAGATTTATGTGTTTGTTGATGTGTTGTTTAGTTTCACCAACTTGAGCTGAATTTGAGCGGCATGATTTTTAAATCGGTAATGATATGTCCTGCTTGCCCGCTGATCTCCCAAGTACTATATTCAATGTTTTACGTTGTGTTTATGCCTATATTTATTGTTATTGAAGTATAGAGTCCACTTTAATTCCTATGTTTAAGATATGTATATATATATATATATATATGACCCCACGTTGAGTGGGCATGTCCGCATGGCAACACCTCCTTTAAAAAATATCATTAATGTCAATGATATTTTTTGTAGACATTCTGAGCTGAGCCTCGGTGTTACTAACCGAAGCAAATATTGACATCGGGGGCTTAATGTCATTACCAGAGTGAGTCAATTTCCATACAAGTATATGTTAAATTTCTTCACTTTTTCTCATATGGCCAAAGCTTCTCTGTCGTATTGCGCGTCCTTTTGTTCGGTTTTACTTAAAGCTTAGGAATACAAAACAGTTCTTTCCCCTCGAGAAATTTATATGATGGAATTGAAGATATGCCATAAGGTGACGTCGGTGGCTGGTATTAGTGGTTAATAGTGGTTTATGGGATACCATTTATCAGCAGTGTGGTAATAATAGGATCATTTTCATTTCTTTCGATTAAATGGATAACATTCATAGTAATGCTTACCACATATTTTTTGAGGTTCTGAAGTGATTCGTCTTCGTAATATTTCGTGAGTGTCGTTTCTTATAGCAAAAAAAACACACCAAATTGCGATAAGGGCACGCATCCTTATGATGGCATTTCTTGTTGCGTCGACTACAATGGTACTTGGGTTTTATTGTTTAGTTATTTACTTGGATTGTTGATTCTACCTCTACCGATTTTACGCGATAGTTCTTGTTTAGTAGTCATCGACGGTTTTTCTGAGGTGTGTTGGAAATTAATGTCAAATTGGACAGCGATATTCAGAGCATCCTCTAGGTTCTTAATCTGGCTGATTTCTTGCCTTACTTTTTATCACACGAGGGGGTCATGTAATCCTCGAAACAATATAATACTTCAGTCATGATATCTTCATCAGCAGGGAACTTACGCTACAAACTAGTTTCCACAATGGCAACATATTGTGCTATTATTTGTTCAAGCGCTTATCGTAATCTCCAGAAATAGCTACGCTTAATGTACTTGTTTGGCATTGGAGGTTCATAGATCTTATTTAGGGGAGCCCCCATTTGTTGAACATTCAAGTCATCGACTTTGGGGGGTAAACGTAAAATTCTTGTACGCGGATGTACATAGATGCATGATCAAATAGTTCGCTTGTTTCGCAGACTGTATATTGTGATAGTTTACAAACCTTCTAAGTCCCATTTGCCAGGTATCAGTGGTGTCGTCTGATTTGTCGTCAATATATACATACAAACGTTTACCACCTTAGTCTTTTCTTGAATAATTTTTCTTAATATATATATATATATATTTATATATATATATATATATATAGAGAGAGAGAGAGAGAGAGAGAGAGAGACTAAGAACTCAACAGTACGTGGGTGAAAGTACGTGGGTGAAAGTGATACGAGGACATGTCCCGTTAACATATGGCTAAAGGCATTTCTTGCTGCTATCGTCAACACGTTCGTCGTTGAAATAAGCATCATTCAAATCGATACGGTGTTCTGGGTCAAAATAGGTTAACTTGCTAAATGGGAAACATACATATACGGCATTATTTTAATGATGAATTAGTCCAGATCCATATCCTATAATGAATTGATAAAGAGTAATTAGTGAATTGGCGTGTAACTTTGTTGGACACCTCACGAGCACCTTTGACAGTCCCATTTTCAAATTTTTGTTTGATGTGATCGTCACCCATTAGGCTTCGTCTAAGGAAGTCAACTTCAGAATAAATTCGCCGCACACAAACTAGATGATAAGAGCTCAAATCTATTTAGAATAAATTTTCAGTTTAGATTAATGAGGGTAAATCATTGAATTATTATCGTTAGCTCTTTAGCCTATTCACTACCTAATACCTTCGATGTGATTAGAAACACATAGTAGATGCTACCTAATGAAAATTACTTCATGCGCCGTTAAATAGCCTTACTTTAGCCAGTTTTTTAACTCACGACGAATTTCGTAAAATTTAATTTAACATTTTGATACGCTCGATTGCCCTAATGTTTCGCTATTGTCTTTTATTGCAACCAGATGGAGAGTTGAAACGAGAAGTTATGTCCAGTTGAGTAAGTTGCTGAGAGTAAGAGAAAAAAGTGTTGTTTAATACTTCATCATTTATTCACACGATATTGGGTCGAACGTGATAGAACAAATATGAAAATATTTAATATGCGAAAAATGAGCGCATAAATATTAAATGATTTGCAATTCCATGTGGTAGTATACCTACTAATAACAGCAGGTAGCCGATATAGGTAGTTTTAATTTAGTATTTACTTTTTAAAAATAATGTACAAGTCATTGTTCTCAAATCTACAAACAAATAATTAACTCGTCAGGGAGGGGGGTGTCACGAACTTTTTGCTTCTTCGTAAACTACTAGCCTCTTATGGTGTAGCCTTTTTAGATTAGTCTCTCAGATTCGATGAACATACGGCAAGGTACTCAGCCGCCTACTCGACGATGCCAAACGACATCTCAATCGAAACCACCATCATACGCCCCCTTCAACACGATCCCCTTCCCCATTACTCCATTGTGTCGCAGTCATGGGAGACCATGCAAAGCAAATCGTGACAAGTAAAGCGCGTGGTGGCGGACTTTGACAGCTTTCGAGAGCAGACCGCAACAATATCGAAATAAGGTACTCGAATTGTAGCAGTCACTACCGCTATAGCAACATGTTCAAGCCAAAAGCCCTCACGAGAGGTTCAAATCAGACATCAGAAAGAACCAAGTAGCGCGGGGACTCTCTCAGAGTACATTTGAACAACCCGTACGACTTCAGTTATGCTGAGGTGGACGGATATTGTGAAATACCGAAAACGGATGCACGAGAGAGTGCTGCTCATTATTATTAGGGGTGGTGGTTTAGGGGAAGAGCGGTAATAAAGTGGCCATTGTTTTTACCTTTCTAATTTGGTCTCTATCCTATCATCTACTGTATCTGCATTTGCTTTTTGGATAAGTCTTTGCTTCAAAATATATACTTCTCAGAATGCCCGCTGTGTTATCTACAAAGATAGGTGACAACGAACGAGTCAGTGAGTACACCTTGCTGAGATTTGACACTCGAATCAAACTTTTGGCACACCAATCAGTAGCAGTGCACGAGACTGTAGTATGATTAAGATTCGCGTCGTACACGCTATATTCAGTGTTCACAGCTGTACACATGATATGAACACGCTAAGTACTGTGAATATTATTTGATGGCTATATCCTCGAAGATGGAAGGTTGCTCTTCGTTAGAGAGTATTGTTCCACGGGTTCACCACCTTCGCTTAGAATGACTTGGGCTAAATCTTCGAAGCCCACTGGGGCGTCATCGTGACACTCTAGACAGTCTATACATATATATATATATATAGATATATATATATATATATTGTTTGTTTCAAAAGTGTTTACTTGAACTGCAGAAACCAGTTGCGTAGTTGTTGACTTGTCCTTATTGGTGCTTTACGAAAGATAATTTACCTTAGAATAATCCACCTCTGTGGCAACTTGGCAACATGGCCGAATGTGGAGCCATCAGATCAGCTGGAGGTGAACTACAATTAAATTTTGAGTTATATCGGATCGCATTAATATCCATTCCGCGTTCATTTTAGACAGATCTTTCACCAGGGAGAAGATGCTAAAATAAAATTCGATGTTTAGTCACACCTACAAGTTACGACCGGCTTTTGTATCATATAAAACAAAGTCTTCGAGAAAATAAACTTCAAGAAATGACTGGATCTTGATTGATCACCAATCTGTAAGAAAGGTCATTTTCAGGTATTTATTAGATGGAATATTTATAGATACGAAAGCCTCCGCGAAACTCAACTGGGGATAACAGTCGGCAAAGTCTCAACTATCACTTTTATGTACCATTTTATGCATACCTGGAAAAATCGTGCTGTGAGACATATGATATGACCTTCTAAGCTTTGGATCAAAGTATGTGAAATAAATTGCTGTATTAAAACCTTTCAAACACGGTTCTTCTCTGAGAGTCGTAGCTGTAATCGTCAAACACAAGAAGGTATCTTAGAGAACGTCAAATGCTGGTCCCAAAACTGAACTATTTTTGAGAGCGTTATACAAAACGAACAAAACCGCTTTTTCTTTACAAATAAGACAAAGAGTGTAATTACAGCGACCTGAGATGAATGAATTGCTGTGATTTGATTTGAACTATGAGCTCAGTAAGCATATATATATATATATATATATATATATATATATATATATATATATATATATATATATATATAACTAACCGATGAATTATAAACATTCTGTTTAAATGTTTTAAACCGATATGCTTCAAAAGTCCAACAGTCAACGAGTATCAAGTGATCGATAACCCATAGCGTTCCCGACATTCGCGAATCGTCTAATGGTCGTCGTCTACAACTAAATGATTTTGCTATCGGCCACGAGTATATTCGAAAAATCTACGAACACATATATATATATATATATATCACGTCATCCCTATACAGGACTTGTTCTTCCAGGCATTGGGTAGCTCAGATACACTACGAGCATACATGCATGCGCACGGCCTTGCCCTAACACCACTGACATTAATCTACTGTCGTTAGCTTAACGATTGTGGGCGTCCGTAGTAGCTATATAACCGCTAGTACCATTACTTCGACAGAACTGGACAACGTGGTAACAGCCAGTTATTTTTACTGCTACACCCTCGGAAAACCAGGAGTTACAAACGCAGTCATAACACGGAGAGTTGGAAACGGAAGCAACGTCAATGAAATAGCGACAAGCATTAGTCAACACAGTAGGACGTTTGTTGATTTAGCCTAGAATGTTATTTGACATTTCTTCACTCTCGTTACCGGCTGTCACTTAATGAATGCAGTGACCCAACCTGTACCCGTCTTGAACACATAATGAAGAACATAACACATAACATTAATGAAGCACGACTAATGTGGATACGAGCAGAACATTGGTGGGCGCAATCTCAGTGGAAGAATAAAGTGTGCAAAACCGTCTACGAGCATTCAAGTATTGTATTACACGGTTTTGTATCAAAGTTGTATCAAAGTTTTTGTCAAGTTTTGTATGAAACTTTTTGCTAGTTAGAGAAAATGGAACCAACATAACATTCCGCAATTCCGCGAAACGAAGTATTTCACAAGCAACGCAAAGCAATATTTTTTATATACCACATCGGAATCATCTTTTAGTGCCAAGTCTAACCTACATGTTTCTAAATCTAAACTAAAGGGAACTCAGACATTCTTGCTCCAAACTTGAGACAGTTTTTGTTGCAGTTATTGTTTATGAGTCATTGGAATTATCTCGTTGCAGTTCTCCCTTTACCCTATTTCCCTTAACCCACAGAAGTGTTCTAGTAATTTTGTTACCTTCGTCCAGCTTTCCTATTACCCTGGTCCAACTATCTGATTTTAATATTCCAGTGATTCCGTTATTTCACTGCGGGCATTTATTTACTATGATTCAATGATTGCACTGCTTTGTAAAGAACCTTGACATTGAAATGCATCAAAAAGACCCAAATATTTATCGGAAAAAAACCGTACTTAACCCCAAAGACAAGAAAACGAGAATAGCCCCAAAAATGTCATTATTTTTGGGGTGCCGCTGTTTGCTGATATTTGATTTCGTATGCTGCGTGATGGTCGTGTTCTAGTAGAGCAAAGTATATGCAGAATAGGGCAGGTCTCTCTCTCTATTGACTAGTCGGCAACCCCCCAAAGGTAGCTAGACGTCGTCTGTTTGGAGAAGAAACTGCAAAAGGTGTCTAGCCATCGCCGTACACTTCAATTGATTCCGACTAGATCACAATAATGTGCTATCGACAGTATTATAAACACCGCAGATGATGTGTTGCCCTATCACAAAAGCTGATCTCCCATTTTCTGGGGTCGAGCTCCTTTGAACGAATGGCGACATCAGAGAGACACGAGAGATCCATTTCAAGGAGAGAACACTTGTTCTATGAACGAGCGATCTGCTTTAAACCAGATAGTATATTCCTTGCTATACTAGTTTCATCTTGAAGACATGAGGCTGAGATAAAACGAGGGGGAGGTCTCTTCTTTCATGTCTGCCCTACAGCGCTAAATTGCAAAGGCAAACAACATGCCAGAGTAGGCGTGGATCGAAGAAAAGAAGGATCACAAGAGTCGTCGATAGTTTTGGGGTACCCATATGCAGCTGCTATAGGGTAGTAACGACCAGGTAGCAGGGCGACCAGGAAACCATGCAGAAAAGGCAACGATCTACAATGGAAGAAAGAAGAACACATGAAAGGACGGGACAATAATGGCCTTTGCGGCTACAACAAGAGCAACAATAGACATACGCGCCGGCGTTATGCATCAAAGCGTTCCTCACACTCCACATAGTCACTCCACGGTACCATAAGAAGCAAAGCTGCAAAACCGACACCGACATCCCGACATACTGTCGCCTCCATCGATTTAGGTCATTTCGGGGCAATAAAAAGTAGGCAGCCACATACTCAGCCTACTTAGGCTGTTAGTTTAAATAGTATTGCACGTTGCTTGCTACAAGGGAACTTCCGACAATGTTTATTATATATTTGTGGTCCTCTTAACCCTATTATAATCC
This sequence comes from Stratiolaelaps scimitus, assembly GCA_019614645.1. Classification (NCBI taxonomy): domain Eukaryota; kingdom Metazoa; phylum Arthropoda; class Arachnida; order Mesostigmata; family Laelapidae; genus Stratiolaelaps; species Stratiolaelaps scimitus. The sequence continues at coordinate 151,585 of JABWDB010000024.1, read as the reverse complement.
TCTTTATTTTATAAGCTAGCTAAACATATCTTAGTTTAACCTTGAAGTCCCAAAGCGGTGACGGAATCGAAGATCGTTGAAATTATCCACACGCTGATAAAATGACAGCTAAATTTTGAAGTCGTGTAATTTTTTGGATGAATCGCTCGATAGATCTCAAACCACCAAAGTGGATCAGCAAACCACCAAAGCCACTATGCCGTGTATAATCAGATCCAATACCCACCACATTTTGGTTTCTCGAGAGTTATTTATCGGGCTAATCACAGTATTCCCGAACCTCGTGTAATCTGATGGTTGAAATTGTATGCTGTATTATTGAAATATGTGTCCACACTTCGAGACGTATGCATTGGTCTACGTTTTTTGACAAGAGGTTGAAGGAAAATTTCATCATGTACACCGGTCTTAATTGCTTAGGTTTTCCCTCGGTTGTGAGAGAGTCCTATTCACTCAAAGCTCTCTCAAAGATCCTTGAGGACTCAATTACTATTACTTCAAACCAGTCTTGTAAGGGGAAGTCTAATGATGATATCCAGTTTTTCATCAGTTGTTCACCCTGATCCATACTCATGTCGTTAGCCCCTTATGTCTCACTTGTGAAGCTCACCGTGTCCGGCCGAACCTCTAGCGGAGATAGCTGACACCTGTTGCTTGTAATATTTCCTGGCACTTAATTGTTGTTAAGTGACAGGCAATACTATAACTAACCCAACCGTACGGACTGCGCCTTCTGTTGAGTCGCAATGAAATAATCTGGCAAGGCGCACTCCTTTTAGCCCATCCTATTTTCTTAGGGTTACCTCCTCCAGATTTGCACCTGTGTACCACTGTTTTTAGCTTCGCAGATGTACACCATAAAATCTCGGAACCCTTCTTTCAGCTCTCTCATCATCTTTCGGTCACAGTGCGTGGCTCTGATCCCCTGGCATCGAAGGCTCACCTGAAGAGCCCGAAATGTTTAGTCTTGCTCGAAGGATTACGTGCTACGGAAGGATTTCGAAAACATTTTTGGCATCCAGTAGCATGTCAGAAGGAGATCCGTGTTTTCACTGTTGATTTCGAAACCGTAACTCTGTGGATTGCCTTAAGAACTGATCGATGTTTAGTGAACCTATATTGGACTTTTGGCAGTGGCCCGTTGCCTCTGCGTAGTTTCGCAGGTGCACCTCTATGACGGCCTCGACTCCCTTTGTGAGCGTGCCAGCAAACATTTAGATCAGTAAGATCCGTTTCCTTTTGGAACGAGAATCACATTTTCCTTTGCGTATCTTGAGTGTTTCTCCAGTTTTTAGTACCTCGCCTATCGTATTATAATTTCCGGGATGTCATCATCGTCCTCTTGGTGATCTTCGAATTCTGGTCAGTTGAAGTTCAGATGTGTTGGGAATGGAGACTTGATTGCTTTTTCTCTCGCTCATTGATTTCACTTAGGAATTCCTTCCGGCGTTTTTCCCTGCTCTTTGAAATCTCTCTTTTAAGTAGAGCCTTACAACGGCTGGCTTACAACTAAGCGCATCTGCCTTCTCCACTAAATTCCTCCTGTCTCTCAGTCATTTCAGATGTCACCTGACTCTTAAACATTCCGATGGGGCTTCAGCTGCGATCATTCTACCATTCTTTTGGCGCCACTTGTCTCTTACGTTTCGGGTGTATTATCGTAATTTTACATGCATGCGCCAGTAATGTTTGTAGTTCCTCAGTATCAGCTGGCGATCTGTTTGCCCTGATGTGGCTATCAATAACTTTCTTGGTAGTTTCGCTAGCTAGGTATTTCACAAGAAGTTTTTCCCCTGTTGGGGGCCGCTGACTCGATGATTTCATCTAGTAGCTGATTTAGCTCTGCTATCCCAATGAAAAGCCTTTCCCTATACCATTTCTAACCCCTATTTCAACCACACCGGTGTTTGTCTGTTCATCTTTAACCCATTTTTCCTCGTATTATACAAGCCGATAATGTTATCTTGGGCGCGCTGAACAGCCAGGTGTCGATTTGCTTTCTTCAACGTGGTCTCATCTAAAAAGCCATGGACCTTCCTACTATGATCCCAATTTGCCTGTAGTACTTTGTTCATGATTTTAAGAGGAAGTGTTAAGTTGTCTCCGAGCCCAGGCGCCGCGCAGATTCAGAGGACGTAATTGCCTGCGGTCATATCCTCATGAAACCCATCCTTTTCCATATTATTAACCCTGGGTTCTTGCTCTGTTTTAGGGATGTATTTATCTACTAAAATACGTAAATTGTCAAAACCGTTGAGCTACAACTTGTGCGCTACCCGTGCTGATATGAAGTGCATCTAAACCCAACTCTGGTAACACTTGAATGTACACGGATACTGTCTAACTTATAGACTGTCAAAGAATAAGGAACAAAGTTACGAGGGGTGCACGAGTTCGTCTCGATCAAGCCTGAAGACTCGTAGAGGCTATCTTCGAGACACGAAGATGGCGCCACAATTCGCTTCGGTCTAGAACGTATCTCGGGGTGGACAGGGACAAAGTGAGAAAGCCGAGACGAGGCAGCCGTCGAGCAAGCCTCTCGACCTCGATGGTGGTCACTGTATGAACAATATGTGCCTCAATGAACCATGCGAAGAAACTAGTGGAACAGCTTGATGAACACAATATGCTATTCTGATTAGTACAGCCTTGATTGAACATATAATGGAAGTCGTATTCCGGTAACCGTTCCCTCTATTCTTGAAGAACTACTTGTTTCTAAAATACCTTAAATGTTTTTCTGGAATCAGGCTTATTGATGGCCATTACCGAGGCGAATCTGCATCTATGATATTTGGTGTGATTTTGATATTTTGATATTTTTTTATTGCCATCATCTATTCAGCGCATCGACATCACAAATTGATCTGTTGACTAGCTGGATGATGAACTATCCCTGCCTCAATTACCTAAAGTATCATAAGTCGAATCAACGTAGTTGTTTTGTTACCATATGCATCTGGTATGAATACGCATGGTTTGTCCCTGGAGGGTTAATGAATCTGAGTTCAAGAGTCATCTTGTAGGACATACAGTAGATATACTCGGGTTCGATGTGAACGTTTTTGATATTTAAACACTCCCAGTGTTTGGTGCGGTCAGTTCGTGAGTTCTCATAATGCGCAATACTAATAAGTGGAAAGGAAGTAAATTGATTACTGAACTGGAGAAGGGTAAATATTATATTATAGATATCTGTGCTTCGGAAACCAACGTTATCCCTTTCTAGTTTCGATACTTTGAAGGTACCGTCATGGCACGACACTGTCCGACCTCTCTGTCCCATTTGAACGGCCCATATGTCGACATTAGTTTCTGTTCCTCTAGGCATTGATTAAATATGTATATTTAGGTAAGTATAGAAGTTAAATATGTAAATTTAATTAAACGTTTACAGACATTACAACATGATTATTTTTAGATATCATCTATTAATTTTAAAGCAGATGGTAATAATAGCGAGGTAGGTATAACTGGTCGAATGAGGATACTTCAACGCGAAATGCAAAACCAATGTTATTTGCTTCCGTGAAATGAGAATGAGCGCGCTACAAGCCCATTGTATTCTAGCCTGTGGATCTTGTGGAGAGAACAGAGTCGACTGAAAACCAAAAGTGCAGCAGTAGCACACAGCGGGGCATTGACGTTCAACTGAAGTCATGATATTGTGTACTTATGGCATGCTAATAGTACAAACGGGAGGTATGGGGGAGTGTCACTAACCGAACGGTGAAAAACGGCTGAAAGCAAGGATCCTGAGTAGATTGTTCGGTAGCACTCAGAGATTGAAGCTCAGTACCCGAGAACTAGCTCATACAGAGGACTCAAACGCAGGCTGGTCGGTGCTGATGACAGCCTCTTCTCAGAAAGATGAACTCAGCTGCGCAGGTGCGTGATACAGACGGATGGCCCGTATTCTAGAGTGAGTTAAGTTGTTCAGGTCGCGGCAAGATGCCTCGTGAGACACTTGTACCCGAAAGGCACGCCCCAAAAGCTAGCGACAAGCTCTCGATACTGGTGTTCACATTGTGGTCTTCGGTGTCTTCAATGGTCTAGCACGAGAAGAAGCAGCACTATGGGGACTTCGAACGAAGTGGCTGAGCCACAATATAACATGCCTACAAAGCGGCTTACAAAAACTTACAGTACAAGTGATAAAGACACCGCTAGTTTAGTCACGGTATTGACGGGCAAATATTAGTAGTTACTAAGGAAATAAGCAGCTGGTGATCATCGGCGATCTTTTTGTCGAGCGCTCGGTCATTGTTGCCTTTCAGTATTCATGTTGTTGCTGTTGTCAGACACGCAGAGGTCTGTAACAACGGACAAGTATCTGTTAAAGTTACAACAACAGTAGTGTTGTTAGTCGGCGACAGTAGTATCGCTTATTGCAGGCGGCCGTTGTTCACTCATTCTCCAATTCATTCTTCAATGTATTTTTGTTCTTTTCGTTCCATCAACTGGTAGACCCTTCCAACGTGTAAGTTAGTTCACGTCTACTGAATGTCTTGGTTGTCAAGAGCGTTGTCTTTTCATGCCGAGTTACAGTAACCGGATGAGAGGCGTACTGTTGCTATTTATTGTTGGACAGTGCGGATTGAATGTGATGCAATAACGCAGGCCTCTTTCTCCTTTCCGCACAAGTTCTCACTCTGATAGCTACTGGCTTGAAATTACACTAAAAAGCTAGGTGATCCCTGTAGCAAATCCAAAAACTACACCCCTTGAATGTCATCACTAAAAGCGCGACACGTTCCACTTAAATCTACTCTTGAGTGACACGTTATAAAAATTCGTTAGAAAAGCCTTTCAAAAGTAGAGACAAAAAAGTCATTTTGGGACACCGAAATTTTTCCGGAAGGCAATCTTTGTTCATATGTTGATGTGCATCTTACTGTGCAGATAACACTGAACATTTATAACATGCATCGAATGCAAAGGGCTTAATTAAGCTTTACGATTATAACTGCAAAACATGTCATTTGAGAAGGTTAAATAGCTTATTTGATAAGTCTGAAAGAGCAAACATGATGATGCTATGAAAAGTCAGAGAAAAAAGAAACACAACTCGAGAACATTTAGTAATAGAATTAAGGATGAGATCCCACCATGCATTCTCATATGCATTTAGGGTCATATTGCTTTTCCATGCAAAAATTACAGAACATGCTCCACCAAATTGCAGCTCCTTCAATAAACCAATAAACCTTTACCTTTACCTGTGGGAGATGCCAAATCCGAAAACTCTCAAATAATCTTTATTTATTGCTGGAGTTTAAATTTTGCAACTTAGCACCTTGACAATTGGCATTCAGCAATCAGTACGGCGACAGTACTCAATATACTACGAGTGCAAACATTACAATTCCCATACGATTGAAGATAACTCTACGGAGAGCAAGCTGTACAAACTGCAAAATATAGTTTCAAAATGACGGGCAGTTTTTGAAATTTTCCATCTAAAAGCTATCCAAAGTACTTAAAATGTTTAGATATTACGATCGCATGTGGTGTTTCAGATGCTCTCCGGAAGGTACGACCTGAAGTATACACTAGTGGATGCACCTTTCCGCTAAAATTGCCCCATGCAAACACTGTCCATTTTGCGCCATTTCCGGGTACAACGTTGTGCGTCGTGCAACAATGTTTGACTTCCGTGCTATTGTGTCTGGAGGAGACAAGATTTCACATTAAGCGGAATGTATTCTTAGATTAACTTGCTTATTTATTTATACGCCTGACTTTGGACGCACTGCCCTATGGTCCACAGAGTACCACGGCTGAGGTCGACGTTCTCCTACTCAAGTATTGTACTAGTCCTTCCGTTTTCTTAGGGAGGTGTGGATTTTTAATCGCGATGCTTCTCGCAGTTATGTCATTGGGATAAGTGCCTAGAAGAGTCAGATAAGATGCCTCTCGGGCTAGAGGCAAGCCGCTAACAAAATTTAATTGAAGTACCATATTACTCTACTTCTACCAAGAGCAGTGTTACAATGTGTATGTTCCCGTATGATTTCCGATTTAGTTCAGAACATTATAGGAACCCTGTGCTGCTTACTAATTTTCTATTATGACTCAAATTTCAGTATTATCAATATTTCTCAGACGTGCAATATTTCTTAGACGTGAAGTGCAAAAATCTTTTCGAGCACATCGACCTAATATTTCCTTTTAGAAATAACGGCACTCTTGCAAGTAAAATACAAAATAAAATCGTAATAAACAATAAAAGCCCTTAAAACTGTATTAAATCATTTTTTCATAGCATCGCTGCTCTATGACATCTTTCTTCGGAAGTATAACGTATTAAGGCTTGCTCAATAGGCTATGAGGCTGTGACTCTACAATTGATCGGTTACATTGAACACACCTTTCGATAAATATAAAAATATTTTGATTGCCGTTTTCTTCATCTAACATTGGAAATTAATTGCTGACGTTATGGTCGAGGCATTCTTTTACTGCACGAATAAGATTTCTACTCCCTATAGCACTTAAGATGATTTTGATAGAATAGCTAAAACTCTTATTACAATTAACAGGGGCCTAATATTTGTAGCACTACTGTATATTGATAATTATCCAAGTGTTCAACGATGAGAATATCGCAGCCACCAAACCCTTTGAAGTGCCGCTCGTTCAAGTCTGGTTTTCTTGGTGCCACTTTCATGCCGACATTTTTAGCCTTCGTTCAACACCGTGAAGAACCAGATTGAAGCTTAGGGTTGGATATGATCGCTTTTCATAGAACCGGTGTGAAGTTCGAGCCTGATACAAACTCCACCTCAATTCCAAATAATCGTTACTGTGCGGTCTACCCGGCGAACTTCTATCTAGGCTTCGTCTCATATTAAACCAGTCCATCATCCGTATTTGCGCGTTCACTCTGACCCCTACAGACAACTCGTCGCTATTGATACCTACCAGTAGGGTAGGGAATGCTGAGTCGATATACAACAGTTGCGTAGGCGGGGCCGCTGCATTGTGATCCCTCACTTGTAGTTCTCTCCACAAGAAACTTCGTCGAATGCAACTTGGACCTGTCCTTTGATAGCCACAGCTCGCACCAGTCCTTGATCTGCCCATATGACTTTTTAAAGCTGCGGAATCAAGCGATCCAGATGATAGTAACGCGCTTTGTGAAAGATTCTGCAAGAGCATCCGTCAAAGAGTAAACTCCACACAATAGAGGCCTTAAGTGGCTTCGAATTCTAACATACACCGCTTCCGATTCCTTAAGTAAATTCTAGCTACTGTTTTAGCTCTAGAGCACACATTTGTGCGATACAAACTTGGTACAGTTAATCGCGATGCCCTTTTAAAGAGCTAACACATTTACCCACTTGCCATTCTAGTGATCATTGAGTTTGATATTGGGGAAATATAATGTATATTTTGGGGGGGCATTAGCGTTGAAAGGTTCCACCGCTTGAAAACGAGAAGTGCACTATGTAAGTATATTAAAAACAAGGGAACCAGAGGGTAGCTCAAATTGACACCAGTGTTGTATAATATATTGTACGCTGTGACGTTGATCTGTAAAGATTGATGAAGCTGATCAGAAAATTGTGTTCAAATTTGCACGCTTCAGCACTATTTAAAAGTGTTTGTCTTTTTCTTATGTACCTTTTGTTCGGACATACTTTTCAGGTACACGAAAAAATATACGAAAAAGAAAGAAGATACAAGGGCAAAATATTATTGGAGTTATTTAATATAGTCACTGTTATTTTCAAGAACCGGCCAAATCCGTGGGGTTTTCATAACCCCATCACAGGGATAATGATCACGTTGTCAGAGCAAAACGAACAATAACGATTTTCATTTTGTTCTAATCAATGCTTTCAATATGCTTCTTCACTCCATTTACAGGTGCATCTATGCTGCTCAATTATCGGATGACGAGTCAGCTCTGCTACTGACTTCTCAGTGTGGTTAAGAGGAGCTGAGATAACTATCACAGTCTTCTTCGAATTGTTGACGAAGTACTGAGGAGCTCATTCGACCGCAACAGTCCATCTTGGAGGCTCTGGGCACTTTGCACCTTCCCCTCGCAGGTCTTTGTTCTGTGCCGCACTCCCGTGGACCACCCATGTTCTCTCATTGCTTCAAGAAAGGCAACAAGCGGAGCATGTGGCAAATGTATTTCTTGCCAAGTTCCTCTGCTGCGTGCAATTTATTTCGAGATTTAGAAATCTGTCACCTTGAGCGTACAATATCTCCCCTCAATTGTGGGTGCACTTCACTCAACGAGCCACATAGCACACAAACCAAATTGATACGTAGCTTGTATTTAGAAACCGAAGTGGGTCGAGTTTGCTCTGCTTTATCTACCTAAAGGTTTTCGAACGTTTAAGGGTTTAAGCTTATGCGGTACGCCAAGTTCGATCATTTCACCAAGAAACTCACCTAAAGCACACGTAACCTTGCTATCGACAAGATTCGGAGAAGACACCTTTGTCTTCTTAGTTGAAAAGCCATACGCTATAAAATAAGTCTAATGGAACGACCTAAGGTTGGGTGAGAAGATGCAGAAACGAGAGGTTAGGAAGGTAAAGGGAGGTAAAGGGAGTGCCGGTCGGACGCATGCATATGGATCTGTATGGCGGTCAAGAACTTATGGAGCGAATTGATGGTGGTGTTGATCCGGTCATGGTGCTGGTTGATGGTGGTATTGAGCAGTACCTATTGAGTCTTCGTGGAGTTGTCATTCGTTTTCTGTGAATAGTGCACGGTGAAAGGCTGTAAATGTTGATGTAACCTGTAAGCAGCCTAGGAGACAAATGGATTCAGCAACGGCAGCAAAGAGGTTAGACTAGCTGATGTTGTGGTTGTAATTCCCGCTTCTATTACTATGAAGAACAACTCTTGATTCAGATAGAGACGACACAGACGTCGTCAATACGGCTCACAGTTAACCCTAAGCGCCACGGCTTGTTCTCTGTTCTCCACATTTACAATGGGTGTCACCGACTATTGAACAGCAAGACGATGACCTAGCGGGTGCCGGATGAACATGGCCGGGTGGCACAATTGACTACAATTGTTTAGGATCACTTAGAGCTTACTGAGCGTACCTCTAGTAAGCACTTTTCGCCTAGTTCTTTTTAGGGCTGCAGTCGACATTCTCATTCTCCGCTCGCCGAGACACTCTCTGGGTGTCCAGAGATATTACCTTAGTTATTGCTGTTCCTTACTTTTGCCGTTGTTGTTGGTCGTGCTGCGGTTGTCAGTCGCTGTCGTCGCTGATTGACAGAGATCCCCTCTTCTCACTGACAATACGACAGCCAACACTAGACGGAAAAATAAAAACACTAAAACCTGCGAGAAGAAATGGCAGCAAAAGTAGCAGGCATAATAACTAAATCAAGGCGTAGCATAACGACAGCGGCGGGAATGGCATCAACGGACACATGAGAATAACTTCGGTTGCATCAACAACTTGTGACGACAGCAGTACAACTATAGCTCATACACCTTTGCTGTCTGTATGTTGGAAGGCTACTCAGAAACTAAAGTACGCCGACCATGTGAATCGATCGATGTGCATCTGTCGCGGTAAAACACTTCATTTATCGCGAGCCTGATTGCTTACGAACCCCATGCTTCATGAAAACATCTTTCTCCAAAGGTTTGCTTAAGCTTTAAGTAATGTGTTGCATCAAAGTATTTTGCAAAATAACGATATATGTGCTTAACACTGAGCTCGTAATCGTCTTTTACGTAAGTTCTGTATCTTGGTGCTTGTCAGTTTTTGTAATAACAGTTGTTATTATTGTAGTTGTAATTGGTGGTTTGTTCAACCTGCAGCAGGAATCGGATGTGACGATAACTTGATCAGTGAAGGCATTGTCTTTGTACATGTAAGTGGGGTGTAGTCTGCCACGATGTTGCTCCGGGCTCTAACATCATTCTCAGTCTAGGTGCAGAGCCTAAGACACGAAGGACGGATACCAATGAAAGGAGTTGTCGTTATTCTTATTTGCGAACGACAGATTTGTGAGGAGTCGATGAACTGAGCTCTGTCAGTGGTTGGAACGTGTACGTTACGATTTTGCGTCCAGGCGTTTGGACGAACTAAACTAAGGTACAGAATGGGGACAAATGTCTTCAATGCCAGGTACAGGAAGTACTCAGAACTATGTAACCAGTGTATTACCCATCAATTAAATTCAACGGCGGATGTTCACCGTAACGTTGGATTGCTACAATCTTGGCTGAAATAGTGGTGGTGTGACGGTTAACAACCACTATTTCAGCCTTCAGGAGCTGATGCGATGAGTGCTAACATTCAGATCTATTTTAAATTATATGAAAAGGTTTAATTAATTGTGAAGTTAGCCAAGATACAATGCGGCTTTTACATACATAACCACACAAATCACAAGGTAACTTCGACAGAGGCGAAGACACGAGATGGGCCTGCACTTGGTTACCAAAATTAAATAGTCAAATAATTTGAATAATCCAGTATTATGTTCTTCAAGAATAGGTCCGGTGATTATAATATCATCGAGGTAGGCAGCAACTCATGTGAGACCTGGATAGTCATTTTATCCATTATTTGTTGAAAAATGGCTGGTGCGCATTTAACTCCAAATGGTAGCCTATTAAATTGGAATAGACCCTTGGTGTGTTGAGAGTAAGCATTTTCTTTTAATTAATTTTTTTTAAAAAAAATTTTGTTGTTTTTGTTTTTTTTAAGCTTCTGCAAGATCTATTTGTGAAAAATATTTTCCTCCGTTAAGTTTGGAAAATATATCCTCAGGAATAGGTAATGGGTGATGAAAATCAGTGTGCATCATTTAAGCCTGTTTCATAGGCTGCGCAGAGTTTTATTTTACGAGATTTTATTTTGATTATGACTATTGGTGCGGCGAAGTCGGAATGATTTACAGGTTCAAGAACTCCATTTCGAACTAATCTTTGTAGTTCAGTTTCTAGCTTGGGTAACATCTCATAAGATATTGGTCTGGCTTTGCGAAAGATTGAGGAAGCTCCATTAATTCCAAATGTGCTTTAGTTTAGACATAATCCAAGTCCAGTAGAAAAAACTACCTTTCTTGAAGTTTATATTTGATATATAAACCAAATATATATTATTTGGTATATTTGATGTCATGGCTTCTGTTGTCATTGATGATTGTTTAATCGGTATGGTCTTGTCAACAGTTTGAAGGGCTTCTTTCATTCCATTCCACAGTGTACTAATCTTTTTCATCCAGTCTGTTCCAAGTAATAATGTGCTGGAATCGACGACGAAACATTGTCCAACGTCTTCAGCACATAAGTTAAAATTGCAGTGGAAAAAGCCAAGGCACAAGGCAAGGCATGCCAAGTTGAATGTAGGTGTTTGTAGAGTGGGGGAACCAAGTAAGTTCCAAGTCTTCTTATCAATGATGGTTACATCAGATCCAGTATCGACTCGAAGTTTGATGGGTATTGTATTTATTCTATTTCGGATACTCTTCTGTTAGGGAATAAAATCGGGAATACTCTTCTGTTCGAGTACTCTTCTGTTTGGCATGGGATCTTTGTAATGTGGGACAATCCTTGTTCCAATGATTTTGGTTACAGTGTTTACAAGGATATGGCGGTAAGGGTTTTGATGGTATTGAATGAGGTTGGGGTTTAGTTGTTGACCTACCAACTTTGTGTGTCTCCAAATCATTAGTATGATGTCCTTCAATAGTGTTTGATGCATTTTTGAGCTGAATGAACTGTCGAATACGATTATGAAAGTTCTTGGAAGTGGAATTAGGTTTATCATCAAGGAACTTCAATGAGATTAGTCCAATCTCTTCATATTCAGGGTTCTGAAGGCCACAGATCCAAATTAAGCACTTGAGTCATTTCTGAAATTTCTGCTAGTTTAGAAATGATTGACTTTGCCGGTGTAGTCATCGAATGTCTTCTCATTATCATTATTACAATGAATGACAGCGTCTTGTTGCTAATGACAGATTATAACAGTTCTTGTGGTAATTGTTTCTACGTAAGAAAGTTCATGTGTTTTTTGGAAGGATATGGGCTTCAAATCGTGTATGGTGTGTCTAATTTTTGTACGACTAACCTGACCTTATCGTTGTCGGTAAGTACGGCTCCATCCTGGCTTATGATCGCTTCGTAACGTGCTAGCCAACATTCGAAAGTGATACCGTTTTGTGGATCATAGACAAAATTAGGTAATCGGTTAACTAAGCTATTTGTGACAAATTCCTTACCTGACGATCCTTGTTGAACAGTATTTTGAAGGGTAGTGACCGAAGTTTGGAGTAGCTGTTGGCTTTGAGTCTGAATGATTTCTGCATTGCGTTGAAGACTCTGGGTTAGAGTTTCGTTCATTTTAAGGAAGCATTTCTCCAGTGCGGTGATTTGTTCAGCGTTCATGATTATGAGCTGAAGTTATTGTGGTTTGATATGTGAATGGTTCAGCTTGTTCCTCGTCGCCAATGTTATAGCCGGGTAACGGGTATTAGTTATGAATGAATAGGCTTCGTTATGCGGCGGATTGACTGGGCAATCTATATGATGCACAGATACTTGGTATCTTTTATATCTCGTAGTTATATGATATCTGGGATCTTTTGATCTCTCAATCCTGATTTAATACTTTGATTCTTTTAGTATTGAGGCCCAGATTTATTTATTAATCATAATTACAACACATTACCTCGAAAACGATTGACTGCAGGTGTAGGACTTATTGCTTGTTTGTGTACCATACCAAAAGCCATCTATATAGCCTATAGATGTTGTGCATAAAATATAAAATAAAATAGCCTGTCAATGTTGTGCATAAAGAATAAGTCGAACATGAAGTTTAATTAATCAAATCTGTCTAATTTATAGAAAACTTCAACGAATTCAATGATATCCACGCACCCACAGATGCCGCTCGTCGCGAAGTACAATTCCGCAATTGACATTGTTAAGAGAAGGTAAAGGAAACTGTTGAAAAACGACGAAGACAGTGAAATTACTAGGGGTACGTTTTTGTTGTTTACAAATAAAAAAAGATTAACACAACAGTACCCGTTGAGAATATAGCGCCCTTGATGGGCCTCAGCCATTCGCAAAATTGTTCAATTTAAACAACGAGAGAGCATTTTAATTAAATGAAAGGTGATAAAAAAAATTACACCGTTCCCGACGCCGTGAATTCACAAGATCCTCGACGAAAAAATTCACAAGTTTCCGACGGCATAAATTCACAAGATCTAAATAATCTCGAAAACTATGAACTTTAGGTAGAGGAGCACCTATTTCAAAGTTGTTGAGCTAGCTGAGATCGAAAAAAGTACCCATTACGTAGAGCACCATGTTAAGAAATTATTATAAACACGCAAATAAAAGGTAGAAGACACCCATGGTAATGTAGGCCCTATCCGTAGCTACACAGCGGTACAAAGTATGCTCCTCCTGCCAAATAAAAATCTTCGAAAAGACCCCCGATAGTAACGGAAGTCATTCTCGGACGGACACCACTAGCCTTAACAAAAGCTTTAAAAAATTTCACATGAAAAACATCTATGCTTTCGTATTTCACTTCTGAAGGCACCATGACGTATTTCTGCCTAACGTTTGAGTATACATGACAGTATTAGGTATATGGATGGTCTCACCAAATAACAAACCATCAACGAAGCATCGAGACCTCAGGCTGTCAGGCTGGTAGGTAGTCCACACAAGAAAAATGCTACGCTTGCTGCGCTAGGTTTAGCAAACGGTAGCCATCATTACTTGGCTATAGCAGCTGCAATCAACCTGGACATTTCACATACATGGATGCGCGTCACATATTACATGACATGAGTAAACCGGAGCCGGACGGGAGGGCGAGTCTGATCAACATAATGATTAGTGATCGGCTCTACCGCTCCTGGTCATAGAGATTTCGACCCTTATCCTGGTAACAGAACCAGGCGCACAATATAATGCTATTATGCTTTGGTTTTCTCTGTATTCACCGTGTCACTAGACGGCACTTTCGACATTTTGTCCCTCTCAGAAGCAGATAGAAGCCTACGGTTTTACTAAAGCGTACTGCCTTTTTGAACCTGTCTATTTCTGACGGCTCATCTGCGTATACCCTTCGTAAAGTGACTGCCTCTTCTGACCCTGTATAAGGGCATGGGACCACACGTGAGCAACAGGTTTATAGACAACGGAAGACGAATCCGCTGTGGCCTAAGGATGCGGGTGTTTATCACATTTCGCGCGAACGCATATTATAATACAACACATCTGAGGTTGTTGACTGCAAAAATCTCGTTTTACTAGGTCTATTGGTCTAACAGCCAATAGACCTAATAAAACGCGATTTTTGCAGTCAACAACCTGCTTCACATTCTAACCTAATGTGAATTTTCCAGGCTGATTCACAGCCAACATGTAGCGTCCACGGTACTGCTTTCGACATCGCTTCATAAGACGGACCCCCTTAAATGCAAATGTGCAACGAGTGGGGTGGTGTTCTAACCTAGAGCGTAGTAACGATCCTGTAGCAGAAAAAAACTCGTAAACATAAAAGTTTCTGATTTGATTTTATAATCGAAGTAGTAGATCAAAACGGCAATGACAAGGAATTAATATTTTGCGGGTTCTTTATTGCTAAAACACCATCGAGAATAGTTTAAGTTTCTTCACTGGTCGGTATACCCATATTTTCGAGACAACTAAAAAGCAGGATGACTAGAGCTTTTTAGTTGACACACCACAATTTAACGTCCTCCGTTTACAAATTTAATTTAGTAGTGGCTTGCGCTGCTTTTCGCCATTTTTTGTGATCTCTGGAAATTCCTCTTAAGAGCAAAATGTGTGAATACCTAAGCCAAATGATTTAACTTTTTAGAAGTTGTAGGGTTGTGTATTTTACAGGCGAAATTCATTTATTAGCACTGATGGATAACCGGTTAGTGTTAGGCTCGAATATTCGCAGATAATGAACTTAAAATATTCGCAAATCAATTTTAGAAAAAAACATTGCTTTATCCTTATTTGGACCGCACGATGTTGCTTGATCCAATTACACATCAAACACTTTTGTGCTTAATCTCAGTCTATTGATCGCAGTAGAGTTTATAATGACATCATGCTAATAACACGGCGTCAGTGTGATTAGAATTTTTTTAAAAATACACTTAGCAACAACACCAGCGACATGTGCTAATTCATTTAATACGCTTATGTATAATGTCATATTTGCTTAGATATATAACTGGTTCAAATCACAATTATTTAATGGGAGTTGCTGTTTTTTGTCAAACTATAATGCATGCGTGGTATCTGTGTCCCTTATCCCTACTTATATGATTGCTATCGAAGTGATTTTATATTTTGCTTGCGCAAAGTGAGAATCATTCCGTTGTGCATAGTGTGGATGTGTCAATAGTGGTTGATGTCATGATACCCGTTGACGGAGTGGGGTTCTTGCTGGTTTTACGATTGTTGAGGATCGATATCGCTACAATGCGCCTATGTCTTCTCAAGAACTGCGTCTACTCGGTCAGTGTCGACACTTCAGCATACAGATCAACGAGATAGATTAGCGCAAACCGAAGTAAGGGGTATGCGATATATTAGAGTGAGCGCATACCATAATCACACTAAGCTACGATAAGATCTGCGGTCTACACGTATTTTAGTGTAGGAAGCTGACTTTGCACAACTAACTTTTTTTAAGCGTCTTCGAACGGCTCAATATTTTCTATAAGGGAATCACAAACTGGATAGCAAAATGTTTATGTTTTCGAACATAAACAGCAAATCACTAGTGTATGGGAACATCTTTCCAAGTTCATTCAAAGCAGATAAGGGTTATAATACACATGACAAAATGCTTGTTTGTTTTATTATGTAGGTGCATGTCCTCTCTTGCTTTGAACTGACTCATCCTGTATTATATACTTGCTGTATAAACTTAAGTTAGTTTGCATTGAGGGGCCTAAATCACGGATTTGTGGCTTTTTAGACCTGCTATGTAACCAACCAATGAGTGAAGCGAATCTTCAAATTGTGACAACCTTTGTAAAAATTTGGATCACAATTGGCATTTATGCTATGCACCACATTTAGGCATCAACCATAAGCATCAACCATATTTAAAATCAATGATTTGATATGTCAAATGATCTGGACTAAAATGACAAGGCAGATGAACAAACTTGAAGAAAAGGCATTTGCTGAGTATCACTTGCAGTAAACAACGGTAGACACTGGAATTTTGATAATCAGTTGTACTTGGCGGTAATACCATATATTCCCCATTGACGCATTTAATGATGGTCAGTTAAGTATCACACAACATTGCTACGTGCATTCCGATTCTTTGTATGCTTATTTCAAAATCTATTCATCGCCTTTTAAGAAGGAGGCCTGATACAAAAATGTAGTAGTGACTATACTTATACGGTAGTCATATTCGGTTTCGACACTGGACAGACGGCCAGAGACTCCCAGTCGCTAATAGACAATGGAAATCTGTATTCGAGATTGTGGTCATCTTATCCATTGGACGTAGAAACAATAAATCGAGTTTGGTGTCAGCAATAGTACTAATAACATGATAATAAATAATAACAGTAACCAAGACAATTATATGTCAGGAAATATGTAGGCTCAGTATCATTCGTAATCTGTAATATAGTCGTTCACCTTTCCTAGTTTGAGTTTTCTCATTGTATGCCAAATCTTATTTTTAACGCTCGTCCTATATATATATATATATATATATATTTCTTTACTGCAAGGATCTAAATTGAAAACTTCCATAAAAGGAAGAATATCAATATTAGTATTTGATTTGTTTCATTGAAGAAATATAGCTATCGTCAAGTCCCGCGTCTATTGGACAAAGAAGCATAATTCGCTGCAGCACCAGTATTTGCGTGGGTTGGGGGACCACAATTTCGACGTCAACAGCAGCAAGAAATCAACGGAAGGGGACAAACGACTTCTAAGTGGCGAAATGTTCAAGAACTGACCGTTTGGTTAAGCAGAATTGATAATATTATATATTGGAATCGACTGCTCTACCTAAGGGAGACATTATTATATAGTAAGGAGATGAAGTTTTATGGCAGATATTTCTAATAAGAGATTATATTATAACCCCTGTCACAATAACTATTTTTTTAGTGAGTGCATAACAAAGCTTGAATGAGTTTGGAATATGGATTCATACGATCCTACATAAGAGCGTTATTATACACTGAATTACGTGTTTCCGCGTCTTATGTATTATGGCCTAAAATCGTATCTTTGTCTGTACTTCACCATCGGACCCCCAGATTGTTACTTTGTCCTGTCTTTCACCCCGGTAAGCTGTTATATTATATATGTGCGCATAATGAGTTATAAAACCATTGGTAACACAACTATTTGAACCTCAACAAATGTTATTGTACGCGATGTGAATATGGCTTGAGATAGTTCGTGCAACCTTCATAGTAAAATAAAATATTAAACTGCCTAAAGCTACATAATCATAAATAAAAATGACATCATTGGTCTATGGCATGGAACCCAGTCATACCCTGACTACGTATTATATTAATAATAACTTGAAATTTGACCAAAAACACCCCTGTGAATCAATCTTACGGACACCTTAACTATACCACGCATTTGGGTACATATTCCACATCGAAATCAAAGAAAAAAACATAATAATTTTTATGGATAGGTTTATTTTATTTTTAAAATAGTTTCTTAACAGCTCAGGTGTGCATGTTAAGAAATTTGTATTGGAGGTTCAGATGGCACCATACTGTGCCCCACCTTTTTAAAGGCGGGTAATTATTGTACTGTAACAATTGAGTACCTATTATCTAATATTACTATCATCTAATTCATTTTTCAACTAAATTGCGTTCCTTAACTACTGCAGTAGATTTAATTTTTTACCTTGATGCATTGCGGTGGAATATATATGCAAAATAAACTTGAGATGGCAAACTACCGCGGCATAATATTGCATGTCACGGTAAGAACTTTCGGTGGCATGTTACTCAAGTACAACGTTATCGATTGCAGGATTAGCGGAGGTCCGAGTAGTGGTAACTGGGTAAGGAGAAACAAGATGACAGATTATACTTCGTCGTGTTTACATAATATTATGACATCTGGTGGTGGATTTCACAAATTTCACCCGCTGCACTGAAGTACTGCACCAGCACATATGACAATAGGTGCCGCTCACGTACAGTGTGTATTGATTTAGATTAAATGCTACAAGAAACTCTGTGAGGCTTTTTATTTCTATTTTGATAGGGACTACAACCACCTGTCTGCCTACTCCGTTACGTATGTGTTTCCTGCAAGCCCATCACATATTCAAGTACGTAACGCGATTTTCTTCTGCAGCCAGAGTCCGTGGATAGCCTGAGAGGGATAAGCGGTTTCTTGAAGGAAAAAGTTCTGACGCTTGTCAGATCGTTGCCATCCAACTATCGTCCATGACTTGGTGACAGGATTTGCCAGAGTATTTTGTGTGATGAACATTATATACTCGTTCTTCGAAGGTGTTTATCGTTTATTAGTTTTGTCTTGGTCAGGGTTTAGCGACTAAGTCAACAATTGTTATTGAAAGGTGCTATAGTCGCCGAACAATTCTTCGCTAAGCGTAGAACGTACTTATTCGTATGGGTGCCTATTGGATGCTAGATATATTTTCATCGACGACGATGTAACGATGGAATGTTGTCGTAGTGTAGCTTCTTCATCTCTTTCCCTGTCCTAGTGCATATAAGTGTGTCGGATTTGGACAAAGCGAAATACCAAAAGGCCCTGGTTGTCGCCTTTCGTTCGCCAGCTCTTTCCTACTTCTCTCGACATCGGCTGTGGCGCCAGAAGAGGAGATGGCGGTAATCCAAGTGATGGTAATTCAATTGCTAATCCTGATAGATGAGCCAACCATTTTGTTGGAACTCCAATATCTATGAGCATGTGGATGATGATACACGTATTCACCTAGGCAAATGTTTTATTGCGCTCCGCGAGACACAACCAACATATATACAATATATAAATAAACGTATGCATTGTAGTATATATACATATGGATATTCTACAAAATTGGTGCTATGCATTTACAAGAGGCTTCGGTATTATTATCGGTAAACAATAATTGTCATTGGGAATCTATTTTAAAATCTGTGGTCCCTGATATGATGTAGCATATATCCGAGATTCTGTTTTTCATTTCCACCACAAGTCACTTAAAAGTAAACTTAAAATAAATGAAATCGGCATGTACGAAACACGAGGTCCAAAGAATGCAGACTTGCTTAGTAGTTAATGATCACATATAGAGCTAGCATGCGTTGATAAAGCATGTGAAAATTTGTATAGAATACCGTTGGCAGATTCACTCATTGAAAGAAGCACCAATTGAAATAGTTTTAGTCTTTAAACTCGACATTTATTAAGGAACGTTTGTTGATGTACCTTCCCTTTTGTGCGGGCCTGGTCATCTAATCGCTTTGTCTACACATCGTTCGTCTCATCGTCCCGTTCGGCGACTTCAAATCATTGGTTTATACTTTACATTTCTCCGCACCCTCACTTGATCATGCTCATTAGTCAGGGTACTTTTATTACTCCTGCCTTATTCCTTCTGTTTACCTGTTGCTCTATCTATTTTGTATGTACACGAGGATTGCCAGGACATCTACTATTCCTGCGACTCAGCCTGAGTGAGACAGCACGGGAATGGGTGGAAACATAAATACTCATTGTAGAAAAACCTAATAGTTATTTTCACCTTCATCTTATTAGTTATCATCGTCATCTCCAGCATCAGGATCTTCATTTTAATAATAAATACACAGTCAAACAGAACAGGAAAGAACCACCACTTTGTCTTCTTCTCGTAGTCCTCTTGTTTTCTTTCCTTCCTTCCTCCTCACTCTCGTTCGCTCACTCACACTCTAGCGTAAGCTACCCCTGTATTCTGTTCTATAAACTGCAATTACATACTTGCTATAGCTGGGACGCTATTTGTGTCGTTTGTCGCTCACTCCATCATTCTACTCTGTCTGACTAACGGCGCTATACAAACCTATGTACAAAGCAAATCCCGCGATTCGCGGCTAGACTCGGCTGTATCACATCGCATGCTGAGTATTTCTTCCCGTTTAGATCTGGTCCACCAACCTATTACTAGATACATAGTTAGTGTTGACGTTTCCGGATCATTTTCACAGCATCACCTACTGTTCTCTTGCAAATAATGGTTGTGTTTCTATTGTTATTGCTTCTTCGGGCAATTCCTTCAGCCTTGTCCGACGATTACCGGTCTTTCTTGTGGATTGTGATAAAGATGCCATCTACAAGTCACTTGCAGTACCGAACAGTTAGGGAAATTCGATTAATGAGCCTGGCTCAGCTTTGCTAAACATCCCGTGTTCACCTGTATTATTCAACAGTTTTTTGAGCGGTCCTCGGAAGATACGACGTCGAGATCATCTTCATTCTCATCATCGTCCTCATTGCCTTCATCTTCACGGTCACTGGCCTTGCTGGCGCTTGGACTGGCCGGACGTGAGAGATCCTCAGCCGCCAGACTCGCTTGTGCTGCCACTGCTGCCGCTTCAGCGTATTTGCGTAGGAAGTCGGCGTTCGCGGCTGCCGCCAACTGACTCATAACGAGCGCTTGCTGTGCCAGGGCTGGGTTGAATGCTCCCAGAGGAGCGCCTGGGAATGCGGGCAAGCGAGCTAGCAGGGAGTTGAACTCTTGTAGCTGCGCTAACTGAGCATGGTACTGGGGTGCTACTCCTGCCAACTGGGGGTAGCCTTGAGGAAATTGTTGTAAAACAGGCGGTGCCGACGGCTGAGCAATTGGCGTCGGGGGTGAACTAGCGGCTGACCGATCACTGCCACCTCCACCACCGCCGATGATGTTATCGATAGAAAACGACTGCTTATTCTGAGATCGTTGCACTGGAACCGAAGGTGAGGTGTGCGCTTGGAGAAGAGTTTGGGCTGTGGAAGGAGGAGACACCGATGGACGAGGACCATTCGAATGCGGGCCAAGATGTGTTGGCGCTACAGCAAGAGCATTTAATCGCAATTTTGCCTGCTCTTGTATTGAGCTCTGTTGTTGATGGTGATGCTGCTGTTGTTGTTGTTGTTGTTGTTGTTGCTGCTGCTGCTGGTTGCACATATTCTCGTAATGTTTCAGTTCGGCGATTGCCATTGCCGTGGCATCCTTGACGTGACGATTCAGCTTAAACCTCTTCCGGCGTCTCAGAAAGCTACCGTTTTCGAACATATCACCGCACGATGGATGCAATGCCCAATAAGAGCCTTTACCAGGACGGTCGGGACGGCGTGGTATCTTGATGAAGCAGTCGTTGAAGGACAAATTATGGCGAAGAGAGTTCTGCCACCTCTGCGTGTTCTTACGATAGTAAGGAAAGCGATCCATTATGAATTTATAGATCTCGTTAAGTGTAAGCATCTTTTCCTTCGATGACTGTATGGCCATAAACGTGAGCGATATGTACGAGTAGGGGGGCTTCTGATCGCCGTACGTCGGACAAGGGCCGGTGCCTTCAGGAGGTGGAGAGTAACTGTCTCCCCCCTGATAGCTGCTTATCTGGCCAACACTTTGGTTTCCGAGTTGACCTTGTGAGCCATCGCCAGGCGGGGGAGAGAAGTCTCGTCCGAACGGAACCTTGTCTTCGGCAGGAGAAAACGTTGCGTGCGGCGGAAATGCAGGAAGGGCAGGAGATTGCCTCGGCGATGAAGGATAACGAGCAGGTGATGACGACATGTTCTGATCGAAACACTCGGGGGACTTGGCTCCAGCAGGGTAATGGCCACCGACCAATGCAAGTGGATTGAACATTGGGTTCAAGTGAAGTGGAGGGTGCTGCCCGAATAGCTGCGAATGGGGAAGTAGATGCGGGGGAGTAGTGATCCCTCCGGCCGGTGGAACCCGCAACGGGTTGCTCAGAGCTAGAGGGTGCTCCTCGTTGATAACCACTGAAATTCGGAAAAATGAAACATATCGATTAGAATAAGGGTAAACAGACATATTTTTGTTCGACTGACCACCTAAAGTATGGCGGCAACTTTTATTGGATAACTACATTTCTACTATCAATAGAGCGGAACTGCATCAAATTGAACCACAGAACCACGACTACCATTATTAGTGCAAAGCGAAATTTAGTGAAGACAAATTTAAGCAAGGCAGATCATGCGAGTGGCGCTCTGATCGATTGTCTTGTGTCATGATTGAATTGTGCCAATAGTGGCGAATCTGACGTGTTAGCTACCCGCGGATACGCTAACTAGCTGGCACTCAGCATTTAACCAGGTTGGGGCGCTAAAACGAGAGATTTAAAATAATAACAACAATAAATTGCAATGGCCTGAGGCGCCCCTCGCTGTGCCTATTGCTCGTGGCAGAGGCACACGAAGAACTCGTGTGAAACGAGTATGTGAAACAAATAGCCCGAACATCTGACAAAGGCGGACGAGCAGAGCGGTTAGCGCGGAGCGGGCGCCCCTAAACGTACGAAGTCGGCTCCGCGTAAAGGCAACGGATGCGACTGAAGGCGGCACGGTTTAAAGAAGGCCGCAAGAGCCGAGAACCTAATCGTTCTCATGCTGAGAGAATAAACGTCAAGCAGACACGTATGATCTCTTGGACTTCCCTTACTGTAGAAAACGACACGAAGCTGAGTGTAACAAGCCGGGTTAAAAAGTAGCAAAAAAAGGAGCAACATCAGCGAATGGTGCCACCAGTTATTATAGCTTTCATTGCTTCGTTCAAAAATAGAAACAGGCGGAGTATTTCTGTCCCCGCGTATGATGACTGGTGAGAAGCGACTTACATTGAGTCGCTTGAATTAGACACAGAAAGTATCCTAATTAGGGTGGAAAAGCTGTATAGCAGCAAAGATTAAATTTATTTTAAAACATAGCGGACTGAATCAAAAGCAAATTGAAGTGAATTAACTTATTAAAAAGATACTTGCCAACGCGGAAAAACTGGCGCCAGAGAACACGCACATTTGATATAACCAAACGATCATATAGTCAACGAAGGGCAATAGACAAGAGACACTGTTTGTTAGTATTTTTTCGCTTCACAGGGAGATTCGATCCAGTAATTCTAGCGACGAAAAAACAACGCTTTATTCGAGAGTTAACCCGATTTGTATTTGGAACTCAACAGTTTATTTATACATTTATTCGGGCTCGTTCCACAAATCGGCAACTTTTTCTTCAATGAGACCACCTCGATCACTCAGCAACGTCAAAAGCCAGCTGCACTACAATGAATTTTAATTTCAGCTTAAAAAACTTGGATTTCCATTTTCTTCTGATCGGTTGATGCACTCGTCCCATGCACTCCGGAAAGATTAATATTGTCATATAGGTAAAGATCGGCGTATTAAATACAAGAAGACTATTCTTACTTGATGCGGTTGACGTTGAGAAATCCGTGTTTTACACAATGGCATGTACATCCAAGTGAAGTTGTGTTCCGCTCACGGCTGTGCCACTTAATGAGTTCGATGCACAGATCGACCAAATAGGTGGACAGTCGACTTCGGCTGTGTACAGCATCAGCAAGTTCAGATATACTCGGGAACTTCTTGAATC
This sequence comes from Stratiolaelaps scimitus, assembly GCA_019614645.1. NCBI lineage: Eukaryota > Metazoa > Arthropoda > Arachnida > Mesostigmata > Laelapidae > Stratiolaelaps > Stratiolaelaps scimitus. The sequence continues at coordinate 127,963 of JABWDB010000024.1, read as the reverse complement.
TTTCTCAACTGGCGCACACACCTCGAACAACACACCAGAGGATGCTATTTATAATTAATTGAGGGTTTTCGCCCGTCCGGGGACTTACGCACTCATGTGACCAATTGTAGATTTAATAACTATCACAAACATTTTCTTTACACGCTCGCGCACTTGTTCTTTCGCCTCGCGTTTTAACAATTCGTAAGCATTTAACCGAGTTTAGCTCTTAGCGCTCTCTCTTTCAGATCCTCGTACATGCGATGTCACTACTTATATGGATTTCTCTTTTTAACGTTCAAAGCGTCCGACTGTCTCTCAGACAGACGTTCGGCCGCAGCCTCACGGCAAAATCAGGCGAGTGTCTTGTCGATTGGACTGTTAAGCCACGACCAGCCCAATAAGCTCCGCCTGCTCGCGGCGAGGAGTCTTGGAAAGGCGGAGCCAAGCGAGTAGTGCACATAGATTGCCATAGGACCCTGGGTGCTCCGCCTTCCATAGCCGCAAAGGGCGACAGTCATCGTTAGCAGCCGCTGCGCCGTTGTACTAGCGGGACCGCAGCATAGCCCCCAAATAGCTCCGCACAACCAGAGCGGTATAAACGCACCACTGCGAAACACGGCTGCTACGAAACCAGGCTTCGGCAGGAGAACAGAGACAACTGAGGAGAAGCAGTAGCAGCAGAATGTAGCCACGAGAAGCGGCAACTCCAGGTAGAGGAACAGAGAACCGACCGAGATGGCGCGGCGGCGGCGGCAGCGGCAGCAGCAGCAGCAGCATGAACACTGGTGTCGGTAATATTGGTCTGTGTTGGTAGTGGTATGGTGGTGCTGCTGGTGAACAGGCAGCAGGCCTTCGTAGTGTACCGACAACTGAGCAAGTGTCCATTCCGTCCGAAGGTGCTTTGTCGTGGTAGCTCTGTTGATACTCGAACGAACGAGGTACAAGTCCAAGTCAAACCACTATCGCCACTACTCTTACCGCCCTTCTGAGTTAGCGCCGTCGTCGGTGAGATGGTTATGTATATTTCGGTTGACGCCGTTGTCGTTGTTGTTACAGTTCATGATGCCTATGCCGGCGGTGGTGGTAAAGATGATAACAATGATGATGCTGTAGCAGCTCGTTTTCTTTCAGCACACCCGTCAAGCGTCGTCAACATTCTCTATACACCATAGAAGGACAGCAAATATCGAGTCCAGTGTTTACAAGACGAGACGCTACAGCGGGCGTCGCAAGCAGCGGTAACAAATAAAGAGAAATAAAATTTGTTTTACACACACTACGAGACTGTTGTGCTCTATGGCTACTATGGATGAGCACCCTTGCTGTGAGAGAAACAGCGACGAATTTCATTGGATTCGTTCAACATCATGGGACATAGTGGCCGGCACAGCAACACAACGCTACTCTCAGCATAGCCTCTCTAGTATACAATATATCAATATGTTTAGATCGCCCATCAACGATATGACAGCAGGTTTATTAACAAACAAACAAATCCAATTAATATTGGATCCCAAAAGAAAAAGATTCTCATACATGTTGTTTTTTGAAAAGTATAGAATAGGAAGAAATAGTATATTATGTTTTCATGCAAGTTGGATTGTTTGAATTCAATGGATTTCTTTCTTTGTTAAACATTCAACTTTCGCGAATAGCGCAAACAACAGCATCCCTTCATATTGGGACGGGTGAGCTTGGTTTATCAGCAGCAGCTTCTTTAACTGGAGCCGGTGTCATCGTGTCTATGTATTCGATTTCTGATATGCTCGAGAAACTAGTACCTGAAGATACTTGGAAGCACTTTGCATTAACCAGAGATTAACTTAATACGAAACTTAACCCACTTAACAAGACACACTTAAAACATCTGGGGACTCAACGTAAATAGATGCAGATTTATCATGAATCAGTTCAACAGTCTCTACTTGATGAGGGAGCGATGTTGAACGAGCCAAGTTGAAGGGCCTTACCAGGCCTTGGGCTGGAGCTTGGCTTGATGCTGTTCCCTCATCTCAGATGGGAACTTTACTTGATGACCAACCCGTCTTGCAGTAGGTTTACGCTTGGGAAGTAATCTATAATAGTTTCTCCACATTCCTGTTGCTGTGGAGAGTCGGTTGATTCTCTTGGTCGTCATAGACTATATTGTGTAGAAAGTGCAGGACGTGGCCCGAGATACTCTCTAGTAAACGAGACTTTGGCAAGAGCTCTCCGCTCCACATCTATTCCTTGCATTTGTGAGCCAGCAGATACTTGTCGCTGTGATGGGAAGAGTCGTGATAGTAGTCAGGGAATGATAGTAGTCGTGGTTAGGGACTAGGGAATAAGCTCAAAAAATTATCAGAGATTTATGAAACCTTGTGCTACATCCTTAAAAAATACTGACAAATCGTTAGGATAAAAATCATTGCAATTTTTTTATTGATTGTATACACTAGCAGCAGCAGTGTCACACAGAACAATGTAACTGGCACAAGATTTACGGGTGTGATATGTGCACCAGGGCCCAAATTATACCTCCAACTAAGCTGTCCGCAGTATTTATATAAGCAGTTGTCATCTGGGTGGTCTAAGTCCCCATTCTACGAACTAGGTTATGTAGCCGAGAACTTGACGACCTAGTGACGGTTAGTTCAAGTCTTCCAAGTACAGCGGATGGTTTTTGCTGGAATAGGAATGAACTTCCTTTCTTATATTTAGAGTATAGATATCAGTCTGATGGCTACACGGTCCGTGTTTAAACATATCAGTGAGGACCAAATATTCAGACCTCCACAGACCATAAGAAAAGTTCATACCACAATCGACATTTCTGCTTTATATTACATTGCTCAGAATTTGATCAGCGAATCTACAAGAGCGTTGTCTTAGTACCCAGATTGGAGCCAAATCCAAGACGCCCAAACGCCCAAAAATGTACACAGGTATTTTTGTACAAAATCTGTCAATGATGCAAGAAACGGCTCACGCAGGCAGGTGATCAGAATTCGGAGCTTCTGCTGATCAACCAAAATCCAGCAATTTTGATATTGCATAAATATTTGGATATAGAGAAAAGTGAAATCAAAGTGGGCTGCTCATTTGCCTTTTCTGAATGTAAGACAGACTTGTGTATTACATGCTAGAGAAACAAAGTACTGACTCTCTGAGCAGATTCGTGATTGTAAATGTAAGCAATTTGGATCTGTCACTACTGACCTCCATTGAAAGGTGTAACTTAGATCTTGACTGCAAACATCGCACACGTGCCATTTGAGGTCAAAAAGAATCGACGGAGAATTATGGCCATTTTTTCTTAGGTTTCGTGCGGTGTGATTTCAGTTGACCGATTCACTGGTAAAATGAAGCAATATAAGCATGAAAGACCTGGTACGTTGACTTGGTGCTCCGCCTTAAAGTTCACGTATCTAATGATGCCTGAGGCTCGAGATGATCAACATGAAAATTTCGTTCCACCATGACTATGAACGCGAGCACGCATTCATTTTTGCGAAGACCATTTGAGAGAACCCAAGTTCGATGTAGTCGAATACGCATGCTATTCGTAAGAGGTGAGAAGAGGGACGTAAATTCTAGATGGCAAAACACTACTTTTTTTATTCAATATTTAAATATGTTAGGGGATCAGCTGCGCAGGAGGATTGAATTGCGAAGAAGATCACAAAACTACAAAAAAAAGTTCATTTTCTTAAATTATACCAGTTGTCTGTTGCTCGTTTTTATATACGTGTTATATTTATCGAACAAATGGTGTTAATTAGTAAATCAAAAACTTCCTTTGACCCAATTTTTATCGTTAATCGACTTTATCGATTCGTATATCGACTACCCAGGGTCAAGTTTGCGAAGATAACCTTTGGAGCAATGTTATTCTTTTGGCGGGTGGTTGGCCCCCATACCTTCTCCCTTTAAACGCTTCTCGGTACGTATCCGCTCGGCACTTCTACGAGAAATGTCAGCAGGAAAAAACACATAGCTCTCTAAGGCCATGGCGGGATTTGAACCTGTGATTTCCAGTTGCCGACACTACCGCCTAGACCATTACGGGCTCATGGTTCCTAAGTACTTTCGTGTCCAACAATAGTGTGTTGTGGGATTTGAACTGGAGACCCTAGGGTTCCAAGTTCTCGGTTCTACTTCCAGGACATAGCGCTTAATATTCACGGTATCGCTAGAGGAACACCAACCGGGTCCGCCTGACGTCAAATTGAATATATTTCATGGCTCATCCTACTGTTCGCTTGTAGGTAGTGGACACGGACGAACTAATCTATTTCAGTTGACACGTTCAGTCGTAGTACTGTTTTTTAAAACATTTGATTCCGAGTTTGTGTACTATTGTGGAGGAGTTAATTGAGTCTAGAAGTTTCTGTCTGGTATTCCGCTTTCATTAGAGACTCATCTTGATGGTCATACACTTGATGCAGATCAAAGAATAGCGCCAGCAACAGAGGCCACCGCTCTCATCAAAGGAAGGTCGTCTTTGATGAGAGCGGTGTAATTGAGGACCAGGGGGAGCTGTGTAAACGTGTGAGATTTACAATCGACACATTGTGAATCGAATAGCAAACCAGTCGTTCTTGTTTACTAAAACTTTAGCATAGAGGTCTAGATTAGTAGATGTGGGGGCACGAGGCACAGTAGTGATATCACAAACAATTATGTAAGATGCCATCCAATATCTATACTACTTGAGAGAGAGACAGAAATGTATCACAAGAAAGGCGCGCACGCTAAGAATTTAGGGGTCGTGGAGATGAAGGAGGAACTCGTCCTTGTTTGTGACTAAAGCAAAATCTTTCGTTTCGATATGTGCTTTTATATATCGTACTACTGGGGCTTCTTGTATGAATAGCTGAGTGTTGCTGGCGACTCCTACCTTCGCAATGATCAGAGCTACAACTGAGGGGGTGGCTCTCGCCTGTCTCGTATCGACCTCCTCCATGATTAATTGAGCTCCCTGCGGCTCACGGCCGATCTGTGCCGAGTCGTCACACGCCGGACGGGTCAGCAAAGTCTTCTTTTGTGCCGCCGAAAACAGTAAACTAACAACAACGATATCTTCTGCCTTCCAAATCGTGTGTCGTTCACACCACTCGTCGGCTCACTCAACGTTAGCCTTATAATACCGTAGCTTGTCCGAATTGAACAACAGGACCTAATCGGGAATCCCCTCGTTTGGCCAATACTTATCTACTGAGGCTGATACATCTACCCTGCTGCTCCTGCTGCTGTGATTCTTCGTTCTACTGGGTGAAGACTGCTTTGTGCCCCATAGGAGTCGGCATCGTCGTCATCATGTCTGATTGAAGTTGCCGATGTTTTTCCAAAAACTCAAGCTGGGCAGAAAGCCACACTGCAACGACAGGCGTAGGCACACTCCTACTGATTTGTCACGGAGTCACCTTTGTGAGCTGTCTGTTGCTACTATGTTGCTTCTGTAGTTTGTGGTGCTTGAGCATATTCGTAGCCGATATATGAGTATGATTGGTTCTCAAATCTTTGTAGGAGATCTGGGATAGTCAGTCACAAAGAACATCTTAGGTGTACTTACAAGGTTAAAGATATTTCAAATACTTGGCATGTCATACTCATACCATTAATAGAGGCTGACGTTAATGTTAATTAAAACCGTGTACTAAGTCACTCTGACAGAACCAGAAAATGCTTAACAGAAGGAAAATATAAAGTTAGACTAAGATTTATTTCCACACTGGAATGAACCTTCTTAATGGTAATTCCTCTGTGCACAAGAATGACTTCCCTTATATCACGCATTTTTCAGTTCACGTATGGCTTATGGCGTCGAATGTCGTCGAACTTGGTCTCAATTATCATAGGAAAGTTTTACATATCCTGAAATTGCGTAAAATAGAGCATTGTATGCAAAGAACACGATGTTTACTCTGTCTATCGACGTTGAATATCTGTTTTGTCCGCTTAGGTTTAAAACGTTGCAAGATCTGTTTAATAAAATTCATAATCCTAGACTTTCAATAAACAATACTCGTGGTAACAGCTTCGATAGGCTTTCGGAACTTCTGCTTGCGTCTTATTCGGAAAATGTTGGCCGTCGATGTTATCGTTTTCCAGAAACACTCCCCCGAGAGAAATTAGCGGCTTATAATGTCCTCAACAAGTTTTTCAGTTGGTGCGTAAAAAGCAGTTATTAAGTAAATTGCAAATACACTTAATAATAGTATGTATTACTCGGTAGCCAATCTTTGCATATATGAAGTGATGGTGTTGTGATGGTCCTTGTTGTTGCTATATTAATAATAATAAATCTAACACACATTTTACTAAATGGGTACGACCTGTTGTTGCCCGTTGTGTTAGATACCTAAGGGCGAAGGATCGTTGATCTAGTTTAGGGGAAGTCAGCAGAAAAAAATATTGAGCATGCTAACCAGTTCAAATATCTCGATCGTAAATGTCCGTTAATAAAATTAGTTACCGCTCGCATTCTTTTGGTCCTGCTCTGGTAATCAAATAAATAATTTCAATGCAGGACATTTATGTGGTAATCAAAGGCTTATCGTGCTACTAAATATCATCAACATAAGGCTAAAGTACTTTTACATATACAATGACGAGCGAGACTTGATTAAAATGCGAATCCACCAAAAATTATCCCTTTGATTCTGTGATAATTAAGGACAAGATGTATTGGTATTTTGCTAATATTTCTTTTGTTCAATTACACACCATCCAACCTCTTTGGTATATGATAATGCTTTTGGATTGACTCTTGCGCGACTATTGCTTTTGCGTTGCTTTGTAAGACGAACCCCTGAACGCAACTGTCTAACGGTGACGATCGAACCAGAGGAGCTATGTGTCTCCTCCGATTGCAAGGCCCGCACGAATGCACCATGCCGTCGCGCATGACCTCTTTGGCATCTGTCTCGCTCGGTTTGTGGTAAGCTGGACCGCCTGGCTCTGAGCATATAATTGGACTAACCTTTTTGAAAATAATACTCCTCTTTAAGAAACATTGCTATTCACGTAAATAGGGCAACTCTGTGGCACTTCACTATCTGGAAATCAAAGAAATTGTGGCCATACAACTATTTAGTGGTAACCAACATTGGATCACGTGCTTTTGGTATGAAGTTGGATTGGTATGACCGTGTGTTCAAAACGGTATTAGACATTAAGCTAAGATAAACTTACAAGAACTTTCGTGCAAATAGTGACGTACAGTTCTCCTGACTGGCGGAATGCACACTTTCATAGAACCTGGAAATATGTGAAAGTAAATAAATTATCCACGATCTGCCAACTTGCCTTTGCGAAATACAAAAATTAGAGGCATAGGCCATATCTTTGACCCCTCATCTCTTTTTTCTTACTTCATTGCTGTCTATTGCTGATGGTGCAATGTCTGGGCTATACGCCGGTTATTTTTTGTTTTCATAAAGGGTTTGCTGCCATGCTAATGCATATCAACGGCCTGACCGCCCCCTTCTGGAACTGTTGACGAATATGCCGGTCGCGGCAGTATTTCTAATCCGAGATTACCGTAAGGCGAGTTACCGAAACACACCCCCACACCTAACCTACCATGTCATGTTGCAATATCACTTTCGCCATCTTTTGACGCTCCACGGCAATTTATTGTCAATTTCTCAGCTTAGATGGCTGAGCTGACTTGTGTCTGAATGGTCTATGTGGACCGTTTTACCAGTTCGAGCAGTTCATAATAAAGCACTTCCTTCCCACCAAATGCAGAGCATTACCTTGTGGTCATGACTCCTAGCTCTAACCACCTATTTTTGCTTTCATACATTTTTAACCTCCTGTAATAATTTTGTATAGGAAACTCTTCCTTGTTTGCCGAGGAGGCAAATTGTGGAGACAGCTACCAATGATATCAGTTGACTGGCTATTCCGAGCGGAGCATCAAACTCTCAAATTGACTGGGTCGCATTTTCTTTCACGAGATCCACCAGTTCGTTATATTCTGTTAATCATGGCCGTCCGAGCTTTTCTTGCACTAAACAGAAACGGCGGGCTCAATTCTGATCGTTCGGAGGATTCCCTTTCCCTTTCACACACATAAGCCTCGCGCTCTCAGCTGCATCTTTTCCAGCACGAAATTGCGAAGAAGACAATGTCGGATATGAACATTTTTGGTCTCTATATTTGATTGTTTAGGCAACTACTGTATCCAGTCGAAATAATAATAGTTGGCCTCCTGCGATAATGAAGTCTGATCGCGAAAAGGTCCACCAAACTTGAAACCTCATAGAAACCGACATTATTATTTCGTATACATACTTGTTTGGCTAATCAAACTGAAGAGCAGTTCCAAAACAAGGCGACAGATAGAAGTACGACAATTTCAAAGTTGTGTATGCCTTATATATACGTTAGAGAATCATTGATTCATTAGTACAATAAACAATTATTGGGCGTATTTAAATTTAAAAGAGCTCCAGATGAAAGAGCATTGAGCACTAAAGTCAAAGTGCATATATGCCATTCATGTCCACAGATTGAGTTAGCTGTGGACATGAATGGCATACTACATAATACATAATACAATATAGCGAATTACAGGCAATATCATGGAAGGTACATGTAGCTACCTTTTCTCGAAGGTTCGAAGGGCCTGCAGAGTCGAATGTCTTATGCAGGTCTAACAGAATGGCTAAACTTTGATCTCTATGGTCCATGGCTTGCTTAAGTATTCTGTGATTGGTAACGAAGTTCTACATTTCTCTGTGAAACAATATTGTTTATTAGACACAGTATTAAAACAAGAAATAAAATCCTCAGAATCAAGAATTCAGAACTTTGACCCTTTTGCACGGAAACGCTTGAGATTTTGTTTTAGAATCCAGCAATAAGAACGTAGTTTAGATTAAATTTTCATTTATAAGAGAAATACTATGATCTAACCTGTCAGCGTCAATCCGTTCCTTCTAAAAAAGAAGAGTCCATTTTCTAGATTTGAGGTAAAGTGGACTACCGACTGTCAAATCATAGTAAAAATCAAAGATCAATAGATCACTGCTGAACATTAATTGAACTGGAACTAATGAATTACATGTTTAGAACTACGCCCGATTTCGCATCCATAAATACCAATGTGTAATAGTTGGAACCTGAAAGCAATCGTGTTATAGAACCAAGTGTGCGTATGACAGTCCGGAGTTCTTTTATTATTATTATTATATAAAGACAGGTTGCAAGAAGTGGAGGCCACGTTCGCCAGAAAAGCGGCTTTTAGATACGAACACTTAAGCTGGTGTGAATGTTATACCCGAAGTTGCTGCAAGTAAGAAATGTGTTAATGATCTGCTCCCATGGAGAATCTCCCGGGCCTTGCGGACAGGACCTATCTCATAATATATAACCAAGATAGTTGACGACTCTCTACTGAACACCCAGTAAATACCTCTTTTACCTTCAATGAAGTGTGTTTGTATTGTTGTATAGTATTCATTTAGTGTCTCCAACGATACTCTTGGGAGATACGAAATGACAAATACAGGGAAACCTCTCGTCCAAGGACCCAGGACTCGCCAGGGGCAATAAGGAGTCACTTTGATTTGGGTTGATGACTGGGAGTCCGAGCGCGTGGAACAAAAGCCAGTCTCACATAACAAGGTACCGAAAATAACTGTACAGGTCACGCACTCGTCAAATAGATAGTTAGATAGACATACGACGGAGTTTCTATTTGCTAATCACCTAGCTACTATATACAATAAACACCCTTGCGTCTAAGTATCAATATAACGGAACAAACAGTATCTGCCAGGCATGCTACACTATGGGGATAGTAATAGTTTCATTATAATACTACTAATGCTCTAGTTATTTTAATATGAGAAATAAACCGTGACAAGAGAACATTAAATTTATATAATAATGTCTCATAGAAAATATAGACTAAATATTAAGCATATATAAGATTTGCCACCACGAGTATTATTTTTTGTAAATCTTATAACAAATATTAGAAAACAGATCATGGAGGATTTTAAAAATGTACAGGGGATGGAGATCCTCGACATAGAAGGCGAACAGAAAAATGTTAAGAGCTTTAATCAAAGGACCACACCGCTCGCTCGAACGGAGGGAGGCAGAACAAACATCGTAATGTTCCTTTTTTGCAATTGAAGGATGGACAGAACTCTGTTATTATTATACCAAAGTATTCAATACCATAAACCATACGTGATCTGAAGAATGCGTGATATAAGGTAAAGTATTAGTTAAATACAAGCTGGACATAATTATTTGAATATTAAATTGGCTTGATGCCTACGTCCAGGTACTCATCTTTCCTGGCAATCACTCTAACCTAACGGTTAAAACACATGGCTGTGGACCTAACGTCTTCGAAGCCCCGAAACCATTTCGGCAAAGTAGCCTTCGCTTTTATTGTTGACAGCGCAAAACCAATAAATCTCCTTTCCTTGATGAAAAATGGAGTTCCTCAACAAGTAAATGGTGAAAACAACCTTCCATACGGGCACATTCTGAACAACAACTGGTTGTGTTTTTAGGAACAAAAATGTCTTCGAAAGGCAAGATACTTATCAGCAGCTACCGCCACGCTCGCTCATTCAGACATTATCGGGTTGCCCCGATCCCAACATAGACACCAATCTCCTGGATCGGGTTGGGTCCTTCCGGTCGTCGGAATGATGACGCGCCCACCCAAGTGTCAAACCGGAAGTAAAGCACGCTTCACTGCGCGCCAACGCTAAAAAGATGTTCTTGGTCCAACGTTCAGTCACTTTTCTCTTCTTATACTAAGGCCGCTACAACCTAAGCAGACGAAGAGGTCGCCGCAACCGACTAGAGAAAAATGCGAAAACCAAGAATCTCCTCTCAAAGGATCTCAAATTTCCCCTTGAACGCGTCGTAACATTGGATGGGCCGACGGCTTGTATGGACTGCAATGCGTTCTGGTCGTCAGCTTGAACGAGGACCTCCAAGAGTAACGACGGTTTGACAGTGAACGCAGACATCCATTCGACTATACAAGAAAATAACAGAACGATTGCGGAATAGATCCCTTGCACTGTCACCGGGCTAATATGATATTGATTACACCGCTGCGGTATCAATAATGTAGAGAATTATTGTAAAATTCAATTTTTGCTATTTACGAAATCGTGTATAGAGCAAGATTCCTGGACCCATTGAATTGGTTCGACATGACCTATAAATATGTACGTTTTCCACAACGTCAGTGGTTTTAGTAAGCCTAATGCACACTATTCGATTTAATAAATATAATACATGAGAAAATTCAAACAAGGTTTGAATTTTCAACGAAAACATAACGTTAATAGAGCCAATGTTGTGCTGCTAGGCTAAATTTGTCCTAACTCAGAGTAGCTATGAGCCGTACAATCTTGGAACATCTAATCATAGTTGAGATTTGACAAAAAGAAGCAAGCCGAAATAAGGTTTCTCTAGTTTCTCTATGTTTAATGTTTTGCGGTCAGTTGAACGGGCAAACACACAGCTTATCAACATTTTTAGAAAATACTTGTTTTCCAAAGATACAGGTATTCGCGTAAGCTGGGGAACTTCGCATCGAGTAAATGAGAATCAACGTGGAACTCGTGTAGTTTTTATTTTGAGAAAGCAAATCTGCTGAATTATCAATAAATTTAAACAACTAACTTTGTTACTGCTACAGTATTCAAACCACATCAAGCCGCTCGCAGCCTCTCTAACTTATTAATTCGTTCATTTTGTTTTTTGTATTGCTGATATTCTTTAAAATACACCCTTACTAGGATATCTGGTCCAGCACGAGATCGTTTATACATAGTACATTATATATACATCAGGGCGCATTCATTGTGATCGAGAGGGAGTTCGGAGGGTGATTTTGCTTTCTTGGTTGGGGAGACATGCTTCAGGACACATTGTTCTTCGTTAGTAACCTCAGAGCCAACTTTAGCTACCACAGCATCCATATCATATCTGAATGTTGGTTACACTACTTAGGACCCCTATCCCCACCAAAGTGGAACGATCCAGCGAACACGGACTGTTGTCATCTGTTTCTTAACGCTAGACTGCCTTCATTGGTTCCTCGGTGGTAAGGCTACTAGTATCTCTTCTCCTGTTCACTCGGTGACTCGTCTGAGTTCACCGCAAAGGGCGATAAATAAAAAAGACAAGAAGGAGGAGAAGTAGAAGGAGGAACTGCTGGCTGATGTACCCATACATGTGTATACAGAAGTACAATGAAAGAGGCTAGTGAAGCCATAGAGGAAGACATTAAATCGGATACAGCTAACATTATGGGAACCTCAGAAGGAAAGCTGAGAGGGAATCTCATTTCTTGAGATGACGGAATCGACATACTCGAGATGATAACCGTCATGACTAGGAGAAGAAGTAACAATGTTAGAGAGAAAAAAGATGAACAAATTGGGAAGCAAACTGTTATCGAGGCCAAGGATAAGGCGGCAACGTTGTATGTAAAAATACTGATTAAACTTTCGCACAACCATTATTGAAACAATGCGGCCACCAAAGGTTCTATAATGGTACCTATTTAAATTGCATTAAATTTATTATGAAATGACGACGTTAAGACTATATGCTAAAGTCCGAATATCATCAGTTTTAATGTTTGATTTGCAAAAATGGCCCCTGAAATAATATATTTTTGGTATATGTTAATCGAACTCAGTTATGAGAATAAGAATACAGTAGTAGAACGAAAATCGATAGTATAACTTCGTAAGAATGAAGACGTCTGGGACTACCGAAGGCTGGAATGGGTGGTCCTGGCAACGCGCGATCGTTCCTACCAACGATGAGATCAACAGTCAGTACGCTTGATTTGACCGCAGACGATATGGACGAGGCCTGAGGCGAATGTGATTTAAAATCCCAGGCGTGGGTATATGGGTATAAGCTTACGCTGAACTAATCTACACGCCATGAAGGACTGACACTACGTATTAATAGCCACGCGTAGGAACGATGCAACCCCCAAAGCATTTTCTATTGGGGGCTGCATCAGGCTGCAAGATATATAGGTACGAAGCACCCAGAGGTGGGTAAAATCTGCCATGCCGGTCCAATGGTGTTGCATCCAGTGCTGCCACGTTTAGCCTAGCTTTCATTGTCATAAGTGTCATCTGGGTGCAGCGAAAACCGTTTATCGGCTGATGATATGATACTCTCCAAACAGGGCATTTTATTGGCAACTGCAGTATTGCCACTGTATGAAGCATTCCAAAAGCTATTTCCTAGTTCCTATTTCTATGGCAGACCTTTGTATCGCTTTGTGGCAGATGATCAGGCCTGACTGCAACGTCCGCAACAATAGTTCGAACAGAGGTCCATTAGACTTATTTCGAGGTTCCAGCTATGGAGAGTTCTAAAACAACAGGCTTCCTTAAGAACTGAACGTGCGTATGTTACCCAGAGTAACCTAGAACCTAGTTGTACATTTTGTATCAACACCACTACTGATTACCTGGTGCTTTCGTATTGTAAAAGTGGATAATATCTGTTCAACCTTTGCTTTATTTTTTAAAATCGATCAACATGGAAACTATCCGACTTTCGTTTGAAATGCATCTGTCCCTAGATGGCAGCCAATGGATATTCGTTTAGTTTACTGAATCGAACGTAACCCCAACTTATAGAACGAGCTCACGGCGAGGCTTAGATAACTGTAGGTGTTGGAATTCTGTGCTATTGAGTGCGTCGCTACAGTTTCTACGCTATGGCTGTTGAATTGGTTATGAGTGGAATAGCTAAATGCACAACGTTCCTGGCGTCTCTATAGTTGCTATCCATCCCATAGCTCACATCCTACAGGCAACGACATCAGTGTCAGCGGCGTATCGACACGCCACCGGGTACTCAGTGAGCTCACAAATAGATCCAAGCACACAGGCAGACTTCGATACACCACACGCACACAGCAGGCAAATAGACAAACTTACATTCAGCCATCCGTCCATACAAATTGTAAATGCTGCTGCTGCTGCTTCCATGCGCCGGATGAAGATAGTAGAATGGAGAATTGGTGAGACCGACCGACCAACCGACATCGACGCTTCTTTACACAACAACAGCAACAAAAAATACCAGGAGGAGAGCTCCACTATAGCTAATGCTACCACAATGATGATGGCAATGATGATTTAGTTTGTGGTGATAAGGTAACGCGAATGACGGCTGAACGAACATGGTCGTCTCGGCAAATATTACGGTGGCGAATTGTTGTTATAGGAGGCACAAAGCGGGTTTCTGTTTTCAGTTTCGTGCTGAATAGGACTCATTTGTAGTATTTGCATTCACTCGACGCAGACCGATCATCGCATAATATAGGGTATCGACGTATTCCTAGAGTTGGATAGGTACAGGAAGTCACAAATTAAAGTCAATAACTCAAGGTGATTGGGTCTAAGCGAACATACAGAAATGAAGCATGCTTGAAAAGAGTCACTTCAACGAATGTTGCATACAGACGCGCCGAAATATTTTTCCTATTGCGGGCTCCCTAAAGGGAATGTGTTCTTAACAAATTACTGGAGATCTATCATATTATCAGACTAAAGCACAAAATAAATTGAAAGATTTATTGCAACATCTGGTTACAAGAATTTAATCCCGCATGAGATGTGATTACGCTGATTAGCTGCGAATGGAGAATATTATATGGGCGAGCTGAGCCCACGGAAAGAGCAACGCCTCTAAATAATACACTGTAGCAGTTATCATACATTACATGCCCCAGCTATTATAATCACAAGCATTTTCCTAAAACCAGCAATTTCGGAATTGATTTTGAGAGATACAAACTAGTAAATAATCTATCGAAAACTGAAAATCAGCAAGGTTGGCATCGTTTTTGTTTGTAGACGAAGAAAAGCGTTTGACCTCCGATGCGAATGTAAAACTTTCTAAAGGTGCCATTGACATACTAAATGTGTAACGGTAATAATAATCACAAGAAAAAAGCAGGTAAGGTGTGGGATTGAAATCAAATAGGTTCCCCACGACATTGCTAATTGGCACCCTCGCTTTCGAAGTCGCTTTAGTATATAATGATGTTGCAATTCGTTAAACGGCAAACTTCTTCCGAGCCATAAAATATTTTTACTATGGTCCCTATTTGGGCTGCGGCTAGTTTCGGCATCACCGGTCAATATGTGGATATAGGTGCGGACCTCTGCCTTACGTTGGTGATTCCTCCGTTGGTTTAAATGCTGGAACTCGGGCCCAGTCGGCATGGCTTTGTCACTGCTTGTTTATTCTCTTGATGTTTTGTTTGACTCTTTGCCTGATGAGAACATAGCGTTTTAGCCAGAAACGGTGAGGAAACAGCATGCGACTGAAGCGTTCATCTGACTGTTGTACACGGCGATTTCTGTTGTTGTTACTGTAGTTGTTGGTGCTGCTGCTACGTTGTAAGAATAGCTCCCGGATGGGTTGATGCAACAGAACAACCGTTCTTCAGTGCTCAATTTGCTAGAATAGCCATCACCCGGAGCGTGCAGTGCTTGTGGACGTTTGAGCATTTGGCTACTTCAAACAAAAGCAGAAATCAAGTAAACAGATCGGTGAATACACTGTGTTCTTGACGGTTTCAGGCTTCTCCACACCTTTGAGAGAATAGATCCAGAAAGCTAAGTGATTGTTGACTAGTTAGTCAGCTCGTCTCGCATCGTTTGCAAAAATCAATTTGCTACCCATGCATTCTCATCTAGTCCATCTGTTGGTTATACTTCAATTCAGTATAAACTTCAGGAGTGCTAAGGATTACACATTTGCGCTTTTGGTGTCATTGGCATTCCACATCGCGCTATCGGGCGATCTTCGATAAGTGCTTCGAGTTTCCGCTACAGTAACTCATTTAGTACACGACAGCCACGTCAATATGCTACCGGTTTAGTTTGCTGGTGTGGTAAGCAAACTACGATGACAATCGATCCGATGATGCCGTGTTATAAGGGGTCGATATGAAGACCACTGGGAGTGAAAGCAGAAGAAACGTATTTACCTAAATTTTGTGTATTTCAATTTTACTTACTACTACTTGCAGCAGCATTACTTTCTCTGTAGATCTAGAAGAGGAGCGAGCTTCGAACACACCTTATAAGCTCCATAAATCAAAAGGAGAAACACAAATGATACTGTAATTAGCATAAGTAATACTTACCAAAGCCACTGCAGTCTTATTATTTTTATTAATTAATTGGTCCATTCATTTTCCCTTTGCTTGCAATTCAGTGCGGAAGCTTCCAGTTAGATGTGAAAATCTTAGCTTTTAGAGAATGACAACTTCCCTCAAGGTAAAGGTTCCACCGAGGGTAAGATCTTTGGAGTACTTATTACAGTTCCCGTCCCAAAATTCTCCCATAATGTGCTATTATTGAGGCATTCCCTTAAAGTGTAAAATCAAAAATAATCTTTGTTACTCTATGAAGGTTTCGTCGTTTGCATAAGTAAGTGTGGCGCAAGATGTAATACGTTTTCGATCTTGGCGCTACTGCAACGTATAGGATAATATTCAGTTACTGGCACTATGTGTAATATATAAAATTGCGTGCATTTGATAGTCCGAAATATAAAATACTAAATAAAGTTCCGCAACAAATGCTTGGGTCAAAACAAAGTTTGAAAGCAAAGTTCTTTTTTAATTTTATATTTGTATATTCCTCACTGATGTCTCTTTGCAAAGATGATTACGAGAATTTGAATTATTTCGGCAAACTTTTAATGAATCATTATGAACGTCACTAATTATCATATAGACTAAAAAAGCAATAATCTATAAAAAAATTCCCTATACCACTGAGTGTGACCATGGATGAGAGCAGCTATTATAATCGTTAGTGCATAGATAGATATCGAATTGAAGGACCAGATACATTGATTGCAATACAGATATATTGATTTGTATCATGTTGATGATACAGATATATTCGCAAATTAAAATTTTATATGAACACGCATCAACCTATAATAATATTCGTCGTCTGATTAACTATGGATCCTAAAATAAAATTTAATATGAGCCAATAAATGATCCAACTACAAAATCTATGCGGTTGCAATTTCTGCATGGATAAATAAGTCAATAAGTATATAAAAAAAACCTTTATATAACAGTCCAAACATATGACCCGACTCATTCTACAATAAGTTATTTTAAAACGACGTATATATAACGAAATCTGGAGAAGTCTGGAGCAATGGGACGCTATTACCCGATTTACCTTTATATTAGAGGCAACGTGTCTCATATTGGCGCTCGGGTGTAAATGTGGTCAGTGGTCCATTTCGAATTGATGGTGACGCTCACGGAATGTTCCGTGCTTTCCAAATATTTGACTCTGAAGGTGCTGGGCGTTCATTTAGTGGCTTCCGATCTGCTCGAAAATGGATCAAATCGTAATGGACGAAACGGCACATGACGGTCGAAAGATCGATGCAGGAAATCGATTCCTACAAAGAACCACCCAATGCTAATTTTTGCATTGAAAAAAATAAATAACGGCAATACATTTTTAAAGAGTTAACAATTATCACTTTCCGAAAGCCGTTAGTCATATTGCCAACTAGAAAAATAATTCATATTTTTTAAACTTGTTTAATGACTCGGTGCAGTACCCTACTAGGTGTAATTATAAGTTCGCTCTCTTGACTTCGGAAATACTTGGCGTTGGCTAAAGTACGCGCGTCACTGGCTTACTTTAATAAACCAGCTTGCTATGTTCTGGTTTTACGGGCCAGCAGAATTTATGATTTGCTTCAAAAGCAATACATATCTCCGACAAGAAATATAGCGTACTGTACTGCTGCTTCTATACAACTTAAACATTTTAGTCTAGGAAAGAGGGACGCCATCAAATTGCATTTTTGACTGATATTACTCGTTCGAGTCTTGCTATTGAACCATATTAAAATTTGTTTTTTTTTAAAACACTGGTTCCTGCATATGGAAAACTCTGGTTTGAATGTTTCAGTGTAAGAAAATGAACCGAGGGACCTTTTGTAGACAGTAGTATTCATCTAGATGTGTATGCCTCTAACAATAGCAGACGCTGCCACTATAGATATAACATAACATAACATTTGCGGTTTATTTCCGGAACTGCAATTTTACAATGCTTAAGTTCTCGAGAGAGAAGAGAGAGAGAGTTGACAGTTAGTTCCGCACTTTCGATTAGATATTTTAACTTTTAAGTGCTCGAGTTCCATAATCCAATAATTTTCACGTTCAGCATCACTCTCTCCGCAGTAAATGTTAACAAAGTGACCAATGGGTAAAATAATAGATGGAAAAATAAAAATGCTTCGAATTAAAAATATCTAAATTCTGCATATGGAAGCTAAGAATCAAAACTATATACTAGTCGAACTATTCTGTACGCTCCCTAATAACTTTAAAGAGCTTAAAAGTCAATTGGAGGGTTCTGTTATAACGTTTTTTTACACGCGTTGATCATCCAATTTGGAGCTGCGAGTCAAACCAGACTCTTTCAATTATATTGTGGAATACTGGCGACACAAGGTTGCAAATGTATAAAATAATTATTGAATTAGTTCAATGCTTGGATAATTGTATATAAAATAACGTATCTTGTTGTTCATTATAGAAAATATCATGAGAATTACGCCTATGACCTGAATACGTAAGCTTTCGGTATTTTCTGAAAGTTTTAGTCACATCTTCGTAAACATGCGTCTTGGTTGCACTATTGGCATTGACTTCTAGCTTGATAGTTGTTTGCATATTGTTGGCATTGAATCATGGCTTTGAAGGCACTCTAAGAATCTTAATGGCATGAAATTTCAAAATCAACTGGCAAACCAATGGTATCATGTTTGGAAAAAATA
This sequence comes from Stratiolaelaps scimitus, assembly GCA_019614645.1. Taxonomy (NCBI): domain Eukaryota; kingdom Metazoa; phylum Arthropoda; class Arachnida; order Mesostigmata; family Laelapidae; genus Stratiolaelaps; species Stratiolaelaps scimitus. Next base: position 109,126 of record JABWDB010000024.1, on the reverse strand, counting down.
CATTCGTTATTAATTTAAATATATATGTACAATGTTATTTAAAAGAGTTTAAAAGATCTAACAGAACTTCCGATTTTTTTAATAGAAGACTAAATAACTTCCGGAGAGAGCACACGGTATCATTGACCCAGGTTACTAGAATGGACCTGCGGGCCTGGCGTGGTGGTTAAGGGAGGCAGTATTAGAATCAAAGGGAATAGAGTCGAAATAAGATTTGGAAATTAGTAATGCTGATGTGGTTTGCGGCATTGCACTGTTCAGAAAGGGAGGCAACATTGGTTGGGAGGACAACGGTTGGGACGATATATAGTGCTTGTGGCTGGGGTTGTACATATCTCGCCGCCTGAAAGTATGTGGTAAACGACATGTAGAACATCGTCAACAGTTCCAGAATGGAGACGGTGTTGTCATGAGTTAGCATGGCACCCCTATTTAAAAAAAAAGGTGGCCGGATCGAAGTAAACATGTACATTCTCCGAATGTTGAGCTGGCAAAAACCGTAACCTTTCTTTTGAGGTGTAGTGTTTTTAGAACGTCATGGACTAGGAACCGGATTTTGCACCTGCGTTTAGATGTAATGAATGCCATACCTCTAAGCAAGTGTAATGGATATAGAGGAGAACTCTGAGGGACGCGCATATGTATATATTATAACTTACATTTTCCCAGATATAAATTCCACGGTCCAAGCAATAAAATTTAATCATTACAAGTGCCGAAATATAGGGGATACAACTAATCTTCCCACATAGAATTCGTAGTGGTAACGTGGCCTCCTACCTCTATATTTTACTAGGTTCAAAATTGCATATTATCTGCTTTAAAATTCTTAGAGGGTACGTCTATTTAAGACCAGACGAATGCGTTGCCCTAGAACCTACAGAAAATCCACGACCTCAAAGAAGGTGGGGGTACCCAGTTTGAAAATAAAAAGGACTTTTCATGGATATTCGTGTAGTTGTCGCTACCTCTTACGGCGCAGCTACGATTATTTTTTACAAGTAGTGACGAGAGTTGTTAACTGCAAGCGCGTTTCGGCACAAACTATAAATCTACAAGCGTTACAGCTGTAGATTGCTGTGGAAGACGTAGCCGAAGACAGTAAGGCTGACATCACGACGTACCTCAGAATAGGGGTATCCATCCGAAACGCACGGCGATGACAAAGAACATAGATTCTCTGTGTTGTTCATTGGTTCACCTTGTTCTGGCGGATTCCCCGCTTTTCCCTAAGCTTCGATTCGCACATCAGATGTAGATTGACACGAAAGGTGTTATTCACTTCTTCTATACATGGGCTTTGCTTGACGTGTGACGCTATGTGTCAGTGAAGGCATTTTTCCTTGAGAATTCCTCCCGAACTAGAGGTTCGATCCTTTCTCAATTCTCATTGATTGTGCCACTTTTTCGGATGAAAGACGCGAGGCGATGCTTCTCTATTTCCTGCGGCGCATATAGAGCACTACTTGCGCTGTCTTTACCATCGTCTCTTTCGAACAGCCATTTGAGTCTGCCAACCGCCATAATATCAAACCGCATCGAGGTATTTTAACTCGCAATACATGGTCTAAACAACCTTCAACGAGTCGCACGTAGGACAAGAGGCGAGTTACAAGTTATCAGATTATCTAGAGGAAAGCATATACGGTTAGAAGTTCAAGCTTGAGGGCTATGCAATGTGCAGACGGATGGGAAAATATCAGAACAGGTGTCATGCGATGTCATATCATTATGGTAATTATGGCTGTCGAAGAACGTCAATGTCTCGCCCTTCATTTTCAGCTGCCTTTATTCGGATTTCTCCCATAGCTCTCAAATTCTCCCTGACCCTATTTGATTTAAACCATTCCAGAAAACAGTGTCGTTTTCTTTCTATTCTTTGGTAAACCTTTTTTTAACCTCCTCTTCTTTTTTGTAACCACTGGCTTTTTCAAGAGTATATGCGCTAGTTGTTCTGTCATCCCATCATCATTATCGTTTGTTTTCCTCTACTCACGCTGAACTCTAGTTCGACTTAGCTCACAAATGCAACAATATAGTCAAAATGCTTTAAATTCACAAAAAGCTCCAACATGTCAAGCTAAAACAACAATCATTTTCATGAAGTCGCAACTCATGTCGCAGTATCATACTTAGAAAAAGTCGCCATGCTTATATAATAACAATATCATGAATGTCAGAAGGGCTACACTTTTTTGTCGAGAAAAAAGAGAATAATGCTAACAATAATAATTATCCTAGAAGAAATACACGTTATACACATTTTGCACCAGAATGTTCGAGTCCGGTACGCGGATAGTTAGATCGACTACAGAAATGATCATGTGAACAACTGTTTTGCGCCACTGATCTGGAATTGCTCTTCTTCAATCAATTTACATGTCTGGATCTTTTATTTTCTGCAAAGCTTGAATGCCTCAGAGTGAGTACTCCTGTTAATAACCGTGGCTAACAATCGTTTTGACAAGATAATTGATAATGACTAACAATGCTTATGTGTTTTGCACACTAGTTCATTACCTTAATGCCTTACTAGCTCAACAATTGCAGACATTTTTACGGTATACACCGCCCATGAGTGAACAAATCACATTTATTCATTAAAAGCAAAATAATTGTGTATTTCCATGAAATCAAGAAAGAACGTTTAATGCCTTACAGTCTATGTTCTCTTGGATTGGTGTAAGTCACTCCCTATAAGAAGTCGCACTGCGATGTTTTGTTGGGAGGGCCGTGTCAGCTTGTCGACTAGTGTCTGTCGACGGATTGTGCGCGAAGATGATTCGATGGTTGCGTGCTGCACTGTAAGAGGGACGGAGCTCTACACGATGTTCTGCCATCGCTGTCGGCACGTCACCATCACCCGATGTTCTGACAAGGTGACTTGTACATTAACTTCAAATGCGCCTTCGAGCTCTGGATCTGTTCAGTTTAGTTTTTCAGTCCTAGATAACGCTATCCCATACTGCGATAGGGCCGGGGCATCGAGAGGTCGGTGGGGTAAGATTCAGATCAACTACCATGTTTGTCTGTCACTTTAATCCAACATCCTTTTGCTCATCGTTTGCACGTGGCACCTTTAGACCCTCGAAACTATCACAGTTTCAGATGACCATCAACGTCCGTCCAACCTATTGTTGTCACGCGTCCGGCACACGAACACTTCTTTTGATTAGCGTCCAGCGTCAGGAGACTTCTAACCATAAACTAAGGATAGACCACAAGGTGTCCAGTTCAGCATTGGGAGTCGACCCTTGTCAACGCATCCACAAAGATTTTGCTCTAAATTTTGTGCCAAGTGTAGTTCTCACGCTAGTTCCACGGAAACTTGTGCCGTCACAGTTGAGCCAGCCTCGTTAGCGCCAATTTGTAGTAAATATTAGAAACATTGAGTGAAATGTTCACTACACGGAGACTGTTTTTCCTACTCTTGCCGTTATTTTTAAAACTGTGTTCAGAACGACTTCAGGGATTCAACAGTGAGTATTCGGCTATTCGGAGGAATTAAAATAAAAGAGGTTTTTTGCACCTCAGTTCACACTGATAATAAAAACATTACATATAAATGAACGATATTCGAAATCCAAAAAGTCGCACCGGCACCACCTGGACTGACCTCTATGGTTGACGAAAGAACGAGATGTTCGTCTTCTTGGCATTCATCACTAAACCGAATCCTTCAAAGGTCCCAATTACGTCCTCAGCCCTCTTAAGGGCCGCTCCTATATCACTTTGGACTGAGGTCGAGCGAATGCGGAACAAAAGAGACGTATCATCTGCATAAGCAGTAGCTTTCCCAAATCCAACAGCCGATATTTTAAGCAGAACAAAGTTGAAAAGGATGATAAACGTAAAAGGACCCAAGATAGAGCCCTGCGGAGCACCAATGTCGATCACACACCAATCTGATTCCGCGCCACCTGCCTTCACCGCCTGTCTTCGTGCACTGAGGTACGACTTGAACCATTCAATAACCTGCCTGCCCCAACGAAGGCACTCCAGAGCCTGTAGTAAATACGAGTGCCGGAGGCATTTGAAAGCTGTGGATACGTCTAGAAAAATTCCAAGGCATAATAGCTTGTTTTCGATCGCGTCCGAAATCTCCTGCCACATGTAGGCTAGAGCCAGTTCTGTAGAGCGAGCTCTTCGAAAATCAAATTGAGTAGGCGAGAAGAAATTGAGCCCGCGGAGGTGCGTTTTCAGTTTACCCATTACTATTTTCTCTAGAACCTTAGACAGGTAATCAATAAGAGATATGGGCCGCTAATTGGCCACATCTTTCACATCACTCTTGTTCTTGAAAAGCGGGATGACTGTCAAGTCCTTGAGCCTAACAGGAAAACGACCACTTTTTAATGACAGATTAATTATATGCGTAAGGGAAGCCTGCTAGAGACGAAGACGATAATTTCACAAGCATGCTGAGCACACCCATCTACTCCAGGTAACGCAGCGGACTGCTTTCAAGTAATACTTAACGAGATTGCTTTGTGGACCAATAATGCAATTCAATTGATGTTGTATAGTGGAACATTAACTTAACTCTCTCGAAATTATGCCCCATGATTTCTCGCTTTCTATTTTGCATTATAAAGGGATTGATGGAAACATATTAATTGGGTTTTATCTTGAGTAACTTAGGGGAGGACTACGCCAAGGTAGCCACCAGAACTTCCAAATGTCTATGAACGAAGACGGAAACTATAAATTCGAACGGAAGAGCTTGTTGAGGTTTTACAGGGTGAATTTGGTCTTAAGGATGTACTATGATACAATTCGACTGCCATGGGATTACTTGCTGATTATAAGTCTGGAATGTTAATTTCCCAAATGGCAAATTTGGAGCAATATAAGAGAAGATACGAGCTGTCGATAACCTTGGGATAAAGAGGAAATAATTGAGCATATTGTTGTATTGTGCCAAGTTTTAGGTAGTCGCAAGCTTACACTTATCGAAGCATTGAGTTCAAGAAACAAAATACAGTGCGAACACTCATGATAACATGTATAATAAATACACTGCAATCTTAATATCCGTAAATAATGATGTGACCCATGTGCTACTACCACGTACATAACGCGAGCCCCTGTTTCAAAAAATTCTATGCAGAATTATAAATACAAAAGACATATATTATGGTATTTATATATTTGGGTTATGGTGTTGACACAGCCTGAGCCTTGCGCCTTTCCCCTCCCTATGAGGCAGAGAGGTAATGCCATCGTCCCCCTTGGGTCTATGACGGGCCTAGGCCTGATACTCTGTGCCCAACTGCGTCACTAATTATCGTATATATTAAGACACACAATAATATGAAAACAAACTAGAAGCTTGCAGATAGATGAAACATTTTGTATCGAAGAAAATCCCTGTACCAATGACCTACCATTTTTTCTCGTAAGCTCCCTAGTTTTATTGAAGAGATAACTAATGGAACACGCACATTCTCTCTTGTGTGCAACTAGAGTATTCTATGTAAGCAATGTAAATATATACACCAATATGTACGAATCTTATTCAGTCTATTCCACGCTTAGTTTATGGAAGTCAGGTGCAATGCCTTTCGGAATAATAGACTAATGCTATATATAACAATGTATACACCATTTGTATCAATGGAAGGATTCTTCGAATAGACAAGTAACTTAACTTTTGCAATTTGCATCGGACAGAAAATATTACCTAGAAACGGTTCAGTCATGTAGTACAGAATCCATATGTCGTTAGCAAAATATTCAAGCATCAAACTCGTTTATTTGTTGTGCACAAGAACTTTGTTTAACTCTGTTGCATCTGTGGGTCTATGTTTAATCGTTATAGCTATAACAGCGCCCATTATTCCGGACGTTGTTCAAGATTAGAACATAACGCTTATCAGGACCATTTCATGTTACGGCTTTATCTCCTTTCACATTCCTTATCGAACTTTAGATGTGGTTCATTGAAAATGTATCATAATTTTTCGGGCTTAGCGTTTTGAGTGCCACCATCGTTTTGATGCATTTCTCAATTATGTGGTATTGCAATATTGCGCTATCAGAGGTATGCACCCAAGCACATCTAATAAGTATGCGTTGTGGGTACGCAAGACTTTCAACCCACTATGTAATTTATTTATCATATCACATGCTATCAAAACAGTATATAGAAAGAGACCAGTACACCGCAAGATCTGCGAGCGGTATCTACTCAAGCGTGTGATTGTGGGCCTCCCCAAGCCATGGAAACGCAAAAGCAAGGCCAAGATATTGTAACCTACGGGGACACTGTTGTATCGATAATAATGTGCTCCGTTCCACCGAGTGACCCTGTATGGGGAAAGATGAATTTCGGGAAAGCGCAGGTGAGCCGTGACTGAAATGTTCTCTTATTGCAAAGTTACCATCCCTCTAGCTGAAGTATCGCGATCGGTTCGAAAAAAAGCTGCCTCCTCCGACTTTATGGATACCACAGCACATAGCAGGATCCAAACAACACTATCGTCAGCAGGTTCTGACAACGAAATTATTGACTAATGTTTAGTTTAATCATTCAAGTCGAATCCGCTTTATTAAGCCAATAGGTACATATGAATTTATTGTGTTTTCACCTTTCCATTTAGAAACATAAGCGCGTTATTGTGAAATATCTATGTATGTTATGTGATGCAGATAATCTTTGGATTTTTTTATCTGTGGTACGACACGATTGAAAAATAAAGTTAGGGCGACTACATATAACATGTCCTCGTACTGATACCTAAAGGTTCAAAGCCGAGTCATGTCACACAGGGGAAGAGCTAAAGGTCTATTCAAATAATGTTGTGACTCAAGCAAAGGGGCCGGATTTTCAAATTTGCAAATTTGGCTAGAAAAACAGCGATGCACACCGCTGGCCTAATTCGGTAAAATTTAGTAAAGTTGTTATTCAGGAACCAGCTTCGTCAATATTTGTACCTTGTTGAAACATCTGAAACGGAGATGTGTGAACAGATTCACGGTGGTAAAGGATGCTGATTATGTCCATGGATTTCGAATCGCCTTCTGTCGGCCTGTACATCCAAAAAACTATAACCGGAAAGGTGTATAAAAACTATTTGGCAGAGAGTCTGGATACGTGGCTTGTTTCAAACAAATGTACGGGTGCGTGGCTTCCACACGTGCGTGCGTCCACGACAACGCTCGTCCACACAAAGTTCGTGCTGGTAGGGAGCTTTCAGACGAGAGCAGATTTATGTTGTGGAGTCAACCAGCATACTCTCCTGACCTGCCAGACTTCTGTTGCTCTGGTCAATTGAATATTAATACTTTGGTCCGTTTCAATGGCATCAACATGTTTCCTTGCATAAGGCCGCAATACTTCAAAACCGGATGTAAATGTGTATTAAACAAAACATTTATAATTTTATAAGATGTTAGAATGGCACATAAACCTTTTTTTAGGGTAACTCTATATTGATTATTCATTTCACAAAGAAGGCGGTATTAAATTTACACTACATTACGCCGTTAAGGGTGTGCATTAATCGTATTTACATTTTTATATCATTTATGGCATCTCACTCATTACATCAATTCCATGTGCACTGAGGTACTAAATGGATTATTTAGGTAGTGTACATTTTGTCAATTCAATTGTCTGGCGACGCGCCACATGTTATAATGATTTGTGCACTATGAGTGAGCGAACATAGAATAAAATATATCAAAAATATTCTTATTTTGTACTATTTTCAGTACAATACAGTTAGCTTTGGCCTTCATAACAAAAATTCTTCTAGCTTGTTCGAGGTCGAACAGTTCATCAGACATTGCTTCATATCCCAGGATCCTTCTAGATAGCTCTACATCGATAATTCTCATTTTCACACTCACTCATCTCATTACCCTTGAGTGCCTGGCAAGCCTACATCTCGCTTCTACCCGTCGGAAGAATCACTTTTACATGTTTTCGAGGAGATGCATGCGTTCAATTTTTCTTGGCTTCCATGTGGTAAGTGCATACATCATAGGAGGAACGACGTGCGATTCATACAGTTTTACGTAGGATGATGGGGACGTGGGAGCGAACGATTTTGGGATTCAGCAGTATACAAGAGAACATTTCGTGGCAAGAAATTTGACATGTTGACTAAATGTCAATGAAGAGGAAAACCTGACCCCTAGAAATTTTAACACGTCTTTCTTTGTCAGGGTGTCCACTTAAATAGCACAAATCCCATTTATTCTGACCAGTGAAAGAACGTGTGGAGGGAGTCCTGTAGTTTGCTATGATCCTCATTTGAGCTGACAGGCCTTACAATCTTCGCGTCATCTGGGAACACGTAGTTCTCGATAGGTTCTCTGAAAATAGCTTCCACCGAGCATATAAACAGCATAAACAGAAGCGTACGTTGGGAGCAGCCAGTGGTAGCATAGTCAGGCCTGGCAAACGAGTCGCTAACTTTTACTGCAAAATCCCTATTTCTACGAAAATCCGAGATCAATTTAACCACGCGCAGTCCCACTCACATGGACTGCAAGGCTAACAGAAAAATCTCGCGAGGCATGGTTTCAAATCCGCTCTTGAAATGTGTAAATATAACATCTACTGGAACATTATCATTTAGTGACCGTGCTGTGTTCATCAGGAAGCCAATTAAACTGTGCACCGTGTAGCACCCCTTCCGATAAACAAACAATCGTGGGGATATCAGAAATGCAATTAAAATAGGTAGGCTGTAAAATGGCACAATGAAAATAAACGGTAAAAACAGTAAAACATGTAGGGTCAGTTGTGAAAACTGTGAAAACAGGGCACATACATTTCGAAGAATAAACATGTTAAATTTTGGTAGACCAGCTGGATCTAACGAGTGCATTCTCCAACATGATATCTACATACATTATTGCAATATCTACATACACAGTTCGAGTTGGGTTTGTGACAACCCTCTGTCCCACACACGACATGATGAAAACCGGGTATTGTAAACCAGTTACAATGTTTCGGTTCGTTCTGAGTGCCCCCCTCCATTTGTCGTTAGTCATCGCACCCGTATTGTAGAATTCCAGGTCGATATCTACCACCTTTCTTTCCCATATTTCAATGAATTCTGAGTAAGCTGGCGTCACTGGTAGCTTAAAATGACGCCACGGGTCATCAACAAATAAGGGAAATCTCAAGAAAATGAAGTCCAGAGCTTTCGCCAGGCCCACAGCCGCCTCCGTGAGATAGAACGCCGGAAGAGGCTCAGGGTTGCCACTTAACTTCGAGTTCATATCAGTGATGGCAGCATAAACCTCTCTCTCATAGAGGTTGATGTCATTACCGTGCCTTATGCTTTTCGGACACATGACTGCTCGTTTATTCACAGTGGCGGGCCATGGATTCTTATGGCTTCTCTAAGTAATCACATAACGGATTGGCCTTGTCGTCGTCACTCACCAGTTTAGTCCCATCGTTCAAATGCCTATGAATACTAGTGGAATATATTATAGTTACACAGTATAGTCCGTCGGAAACTAAACGTACGTATATAGACGATGTTCCAACATGATTATAATCCGAGAATACCAAGTCGCATTTTGGACGACGCGTGTCTCGTCGGCCTGGTCTATTGAACTCACCACAACTTAGGATCAGCTGCTCACATTAAGCAACTTCGCCAGCACGAATATTTTTGCCAGATTTGCAAGATCAACTCTTGGTGCTAGGCAGGAACGGAAGTGGCGTGTGTTATCTCACTACTGAGTGTGTGACGAACCAGGATGAAGCCGAAGAAGCCTCTACCAATGTGTTTGAACTTGTCCGGCAAAGGACTTCGGGTGCAAATTTAAATCTGCATTCAAAACACGATTTTGCCTTTGATCCAGAATGAGCAACTACGATCCCCACTATTTTCAGCTATTTGTAAAAAAATAGGGAAAATTAAAAACCTTTAAAAAATCCTTGCCACTCGCCAGAGTAGCTATGATTTCACTAAGTTCTCTTTTTGTTCCGGCTTTTTTCCCAAGCGACCAATGTCGTAGATCTTTGATTCATTTTCTGCAAGCTGTTCGATTCATTTTCTTTGACAGCTGTTCGATTGACACCCCCGTGACGATCTAGGCTGTGACCTAGGTAGAACCTAATTTGATAAATAGACCGGATATCGCTGGTTAAAGTCCTGCCGTGACCTCAGGGAGATGTAGATTTTTGCTTCCGATATTCCTCGTAGTAAGGCCATGCGAATAGGGGAAGGTTTTTATCTGAGGATGGTTGAGGGCCAATCGCCTAAGCTCCTAAGTCATGATTACGAGACACCCTTACATAACCTTCCTCAAAGTCAGATGGGAGGTACTCGTGGCTGCCTGCATGGGTCTATTCCTTTGAAGGATGGTTCTCTTTACTGGTTGCTTTTACAACATGCCCATAGGCACATAATTCATATTTAATAATTCTTCGAATCAATTTGAAAGCAATATTTGCAAGATGGATTATATTTTCAGTGACTGAAATATATTACTTTAGACTCAAGTACGATACGTTGATCAACCTCGAGAGGCATTTTTTATTTATGCACACCATTTAGAAACCCTATCTTATGTTTTATTTTATATATCTATTATATTCCCTCCCTATTATATAGTTGGCCATGAGGTTTCAGGTCGTCCATACGTATTTTGTACGTTACGCTTTGTGGTTCAACATTCCTAATGTTTTATATAAGAATGAAACATAATATTGGCCCAATTGCTAATAAAGGAATAAATGAAGCTCGTCATCATACAAGACCCCTATTCTCGAGTAATGTAATCTAAATTAGTCACACAAGTCTGACTTGGCACGTGGATTAAAGCTGTTTTCCATTGAATCCTTCTCACATATACGACCCCACTAGCTGTTTCTCAGATAATTTGTTGTCACACGAACGTCTAGATTTAGTTATAGCTTCCGTGATATGTATTTGACTATAACGGGACTGAATGACTCAACTCAGGGGGCGAAGTTCTCCTTTCGCTCTTAACCTCTCCTCCATTCTTCTACCTTGATTTTTCAGCTGCAAACGTAGACATTTAACAAAAACGCTGTGCTGCCAAAAACCATCGGTCGCCATTTGCGTATCTCAGTTTTTCATTTGTGACTGTCGTTTTACACGTGTACGGAATATGTTCTTGCTCGCCGTCAAGATGGTGATGAGGTAGATGGCCAAACCAAAAAGCAGTGAAGCTGTTCCTGATATATTCAAGTTCTCCATTGATCGGCATCTCCGTTCACAACGTGTCAATGCAACTCTGTCTGCCAATCCGACTTTCAACGGAGCCGTCGATGGCCACAAGCAGAACAAATTCGTGAGATGCAAGTTGACAGCCGAATAACTTGTGATGAGTAAAAATATCTTGGAATTGCTTTCTGTCAAGTGGCTTCAGGCTGCACCGCCTTATTTCTGCACGACTTAGTTCCCACCGCTTCGTCTATAAGTAGTGCATCTTCGCTGATTTCCATTGCGTTGTCATCGAGCTATTATCCAAACTAACTCTAGAAGAAGGCGTGTCGTACCTTACAAGTTGAATGGACACTTTACCGAAAAGCGACCACAGACAGCAATTGAATCCTGTGAAGCATACTACTCATGTCGCTCGTATAGTATGTCTACTTCTCACTTCTCCTCACGACTCTTCAATCTGCTTTGGCTAGTGGAGAAGGGAACGACATCTAAAAAGTGAGCTTAACATCCCTAGCCGCCGGTGTCCATCTACTTGGTGCTGAACAGCTGTTAATGCTTTGCGATGTGATGCATGTAAGTAAAATTTACAATAAATGCCTTCAATTTTCATAGACGTCTACGTTCCTCTGACTTGACATACGGAGGACCAAATACATGCACTTTTGAAGACACAGTACAAGCAGCTTGGTAACTAGAGTCACTTTCATCGTTAATATTACCAAACTGATTGGAAACACCCAACAGCAACACCAACATTGATAAGCACGTATAGCATTGTGTGTGGGAATCAACCGCGAATTCAAATCACCCCGGTATAGAGGACATCTTTTCGCAGCTGGTCGGAAAGTCGAAAGCGTGAGAATCAATTTGCAAATATTCACCCCTATTTTATTTTTACTTATTGTCATAAAGCATAATATGATGATGATGTGGCCTTTAATAGTGGCATTGTGTTGGCAGAAATGCGTCGATGAAAACGCGATGTGGTATTTGCGTCGTTCCATGACAGAGCTAAAAGCGCCCAGTTCTATTCTCACTTCGCTTATGTTTCTTTCCACTTTGTCCCAATACTTATATCACGAGCGGTCAAAGTGTCAAGCGGTCACCGAGAATATACCCGCAACGACCGGCAAATATAGAAAATACAGGACTCCGCAGACGTGATACTTAATCGTATTTTTTTTTTAAAAAAATGTCTTAGTCGTCTGCAGGAACAATATATTTCCTGATATATTATGCGTGTGTGGAAGTGTCACCATAACAGTGGTGACACCGTGACTGTCAAATGCAGTGTGCTCACAGTGTGTGACTCATACGACACAGATCAAATGTGTGAACGGTATCACTGAGCTTTGAAAGAATTTTTAAATGCTAGAAATCCTCCGCGAAATAGAATGATACAAGATAACAACAAAATCCCTTGCTATTTCGGTGTAGAAGTAGGATCTTGTCACTACATTTTTCTCCTAATCCAGGTCACTATTATAGACCAGCTTTAGCATTGCGTCTCTGTGCACACTGTGCTTCGCTGTTTAAGTAAATTGAAAACCAACACTTAGAATCAGGGCATATTTAATATGCGTCGGCTTACGGCTAACAAGAAACATGTTTGCTTGTATTAATGCGTTTAAAGGGCTCTCCTTTAAACGCATTAATACAAGCAAACATTCATGCATGACTTATTTTTGTGGAACTACGAATACCGAGGTATTGGGGTGTTTTGCAACCACGACTGAACAGTAGGTATTCGTTTGCATGAAACACTTTTATTTAAAATTTTATAATTTATAGTGTAATCAAAAAAGGGAAGTTAGGTGAACATGACGATCCCCTCGTCCGCAGTGCAATACAATACAAAGTGCGGTTTATTGATGGAAATGCAACTGTTACAGTCGTCGTAGAAAGTAATAAGTAAAAATATGTGTCACCGTTTACAAAATATTGATAGCACCGTTTGATTATATTTTTTTCATTATTTACACACTCGTAATAACTATATACATTTCTACATATTTGAATTATGGCAACCTGGTTATATATTTATGGACCTCTCTTGCTGTAGGCGAGAGTGTGTCTACTAATTTCATTTGAAATAGAAGGTATCTTAAACTTGGTAGCACTACGTATAGAGCGGCTGATGACGGGGATGAGTGGGAGTGAGATTTCAGGCGGAATTGTACCTTTCGATAAATACACGTAGGGCAACCCTCATAATGTAAAACGTATCGACCGAGAGCAAATCATTCGCGAAAAGTGGATCATCAAAAGGAACACTGCTTCTTGTACCAAACCTAGCTCTGGCATCATTCTGGATGACTTGAGCCCTACTAGATATACCTCTATATTCTCTCCATAGCACCGGTAATAGCAGTGCCTTGTAAACGAGAAGGCGACCATCCAATGGAACACCTATTAGTCTGAGACGTCCTAGAGCTGTAACGATCGAGTGACATTTAGGGACTACAGATTCCAGGTGATAGTAGGGATAATACACTGAAACCGTATCATTATTCTTTGGCGCATCGCATTCTCAGCTGGATTGAAACGAGTGGGATTTAACTTACGACCTACTATTTATGATATACAAATAGTTTTTTGAACCAGTAATTCAGTGTGTCATCCCTGTGAGCAATACACCAAATATCATCTCCCCCGACGGATCTATAGGTTTCCCGTATAAGCAATAGTATCTGTCAAATCACAAGTCTTTGCAATACCAGCTTGTTTTAGTTTGAGCAGACGAATGATATTCCAAAATAGAATAAAGCCCAACCCGCAACTGTCATACCAATATACCATCAGGTCCAATAGAGTGATCCCTGAAACTGGCCTTCTTGAGCAAAGCATTCAGCTTCACTTCGTTAAGTTGTAGAATGTATCAGAATCTGCGGAACTTCACCACGATATCATAATTCAAAGGTGGACTTACTGCATATATGTGAGATGCAGTATTCAAAATCTCAACGATTTTAAAAAGACAATCCTAAAGGAATTTGTATTCTCTTTCATAGAAAGTAGATAAAACTATGCAAATGTGAGAATCAAACCACTCAGCAATGCAAATTCGTTGTTTGTGGAAAATTAGAAGCAGCCAAAAGAGTCAGAAGATTTCGACCAATCTGAATCTATTTTAATCAATTAATATACTTGGGTCAAGCCAAGTATATGAGCTGAGACCTGTCACATAGGGGAACAGCTGAGGGTCAGCTCGAAAAAACAAAAATATATGAAATCCGTCCCCTTCCCTTTTGGCTACGGGTAAGGTAGACAAAATATACAAAATATGGTAGCTCCAACAGGTCCTCATAGTAATACCTAAACGTTAAGTGCTGAGGCCTGTCAGATAGGGGAACAACTGAAGGTCAGCTCGAAAAACAAAAACATAATATATGAAATCCAAATATAATAATTACTATGATTATATGCATTAGTCAACTGTATGTGACATCAGTTAACAAAGGTGCAACCATTGCTGGTCACGGTCGAGTCCAGCGACGAGACATGCAAGAGAGCTTTAGCATTGTACAAGCTGCAGTTCCTTTAATAAACCAATAAGCCTTTGCCCGTATTCTCGTCCATACCTTTGAGAACGCGCAAGGCATTTCCATGTTGGACTGAGGTAATGTATTTAGAAAGTACTCTCGATCACGTCTTGACTTGTTGTTACGCGGGACCATCTTCGAAGGCCCTCGAAGGAAAACGCTGGTGGCGTCCGCCAAAGGTATTTAGGTCTTGAAGGCCAATGGTGTAAATTCACTCCAATGTCAGCATATTTAGTCCTCTTACTGGCCTTGCCTCCGCTTGCAAGGTGGCATTTTCCACTTCACGAGCCGTTGTTTGCCAATAGCACACCGATAAAATGTCGTGTACGGTTCTCTTCCTGCGTGCATTTGGTATAAGGATAACACCATCAGGGCGCTTACCATCCTTGAGTGTCAAATGAGTACACGTTCAGGATAGCCAGTTTAAGGGCAGTGGGGTTCATGACACGGGTAGTTCGTAATTTCTACCAGGCTTACCCAGCTCTAAAATCGTGCATGTTCGAATTAATGCATAGCCCGAATTGCACAGTCGCGTCGACTTATGATTAGGAGCCGTGAAGAATTGAATTCGAAGCTGAGAACGCTTGAGGGACCAGAAATTGGGCCTATCAAGTGCCCCTTCCAGAGTGCATGCTAGGATTGTACATTGAAGTCGCGCGCTGGTTGGGATTTTTTCTTGTGACAGCAATTGGGTTCCTAGCATGTACAAACATAACATAATTAATAACTACATAACCTGATGTCTCCTCGCCATCACATATCATTTATGGTTTATTATTTATATGTGACAACGATGACACTGTGCCGGTATTATTCTTTGAAACTATCCTTCTCCTTATTCGCTTATTCTGAGAGTAGTTTGAAGGGGAAATGCAGAAAGGCGCATTTACCGGGTAGTACTGGTCATAGAACGATTCCATAAAAGGATGACTCACTCGCCGCCCATGCCATGCTCGTTGAGTGTGAATAAATTCATGGGATCCCTAAAGCACGAAATAGGTACAAAGCACAAGCATAATAATAGTAATAGTTGTCGAATGAAGCAGGAAACCATCGCTGTTTTCACTCAGTCGTTGCCGACGTTTCGCCGTCATGCGGGGTGTAACTCGCGATGAATGGAAAATACTAAATGTACAATGAGCTCCTACTAAACCCCCGTCACCACCCCTCGCTTTACGCAGGCGAACAAAAACAAGAGCAAGACACGGAGGGGCACGCAGGCAGAACCACCACTCGACTAACACACCAGAGGAGGGCTAAGAATAAGCAGCAGTCGCAGCAGACAAACTGACGATGAGAGAACATTTAATTCCCTTTTGTGGTGTCGCGCTAACGAACACGTGGTCACAACAACGATACCAAAACGACGACAATGGTGACACGAGAGACACAATCTCTTTCTATCCTAGAATGAGATTGCGAGTGGAAGTGAGAGAAAGAGCCAAGCTTAGGGGTGGTGCGCAGGGAGTATAACGAGCCAGGACGGTCTAGTCGAGTAAAGTAGTATGCCGTCGGTCATGCGGTGGCGTGATTGTTGGGGTCGAGTGCCGTTCATGGTGGCTGTGGTTCTGGTGCTATAGTAGTGGTACAGGAGCGGTCAAGCGACGAAAAAAGAAAGAGCCACTCGCAAGACATATTCTGAGGAGCACACTGGGACCTCCGTTCACTTGCTCTCATTCTCTCTCTTATTTCTTTCGTTAAGATGAACAGTGTTCCATAGAGATTTAGCATCTTGCATACCCGAAACTACTGTTAAGCTTGCCGGCGATGTGATTTGACGATGACGCTAATGTTGAGGATGTTGACGCTTTTGTGGCAAAGTTTGGAACGCTTTCGTATGTGGTGGCACGAAAACCTTGGAAACCTTGGGCTAGCGACTTCGCACATTTGCCAGGTCTCTCCCTTAAATATACATAACTCTGCCTACAATAAGCGCTCTCTCGCAGAGCAAAATTATTACGTGATTATTAAATAAACACAATGGCTTTTGAACGCAACGTGCTGCTGAGCTGATGCTGAAATAAAGGAATCACGTGTTATCTCTGAATACATAATGCAGCCATTCATTATATGTATTGCTAGGTCTGTTATTGCTAACTAGCACTCATTGCATGACCGTAACCAATGTCTAAATGGGGCAAAATGTGGAGTAAATCTTGATATGTAGAGTAGAAGAAGTTGCTATCACAAAACGTACAATACTGATATTGGCAAAAACCCAGGTCATATATCCGGGGGCAGGAAACCCCACACAATGACAAATGGAATTGGGGACTTTGCTCATGATGAATAGCATTGGGAATGTGTTTAATCGTTCGTTCTGATGTACCCGAAGCCCTATTATATTGGCTTTTGCGGCTTGAAATTTATGTAGTCTATTATTGAAATATAATTTATGTGCTTAAACATAAACAAAGGAATTTGGAATTGTGGATAGTTTGTGATATTTTAAGATATTTAGATATTTGTAACAGGATCCTCTTAACTCCTCCCACAAATTATTTAAATGTGCCATTCTGATTAATGTTCTTACACGTTCGTGGGGTAGAGGTGTCGCCCAACTTTAACTATTTAATAAAACAGTAATAAATATATTAAATTACTTATAAGCAGAACGTATGCATCTACGTTAGAGGTTTATTGCTTTATTAAAGTATTTCTTAGAGCTTTATTGGTTTATGAAGGGACCGCTTAAGTTCTCTTAGATGTCACGACACGGGACTCGCACCTGCTGCCTCTGGCTTTTTACACACAGAGCACGTGGATAATATAAACCAATTATAAGTACCAGTTACTAGGCTTACTCACAAACTGGTGGTTTGAGTGGGCAAGGGTATTTACATATTAGCGGTACCCAGTTATGTGAAAAACCTTACCCCTCCCTCTTAAAAAGAGGTGCCTGCCGTCTTCCGCACTGCTATAGTAGATCCACTAAATAAGAAGGCAGACGTGACTGAGACTGAGAATGAGAGGCCAGTATCACCAACACCAGTTACCCTGCCAGTTAAAGAGAATTAATAGTGACACGAAGAGGGAAGCTCAAAGACGTTTCAAGAAATAGATTACTTCAGGACTGGACGGTCATTTACCTCGACACAATTGGAAACTCAATAATAATTTTTATAGTGACATAACACCTTTATTTGCAAATTCTAAGAATATTGAAAGCATTAAAATCATTTTGCAGGGACAACATAGGAAACAATCACAATCAATCGTCTATAAAAGTCATCAAACTCGTCAAATGTGGATGATTTCGTTGTAATTCGTTTAAAATGTTGTAGACCTGAGTTATTAACAGCCGGCAACTATTTGGTGTTGTGATTTAGGAGACAACGGTATTCAACCTTTCGGAGAAACGTGAGCTGCATTTTTTCAAATAACTCAATCCCATCAGGTTTTATTCTGCTCCAAATTAGTGATGCATACTAGAGTGCGACACTGTGTGACTCATATGGTTTTAAGTAACCATATGAGTCACACAGTGTCGCCATTCAAGCTCAAGGCTTTCATGATCCCGTAACAAGGCGTGGAACATCTTTTAACATTCAGCAGGTTCGCTAAACGTCAATATTCAGAGAATCTTACCTACAGGTATTTTGTTATGTTTAATCCACCTAGCTCGACTTACTTTGATAGGATTTATAAATAGTACAAATAGAAGATTACCCAGCACCTTTGCTTGGGGTCATCTGTCTGTACTTGTTGAATAACCCCATGTAACCCCATTAATAACTTATAGCGCACCTGTTTGTAACCCATGGCCAAAGGTAGATCGAGAAAATTTTAATAAGGTCCAATCTAAATATAAAAGATCGATTTAACGTAGATAAAAAATCGATATGGATAATTGAGGTTTGCTGCAACTCAGGGTTATGGGTTTTGTTTCGCATGCCAAACTATCATCATATCGTCCAAAATATCACCATATCCACCATGCAGTCTTTATTATAAGTAGTGTATAGTCTCACAAAAATACACAACTTTCATATTGAAAGCATTTACACATGGTTTTCAATTTTTAAAGTAATTCGAAGATGTAAAATAACAAAGATTTTGATCAAATAAATTTCTAATTTCGGGAACCAAGTATTGGTGGACTCCAGGTAGCGATAAAAAAATTAAGCAAATCTGGGTGCTTAACATCACGAGGTCTTCTCGTTCACAAGATACATCTATTATCAAACCGGGCAATGTATTTAAATATCTATAATTTATTATTTTCGATTAATTAAACAAATTGTAGGGTATACAATAATTATAGCGGCAGCTGGGGACTGGGTGTCAGGCCGAGACCGTCATGGTCACCCCGAGGGAGGCGATGGCTGGCGTTGCCTCTCTGCCTCACAGCGAGAGAAAGTCGCTATAGAAGGAGGAATCCTCCGCACTTTATCTTCCACCTACCAATAGTTTAATTAGGAAAATTCAGGTCGAAGGTATTGAATCAGTAACATTTTCTCGTCGCGATAAGTCAGAGATTTGTGGAACCGAAACTACCTGGCTGCACAGCAATACATGATCACTATGGGCAATTCCGCATCTACAGAAGTCATTGAAATTGATTGAGTTCTATCAACAACAAGCAAAACATTGTACTATGGGGGTGGGGAAACGTAGGTTTACAGTAAGGTGACGTGTAAGCTTACAGTAAGAAAAATATACTATATATCGGAAATACCGTTTTATTAAAGGTTCTTTATTTGATGTTATTTGCTAGCTTTCCGTTCTATCCCGTCCATCTCATAAAAAAAGGCAAGGTATTTATTGGAAGAGTATTTCCAGTGTGCAATTCGAGGAGATAAAAATAATACATTGACTATATTCACTGGAAGCCTTTATATGTCATTAACCTTGTACCAGCACCTCGAGGGACAGTTCAACGTTGTGAAGTTAACTTAGTTCATAGAGAAAAAAAATTTAACAACTTATCAGCCTCATGTTATAGATGCATAATAAAATAGGAAAGTTGTACAAGTCGAGTCACCCTACTCGAAACAGGCTTGCAAATTACGAATACGATTTTTGCAAACGTTGGAAATGCGGTCCCTTGAAGGACTAAAAATCTCTGTGTGCAGCGAAGCATGGACCAGCTAAGTGTACAGAGGCATGACTTCACAATGAGGTGGAATTAACATCGTATGTCATGTTTTAGCGTGTACGTCATTTTCGGGTTGTTAGTCCCCAGATGCACCACATCTCATTTATACGTCGATAGTCGGGAGTCCCACATTTTCGGAGTACCTAACTTGGTCGTTGGGTGCGCTCTTAAGTACGTGATGGTCATTCTGGTCTCTGTGGCGGGCATGATTATTATAGTTTAACGTCATTGGGGTGGCGAAGTGTCGGGGGAGTTCTCTTAGAATGTTCTTTACTGGGTTAATGAAAAACATTAACAAGAAACTACTTAAACTGTTCGTGGGGTCAACCTATTTTCGTGACGCTGTTAGTAGAAAAGGAGTCGCCTTATTGAAGACTGACGCGCGGATAAAGTCAAGGATTCCTTTTATTTTTGAACCCACTCCTATGGATGGCAGGAACGACAGTATCATATCACGTGTCATCATTTCAAACGCGTCTTTAAAATCGGCGTCGATGACGTCCACTGGTTATTTTCTGTCTATAGAGTGGTGTTCAGAAAGCTCATTGGACAATCAACTGTTGATCGACCTTTCCTGTACGTGTATCACTTCGGTGAGATGAGACAGCGATGTTCAGCGTTTATAACAATAAGTACGCAAATTTTTCGCTCCAGAAATTTGCCAGAAGGTAGACGGGATAGCTCGGAAAACCAAATTCAAGGGTGCATGCTTAAAAGATCTTCGTGCAACACATACCTCAAATGCCCGAAATAAAGAAAATACATGAATCGAATACATGAAATAAATACATAAATTTAATAAAATGCGATATGCTTTTGAGGTATGGTAGTTAGACTTCATAACCGAATGTGATATTTGGGTGTCTTATATATATATGAGACACCCAAATAATCCTTGCATGTGTGTGCCTCCCGACTATGTGGGGCCGAGTGTGCAAGATATCATACAACATATTGCCTAGAGGCCCCATCCCTTAATAGCGTCGCGAATTAATGTGATTAAAGTGGTTTTAAATAATATAAATACAATAACGAATGTATGTACATTGGCGCCATCAATGTGTAGTATAATACCCCTCCACTCTCCATAGGACCGCATACATTCATTCTTGTACATTAAAATTGCCTTAAGGGGTATTTTTATATGACGAAAAATTAAGATAAATTATCACGTGGATTCATATGGTGATGTCGGTATTTCTGTAAAGTGGGCAGAAATATAAGATCCTAACCGAGTATCCTATTGCCATGACTGTTTAGAAAGTTAGCAAAGATCGTCTCCGGAATATTGAAGAAAGATTACCTTTTGGAAAAATATAAAAAATACATATCTCGAGAACACCCCATTCATTTCATTATTTCCAACATTAATCCAGTTGCCCTGGTACTATCGAGGACGTCAGCTATTCGTAAGAATAGTCAGCCACCTGTTTGCGATGACGTAGTCTCCTTACTAGATAGAGTAAGTAATGTAAAACAATACAATAGGTTCCATAATTTTCGCCAAATGGCTTTGTAATCTACTGTCACGGTGGACAATAATCGAACTAATAAAGCCGGCTTCGCATGGGATTATAATCTATATGCACGTTGTAGTACGTCGTATTATATGCACGCGACCTGACTACTTAGCGTAACAAAATGATCACTCGAATGAGGTCCAGTGTAAAAGAGGCTGATTATTTATTTGCAGTCCTTTTTATATCTATTGAGTATAGCACGACCCGATTTACGTCAATAACTCACGCGCCTTTTCAATTATACGCGATTCGCAATATTCCTGTGCTTTTGCAAGTTATTTGAACCTTATTATTAGAACAGATAGGATATAATTTAGAATCAGTTCATCCTTGTGTCTAATTTTGCTGCTTTTGGTTGAATGCTTTATCTTTGGTTTGTCATTGTTGGAAGGCGTTGCGGAAGCGAAGGTTGTTACTAGTTATCGATAGGGATACATGTTATACGGAGCTCGGTGTCATAGAGAAACCAGGACGGAAGGTGAGTGAAGTCCTGCCCTCACTAACGCAACATACAGGCCATAATTCCTCTTGACATGCTGATCAATACAGCTATATACACTAGCCCTCGCACTCGGGAAGGCAATATTATGCCGTAAGCCAGATATCTCTGATGATGAGCAAGCTTGCTCTTTGAGCTCACGAATAGTTATTGACCCGCAGGAGAAGAGGTTTACTCATCAAAAGTTACGGCCAATGGCGACAAACCTTAATAATAACAGTCCAACAGAAACGATAGTATACTGGGCACTAACTTGGTAGTACTTACTTACTTAACTGATACATGACGTAATCATTTAAAAATATCATGGACATTTTGTAACAGGTACTGGATTAAGCGTTCAATTATAAAAACGTCCCAAACAATAGGAAACGTATACCTTATATTTCGCGAGTTAAATTTGACACAATTGAAGTTAGGCATCAGCAATAGTATTTGTCAGTTTATTGAGAAACCTCGTACTTCTAGCTCGAAAAATAAATCAGATTACATCATTTGCATCCAACGGAAAGGAGTCAACGACGCCCGTCGGACCCTTAGTCTAGACGGCTTGCATCGAAATATGTAGATAAAGAAGGTTCAAAATATCTGTGTTGCACCTAAAAAGGTTCACATGTTCTTGAAACGTAATCAGGCATATAATTACTTTATATCTACTTTATTATAAAATGTGTAGGTTGGTCGAGTGTTTCGACATTCTTCTCTTCTGATTTGTTCCATATACCCAGTCAGTGCAAGATTTGTATGACGAAATCATTGTCTGCTAAGTGTTGAACAGACTAATAGTTGATTCTACATGAGTTAAAAAAAGCCAATCTTGTTATTTTGTTTAATTCAATTACGCTTTTCCAATGTCACCTAGTTCAACAGTGTTACAATTTTTCCGTACCCTTACTATTTAGTCCAACTATAAGGAAATTACCTTGGAGGATTATGGAAAGGTAAGGAGGTTCCAGTTGTGTTCCAGTGGAGCAATTATATTCAGCCTTTAAAGTAACAGGAAATCAAAAACCGTACGCGATACGTGCAACGGGGCGTCAGCACTACTTCCAACTACAGATTAACTTACGATGGGAGCGATAAACTATAATAACTCAAATAAACACTCAAAGCAACGGCGAATCTGGCGCCGCAAGCCAAAGCCCACGGGGTACTTTTGAAAACTATAGGCAACTGAGGGGAGGTTAAGCGATTTTTTGGGGCATAACTTCCTTTTTAGTCATATAGAATTGTAGATAAACATAACAGCATCACAAATGTATGTCAAGACAATAGGCATAGCCTATCGTCTTCTTTGATAATATTATGTTTGCTTTTGTGTTGGGCTGTATCATAAAACCAGCTCTGCTAGGGGTCTGTCTAATATCAAACATCTCGTCGAAAACGTTTTCGGTTAATACTATCTTTCTCAATTGATTGACGTCCGCCACTGCCATTCTGTCTTTGATATAGGCCAGGTGAAGTGTGTGTTTCGGCAGTCTATATCAAAGTTAAACTAGCTTGAGAAGTCTGTCTTGCGTTTTCTGTCTCCACTCTCTGTCCGCACATTTTATCGGGTTCCACACAATGCAGGTATCTAGTTACCACGGGACCATTCGAGATCAGAATAATTTTTTTTGTTATTTTCTGAGCTGACCCTTATCTCCTCCACTATCTGACGGGCCTCAGCACTTAACCCTTAGGCATTACCATGAGGACCTGTCGGGTCACCTTTGCATTTTTTTCTCTACCTTACTCGTACCTGGCAAGAATCCTCAGATAAAGAAAGATGATAAACAACTTCAAAGGGTCTCCGCGTCTGACAGGATTTGAACCCGAACGCACGACCCTCCGGTCTAGCAGTCCAAAACGCTCACCACTAGACCATCCAGGGGACGAGATTCGTATAATTGACGGTAAGAAACTGGACATAATAGGACAAAAGCGCTGGGAACTAACGAGCATATCAAGACGACGTATAAACAACACTTTCAACATGTTCGCTGAATGTTGTGGTACAACAGAATTTTAGGTCCTTCGCTATTGATATGTTTATTAAAGGGGGCTGTGGTCATGCATAACAACACCATAACCGCCCGCCGTTCTGGAACTGTTGACGAGGTTCGACAGCACCGCGCTCCCGGTATCGCTTAACCGGGATCGCTTAAGGTTCTGGGAGTATAAGAACTGATGAGTGGCACGGTTGATTGAGGTTGAGTGTAACCTACCTCAACTCAGAATCAACCAAACCGTGACATCGTGATACGAAGCTCGCTGGTAGTGACGTCCTTTTAAAAATTGTACTCCTTTCATACGGCTTTTATAAATCAAAGTTTTGATCCCATATTTACGATATCTTTCTCTTTTACTTAGATCGAATAGCGCACTAGCATGTGCTGTCGTGAGTATTTATGTAATACATTAAGGGAACCACTGTCCACGTGAGTGTTCAACAGACGACTGGATCCTATGTCAATTAAATAAGCTAATGTCGTTTAATTATTTAATTCAACCACGCTGTACTAGTCGGTGGTGCGTACTGTCAAACATCATCATCGCCATCGTATCCAAACAGCGCTAAGTTAGCAATACAATGTTAACAAAGGGTCGTACGACAAAAGCACTAGGTGCGTGAAATTAACGCAATTATTAAGAAATTGGTGCCTAGTAATTACTATGTTCATCCGAGCATCGGCTTGGCCGTTCAGTTCGAAATGATAACGTACAGTTAACTGAGGTCACTCCCTGCTAAAGGCTGCGTTCTCATGCCTTCTTCTCCGGACATCATCATCGGTAGCCGCGCTTTTACCATCGCCAAAGGCCGAATCGGGCACTGCGGTTTTGTAATGGTACGATAGTCAGAATACTTCACATTAATCCCCATAGCTTCGGAAAGTGAGAGTGTCAGTCTGCATTCCGAGTCATATGGCACCGACGACGCCTCGATACCTACGGAAATATAGTACAAGACTACGAAAATCGCGTTCTGATGGGTTGCTGTATGCTGTCATCATTGTCATCATCCACGATGCGAGTAGACAGTGGCAACCGTACCGTGCTATCCCCTCATCATTGCCGCCGGAATCCGTGTGGCCGGAAAGCTGCAACGGAAACATTATCATACGCGCGCAACATTCAAAGATAAAAGTTATCATTAGTCAAAGGGAGAGAGTACACAGTTAGTAGTTACAATTAGCTCTTAGACATGACAGCGGTACACAAGAAGTTGCGACACAAGTTCATACTAAAAATATAGGGTTGCTTGCAATGGTAGTTCCACGCCGAATGGCCCGTTATAATATTCCTAAAACTCGATGTCTGGCTGTAAGATGAACGCAAGCGGTTTTGTTATGGAAGTCACGCACAGCTGGCACGTCCGGCAAAATGTTTGGTCGGACGGCAATGGTTGAGTTGTACAGAGTACCAGACACTCTGTCTGTGAACAGGATACTTTTGCGTAGCGGCGCAACGAGAACATTAGAATGAATTGCACCAACCATGCTCCGATGGCAGCGAGGCTAAGCGGATTAAAATCCAGTAAAGTAATAAACTTGATTTGACTTCACTCTATGATCATAATTCTGTTTGCACGTCTATCTTTTAAATGCACTATACCTGTTAGGCAAATCTGCTTGTTCGGTTATTTCCGCTCACTTGAAAGATATTCATAATGGAATTGGCGTTAAATAAATAAAACAGTTCTACCGCAAAGCTTTAGTGTGGACGCGCGCTCAAATGCGCGCCCAAACACCAATCCGGAGGAATGAGGTGATGATGATCCCATATCTTATCGTCTGTAATTGTACTTCAAAAAACCACAGTAGAGAGTCTCCCGCCGAGGAGACTACACGCACCCGCTTGTGTTGTCCGTTACACCAGGTACTAGATAACAGCACCTCTCACCCACACGATTCACTAGCCGAGACAATCACGTCCGGCCTTCCCTATACGGCCAGGCACCCCCATGTTTTCCACATGGGAAACAACAAGACCTCTGGAAAGTGTCGGCAGCTCTTCTTGCTGCTAGTAATAAACAGTAAGCTCATTTGTTAGCAGCTGAAAGTGAAATAAGACAATTGTTTTTTGCCGTGTAGCCTTCGGGCCGACCATTTAATTGGAAACCGCACCGTGAGCTCGTACCAATCACATATCGGTAAATTCATTCAAAAGTAACACCGGGTTGACTTAACGTTGAAACCGTCCAGTGAACCAACTTTAACTCGAAGAATGTGAGAGATGCTTGAATGACCGGTGATTCCTTCAGAGACAATAATTGGACTAGTTGAAAGCGTCACTGAAAGTAGAGAGCTCATTGGAGGGTTGCAGAAAGCTGGCTGAGTTAGTTTGAATGAGCTTCAGTAAAACGTCGGCTTAGCCGTTTCGTTGGTTTTGACCAATTAGTTTTTGACGCTATATGAGGAGCCCTCAATCATCACACCAGCGACCCTCGACGTTAAAGACGTCGACCATACATGTCAAGAATTGACGAACTCATTCGCTGCTATAAACAAGCATCGATTGCATTCAGGATGCAAGTGAACGGACACACCAGGGAACGCCAATTCTCCTCAGGCGTTGATCTGGGAGAACGAAAATGGGCAATGACTTGCTGATCGCAAATTACCCGAGTTCTGAAGTAACTTGCTTCCATTGAGTTCGGCGCAATTGGCCAATCACAACGAATACATTATAACGATACGAGTTGTGCAGTAGCTTATAGTAAGAGCGAAAAACACTATGTCAAAGAAAAGACATACATAGATAACAGTGCAAGTGGTGGAAGGTGACACGTTCCGATGTCGAAACAATGATATGTTTAACAACAATCTCTTAATAAATGATTATAATGATAAACATTTTCAGAGTATGAACAACGGTCTGGAAATGGCCATTATAATTGGTAGACATGTACTAATATTTTTGATATCGTTGTTTGTACGGATCATCACTAACACACAGTATATATCACGTGTCTTGTCAACGTGTCTTGGTGAAGACGTTCG
Organism: Stratiolaelaps scimitus; assembly: GCA_019614645.1. Classification (NCBI taxonomy): domain Eukaryota; kingdom Metazoa; phylum Arthropoda; class Arachnida; order Mesostigmata; family Laelapidae; genus Stratiolaelaps; species Stratiolaelaps scimitus. Next base: position 82,317 of record JABWDB010000024.1, on the reverse strand, counting down.
TTGAAAAAGCTCTAGGTTCATCTACTATAAAGTAAGAAATGTTATCATCATTCGAGTTTGACCTACCGACAAATTTGGTGGTTTTTTTACGAATCAAATGACTTCCACAGTATTCCAACTGTTTATATTTTGTCTGGATGCCTAAGTACCAGTTGCCCGAGCGATTAATATGGAGACCAACACCGTGCATATCGAACATTGCCTTCTTCACTATTTTCGTGCTGGGAAAAATGCAGCTGAGACCGCGAGAATTGTGTGTGAAGTGTACGTGGAATGTGGAGTGTCAGAGAGTCGGTCGAAGAGCCTGTCGACAATGCTTCAGCACTTTTGATGTGGCCACTTCGATTTGAATGACAAAGAACGTTACGGACGGTCTCGAGAGACAGACGGCGACGAATTGCCTGATATCTTGAATGAAAATATGGCCCAATCAGCTCGAGAATTCGCTGCTCAGCTGAAAGTAGCCGATTCAACTCTAATGTGTCGTCTAGAAAATGTGTGCAAGGAAAATTGTAAGAAGGTAAGTGTGTGCCACATGGATTGAATGAAAATGTCATTGATAACTTATCCCCATTTGTTGTTCGCTACTTGCTCGACGAACGAAGAAGAGTTTTCTGTACAAAATTATTGTGGAAGATAAAAAATTGATATTTTTCTATAATCCTCTACCCAAAGAAAGGAATGGTTATACCCAGAGGGGGAAGTTCTATTATGAACTGGTAAAACCTGGTGAAACATATGTACACTGCAGTGGATGAATCTTTTTCTTTGAGATTAGGAAATTTTCTTCATACGCACGGACACCACATTCCCATCTCCGTAATAGTGGGTCGATCTAGCGCAGAATTGACGTGGATCACAAAACGCCTCTACTTGCTAAAACCATCGTCTTTCCTTAACCATATCGGTCTGGAAGTGCCCGTGGCCCGTCAGCCCCTGCGTCGCCTCATACCGGAGCTCCCCCAGGTTAACCACACCCTGAGGTCTGGTATCAGGCTTTTGATCCAAAGCTCGTTCGCCACTCCCGAAGAAACCTGCGTCCATCTTGTTGTCAGGCGTCGAGGGTGCGTCCGTTGTGCTGACCTCAGCATCCCCGTATTCTTTGCGGAAAGTCCGCCTATACTCGTGAACCATAAAGAAACAAAGATTCAGCTACCGATGTAGCTGTTTCCTTTTCTCCTCCGACGCTCCCTCCACCCTAGCCATGAAGAGCGCCAGGTTCAGGGATACTCGCTGCGCCTTAGCTGTGGCGCACCGAATCCCCGCGTCCTTCGGGTTTTCCCAGATTCCTCCCTGGGCAGCTGATGGCCTATCTGCTTTCCGGCCTGATCGGCGTGCTCTCCGCCAGCGATCGTTCAACGGTACTGAAGTCGCTATGTTCTAGTCTCGAAATGTTTGCTAAGCATTGTGATGAAAGGAACTCTTCGCGCACTTTCTGCTCCATACCGATTGCTTTTGATACCCGAAGAAAAGTCGATCACAGTGACTTTGTGCTGAGTTGCAATATAGAGATCGAAATTGTGCATCGCGCACTAAATCAAACATTGGTCGATTTGGATATCCCAGTGAGGGGCCTCCTCATGGATGGCAAACATTATAATATGATCGCCCAGATGGCACTATCGCGGCCGGTAGGATTGCACCAGCTGTTCGGCGGTTCGAGTTAATAGCGTCGTAAGCTCAAAACTACAGGTGTGAATAAGGTAATTAAATTTAGAACTCAAACTGTTCCCTATCCCGTGCCTGATTTCCTGATAAACAGGTGTTCTCCTCCCCTTCCCCTGGGTTCAATATATACTTTGCAAATCTCCGAGCATTCTGACACGGAGTGCGCGAAAATTTGTGGTTAAACTGAGGATACAAACCGCTACCCCTCGTCTGATATACTTGCTCTTCTACTTTTCCCCACAATTAGCTCAAATAGGTCAATACCCTTGAGTTGTCTGTACTAAAATGCAAGATCTATTGCCAAGTCTGTAACCTGCCAGATTCTCTCAGACCTCTGCGTACTTCACTTCATTGACGTTATGGTAGCAGCCGAATCGTCGTTGAGCGACTTAGCTCACGACCGTGATCTCTGACTAAACGACATTGACAGTGCATATCGTCGAAGTTGGCGATCCCGTGGGAGCAATGTGCTGATATTGGTCAATAAATTTGTCAGGTGCTGCGATATGGACGTTAAATCTATAGTCGAGGTTAGAACCGTCGATGTCAACAATGTGCCTAGGCTCATTCGGTTTGCATGTTGTTTAGTGTTGCCGATGGTAATGTCAGAAAGGAATGGGTCGCTGGCATCGCCCCCGTATTCGACTATCTGAGTGACGGTGAAGTAATTGTGGGGCATTTCAACTTGCCCAATATTGACTGGGCAAACATGGTAATTGGTAACGACCGCCCTGCTAAGATTGCCTTAGTTGATGCATGCATTCAAAACGGCCTATCACAACTTGTGCAGGGGCCCACGCGGGTCACTGACAACGTCTCCTCTCTCATAGATCTGCTACTACTCCTGTGTCATAGACTCTCTTTCACTTATGGATCCGCCTTCTATTATAAATCAGACCACAAAGTCATATATTTTGAAGTTTAATCGTCTGAAAATGTGTTGGTCTCTGGCCTCAAAGACTTCTTCGCGTATGTTCCTGCCCCTTCCGTGTCTGACGTTAGCTCGAACAATATTGGGTCGGACTGCCATCCTCTAAATATAACAACTGGTGCCATCATTGAGAAAATTGAATTGGCACTCTTCCGCTTAATTGCAGTTTTACTTCAGACGGTATCCTGCCGATAGTATATAAACGCTAACTGCCGCTTTAGCTGAGCCTCTGTGTCTTACTGTAAATCGTGACTACGCTGAGGGCACAGTCCCGAAATGTTTTCACTCTGCTCTGGTTACTCCTGTACACAAGAGAACATCTGAAGCTGATGTGGGTAGTCATAGACCGGTTGTCCAAGAACCATAGCACGCTTATCCTTGAGGCGCTCTTGGTTGATCACATCTTCTTGAACCTTCTACATGCTTCTGGATGATGCTCAGCACGGTTTTACCAAAGTTCCCCCCGTATCTACGCAGTTGGTCGCCATTGTACAGGATTAGGCTTTATACTGTAATCGCAAGCAGAAGTTTGACTGTACTTCCCTCGATTTCTCTAAGGCGTTCGATAGAGTCTCTCCATCCCCACTTTTTTCTCTGCTGCGCACACTTAGTATTTATCCTACGAGCATTGCTTGGATTGAAACCTACCTCTCGGACAGACAATTCAGGAAAGAGATTAATAGGAAGCTAGTTTTTTCAACGGGGTGTCCCTCGGGTCGCTACACCGGAGCGACACCCCGCCCTCTGCTGCTTTGTATGTTCGTGCTTGATCTAAAGGATGCACTTCCCGGGGCATCATTCACAAACCCTATACAGGTGGATTAAACCCCTATGGCTCTGTGATTATACTTGAGGGAGGAAATTCTTGCAGTCTGCCACAGCTGTTGCGTGGTGGTGCGTGGAAACCGATATGTTAATCTCTGTGCCGAAACGTGTTGTTCTCCCATTCGGCGACCACGCGTTCGTATACTCTTTAAATAGTTACTCTTTAAATAGAAAGATTTAAATATCTTTAAATCTCTCTTTAAATAGTGACTATTTAAATAGTGATTTAGGCATAATCGTCAGTCCATTTCTTCACTTTCACTCTCATATTACTGACGTCCTGTAAACTTTTTGTGTAATACAGCTTTCCGATGACTTACTACGTTACGCTGTACAATATGTAAGTGTTCTCAAGCTGTTACATTGTTCGAAGGTCGTATTTGGTGAAACACACAGATACCTTAAAATAAGTGCAAAAGAGATTTATTTGCAGGGTCAGGGCCATGTGTGGAGCCCGTCTCGGAGATAGGAGAGGTGGAGGTGCAAGCTCACTCGAGCCGACACCATGATTATTCCGCCTAGAGAGATCCGCATCATGCAGGTCAACTGCAATCGCAGTAGCCCTGCGCACGACATGGTGGGGGAGATTGGTAGTAGGAGAGGCACACTCCTGCTGCTAATTAGTGAACCCAACATGTCGCTGCTGGCAGCGAACCCTTCGTGGGTGGTCGCAGACGACCGTAGCGCGTGCGTCGTTGCGGACCCTTCCCTGGCGATCTCGGGAAGCGGACAGGGCGTGGGGTACGCCTGGGTCGACGTTGCCGGAGTCGGCCGCGTCTTTTCGTGCTACTGCAGCCCGAATTGTAGGCGCGCCACTTTTGACACGTTCCTAGATGACCTAGGAGAGGCCATACAGGATGCCCCTGATCATCGGGTAATCGTTGGCGGCGACTTCAATGCAGCTGCGGAGGCGTGGGGATCGGTGAGGAATGACCGTCGGGGATTGTGTGTCCAGGATTGGCTCGCCTCCTGCGGCCTATCCCTGGTAAATGACGGTGCGACGCCCACGTTTCAACGTGGCGCATGCTCGTCGTTTCCCGATCTGACGGCGTGCGGGGATGGTCTGTTGGGCACGATTACCTCTTGGCGAGTACTCGACGACGAGGAAAACCTCAGTGACCACCACTGTATCGAGTACTCGATACACCCCAGGACAACGGGGCAGCCTCCTCCGCCCTCGCCAGCCAGGCGCGTGTACAAGATCAAGAACATGGACACGTTTAGGACCATCCTACAGGCCACTCTTCTGGACGGACCCCCGACAGAGACCCCCCAGGCCCTCCACAGAGCCCTGGCGAAGGCTTGCTCACAGGCCTCTGCCCCAGCGATGCACCCAAGACGGAGCAGGCCAGTCACGCCGGTGTATTGGTGGTGCCGGGAGGTACGAGATGCCAGGCAGGATTGCCTCAGGGCACGGCGAGCCATCAAGCGCGCCAGGGGGGATCCTGAGAGGATCCCGACCCTTTTGACGGAATACCAAGTGCTCCGGCTGTCTCTTCGGCGGGCTATCGACGTGAGCAAAAGAAAGTGCTGGAGGGAACTCCTTGCGGAGATTGACGCGGACCCATGGGGCCGGCCGTACAGGATTGTACGTGCCAAGACCAAGACGGCCCCGAAGGTAAACCTCACCACAGAAGAGAGAAGGGAGACACTTGAGAAGCTGTTCCCCTCCCAGGGTGATTTCGATCGGGAGCCATACGTCCACAGGCGACAAAGAGAACGAGGAGAGGAGGAGGAGCAGGTCCCAGAAGTCACAGTGGCCGAGGTTCTTGCAGCTGCGGCCCGCATCAAGCAGGGCAAGGCCCCTGGGCCCGATGGAATCACACCGGCAGCGGTCAAGGTTCTCCTTCGGGAGTTCCCTGCTACAGTCGCCGGCATCGCCACTACGATGCTCAGAGAGGGCTGCCTTCCGGCGGCCTGGAAGAGCGCGGAGGTCGTCCTCCTCCCGAAGGGCAACGGCTCCTACCGTCCCATTTGCCTCATAAACTCGCTCGCCAAGGCTTTCGAAAGCATTATTGAAAGTCGGCTCCGGACGTACGCGGAAAACAACGGCCTCCTCTCGCCAACCCAGTTCGGGTTCAGGAAGGGCAAATCTGTTCACACAGCGATCCAAACGGTGGTCCAAAGGGCGGAAGAGTTGCACTGCGCGACTCTTAAGACGCGCCAGGTCTTAATATACCTAATATGTGAAGCTGTGGTGTCTTTCCGAAGATTTTTATCCTTCAACCTCTTAAAAAAAAAAAAAAAAAAAAGGCCATGTGTGGAGTCGCCAGAGATTCCATCACGATCTGCATGATGAGGCTCAGTATGTTTCATAAATTATGCAAACTGCGCATCGTTGATACGTACTTTGTGGTACGTGGAAATACTTACGTGGTGGCCAAACCACTTAAAAATAAAGACTGACAAATTAAATACTGTAAGAATTCTGTACGTAAATTATTATTTGCTAAAAGTGCTGTAAATGCGCATTACTTAACATTCTTCATAATTGCACGAAGGAATGTTTGACTTGAATTGAATGAATCGAATCGAAACGGTCAATGAAAGCCCTTCATTAACAGGAAACAGCCGTGGAGGGGTCAAGAACGGCTTGGGGTCATATTGTAACATGACACGCTAGGGCCCATGATTCTTTTGCTACTCGCCTTATTGTAGACGGTCCTAACTGGGATATACCGCTGCATCCGGCTAATAGCTCACAGATTACTTCATCAGATTACTGCCTATTCAGATCCATGGGGAGCGGTCTGCAAGGACAATGCACTAAGACAGAAGTAGAGTCCGAAATTGGCTTAATGGGTGGACCGCCTCTATGACGAAATGTTTTTCAACCACATGTTGCCTAGCAGATGGCCTAGAGTCATAAAAAACGTGGCGCATTATATTGATTAAGGTTCGTCCATTTCTTTATAAGATATAGCAATTTAAAATGGGTAAATAACGACGACCTTATCGACCAACCTAATAATTTTGTTTTCAAGTGCAAAATCGGAGCCCCCGTATTGAATACGAGTGCACAGCTGTCTCTATTAGCATAGTGAAGTCTTGGTTCAGGAAATTTCGTTCTAGGGTTTAGGATCTGAAAGGTGCTTCTTGCTCAAGAAGACCTTCCGCGAGTACCAAACACGGCAAATTTCAAAATGCACTATCCCAAACCAGGCTCTACCTTGATGAAAAGGCATTAAGGTCACTCCGCCCGGACAGCGACTATTATCTCGGTGCAACCCAGCGACCTCTTGGATTCACGAGGCTTTTTTGTTTTTTTTTTTAGTTTGGAGGCAAATCCATCAGGGGCACCGGGTTTCACTCCTGAGATATTCACCGATGTAGTGTGAGATCTAAGCACTGAGTGGTGTCCCGGCAAACGCGTCGCTATCCGGCGGCACAATCGCTTCAATCTCGGGCCAGCTTTTCGATGAATTGGGTAGGAATTGCTGGTTTGGGAGACGTCTACATATATAATTTGCGGAATAATTAAGGAATAATTCTGTTGATATATAATAAATACGCTAGAAGAGCTTAGAGATTACTCGCACGGACATCTTGACAGATATTAGGTTAGTCCATGTTCCTTATGTTCTATGTTCCCTCCACAAAAACTGGGTTAAGCAAGTTCAGTCTCTTTTGGCCCCATATAATTAAATTAAAATATTCTGGGACTTGCAGCAGGGGACTCACGTTTGATCGAGGCAATGAACATATTTAAAGGATACAGCTAGATGTTCAGAGCTGAACATAGAAATTCAATAGGCGTTGGAGGTTCCACAAAGTCTTTTCCTATTTAGTTTTTTCCAGTGGAGCTCTCTTTCGTTGTCTCTCTCTGGATATTATTTGGTATTTTAAAATGTTCAGTTGTAGTGGACAGCCTGTCCTTCAGCTCGACCAATGCGAATGCCCCTTTCCAACGGCTACTAAAACGCTTCGAACAATAGTCGCAACAACAACTGCACCTATTTTTCTGCTTCCACCAACAACGGTATTGGTGGGAGGAGCTAAAAGAGCCGCCTCCCTTCCAGCATCAAGCCGCAACGATGATGAAGTGGGCTGTGTCGTTTGGAGGACAGATGTAAGGCATGTCAAGATGCTCGAAAGGGGAAGCTGTGGTAAGTGACTGCTGCCATTCGGCGCGCTATTGTCAATTTTATTAATAGATGAATCGGCTGCTCACATATATATCCCTTTACTCGACAGCCCAGCAACCGTAAAGACACACGGCCCTCAAGTAAGCCCAACTGTGAGCGGGGTGCGAAGCATTGCAAGTGAGAAGAATTCGAGGCAGTGAACCGTTTGCAAGAAGCAGGAGACTCCCGAACGACAGCAAACGGAGCCTCCGGGAGAGCGGTTGATATGGGGGAAACTCACAAACGGGAGTAAGAAAATGGGCAAGGGCAACGGTGAATAGGAAAATCAGAATGAGAGAGAGAGCATCAGGCAAAAGTCAGGCGAGGGCAGTTGTTACCCGGTGGATAAAGTGCGAATGGAGTGTGCTGCGGCGGAGAGGCGATGCCTCTCGCTACCGCATGCCCAAGCTTGAGCAAGTAGCTGCTAAGCCTGGGGTATGGAGTGGAGAAACATAAGTCGCCTTGGAGGCCTGTCTAGGCTTTTGCGGCTCTAGCCATGCTTCAGTAAAAGACCAGAGGGAGCAATCACAAACCCGAGCAGAGAATAGCAAGGCAAAAGACGATCTATGAGTGGTAGGACCGTCGAAGTGCCTCTGCTACCACCAAAAAGGCGGGCGACAAATATTTTCCACTCGACAACTGCGTGAGAAAGAGAGTGGCCTCCTCCTCTGATGCTACAGCATTTGGTGCTGTTGAACTGTTCGGGCCCAACGAGTGATGTCTGCTCGCCGCCACGAGGAAGCGGCGTGTCCCGGGAACTAAGGAAACGCTGCCGGAAGTTAGAGCGGGCAACGTGGGGATGAGGCCATTTTGGGACGAAGATCATTTTTATCGACGGATCCTTCCGGCAAGGGGAGGGACATAGAAAGTCCAAAAGAAATTGAAGAGTAACGGAACGGAGTTGCTGTAGTCCTTGCTTTTATTCATCTTCGAATTTTTCCTTTGTGCCGGATAGGATTGTATACGCCAAAGGTCACAGGAAGATGACTGGAAAAACATGGGAGATGCTAGTGCATTCATGAGTACGTAAGGTTAGTCACAATAAATAATGAAACTGTTTAGGTTCTTGTTTAAAAACGGATGCACCGAGTTTTACAGTCCCATTCTTATCTAGAAGTATTCATTCAAATTGAGGGTTATTCATAGAGCTGCTATTTCTAAACCGCTCAAGTTTATAGATAAAGAAATTTTGAGTTCTGGGGCATAATATTTAGGTTCATCGCCTAAAGGTAGGGCTGAGGGATATTCATCTCCTGTACATTTGGTGAGCCTAGTAGTAACCACAATAGTAGTTGCCACAACTACGTCTGCTAAGCTACTCAAAATGACGCTATCATTACATGGAGTAAGTCTAACATAATAATTGATTTGTGAAGCAAAGATCTGCATTAATATGTATAATCACAGAAGTAGGGGCATTTTCCCGTATATCAATTATTAATGACCTTCTTCGCTGCGTAAAAAGCGCCTTCGTTGACAAGAGCTACCGAATATGTTTTGGTAATGACAATAGGCAAGTGCATGGAGCCTAGACTCCTTAATTACAAATGGCATGTCAAACACACACAGTTCCACGTCGGGTCTATTTCTGCTTGATAGCGGTAATTGGGAACGATACATTCGCCGGAATTATATTATCAATATCCCTCTCGACCTTTTTAATGGCGAGGAGAGCGATATGAATTATGTAAAACTTGCTAATTATAAATATCTAAGATATCTACAATCGAGTTAGTAAGCGCACCTTGATATCAGATTCGAGAGTGGATGGATAAATGAGGAGCAGCTCGGAGGCGTTATCCGCGTACGCAATAGTCTTACAACGATTAGCGGCTAAGGTCTTAATAAGAATGAAGTTAATTAGGATTAAGAACATGTAGGGCCCCAGGAAGGGTTGAGTCCAGTGACGTGGTGCATTCGTGTACGCATTGCAACCGGAGGAGACACGTAGGTGCACGGATTCGATCCCCACTTGCACATTTGCATTTAGGGGTCCGTCTTACGAAACAATGCTAAAAGCAGTACCGTGGACGTTAAATGTTGGCTGACAGTCAGCCCGAAATCATCTAGGGCCCCAGAACGAATCCCTGTGAAGTTCCGATATTAATTATCCGCCCCGGTGACTCAATCTCGCTAATCTTTACTGCCTGTCGTCTGTCTAAAAGGTATTATTGAAACTATTCAACAACAGTGGAACTGCACCCTATATATTATAACATTTGAAGGAAGACAGAATTCCGCATGCAATTGAATGCGGCCGCCACGTCGACAAAAACTTTAAGACAAATGGGTTTCCTTTCTATGGTGTTCACAATCTCCCGCCATAAATGTGCTACTGTTAACTCGGTAGGGCGTGCTCTGCGGAAGCCAAATTGGCTAACGAGATGAAATTTGAAAGCTTGAGGCGGTGTTCTAGCCTGCTTATCACAAACTTTTCAAAAATCTTGGATGAGCTAGAGGCCTATCGAGAACTGAGAAAGAGCATTTGATCAGTCTGTTGGGACCATCGGTGACCCCGACGCGCCAACCGGCCTTGTGGTGTCAAGTGCATTTTGCATTTGACAATTGCTGACCTGGGTAAATACAAAGGACGAACTATGAGCAGTCTAAATCGATTCTAAGTCAGACCGGATATCATCCTGGACACTAAAGATATTGTCTGCGATCTGCCTTTGGCAAAATACCTATTTTACTCATCTACAATTGATTGTGAAAGTTCAGATTGGTCCGATCTGCTTTGAAGGATACGTGGGAGTTATGCTTTCCTATTCTCTCTCCCACGGGATTGATTGATGAACTTTCGCAGCTAAGAATAATTTCCCTAAAGATGTCTGAAACAATTTTGGTAAAATAAGCCCTTGGTAAGACGAAGTGCCCGTTTAAATCAGACTAGACTACTATGGTAAATAGCCTTGGCCTCCGTCTGCGATTTTCAGGTGCCTGCGATAAAGCTTGTTAATATTTCTCCTCAAGCTTCTGAGCCAAGCCGAGAATTGAAATTTCTTCTGGTGAGGGGATCTACACTTGTGAAACATTGATCATACTCTCTATAAAACAGGTTGGCAAAGCAATCAGGAGCAGAATTCGTATCCTCGGTTACTGAACCAGCTTAAGTGGCTAACTCTGTTGTCAAAACTGACAAAACTATCCCTGTCACGTCGCCTAACTAGACTGACGCCCCTCACTCATATTTAACCAGAAGCGAAGACTGCCAGCAGTGGCTAATATTACCGGGTCGCGGTCCGATAACAATGGAGTACACCAGATGCCGGGGAATTATCTAGAAACTCCTCACAATTTCTAACGGTAATATGGTCGATGCATGTGTCGGAGGCAGGGCGAGTAGCCTTATCGATCAAGTGAGTTCAGCTTCATACTTTACTCAATGTTAATGCTATGTGGCTGTAAATAGTTCATGCAAATTTATATCACGTTATTCTCTGAAAAACCGGAGTCACACCAGAGTGTACTCGTACTATGCTGTACTAAACAATTTTACAATTCTTTTTACCAGAACTTAAGCATTGTAAAACTGCAGTTCCGTCAATAAGTGGAATGAATGAATTACCCTTATAACTTCTTGGCGAGTATCTTCTCGGATGATCTTTTTCCGGTCCTCTTTTTTGCTTGTCTTTTTCATCTGTGGTATTGAAGTCGTTCCGGGCAGATTTACCAACACCTCCGAAATATCGCTATCTTCCACCACAATGGAGCGCATTGCTCTAACGGAGGTCCTGGCCTGAGCACACAGCCTCAAGATGAGGACGTATGTGGTTCTTTAAAATTGACACACCTCGGCGAATTTTTAAAATTTTCCTTCACAATTTCTGCCTTCGATAATCCTCTATCCACTCGAGTACTTTTGGTTCAAAGCCCGACACCTGGCGATCACAGGGACACCCAAGAGTTTAGAGAGCTTTGTAATCTCCCTTGCTTCTTCTACTGCATTCGTCCACACATGAATAACACCGCGCCTCGATTCTGGTTTTGCATCCGCGAACTGCCTGAAGACATAGCACCATAATACCAGAAAAATTCCTTCGAATGCCGCCGATGAAAATTCTGTCACTCCGGTTGCACACATTTCCAGTCTTTGTGAAATCACGACTCCGAATAGTCCCTTAGAATTCCACCTCGGGTTTTAGCGCATCGCATCTGTTTGTCACTTGATCCCTTCAGTTCTCCTATTTGTGTTCTTGTGAGGCACCAGATGCAAGATGTGCCAGGGCTCTGCATTGCTTGGGGAATTTTGATCACCAAGTGTAAGTGGTGTGCAAGTGCTTCACATTTAATTAGTCTTAACAATTTTTTATTCTCTTAGCTGACCCTCCGCTGATTTTGCATGGCAGGTCTCTGTATCGCTATGTGGCATTGCTTCAAGGACATATGTAGGTCATGCTAGACCCATCTGGGCGTTCTCCAACAACCGTATGATTGCAGGGCAATGTTTTTGTGAAATATCTCTTTATTGACTAAAATGAAGAATGATTTGATAGTACGTGTTGTACAGGATAAAATCATTGAGACTGATTGACCAAATGGTTTGTATATCCTGAATATTCACACTACACTATTGTGCACTGGTTCAATCGTCTGGCTAGCTGCCACATGAACGTATGACGGATATATTTCGATGCGAGCTGTCGCCTTAGGCCTAACGATAAACCCTGCCCTGCTTGATGTCTGTGCTAGGTCGAAGAAATCATGAAAGCAGATTCTTTTCTGACAATTTCCTTAAACTGCTTTAAATCGGTGATGTTCATTATATCTTAAATAGATTTTGTTTGATTGAATGGCTTCTTGAACACATCCGGCCTCGACTCTGCGTATCCGTCCTTGCATCTTCTCAAACAGTTACATGCCATCACTTGTAATCGAATTCTAAATAACAAAGCTTAAATGATGCGGGCTGGCCCTCGGCGAACATTTAACATACACGGTCTTGCTTTTGCATTTGTTCGTAAGACGGATCCCTAAAGAAAAATGTGCAACGGGATATGTGCAAGGGGATCGAACCCTTGCACCTATGCGTCTGCTCCAGTTGCAAGGCGCATACGAACGCAACATGCCACCGGGCTCTATATATTTAAGCATCCCGATATACGTCAAACTCTATATGAATCTTGTTCTCCCTAAGTTCCTCTACTCTTTTCCTGGCGGGTTTAGCTGCAACTGCGTTCGCTAACTACTTCCAAAGCCGTAAATTAATGAAAATGTTCCTTTGATTATAGGAGAGTTTGTGTTGTATTGTATATTAAGATTTAGGGAGGGATGGTGAATACGCTCTACCAAAGCTTTAATGCCAAATACGCTGGCTAGTTTGATAAATGGTTCACTTGGGTCTTGAGCTATAATATCTATTGGAAAATGGTGCATTTTGGACGAAACAACCTATGACAGATGTATAATTGGTGGAATTCAGCTAAATACGAGAAGTTTCGTTCCGGTGTTTTAATCTCAGTATCTCTTAAGTGTTCTGAACGACTAATTAAAGTTGTCACACGAGCTATACGGCTTGCTAGTGCTATATTGCGTTCTTTTATATCAATTGCCCTGTGATCATCATGAAACTATTTAGTGTATGTTTCTTAAAAAAATTTCATATGCCTCTTATGTATGGCATTCCGGCTTAAAGAAGAATAAGATCTTGAAAGAGAATGTCATCAAATATATTTTTTAGCAACGTGTTGACACTTGTATACACGAATACAAGGGCAGGGAGGAATACTCCACCCAAAGTCGTGGCTCTCAGAAAGACTATCAATGACCTCTTTCCTTCTCGGAAAGAGTGTCTGTCGTAAGTTACGCGGTGTACGTCTCTCTACGTGACGTATACAACTTATCTTGGATGAAGCGTTGTTATAATGATAATACTACTACGTCATACATTTATTTATGTGTCATTTATATAGATATAATTGTGGAAGGTATATTATAATATTACACAACTCGTGCGAATAAAAAGAGAAGAAGAATTGTGGAAGAAGCGGCGTAAGTTCGGTTTAATGGAAACGAACCATTATACCGAACTTACGCCGCACTTTCTTTTGAGGCATATCAACACCTCATTCACGAATACAAGCTAAAAATGAGTGACATAAACTCAGAATTCCAAAAAACTGGCGCGATGACTAATTCAGCCTCGAAGGAGATTAACAGATCTAATAGGTATGTGAGGGCTGTCGTTGTCAGTGATGCGGAGGGACCTGCACCCGATATCACGTGGAGCGGTACAGGTCAAACATCTCGTTTAATCTACTAGTTTACTACTTCATGAAACCGTTTATTATGTCTTGAATAATATAAGTGAATAATATCTGTCTTGAATAATATCTGCAAGGACTAGCATGATATCGATAAACTCTTACACCAAGAGTATATCTCTTGGATTCCCTTAAAATAGTTCGCTAGTGTAAAAGGCTCTGAATTACGACCACCTACTCTCCACGATAAATTAAAGGCATTAACAGACCCTCCAGCTGGGGCCGGGGACGATAAACACGGTAACGACAGATGACTCAATATCCGCTTGACTATCGCCTCATCATCTGTATATTTGCTAGAAAACCCCACCTCAACAGCCATCGATTGTTGGGCATACTGCTCTCTGTCGTTATCAGGTTGTCTCTACGTAGGTATGAGCACGCGTGTATATCTGCATACTGTATACATTTGTATGTATGTAACTCTATTGGAGTGCACAACTGATGGTATGATAAGCGCTGAGGAGGCGAATGAAGATCACGTCAGAGTCCGATCAGCGAACGGTGAGTGAATGCTATGAAGACAAAGATCGAGCAACTCTCAAGCTGACAGACTAAGGACACACTACGTGGTAGTTAGCTGCCGCTCAACGCTTCTGATTTACATAAAACTACAACGAATATAAAAGAAGGAACATGCCACATGAATGACACGTCATCGGCAGTCAGGTCAGCTAATCTGCCCAAATCGGCCGCCTCGTAGCTAGAATAGTAGTACAAAAGACCTATTGTTCAATGGTACCGAATAGCCTGATTTCAAAATGACCGCGCTATGTTCAGAAGTACCCACGAACTCATGGAAGCTTCAAATAGCTACCATTGCGAACTTAATACGTCTGAAGTGAATCCAAGCGCTGCCTGTCGTATTTGGCATGCTTGTAGGATAAGGCTATGATGTGCAGGAACTATTATCCGAAATGGGCTTGAATATTTACCAATGCTAATCGCTGTCTTCAATGCGCATTTGTTCTATTCTGAAAAGCAGATTGATGCGCAGGAGAATAATGTGAAGATTTTTGTAGGATCATAAGTGTAAATAATATGATTTAAAAATGCACTCATGAACACACATGGAGGTTAGCAAAAAAGCAACGGTTGTTTTCGTACTCAATAAGAGTAAGCGGTTAACATTGATGGAGAATGACGATACAATGTCGGCAGTATGACAACTTGATATTCTGGGGGTAACAAATAAACACCCGTGCGAAAAAATGAGAAAAATTATTGCTAAACATATAGTTTTGAAGCAGAGAAATGTGCGCAACAGGGTAAGAAATACATTGCATGGAAGCTTTACCGTCAACTTTGGTTAGTGTCCCATAGGGTTGTGTAACTTCTCCACATTATGCGTTTATAAATATGGTATGATAGCTCACACCGATCATATTGAAATTTATATGTATTTTAAGTAAAAATATTAAGTCTATTTAAGTCTCTAGTCGTGCTGAAGTAGCTCGCCTTCATACCGATATGGCTGATCTGTCTGAGAGAACGGGCCTGTAAGCTTCGATCACCAAAAATGAGTCAACCGAAGCATGGACACCATTTGGAAGATGGGATAACACACAAGTGAAACGTCGGTAAGCGTTAGAAGACGGATTTTCATCATGTGGAACAATTACAATGAAACAGGCTTATTGAGACGCCTCACCGCCAGTGTGAGCGGAAACACTACAGTGCCAATACTTAACTATGTGAAGTGGATCAGGCGCTTGGAGAGCGTCGTCTTCGTAAATATCATAGGTAGACTCCTCACTAACTATTGCGGAAGGCTGTGACACGGCGCGGCATTTGCCACGTAGAACATAGATACGGACCGAGCTACATCACATATATATACATATATGTACTCGGTTAATTGACTAGGACAAGCTCGATTTAGGTTTCTCAGCCTATTTTAATGCACAAAATTGCGTACAATAAGGTCTGCACACAAACTATTTGCTAACCTACCGACGACTCAACTGCACAGCGATTTTTGATCACCGTATCTATTTTGCTACCTGGATCAATGTAGAACTTTGAATCATGTACAATCGTGTGGTCAAGGTGACAGGAGACCTGGTACAAACTGGGTTTTGTTTTCACATGAATGTATCGTAGTGATGGGGTGCATATTGGGCATATGACTCCCGTGACTCTCCGTGGATGTTGTTATTACTGTAAATATTTAAACTTATTCAATAACAAACCTAAAAAATTCCCAACCAACTGTCCTCCTTACTAGTTCATGTTTCAATTTGTTGCAATTGTTTGTTTCATTTACTTTGCCTTTATGCGAAAGACTTAAGAGACTAAAAATTACATTGTGGAACTATTTGTGACGACGAGTGCGCTCCTACCATAAAAATAAACTTTTCGGGCTGATGCACAGCGAACATTGCGAACATGCAGCGCGAACAGCGCTCCTACCATACTGTTGCCAAATCTAAGTGTTGCGGTGTGAAAACACAATGCAAGTGTGGCTCTACTTTGTGATTCACCCTGCGAATTAAGAAGTAATGTATTAGTTTTAGGTTTGTTAAGTAAAATTAAACCTATTAGTTTTTAAAGATGCAAAGCTAGGCACTTAGGTGGATCGTAATGTCTGATCTTTTTTCTGTATTCGATGGAAAATTGTGCACGGTTGAAGTGGTTTCCGTCGCTATAAGATTATCATTACCCGAACTTCCCATGTGCTCCCCAACTTGTGTTAAAAGCCAACGCCATATGCAAACAGTTTATAGAGCCTTGGGTGCTACTACTGGCTCACAATTAATTCTTATGAAGTCGTCAGAGATGAACGTTCTACAATTGCAGAACAGCAACCGCATCGTATTTTTATTTTTAGCAAGTAAACGTCTTGAAGAATTGCACAACAAATTAAGTTCAACTCATTAAGAGTAGGAACAATATAATCGAATGAAAGGAACTGCTTCCATTCACTGAATCATTTTACATTACTTAACTACAGCACCAAACGGTAATGTATATGTTCCGTTGTTATATACTAAATGACTAGCTGGATCGTGGTAGCTCGTAGTACAATCGGCCAATACAGACTCACGAATGGACGCCCCTGATTCACTGGTGCCTACCAGCCGCTGTGAGTCGGCCTGTATGTCACTGTCACATCTCAATTACCTCGTCTCGAGTGACGGTTCCATGTGTACTACCGTGGCCATAGCAACCCTGATTATATACATGGCGTACTCAACCGCTGTCTTACTCCGCTCTCTGTACCACCGGGAGTCCTATATTAATATTTATCGACACTACAGCTCACGGCAACTTCGCATTGGCCGAGCCTTACTGGCCTCGTGGCCTCCGCAGCTTTATTGGCCCATAGCCTCCTAGGATTGCCCCTAGGTCGGCTGCAGCATCAGCAACTATAGCTCTAAAGCATCGTTCGCCAGTGTATGCGTCGACTACATATGTATGTACATAATGTAACCACACAAGTAGAAATTGATTCGATGCTGTCCAGTGATAATATGCAACGTGCAGAGACGGCCAATGCAGCCCTGAGAGTGATAGCAGCCATCAGCCTCTTCCCACACCCCACCAAACTAAAGCATAGTACAAGACTATGGAGAGAATGAATATAATTCTACTTGAGAATAGGAATATATGCACTAAATCATATAGCCACATTATACAAAGAGGCGAACATGATTAGCTGCTTTATATAGATGCATTGGTAGACACAGGTACACAAAGCGGTTCTCTTCACTCACATACAACGGTATTCAAAATGACTATATATTATTAATATGATACACCCAGTTACTTAATACGAAGGATTTCCATACATTACGAAACTGTAAGAACATGCACTAATATGTAAGTCAGAGAACCAGCAATATAGGGAGTAAAAAGTCATGCCCGTGGGAAGTATATTGGTTATACAAGTTGCAGTTTTCCTTTTGCTTATATGTTGAAATATAAATTGGGGAAACGCGGTATACGTGAGATTACCTCGGCTAATGGCGCTCAATACAGTGAAACATGCCAAGTTTTTCTAGCATCTTGCAGGCGCCGTAAAATCAGTTCGGGCATATATTTTAATTTGAGGTCTGGTTCAGATAGAGACATGAAGAAAATAATAAAAGAGTAACGGCTCAACTGCAATGAGGTGTTGAGGTGAAGAGAAATGGTAATGGAATAAATGGAACAACGTAACGGTATTACTAGATGCCGAAAGGTACATCGTACATGTGAACTCGATTGCACCAATCGTGTTAGCAACTTCTTTACAAGTCCATTAAGCCTTGTATGCAAGTGTAGATGAGCGATGTATGATATGCTCGATTAAATAGTCCATATGAATTTATCTCGTAGCATCTATCATCTCTTATCGCCTCAACTGCTGTCAAATGGGCAAACTTGGGGCACTTTGAGCGGCTTTTCGTTTAATGATATCATAGCCACCATGTAAGGCAGACAAAGGCCTTATGTTGAACTATCCCACAGTGTACCTCTGGGGCGAACGAGAACAAGAATACATTTCGTTGATGGTTTCGAACTTGTTATCTAATAGGTCTCTTTCAAGTGTTCCATATTTGGCAGGTTTTATTAGTCTGGAAAATTATTTTCGGGGCATCAGAAGCTTACATCCAAATATTTTCCCATTTATTAGTAGCTTTTGACACTTACAAGTCCAAATCGAATAAAATATTTATTGTAAAAATCGGAATTTAATATTTCATCGCTAACAACTTGCCTAAATGAAATACTGAAATATGTACTTTTGGGTATCGCCTCTTCCTCTCTCTCTCTCTCTGAAACAGAGTGTTAATCCGTCTCAAGCCTGTTTTCTCCCACCTAATGTGAAACTATGTACTCACCTTTTTTTTTTAAATATCTGAGTGTGTCCGCGTGATATCAAATAATCAAATATTATAGTTTAGAACAATGTGCAATGTATGGAATTATCTTTAGCTATTCATATCACATTTGCGAAATTTCATTCAGAAAACCTAACCACGACGATACAGTGAAATATCTCTTTATAACATAACTACTTTCTTTTAAATTTTCCGGGCTGATGCTCGTCGAACATTTAACATCCATGGTACTGCTTTCGGCATTACTTCATAATACGGACCCCTTAAATGCAAATGTGGATTTAAGGGGTCCGAATGCAGTGGTGGGGATCGAAACCGTGCACCCACCTACGTGTCTCCTCCGATGGCAAGGCGCACATGAATGCACCATGCCATCGGGCTCGACATATAACTATCGTTTATGGCATACAGCTAGCCAAAAATCATTTCAATTTTGACAAATCATTTAGCTATACGTGTTCACACATTCTGTTTGTCCGTTTAGAACGGCATTCAAATTGATTGAATTTGGATCCTCAAGAAGTACGAGTCATCCGGAGTTTTGCATCAGCTGCAATGAAAATCAATGCTTATGGTGAGTTTCGCATCACGCAGTCGACACGATACTGGTCATCGTCCTGTCATTGCATACCCAAATTCACTTAATTAAACTAAGAGCGTTAACGCAATAAATATCCTAACAAGTAAAGTATATTCCGGGTTAGCAATGCCAAACACCTAAATACAAGAAATAAGAACGAATATTGTATACAAATACTCGCAAGGAAAGTTTTTCACACGAGCAAAACCTTCCAAAAAGGTATGCCTCCCATTAGGCATGAAAAAAAAGCCCATTGGGCAACATTCCTGAAACCCTCGACGAAAGTATTTTTGTTATACTTTCTTAACTATTGTGTTCTCTTCTTTATAGCTTTCTTATTAGTATTCTTTCAAATATAGTCAATAATTGCAAAATACTTCTTCCAAATAAATCAAACCCACCGAGTTGCCATGATAACATGATACTAGGGCGTTCGCAGCTATTTTGTACATAGAAAATACCTGGATAACCTTCGAACCAAGCGTCATAGCCAGGTGAAATTTGACTTGTTTATACTAGAATATTTTGCTTACATGTAGCGCAGGTTTAGTTTCTTAGAAAAGGCATGAATTAAAAAGTTGAAGCACGTGATCAAGTTTGTTTTTTTGAAAAAAAGCCCGAATAAAATTTATCGAAAAGTGTTGAATAGTTCAGACGGAGAGACCTTCACCCGGCAAAACGTTTATTACTGGTGTAATTGAGGGACGACTGGACCGTTGGAGTCGACAGAGATACTGACTTCACTTTAAGACGCTGCGACAATTACAGCAACCTTTAAGCAACTTAGAGGTTGGGCTGTAATCTCTTTGTCGGCCTATTCTGGAATCCCGCGTACCACGGATTACTAAGCTATAACGAAAACATTGAGATTGTCCAATTAAAATGGGTCCTCCAAATTAACTACCGCGCAGATGAAAGCACGTGTGGCATAACGTACAAAACGGTCGGAAATGGAGGCCTCATGCCAAAGGCCACCCAATCCGCAGGGCTGTTTTTGCTATCACGATGTACTTTCTGTACTAACGACAATTAAATACTTAGCTAATACTTATCCAAACCGATATTAGTGATCTGAGCGCTAGCGGCACTCTTATTGGCTTCCTCACAAACTAATCATCAGTCTCCCATAAGCCCCACCTCTATCCCATACACTCCATCTTCTTAGTTATATGAAACAAAACGAAGGTTTCTATAATATTCTCGAGAACTACTGCACGGTTGTAATTCACTGTTGCTCGAAACGTTCGGGAAATCTGTGAAGAATAGTTTACTGAATTTCAATCCACTTGAGATCACTTAAAATGTTAACCTGTCTTTGACCTCTTCCTTATGTAGCTACAGGCGAGATGAAAATGTGAACAACGACTGTAGCAATCGGATGACATAAGAGGTCTAGAATGTTTTAAGCATTTCACCATAAATTAAGAAATACTATAAACTGTCCTAAAATACCTCACCTTACGGTGCACAATAGAAATAAGTTATTACACAACATTTCGATAACCACACAAACCTCCTCCAAAGCCCTTCTTTGCTGGAGCCACAATTTTATTTAACTGTATTTATCAAATGCCTATACACTAACCTCCTTCGAACATAATTTTCGCGTATCCTGGCAGGCTCATACACGACATACCTTACGCATCGGAATTAATTAAGGGTCGCTCTAACCTATTTGAAAATAAACAGGTACATTATCTGACGTGCAATTAAAGGTCATGTCACACCGTGAGCTGTATAATAAATATTACAATAACAGACAGTTTAAAATGCCGTCTCAAATATCGTGAATTTTTCCAATATTTCGTAGTTAATTTTGCTTGAAGTATAGATTAATCAATCGAAGAGTAGCGGACCCTTCAGGAACTCTATATACACAAGAGCACGATGGACATGCGCATTGTGGTCACCATTCAGAGCAAGTGTTTGTCCCCCATTGATTGTCTGCACAGCATGTTTTCGATCGGAGTCATCTATTTCTATTAGTTACCTAGTTTATCTAAACCATATAATTGATGCTTGAGACAGTGGTTTGGAGAGTTTCAATTTAATTGTGATTTCGTAACGGAACTGCAATTATACAACGCTTAAGTTCTCGTAATCTCGAATCTTCTATACATTCACATATATTTGTGGGTTTTACACTGTTCCTTTATACAATTAGTTCATCGTCAAGAAACTGGTCTTTCTCTAGCCGTCTGTATAGCGCTCGAGTGAATAATTTTATGTAAACGACCAATAACTACATATGAATGAAGTGGCAATTATCTGCGAAAGTAGGGGTGCCGCCGGTGCCTCTTCGGCATGTTTTGTGCGTCCCGAAGTTTTCTGACGGCTTCGCGAATGTGACGTGGTTCAATGGGACCAGGGCTCTCTCCGTCATCAGTTTGCTCCATACAGTCCAGTGCCTTTAACAACAAGGAAAAGTAGTTTAGATTCTGGTTACAAGTTAACCTCCAGGCATGAAAATATGGCTAATAATCTTACCCAAAGTGTATCAAGCGTATTAGCATCTTAATTCAATAGGCCTAGAATAGCATGGAATAGATTAATTTAATAGATTACATTAAAATATCTACGAATCGTTCACCTCATATTGAATCAACAGCGGAAAGCTCTCATATTGTATTACTTATCTATTTTTATATTACAATAAGTACTCTATCCGAAGATAATAATACTTTTTTGAGAAATTGGTGCTTATCAACAGTAAACGGCGTACAGAGACTATAATTGCGAACACGACAGCCCTTTACTACACAAGTATATTACCAATATGACTGGTGGAGGGAACAGGTGGTACCACTTGTGGAAAGTACCCAAAAGGAACAGCACAATTTTCTTATATATGTACACATATGTTATGTTATGTTGTGTAGGTTATGCACACATAGCACGCACTTGTCTTATGTATGAGGCACATGCAGGGAGGGTTCTCGAACGTTGCCGAAAGCCTTCACGCCTTCGAGGCCGGCCCTCCCCCTCACGTTTAGGCAATGCCCTCTCCATCCACATGCCCTAAATTGTGTATGCGTGTCTAGTAATAAAATTTTCTTGGCCTGCCGTCGATTAGCCTTAAAAAGTGCAGTGCAGTAAACACGCACTTCGACGGTGGTCGCCGAGCCAATTCAGTTGGTGTAACTACGAGTTTTTCTTTGCTTAAAGCTAGGGCATCCGGTAGCGCTTGCGTCGCTCAAAATAGGCACGAACTTTCGGTTTTCGTTTAGCTATACGATCACCACCAACCCCGTCTTACCGCACACCACTAATCTCTCAATAATTAATGCACGATATAATAAATATTACTACGATATTACACATGAAAACGTCTAGGAAAGGGAGAAAATTAGAACGCAACAGAGCACAGCGTTTTGTAAAAGACTACAACGAACACTGATGTGGTGAAATGTCCAAGACAGGTTACACCGAGGGAGTGAACTATATTCATACGCAGCAACCATCGCCGATGGTTGAGACTTTTCTTATCAAGTGCAATTTTAAATCTATTGAGATGTTTTATGGCTCTGGCATCAGTAGGGAGGGGTCATATTTATGAGAGTGAGTGCTGAGTGGTCGTGAGTACTGCTCTGTGTACTAGATGACCCTTGAAGACGCGCAGGAAACGGTTTTGGGCCATCTGTAAGCGGTTACTTACTCTCCCGATATTATTGTCATAAGCTTCTTCGCGTCAGATCAAGCTTCAGTAAACGAAGGCCATCGGATTCACTTCCTCGGCCGTTTTCTACACATTTGAAACTAATCCAGTTCGGTAATTGTCTTCAAATGATGTTCTTTCATTGGGTGCACTGTTGATCTGGTAGAAGGGTATCGCGTCGTGTCAATGACGCACCATATTGCCTGGTGATAACTAATGACTCAAAAGTGCCGCCATCAGACGGTTAAATGTACATGTAGATGTGGTCGGTGGCGAGAGCTCAGTTGGTGAAATGGTTATTATATGTATTAAATATGAAGAACCCGTTACCGCGCAAGGTGGGTCTAAGATGATGAGGTTCGTCTCTTGGACAACTATGTATTTTAATGTTGCCAATAGCACGTGATAGCTACGCTGCAACATAAACATGTCTAGCTCTTCACGGAAAGCAGCGACTGGTTTGTCTGGGGGTCGATAAATCCCGGTGACCAAATATGATGTTTGGTTACCTGCAATCTCGACTAAGTTCTTCGGCTGTGGCCAGAAAGCACTTTTCAGAGACTAAGTGTAGCTGCTTATTGATGAAGATAGCTAGACTGCTGCCACGACGATAGCGACATTTAGATACTCTGTGGTTAAAATAAGTCTCTACTTCTCCGCTTACCAATGTCTCATGTCGGATGGCTTTGCCTGTGGTTTTGTCGTTTTTCAACGTAGCACCTATTCGGGGTTTATGCGATACATTGTTGGGGAGCACCCGGAAGCCTTTCAACACTGGATATGCTTGAATCAACCGTGCGAGTACTGATTAAGACAATGTTTAGCAATGAAGGAGCAAAGCGTTCCCGGAGGCGCAGATCAGCCTGTGGTAGACTTCTTCGAGGGAGCTAGCATTGAGGGGCCGTGGCCGCCTACGGTTTCGAAGTTGCTAGCCCGGCCCCCTCCGCACGGGATAACCGGGGTGCTTGCACAGTGGATGACATAAGAGGGTGGTAGAGTGTAAACGAGACTAGACTAATAAATAATTAATTAAATGAACTGTATATGCCCTAAAAGACTACTGTTCGACAGCTACTTAGCTACTAAGGTAAGGTACATAAGGTACTAAAACGAATACGATGTAAACGTGCAAAGTTACTCTCGGGGCAAAAAAATAAAATTTAGAACTGTCACCAGAAAGATAAAGCCCCGCATCAATGCAGTTATTTTAGTGTTAACTTGAATAAACGACAATTATGTAAACGAGCCAAAAATCAATATTTTTTAAATATTAGGCTGACCCAAAAAAACCGCACTCATATCGTCTCGCGCCGAACTCTTATCATTGGCAGGTTTGAATTCAAATTTGGCGAGTAGTGAGACACAACAATTAGCAAGCAGGCGGCTTGAAAGCCACTAGCATTCGGCTTTCGTTGGGCCTTCGAAATGGCAACCGACGGACCAGACTCGCATTCTCGGAAGAAAAGTGTCAGGTTTATGTTTCAAGAGAAGAAATGTCCAGCTGAGATTTGGGCCGAAAAGAAAAAATGGACTCGGCTCGATATCTCGAGTTCTTGAAGGGACTAATTAGCATGGCAATAGGAAGCACCGAGTGTCGCTGCTCGATGACAATGCTAGGGCACACCGTAGCGATGAAATTACGTCCTGGCTCAACAAGATTGAGCGATGGCGTCCCCCCCCAGAGTCTCCCAATTTAAGGCCGTGTGACTAAGGTTGCTTCGATAAATTAAAGAGGGCTATAGGTGGCCAAAGTATGCAAACATCGATTTGCTCCGAGAGGCCTTAAATAACGAAGTTTTAAATGGGAATAGAAATGGTGCATACCTAGCAGTCAAAAGACTGCCAGAACTCTAGGACCAGTGTATAAATAAACGAGGTGCATATCTCTAACTCATACTAAAAAATCTTTGTTTTACCTCACTTAGTTTAGCCGATATTGAAATGTATATGTAGTTTTTTTGGGTCAGCCTAATATGTATAAACAATTTCGAAAAAATCCACATTTTGTAAAAGCAAGTTTTCAGGGAACATGTCGTGTCAAACCAGCTATTCCTGACTCTTTTCGGAGAGCAAAAATAGACATTGCAGGCATAGATTCACAAAGGGGTCTGAAACGGACCCTAATAAAACACATGCGTTTTACAATGGTGTATTTTCCATTGAGAAGCATTTCTTGATCTATATTTCCGATAAAAAATTTCCTTCCGTATTTACCTTTTCGACGATTTCGCCGACGAAGACTTTAGCAATGCCCGATATTGCGATAACGACATTCTGAGATACCGAGCAACCTGATATCGATTGAACGAGACGTTTTATAGCCGCCTTTGGAAATGCAGCCCTATGTAGAAGAGAAGCAAAAAAACGATTAGTTGTTTATTAAATATGTCAAAAAATCGCTTATAAGAACATCTTTGTTTAACTAATAAACTTCTAGCGGGCTTCATGGTTTATGTTAGGAGTCAATACGAGTTATCGTTAACATATAATAAAAGGCCCAGGATGTATATAGTATGAAACATAAGCAATATTTATAAACTTTTTTTTACATTTTCACCCTTCATTATCGTGAAAACTTACAGACATTCCCTAATAATCAACATACAGTTTATGCCTACTCAATCCTTTATTAAACAAAACGAGTTTTCTTGTAAGGAAGAAATGTCAAAATTAGACATAATTTTGTTCATAAATATTCAAGATACGATACATTAAGTGGCAGTATGGAGAGGACATCAGTGGAATCGAAGAATCGATTACTCTTTAAGAACTTGAATTTATTGTAAAACCTGACCGATAATTTAAGTTGTGTATTTTAACTATGTTCTCCCAGCTGTGATAAAACGACTTGCACGCTTGGATTATAACTTGGAATCTTGTTGGAGGTTCGCCTATTGCCTACCACGTACTTGTGTCCCGTTGCTCACACATGGATTAAAAAATGCAACCGACTTCGGCTCAACATGAAAAACGATGTTGACGCAGAAAACAATCCTTAACCTACCTTCTGTACATCTCGTAGCGATTGAGTTGATCCTCGGAGAAAGAAGAGACAAGGACGCGCATTTTTTCACGCTCCTCTTGTTCGAGCTGTTCTCGACTTTTTGGCGGTGGTGGAGGCAGCGATGTACTAGGCTGCGTGGTTTCTTCGTCCAACTAATTAAATAAATATTGATTTGATAGATGTCAATCGTTTTTTAGTACGCTTGAAGAACACAATATTGTGTCAAGGAGATGAGGTCCATGTATGTGCTTGATATCTTGTTTAATTATTAGTTGACATATGTAGGTACCAAAAAAAGTAAAGTCCTAGACTATGCAAACTCACAGTTTAACATGCATATAAAAAATATTTTGAATAAATCACAGTTTTTATGGCACATGCCGAGCAGAATGAGGTGATGCTATGATGATGGCCAACGTGGGAACGTGCTGGTATTTATAGAGAACCTATCAAGCACAACAAAGTCATATCTTCTAAAGTAATGCAAAGTCAACTAAACAAGATTATTGCGGCATCGGAATATTCCGATGCCTTTAAGGAATCTCTGGCACAAATATAAAAGTCTGTGCTCCTACACGCACATCCGTAATTACAGACCAATGTCTATATTTTCGTCTGATATACAGATTATTGGAGCACGTATTTGCGGAAATTGTTAGCTAATTTGGAAGAAAATACGCTTCTCAGCGTGAACCAATACGGATTCAGACAAGGCAAAATTTGTGTTTAGGCCTAAAAATTGAATTTGTAAGTCTTAGTGCTGAAGAAGTCATATCTTGTTTAGCCACATTCTGTGATCAAGGATGAAATTTGGCATGGTAAATCATATCTCCCGCTAAATATAGCATTAACTGGACTGGGCGTTCGTGTGTATTGCTCAGCGTGGACTGGACAAGACATGACTAAGAAATAGCAGAGTAAGGGCACGTGCATTAAGTGTGTAATATTCAAGCGTATCTTTGAAGTATTGTTAATTGTAACCTAGCACCAGGACCGAATGGCCATCGTCAGTCGAGATGCTTTTTGTTATTCGATATTGACAAAACGATGCTCGGACTTGCTGCATTCTAATATCCAACTCAATGACGCCTGACATCACCGCAATGTTTCAGAATCCACAACAACTAGCTTGAAAGAGAGTAACTTGACTAACTTTAATATTGACTTAGTTTTTCGTGGACGAAACATGGTATTTGCATTGGAATGAGCACATATTTTTATTTTGCTGTGTATCGTCGTTTTTGAGATGACTCTCAGCTGCTTCGCTATGCCCCCCGGTTAGAGAGGTGCCCCAATATCGTCTCCCCATACTCGATGTGTTTGGAGACTGTTCAGGCTGATTACACAAGAGAATAAATTCAGCTATAAGATTGACACAGCAAATGACTCAGTTAATTAAATTTTATACTACTCAATGTTCTTAATCATTGTAAATAAAGTTTACCAAACTACAATATATTATGCCCAACTATGAAGTACGTGATTTTTTTACAGCACAGGCAGTAGTTGACACTTCGGATACTCCACATTTCCAAGCAACCTCATCCGGAGGTCTGCCTCATTTTGATTTTTGAACATAGCATGATATTTCATTGAAAAGCTTTCACATTTTGCCATTGACTGGAATGCAAATGCAGTGAAAGATGACTTTTTGCAGTTATTACATGGACAACCGGTGAATATTTTACACACGTCTTGGCTTTGAGACATCTATAAAATAATCATATATATTTTTATAAAAATAATTCGTTTTCCAAAAATTTGCTAAATTTTGCGGAGGGAGAAACAACCGAGGAATTCGGTTAGTAAAAAACGAATAATTCGCAAGTAAGTATAAGTAACTAATGTAAGAGCGGTTCTGAAGCCTTTCTTCAATTTACTTAACAAATTCCGACATTCTAGGCGGAACACCCTGCGAGATACGCAGCTTCCATTTTTCACCAAATACATTTTTAATTTAAAAACAATCTGTTTATTAGCGCGCCAGTGTTTATAAGAGGATTTTTATAGACTTATTCTATACTATTTGTGGTCGCTATCACCATTACAGCTCGACTGTCTCGAGAAAGTGTAAGACGTGTTTGTTACCTTCTCCTATGGATTATTAAGGATATGGTCATGGCACCATTCAGTTACTTTTCACTATTCCTAATATTTTTACTCCGACAATTGGCTTTGTAAACTCAATTCAGTCAGTTGTGCTTTAACACCCAAGCCCTATATGTTGAAAACGCTTCACTTCGTTAAAAAATAAAACCTTGGCGAAGAAATAACGTACCTCGTCAGTTGTGTTGAGATTGGCGGCTGGCGAGTCTGGAGTGATGATGTCGGTTGTAGTGCTTGTACCACGTACAATAGTAGTGTCCCCACTACCCTTATTAGTTATTCCTTCTTCTGCAACTTCCTCATGGGCATCGTGTTTCTGGGTCTTCTCCTCTCTTTCAGGGTTCTTTTTGTCGTCGGTTTTCGCTTGCTGTTGATATTCATCTAAGCCAAGGGCATCTACCCCAGCGTCCATATCATCCGCTTCGTCTTCATATGCATCGCCTCCACCAACTGTCTGGCGGGATTGACCCCTATCTATTTCGTCTCCTTCATCATCAGTCATCACGTCATCCACTTCGTCAACCCTACTATTATTGTTATCCGGGATCGAATCTTCTTCTGGATCTTTTTCTATGATGCCTTCGATCCCTGCTTTAACGACAGTTTCATCGCGGGGTGTTTGCGCGTCCTCCCTGCTGTCATCTTCACCGCCAGCTGAATCTCTCTCCGACGAGTCCGTCAAAATCCCGACATCGCTGGATTCCATGTTCGATGACGTCGCCCCAACTTCAGTTAGATCATGCAAAATCTGTAGGTGCACGCCTGGTATATGATAAAATAATAACAAGATAAAAAGACGACTGCTTTACTTGTTAGAAAGACATAGGAAGCGGCCATCTCCTCCTTTCGGAAAAACATATCACGATATATTTTCTTTTAAAAACATAGTCAGTTTTTACGGACATCCCAATCAGAACACTAGTTGAAGATAAACCACTTCTTGGTGGAGGAAATTCTATTGTATAATGATATAACGTACCGGAATAGTGTAAAGGTATCTAAATACTGATATAAACCATGTCAATGAACACAACTTCCAGTAATTGTATTGTAATAATTTCGCGACGTGCCATTTGAGGTCACTGCATAATTCTATTCGAATTATTACACGTATCGTTGCACATAGGTAAACATTCCATATTTGAAAACATCATTGAATCTCTCTATCACTCCGTCACAGTCGCAATGTAAATTATCTCCTCATTTCATTGATTATGCGCAAACATGCCGCAAATTTTTTAATATATGTGTGGATCACAAAATGAGCCGTTGACAACATTCTGAATGAAACCCCCACCAACAAATCAGCGCAATCATTTCTTTATAGAAGTGTATTTTAAATGAATTCTACCAAATATCTGAATATTTTCAGGAAATTAATTTAGATCAAGACAGTGCTTGGTGTTCTCAGACTGACACAACGTTCTAAAACACACGTATTAGGACCGACTGCTCTCGCATTTGACGCTCCACTTTAAAGTCCAGAAACGACTGCAGAAAATACACTATGGCAATATGGAGAAAAAGCCTGACACAAATAAAACAATCGAATCTTATGAAAGACGGTATATGAGTATTATGTAGTGAGACCTGAAGTGCAACTGAATGAGAATAATTTTCCAGATATATTATTTAAGTCCTATCTATACTATCCGGAATCAACATATACCTTGAATCAAGGCGACTACGAATGAACTCTACGATTCCAATCAAAATAAATTTCTACAATGATACATAACGTGAAGCTCCAGTAGAAAACAGAAACGCAGATAATATCAGTACAAGTTGTGACTTACCATAACATTGGCCGTAGATCTCCTACCGGTAAGATGCACGTACGTAGTATTTTACATTATTTTCGCACGGAGCACTTACACAATGTTGGCTCGACGTTCTGTTTACAGAAATAGTGTTCATAGCTAAAGAATGAATGCGTGCTCATGCAGGTCGTCGAATCAGACAAGCGACCCGTCGAAAACCAAACCGCGGGTAAATTTGAAAAGTACCCACAGTGGTGAATTAGCTTGAGCCTGATCGAATGTGAGAAAAAAATTGTTTTCAACATACTTTATTGGCGCTATCTTTCAGTAAGTTTTACGTCATCTGAGTCCAGTTTCTGTTTTCGTGCATAAATCCATATCAATTTTGCAAGCATTTAGTTAGTGAGTCTCTGGCGTGAACTTCAACCTAGTTGAAATACTTCTACCTGTGGCGCACTACGAAATTATTTTGAACTGTTGATACCGCCGTTGTCATATAAATGAAGATCTGTGGGACACAATTCAGGGAAAATTATCCAAAACAAACTTCCTTCGAAACTGATTGAGTTTATTTATTTTTATTCATGTTTCACAATAATTTAATTTCGTCTAACATATTGCTTTTTATTTCTTTTTAAATTTAGTTTGGATTATCGATGTTAACTTTTGTACATGTATATTGCATTCAGTCGCTATATTTTTAATGTCCAATATAGTTTTGCTTATTTGTCTGTTTAGCTTATTGCAGCTTAGTTCAGGGCAGAAAGCTTCAGACGTAGATAAAGCTTTCGATGATATGTAAGTCGTAAATATATCCATATTTGCGTTTCGATCTGATGTCGAAATTAGTTTTAGATCAAGTGGTTCTCGCGAAATGTTCGTATTATTAAAGTGCCTACTCACAGTTTCTCTACAAATATAAGGTAATGAATTTCCCAGGAATACGACATTTTACATATTTGACCGTACCTGTTTATTATTCCAAGCCTTGCAGTTCAGATTTGCATGACCTGAGTATGATTCGCACATTCTTCGACAATGAAGCAATTTAGAAGAATCGGATTTCATCGAAAGCAAAGTTCTAATGAAATATTGTAACAAAGATTCGGGATATTTCAATATCCCGAATCATGAATATTTCGGAGTTTCACAGGCATATCACATTTGAAAATTCTTCATCTGGTTCGATTTTACATTAACTCCATATGGAAGTATTACTGAATTACTAAACAGTTTCGGATGTGACCGCTCAATTATTTAGAAGCTAGTGAGTTACTATTAATAAATTTTCCGGGCTGACCCACAGCCAACATTTAACGTCCACGGTACTGCTAGTGAGTTACTAGTACACAAAGCAGTACTAGGCTAAATAAAAACAGCGGATAGGTTGAAAACTGAACAACATTTATTTCACGTTATACAAACAACATATAAACTGTGTAATCAACCTGATGCCTATATCATCGGCACAGAGTTATTGAGGCAATCTGCTCGATGTTAGCAATTTCTATTACTAAGAAAGTCGTCACTAACATTATTAGCAGCAATACAGGCTTCCAATGGTACGTCCTCATCGGGCCGTTGCACACGAATAACCAGTGCACATTGATGCCCAAAATCAAGAACATAATCCGATCCTGCATAGACGTTGGGTGCGATGCCTATTACGTGTCTGCCGTCTACATGCAGTCGAAGCCACGCGAAACTGGCCGGTTGACGCCCTGCTGCACAGTTGGGCAACGGAATTCCACAAGGCGCAGCCGAAAGACAGTAGAACTTCTGACAGCCGAGAGGTGCCCCTGAAGATACGGATAAGACAACGGCACTGAGAAAGGCAATAATTCGAAGATGCATCGTCGACAGGTAGTTTCACAAAGGTTGTGGAGGCTCAAATATGAATGCGATCGCCTTAAACTGCTGATTGTAGCACGCCGGTCAAGTCGTTGATCGAGTTGCGACTATAATAGAGAGAGCTACGTGAAGCAGTTTTGGTAAGGGGTGGCGTAAACCGTTGCAGCAGAGATATGGATAGTGTACAGCTTAACTGACCAGCTTCCTACAAGGGGCCATCTCGAGTACAGCGCCACGAACGAGCACAAACCTCTTAGGCCCCGAGGACAGTGGCCAATCAGGTCAGCGCATTTGAGTATACCCCATCTATGAGCTGCTCGAACGTCTCTTTAAGTAGCTCCTAGCGCAGCCTGTTATATGCTAGTGTAGAGGGAACTAGATTACAGTAAGGCCTATATAATATAGATAGTTTTAAAAGTTGAACCTTTGTGAAAAGTAAGTATTTTCTTGAAAAGGGGTCGTTTGATAAAGCATTATCTGGACACACTAAAATACGCATATTCACCGGTTTGCGCGGCCACCTAAGTAAGTAAAATTAAACGACACACACAGAGGCATTGGGTTCTATGTCGTATAAATATTAGATGTTTGTTGGTCCTCTAATGCTCACTGTAGTCCATAATGGGAAACATTTTTTAACCGAAGCATATATAATATATACAACTATATAATATCGTACTTCACAGGATCATTTCTGTAGTCGATCTAACGTATCTGCTTGCCGGGTTCGTACGTTACTGCAAGTATAGGATTAAAACTAAAATCATTTTACTTTTGTAATACGTAACACAGAATTTTGATCAGCGTTGTGTTTATACTTTCTTGACACATTTGCTGGTCGCACGTTGTCGTTTATCTCCTAGCCACCAATAGGACGCAACTAGGTTTGCGTTTGGTCTTGAGTGGGTCCCATAAGACGTTGGTTGCTATGTTCGTTCTTGCACGTCGTGATTTGAGTTTACCGCTCTATTAGCCTCTACAAAACGGGGCTCAAGCATTGATGTCATTTACAGCAATTTTAAGAGTGCCCTCTAGATGATGCACCACGAATTCTTTCTGTCGGGTCTGCCTGTCAAGGGGGTTGGACCAAGAATTGTCAACTGAATCTCTGACTTCCTATGTAACAGAATATTCCAGGTGAAGGTGCGTAATGGCCTTTACAGGATGGGGGGGCGTCAACGAGTTGCCCTCAGGGTACACTTCTTGGTAGCTCACTCTTTAAGCTATTCGTCGATCATATCAAGTTGGTGGTCAGATCTTCAGTTGAGTCATAGGCGCACAACATCAAGCTGATGTCTCTTTGTGAGGGTTATGAGACTTTCAAGCCATTTGCGTATAAGACGGTCTCAAGAAATATGGGTCGTTTTTGATAGAGACTACCTGTAGCAGCCTACTAAGGAAGATAATAACTCCACTGGCTCTATCATTTTGAGGCTGTGCAGCAATTTCGATATTGGAGTGGACGAACTCTCCCCTAGATGACCATGTTTCGGCGAGTACTATTACTTGATAGGGCGAGACCAGGTTAGATATATGATCGAACTTGCTGATTGATCTAATACTACACTGGGCTACGGTTTACCGCCGTAGCCCAGTGTAGTATAAGATTGCACTAGATAGTTATTGACGTATTAACGTGCATTTATATATTTATTTTTGTTTCTGTTGTCATGCATATTCTTGTTTTTGCAGTTATTTTCCAGAACAGCTGAATGGAAACATATGGTGGTCAACGAGACCATATGCAATTTATTCAAACATACAGTAGTTCGGAATTTCTAGGGATTATGGGGGTGGGGGGGGGGGGGTGAGGACGACAATGTCCCGAGGAAGGTGATGGCATTGCCTCTCTGCCTCTGGTGGTCATGTATCAGGTTATTACTGTCAGTTAGCTCCAGACTTGTTGAAGATGGGGCTATCAAGTAATCCTGAGTTTTGTAAATTCTCGTCTTTGATGTATGAATCTGACAGCGACGATAACTATAGACGGGCGATTCTCTTGGATGCACACACTTGGGAGCGTCTAATTTCGTAGACGAGGCAATGTGGTCGGTTATCTGGAAGGAATGGTGTGAAATCAGGACAATACCGCAGCAGCTACCGGTGAGGCGGGTGGCTAGGGTTGGACGGGTCTGTCATATTTTCCATTGTCAATGTCAGCTGTCCCTCCCGTTGGACACACAGAAGGCCGGACTGGGTTAGACGAACGAATACATTGTTCTTATAAGTCCATGAGAGGAACAGCCGACCGTTTTAGAAGTCTTTATGTAGGAGGCACAGAGTCTCTCTGGACGTAGGATCGCTTATGAACAGTTGTCTTTATAGGAGGATTCCTAAACGGAATTCCTTTCTAAATAGGATATGTGATAAAACTTTGTGCTTTACGTAGTGCCTTCATTTGAATTACCCGAAATGGCATGGAAGAAAATCGTGCTCAATCATTCTACGATTATTGGTCTTTTATTTATATCTATTATATTTCATTTCTAATAGCTTATCTTTGGCGCACGGTTGCTAAGCGTCCTCCTCTAGTTTTCCGCTGTGATATTGAAACAACCTTTAAATAAGCTTAATCAATGAACCAAGTAGCAATTTACCAGGTACAACTACTCTGGTAAAATGAGGATTCAAATTTTAATTCATTAACTGGACTGCAGTTACAGAACGCTCTAGCTTTAAAAGTAAATAATAATAATAATAATAATAATAATAGGTAGTATGATTATTACATATTTTTGACATACTTCCTGTGTGCAAAGAAATCGGAAGAGACAACTTCGAGCTGCTAGCATATTCCTTACTTCCTCGCGGAAATCGACCATGTTTAAAATCACAGTGTGAAAAACTTAGCTTACTGGAAGGGTTGCCCCTATTGGAAACACACAGAGACCTCTTTCTAATAAAATAGTTCATTTTCTGCAGAAAGAATTATTCACCTGCTTAGAGGTTCCCGGTGGCTTGTGTTCCCGGTGTTCTTTCGTCAATGTATTCGATTTCTGATCTGGTCAAGGAACTGGTACCTCAAGATACTTGGAAGCACACTATATCAAGCAGAGATTAAGTTAAGACGAAACCTAACTTACTTAACAAAATACCGTTAGAAGAATAAAACCGATATTATTCCCGTTAGAAGACTTGGGGGTTCAACGCAAATACACACGGCGTCAAAAAGATAGACCCCCATGTTTCTGATTTTTTTTCTCAACCGTAAGTAGCACTGCAGTTTCGCTTTCAGTTATTCAAATATAACACATTTCAAGAATATATAATATTTGGCTATCTAACTCATATGTAGACATTTGATATAGGATATTGTCGTTTTGAGGGTGCATCAAAATGATAGTTTTTGTCGAGTTGGCGACAGTTGACAAGCAACTGAGTTGTAAGATCGTTCTCGTACAAATTTTCTGGACCCTTTGTCAGCGAAGAGTACGATGGGCCGAGGCCGCCAATTTAGTGAAAATGAGAAAATAATTATCTTCAACTTCAATGAAGAAAACAAGTCAAATTGGGAAATCGCTCAGATTTTGCAAAGAAGCAGGAGGTCATTTCAAAGTTTCTTAAAGATCCTCAACAGTAGGAGACCAAGAAGTCGTCAGGCTGACCAGAAGCATTAAGTGCGCGTGAAAAACGTTCCTCCTCCGAACAGCCTCTAACAACTCTTTGACTTGCCGTGAAATTGCAGCCGAGGCTGGAGTCGAAACGAAGGTCCGAAACGTACAAAGATATCTTCAGGCATCAGAACATCTTGTTCTTAGAAAACTCAAGCGAAAGCCCCCTTTGACATTGAAACACAAAGACGCAATATTGAGCTTCGCTCGTGAGCGCATTTCGTGGACAGGGGAGTGGCAACGTGTGCTGTTTTTCCGACCGAAAGAGATTTAATCTTGATGGTCCTGATGGACATTCTTATTATTTCCACGACATTAGGAAAGAAGAGAAACTCCTAAGTCGACGACAAGCTGGAGGTGGTGGTGTGTTGATTTGGGTCGGCATTGGCTACAACGGGACGACCTATTTGGTCTTCGAAGGCGAGCGAATGAATAGTCGTGCCTACGTGTCTATGTTGGAGTATCAACTTAGGAATCACTCCGAGAAGATCTGTGCTGAAAGATCCATCTTCCAGTAGGATAACGCCGCAGTTCATACGGCGAAGATCGTCAAGGAGTTCTTCGAAACCCAAGACATGCAGTTACTGAGCTGGCCCGCACGCTCTCCAGACTTGAATATTATAGAAAACCTGTAGAGCGTCTTATCTAGAGCTGTTTTTAAAGGTGGCAAGTAGTATCAAACGCTACATGAGCGAAAACATAGCCTTGGTAGTCCTCCCCCCCGAAGCTCTCGCCCACTTCTCCGCTTC
The DNA here is from genome assembly GCA_019614645.1 of Stratiolaelaps scimitus. Classification (NCBI taxonomy): domain Eukaryota; kingdom Metazoa; phylum Arthropoda; class Arachnida; order Mesostigmata; family Laelapidae; genus Stratiolaelaps; species Stratiolaelaps scimitus. The sequence continues at coordinate 46,364 of JABWDB010000024.1, read as the reverse complement.
CCGTGAAGCTGCCCTTGACCAGACGGGCGTCCGCGCCCAGGTCCCTCAGGGCAAGCAAAGCAAGCAGCGGGTATTGTCGGATGTCCTCCGCAATGAGCTACGGGACTGCCTCCTGGCCTCAGCGCCACACATTGTTGACCAAGCTCGCCTCCAGGCTGTCGACAGGCCTGGTGCAAGGGCATGGCTACACGCGGAAGTACGCCGCACTCGAGGCAACCCACCATTTTCCCCCTTGCTTTTGAGACCTTAGGCGGGCACGGCCTCTCACTGCGAACTTCCTCGAAGAGGTCTTCTATAGGCTAATCCGCGCCCCGGGGACAAGCGCGCAGGATCTTCCCTTCTCCAACGCCTGTCCCGCGCTGTGCAGAGAGGCAATGCCCTCGCCTTCCTCGGGACAATGTCGGTCTCAGCCTCGGTCCCCAGCTAATCCCTCCCCCAATAATTCCTAGAAGAATTCCTAATTATTGCATGTTTGAATAAATATGTAATGTCTACATCTGAATTAGACAGCCAAATATTCGTTGGATGTACTTGAAATGTGGTGTATTTGAATGACTGAAAGCGAAACTGCAGTGCTACCTACTGTTGAAAAAAAAATTAGAAACATGGGGGTGGGCTATCTTTTTGATGCGGTGTGTAGTTATAGCTTTTCCATGAATCTGTTCAAGAGTCTCATCAAGAGATGGGCAACGAGCCACGTGGGAGACATTCACTAGGGCTTGGGCGAAGAATGCCTTGCTGCTGCTACCAACTGCTGTTGGTAACTTTGTGGACCCGCATACTTGTGCCAGACCTTAGAGTGTGGTACCAGGTGAACTGTCTTACCATGTCACTCAAGTTTACACTGGACATGGGCAGTTCCAGACTTAAATTACAATGAAGACACGAAAAAACCATGTATATGTCTGTATTTTATGCTACTTCAGAGAGACGAACAACGTAGGACACGCGGTATTGCGGCGCAGGGTTCTAACGGCAGTTCTTATAGATAACCAGCGGAGCACAGTTTATTCACTATGTTCCGCTGGTTATCTATAAGAACAGCCGTTGGAGCCCTAGGCCGTCGTGGAGTCTCTTGCATCATTGCGAGTCGTAACCCCAGACCCTGTTTAATAAAGGAGATTTGGGCCAGAGATCTTCGTTCCAGATCTATTCCTTGCATTCGCGAACCAGCGGGTATTTGCCCCTCTGAGAGGGGAATCGTCCTGATGTTGTATCATTGTCGACCACCTTTAACCATGAAATTATGATTAATACGCTTATTACAAAGCTGTCGCATCATCTTCTATCAGTTTTCATAATATGGTTCTAATACGAACACCTTGTAACAGATACTTCTAACGGATAATGGAAAACACGAATCCATGTTAGTGTTATCGTCACCGCTTTACACAATTGAGTGGCTGGCAACTGTGACTCCGAAAGGCTACCCACCGGCACTGCTAAGATAACTCGCCAAACTTCACTCTTAGTTTGACGTCATATTGGGCCAACAATGGTGATACACACAACATTATGTAGAGAATAATTTCGTACTAAGAAACATCTCGGGGCATTTGATTATCTAACCTGACGCTTCAAATACAGACGAATCATATTATTGCGTTGTTTTGTGCATCACTATTTTGGAATTTCTTCTAAAACTAGTTTACTAACTATGACTGTTTAGCTCTTTTTATTCACAATCCGGGATTTCTCTGTGCAAACAGGTGTTTTATATGTTCAGTTTTGACCAGCCCTTGAGGTGGCCTTATCACGGTCAAAAAAAGTAAGTGGTTTCAGTAATGAAACGAGTTTTCTTTTATTCAAACTTTTATTGCATCTTATGAATCGAAAAATGTATCTTTTATAGTAACATTTGCTCACTTTTTGGAATACACCTCGATCTCATTCAAACGAGGGCACATTTTGAGATCATTTTTATTCACTATTTATCAAGCCACTATTTGATGCATAGGGGACTTACGATATGTTATATATATTTTACTCGCAATATATATATATTTATATATATATATATATATATATACTCACTAATCTATCGTTAACCCTGAGAAGCGAGGAGGTTGTTTATCATTCAAAAATTGTACAATTTTTATAAACTGATATAATATCCCGGCCTAACCTAACCTAATGGTCAAATGATACTCAGTCTTTCTGCCTATGAAGAATGGTAACGCTTGGGTGATCTAAGCATTTTGTCTCTTCATTATTGAAGGAGAGCTTTCTTCTTAGGGCTATCCATTGGCAATGTCGCGAGGTAAATTTCGTCGTATAAAATATTCTTGTCCGATAAATAAAGTAATTTGTTCTTTAAATTAACCCAAGTGATGCCCAGTTGGGTTAATCGTATTTGAGTTGATCCAATTATTCCTGACGAACTTCGTCGACGCCGAACTCAGCCATAACGAGTTGTTGTAGAATTTTTATTTTAGTAAGCGACTTGACTTTCGCCCCAAGACGTTTTAATGAGGGAATCAACGATAAAGCGAATAACTCATCTTCGTCTGAAGTTTTCTGCTTTTTGGGCTCTGGCTCTTCATCGGTCGATTCTGGAACAATATAATTATATAATTAAGATTCAATATAAAATAATTGTCGAATATATCATACACTTCATTTTACTAACATCTTCATAAAATTAAAAGAACGAGAAATTAATATTCTTCGGCAAACGGCCGGCTCGCACAAGTGGGTTGCTTATTTGCTGAGCTTTGTTTATTCTGGCTCATTATTTAGTTAGGAACTAGGCCTTACGATACTGAATTTTAGAAAAAGGTACTGGGGATTCGCAAAAGTGATTTCGGCAAGCAACTTACCTCTCGCTGATCGATTGAGGTTGTGGACGCTCAGGTTCAGAACTTGACCATCTATACCAATATCATTGCACTTAACAGTCTTGCTGACGCTGCAGCCTCCTTCATGTAAATCGTCTGAAATTCTCTCTCTTGTGGTAGGCTGCGCCTCACCCTCACCTCGCTCGACCGGTCGAGTGGAAAGTTTGTCAGATCCACGGCTGTCGTTGAGCACCGATTTATTACATTCCTCGTGAATGGACTGTACGCTACTTTCACGCGAAACTAGTGCCATAGAGCTCGTTGCGTTCACCAGCGCACCGGGACTGATCGGCCGTACCACTGCAACAGCCACTAAGCAGAAAACATAACATAACATTGCGGTTTATTTCCGGAACTGCAATTTTACAATGCTTAAGTTCTCGATTAAAAAAGGGTAAAAGTAAGAGTGTATTATCACCAAATTCTTCATGCAATTACGATTTCACAATTATAATAGATTATTCTGTCAACAGATATTTACATTCACTCAAATTATTTACAATTCACAATATTCAGGGTATCTAATTCACACAATTATATAACATTATAACTGCAATATTTTCTTTATCTCCTTGGCAAACTTCCTGGTAGATGTGAGCTCCCTAACCTCCTTCGGGAGCGAGCTCCAAACCAACGGCATCTGATAAGCCAGAGACTGGCAAGTAGTTACCCTGACGGCTGTAGGTAGTACAAACTCTGTTGCCCGGCGAGAAGTTTTTCTGTCGACGGCCACAATGGGGAACGCGACATCGGACGGTATTATACCCTTGATCATTTTGAAAGCCAGAATCGCGGTGGAAACCTGACTTAACTTATCCACGGTGAGGAGTTTGTGCCTGCCATAGAGATCGGTAACAGACTCTCTGCGGGACCTTCCAAACACTGCTCGAAGTGCATCATTTTGAATTACTCTCCCTCTATCTACTACCTCTTTATATCCATTGCCCCAGATGGACATGACATATCCCAACGTCGGTATTAGCAAAGAATTGTAGACAACCAAGAGGCAGTTCTTCGGAAATCCAAGCTCTCGAAGACGTCGAATGCGAGCAATTACAGCGTAGCATTTAGGAGTGATAGCTCTCAAATGGGCAGACCATTTGAGATGCTTATGCAACAAAAGACCGAGGCATTTAGCCGTATCCGATAACGACACCTGCTCACCACAAAATAAAACTGAGTCTACCGGTCTCCTTCTCTGAGGTGTACAAAACAGAGTAAGGCAGGTTTTCCCCGCATTGACGACTAGACCAAATCTCCCAAAAATCTTTACTACATACTCCACTTTCTCTATCGCAAGCAGTAACTCTGTTTGGTCCGCCGATGGTCTGATGCGAAACAGGAGTGTCGTGTCGTCTGCGTACGTAATTGTCTTACAGGGAACAACCTTCGCTATCTTTAATAAGATAAAATTGATCAGACAACACGGAAAAGTTCTAAGTGGTTGATTTTACACTGGAGCGCGCTGTGGGCAATTTGAATACACTCGAGTTATTTAGGGAATCTAATGTGTGCGGTAAAGAGTCGAGAGGATTACACACGAATCACCTCAGTTTAAGGCAAACTATCCTTATCAGGAACTGAGCCCAAACCGTATAAAATAACACCAGAGCTGGACATTGCACAAGGATTACCTGGGATATTATTGTTAGGCCAAGTGCTAAAACAGATTTCTGTTTGTCAAGGAGTTCCGGGAAACTGGTGGTCATTCAGGAGCTCAGCAGCTCATTTCGGACAATTTCCAGGTGATTAGGAAATTGACAAACGTTTGTGAGGATAAATCATGGTGTGAAGATTTGAATTCTCAAAACAACAGATAGGTCACACCTAATATGACCAACGTATGTGGCATGACCCCTTGGATTCTTAGGACTCGATACCTTGATTTTGATTTCGCATAATACAATAATATTGTACAAATGTCATAAGCTATGAACACAGGAAAAGTGAAGTCTAAATTTTAACCACGATAAATAAACTTGTGATCAAAACGAATGCTGGCTAAAAATCTAATCTATTTAATTCACGAGCAGAGCCCACCCGACATTCCGAGAGTTACAGAATGGAATCTATATGCTAGGATACTCGACTACGCGCTTATAATATATAAGGATTTAAGTATTATATGCTATACCCTGTGGACTCGATGGACCGTAGTGTTGTGAGGAGTTTGGCGAGGAAGGGTCCCTCGCAAAGGCCAGAGGTATTGACTCCTGCGACGACGAGGGACTAGGGGTTTCAAGGCGTGTTTTAGCCTGACGAAATACCGCTTCGATGAAAGCCTGTAACAAGTATACATCAGTTTAGTTCTCAGCTTGTAGTTCATTTTACTTGAGGGAATGAAATAGCCTCTCTATTTTCACATCAAAATTGTGTTGCACATGTGGCAACTTCTGCTTCCTAACTGTAGGGTCCTTGTTTTTCAATATGACTTTAATTAATTTCAAGTATCACAGTAGGTTTCAACCTAACGTAGCCTACAAATTCCACAGATGATACGAAGGATCGTCGTCTTAATTTCACACAGTAAACTACACTCTTTCGTTACAATCTAACTAACCCATGGTCCAGTGGCGTTAGGATAACGTGTCCGCTAAGGGTTCATTATATTACACTTGTGTACAAGTCTTTAGACGTCAATTCTCAGTAGCAACGTATGGTATGTGCAAATATTGAAGCCTTGCGTCGGCGGCGGAAACAGCGGTTCGTTATTCCTTAATTAATTGAGAAATTTCTTATTCATTTACTAGGGAATTCTTCATTTAGTTCCGTCCACAGAAAACCACATCTCTAGTCTGAAGAATCTATGCCAAGCTAGTTGTGCAGATTTCGAAAAATGAAGAAGTTTCTATGTTGGCTTATTTCAGAAGGATTCAGTGGTTGTCAAGATAATCGGCGCAATAGGGGTTGTTACATAAAACGTATACTAAAGTCTGTGGAAAAGTAAATCTTTTTTTTCTCAAACTGAATTCAAGCGAACTCCAGAAATCAATGTATCGTTAGTGGGTTGAGGCTAACACCAAAGTATACCTGATGAGAAGGGAATTGGTGTTCCTCGTTAGATTGAGTGGAATTGAGTGACGATGAAGTGTTATTGTCTTCACCGGATGAGTTGAGGACGGTGGCAGGCGGGAGTGAAGCTCGACGTGAGGGTACAGCATTGTTTGAAGAAGTTGAAGAACTCAAGTACGTTCTGTAGAAACCAATGCTGTATTAGAATCAGCTAAAACTACGAACTATATTGTAATTTAATGCAACCAACTATTGCACGGAGACGCTACTAATCCTTACAACCATTTTATCTAAGGCAGCTGGCGTTGAAACAGTCCCATGTTGATAGGTAATGCTTTATTGTCCCGAATTATTTAACTTAACCAACAAATGGAATAGAGACGCCGATCAAGAAATCCTGGTGTGCATTTGTTTCTTCAATCTGGGTAATACAATACCAAGTTCTCATAGTAATTTGTATCGGAGTTTATTTATCCCAATCTATTATTGACTACAATTTAAAATATGAACGTGTCCTCAATTAAACAACCTAAAGTAGAGACCACATAACGCGCACTCTTTGTTTATAATCATATCAGCAAGGTACCTTGGTGAACGTCCGCAGTTCCGGTAAAACATTAGGGCCTCGTAGTATGGCCATCTCACTGCTGCAGCTGCTGCACTTTCCGACAAAAAACCAGCAAGTTTCTCGTTGTTTTCTAAAACACGTGTTTCTCGGATAAAACGATCGCGGAGTGTTTTCCATAGCTTCTGGCATTCCTCAACTATCGACGGAAAATAAACGAGAAAAAGAGTTTTGCGATTTAGTACTCATGCATAGCATGCATGTTTTCAGTAATCTTGCCACCAAATCATATAGCATAAAATGAGGCTCTGCTAACGATTTTCTGGCTAATAATACTGGAGCTAGAATGAAATGCTCACCGGTCGCGATTTGTGTTTCTGCCTGAACTTGATGCCAGTAGTGCCTTTTAAGATCGACATCACGGTAGTCGGTGCGTTTTGAATTGTACAGGACGGGGAATTTCCTCACCGCTTCAATGAGCTTCATGATGGTCTCATGTTGCGCACGGTTAACGATCTTTACCTTATCCATACTTTGGAAAGGTTGGTGAGGCTGTGATGAACGTACCGAGTAGTCTTCAGCCATAGGTCTCCGATAAGCGATGAAAACCAAGTTCACTTTGGGCACCTGCTATTTGGAATTTACCATGCCAATGAAAATAGGCAAACGCATACAGCAAGGGTAAACACTGATAAGCCAACGGCTATCGCTTGTCGTGCAAGTACATAGGAGACACACGAGGTTAGGTTTAGCTGACTCAGTAGTTGAAGTAACATCTAGCTATCGAGCAGGTTGTTAACAAAGATTGGAGTGCTGGTTGAGATCGAAGTGAGATTGGTGGGAGAGGAAACCATCGAGAGGGTTGCCGGTAGCCGCGCCATGGTGTGACGCTGCACCACAATGAACCAAGCCTTCCCTCGCGGGAATCTCGTGGTATCATCTAAGGCAAACGTATTACAGTAGCAACCTGCCCATCTATTCCAGACGACTACAAATACATTTCAGCATTACCATATATATGGGAACGGCACACGATTAAAACGACGTATGACGACCTACCTTTAATGTATACTGTTCTACGGAGATAAACTTTTTGTGGTATCAAAGTTTGCGCGTACGCTGGAAAGTATGGGAATTGCACACTGTATCAAGTAGAACTAAACTGCTCCCTTGTACGGTTCCGGATGTCGCCGGACCTACTGGCAGATTTGCCAGAAGCCTTTGCCGGTGAGGCTTTGGAACGAAGAAATGAATTCGGGCTTTAACGCAGTTCACCGCCTGGCAGCGACTGACGAGTGCCAATCTAAGTGCTGCAAGGCCTGGCGGCCGTCGGCCTTCTCTCCACAAGCCTAGCAGCAACGGCCAGTCAACTGGCCTGGGGGTTGCTGTTGTTGCTGTTGATGCTCCAACGTTCTGTAAGACTACGCTGTAAATGAAGAGAACAATAAATAGCAGAGGTTCTTCGTTCGTTTACTGAGCGAGAGCTCTCTGTACAGAACCAAACTGGCGCTGAACGAACGACGGGAGGCGGCCTCGAACCTAAGAGCTAGCTAGCGCGCTCTTTCCGAACCGGACCCCGTTGATCCTCTCGACTGTTGCTTGCTGCTGCTAGCCTTGATGGTGTGGTTCGCTGGTGATAGTGAGCCTCGGCTTCTGGTGGTATTGGTTATTGTGGTGCATCCCTCAATGCCGCCTCGACGGCGTTCCCGTTTCGCCCCAGCGGTAGCGACATGAGAAACAAGAGTGCTTGCTATAGTACTGAGAAATGTACTTGTGCATAGGGTGAAGCGAACCATTTAGCGTTAAATATGTTTCACTGGGATATGCCTAGTTAACATGGGCCTCGTCAGATATCATTCAGTGAAACATAAACTAAATATATATAGAAGGTAATTTACTAAAGGCAAATCATGTATGATCCACCCCAGATTGAATTACTTACAATTCCGTAACATGCAGCAGTCTACTGTTCCGAATACACTGTACACAATATGTTATAAGTGATAAGTCAATACTATTTGATATGCGAACGGTAAGCACTAGTTAGAGTAAATTAACCTCACAGTTTTACAGCTGTATCTGACTTTTGTTGTGTTCATCGATTTAATTAATACCTTGACCTAGATTAATAACCAAATTCTAGCAAGGTTGTTGTGACAGGTAGTGTTGTTGCAAAGCTCAGGTTGGGTTGCGCTGCCTTACAAGTCGCGATTAGACCTTAGGAATGACATATAACATGCGACACCCTCAACAAAACCTTCAAAAATTCGGGGGCTCTTCAACGGGGGTTGTTGGCTAGCCTGGCGCTAAAATGGGTCCGCTCGTCGGCATGGGCGCCGACGCAAGCGGCAACCGATGAACGCCTGGCGGCTACGATACGTTAATAGTTGCTATCAGACGATTAGGGTTTAAGGTGATATGAGGTAATAATCTCAGTTACCATTATTCTCAATACTAATTTCAATAAGCGGAGCTTTGTGAGGTCTTGGGCTTATCGCTTAGCGCAGCTCTTGTTCTTGTTTCAAGCGCGGTTTCAAAGCTGAAATATTGCAGGAATAATGTACTATAATATTGAAGTAACAAGAGTTCCTCGCTTCGTTATTCTTTCTTTTACTTCTAGACGGTAGCCAACTCGTAATGCAAACTGCTGAGTAGACAAGTTAAATACACACTTTAGTTAAATATCTATAACAGTACTTTTACCGGTCGATGACACAATGTTATTTGTAAAATATTGCCAATGGAACATAACATATAATATGGGACAAACACCTTTTTTTAAGAAAGGTAAATCCTGCATGGACACCAGGCCTCACATTAAGGTATTTGCCTGGTAGTGTCAGACTCTTACTGACAAAACCCAGAACCGATTTTGACTTGGGGCACTGACCGGGACTGTCAAAGTATTACTTCAGTCAGTGCCTTGCAGGGACCGGCAGTTGGATCCAACTATGTCCTATCCCTCAGTTATATGGGACAAACACTAAATCTGAGAACAACATCATGCCGACAACAGGCTTGGTGCCGGGGCATGGTAAACACGGCGGTTATTCTATTCTTCAATAAACCAGCATGACGCTCTTACCAATTCCAGTATGCATTTTTCAGACCCAACAACCACATCAAGAGCTAATCGTAATACGGAAACTGACTGTATCCAGGTCCCTCCAAGTTCGTTAGTATCAACGCGGGCTGCTAAGAGCTTTGTGATAAGTAGAAAGTGGGGAGTTTCTACAACCACTTCATACGGGATTATATAATCTTAGTTTTTTCCACCTAGGTATATTTTTTATGAATTCGACAGTTGTTTGAGTTGAACAAGCTCACCACTCCCCATCAACGTGTGCAGCCTCGCTCACGCTAACCTAACCAACATGTCAACTTGATTCGCGCTAAGCATCCAATTTTTAGCTGCCTGAATGTCGTGGCTTCCGCTTGCTCTTCACCTAGAATACTGTTATATCGTTACTGCAATGTGCAAACCCTCATCTAATCAGTGAACTCACTATATACCTGAACAACATAGCTATGCCGACTTCGGTAACATATATACTTGAACAGGATATCAAAGTGAGACGAGTTACTGGAAAATGCCACTTGGGTATATCTCGGCAGACAGTGTAATTAAATTTATTTTATTCAAGACACCCCTAACTCCTGCGTGATTGCTTTAAACTTAGGATACATCGTCTGACATAATATCTAAATTAATGACTTAATTCAAGATATGCTATTCCATTGTACTTTAGAACTATATACCATCATGTGTAAGCCCATATGCCTTTTCAAACAAGCAACTTCTAGCCCCAGGTCTAAAACTACCTATGCCGTAACTATAGAAATACGCCAACATCTATAGATGTCCACCAAGTGTTTAGTCAAGGAGCTGCGGTTCTTTGAATTGGTTGTGCGAGCAGAAACATAGACAAATCTTAGATGGGCACGGTTTTAGCTTTTCCCGGAATATATATGTCTTGGAGGTGGAACTTCATTAGTGTTAAATAAAATACTTTATTTAAGATCGTTTAAATAAGAACTCCGTTTGACCTCCATAGATTTTATTTCGCTGGCACTGGTATATACGGAAATTGGGAGTAATGCGTATCGGAGATATATTGTCATAAAGAGGGCGAGTTACGACGATATATCTCCAATTCCCATTAGAAAGCAGCAAAAAAAAGATACCGTAATGAGAAATAGATAGATGACGACCTCATCTTTCTAGATTTATAGCTATACTGTTATATGTTCACAAGAGGCTTGTCCATTGCAGTGTCGAAGAGATTCTATCTTAGCCTGCTCTGGATTAGGTTCAAGTAGATATTTTTCATGAGAAGTTTTTCGTCTACATGGCTGAGACGTGTTCAGTCCGTTTGTCAAGGGGGCAAATGGTCAGGCATATGAAGCCTCAGCGGCATCATATTGGAAGTTTAAAGAGACGTTTTCTTAAAAATTTGATTATAAAAGCTCACTGTGTTCCTGAACTCGTAGCAGTTGCAAACATTCCAAAGGAAAATGCGGAAAAAACTATCTGTATCAACGAACCATTATGTATATCATTATATTATGATGATAAAAGACCGCGATAAGCATTTAGTTGCAAAGAACTATGTCAGACACACGAGTGGCAAGCTTAAGAAATTCATAGAGGCATGCTCTTGAGAAGGCGTCAGAGACTAAGTAAAAAGATTTGATTAATTAAATGTCCCAATCCCGAATCTTGTTTTTGTTTATCGTGTCATAATGTCAATTTTATTTATTGTGCGTATTCTATTTTATGTATGCACAACAATTTTTTTACTGAAATCAGCCCTGTTCTTGTACGACAGTACGTATTATCTATTATTATGTATGACCTGCCAAACGTTTTTCAAACACTCTTTGCCTCCACTTTTCACTTTTCTGCCTCTCTCTACCATAGCCAAATCGTTATCATTTTGGGAAGTGTGTCGTGTTAGAAGGGCAATGCAACCGCTTTTAATGTAGCATATGCTTTGATCAAAATTATAAGCATTTCATGATAAAATCTTCCAGGTGAGAAGTCATCATTTTCATATTTTTTTTAACTGCAGCACACATTTATACGAATTCTATTTTTTTGGTATGTAACACTATATTGGTGTAAAGAGTAATTACAAATTGCAGTTTAAGAAAGCCAGCATTCTGACGAGTAAGATATGTACTATGTCGTGCGGATCGATTCCTTCAAGTGGTAGCATGTTTGTACAAGGTGCTGATCCGACAGGACATAGTCGTTTCGTTACGCACGGCGATAAGACTTACTTTTTTGTCAAACCAGACAAAGTATTAGGGATTCGATTTCATTGTAAATTTAGTGTCCTGGATACTTTCCAAGGAAGCAAACGGTTGATTTTCTCAGTGTGAGCAGTTCATTTGAGTGTCATAACAAAGCCAACCCTGTTTGACGTGTGTATAAAATCAAAGAGATAATCGAATGCAGGTTCTTCTTTTAGTATTTTTCGAAACCAAATCTGATGATTTCATCCTCTCATAAACTAGAGATAGAACAAGTGAGTGACGCGCCAAATTACATCTGAACTCCTCTACTCCACGGATAATGCCCATTTTGAGAGGGTTCCAAACACATATGCATACATGAACAGAGGGACAACTTGGGATTGATATAGTTTAAGGTATACACTTTTGTAGATATAGGATACTTCATGTGTATTCTTCTCTAAGGTGTACCATTGATACCATGCTTTGATATTGAGCTTATATTGTAATGTAGCTACTCTATAAGTATAATTACCATAGCGTGCAGATTTGTTTTACGATAAACTTCATTGAACGTCTATTTTAAAAAAAATTTTAAAAAATGAAAATTTTACACATTAACAACGTCTTGGCCAGGATGGACATTTCGTTCCCTCTAGATTAGAAAGGGGTTTACCTGATTAGAAAGGTTCCCTTCCTAGATTAGAAAGGTTTTTACCTGATTAACATCATGGATTCCGCCCAAGATGTAGTACGGTGGCTACGAACGAAATTCTCTTGGAGAACGTGGATACAGCATTAAGTGAAAAAGGCGTAGTGCCTTCTTTACGTAATGCTGTATCGAGGCGCAGCAAAAGGGTATCACTGTTGTTCTCCTCATTACTCATAGCAGGTCTGCGGTCTATGCAGGAATACCGACACCTAGCTGTGAATACGATGAGGCCGATGATTTGGTCCATTATAGCCGTTTAGTTAACCCAACAGTCGCTTGCTATACTTAGTTATTATGTGTTGGATTGAACCTTAATATAAAGAAAACTGATGCTGAATAAGTCCACCTTGGGGTCACAATCACAGTCTTTCACGAGCTATATAAAAGAGCGCTGTCGCAAAGAACTACTAGCTGCCGACATATTAAGGAGCACATATTTGAATTTTAGGGGTCCGTCTTATGGAGCAATGCCGAAAACAGCCCTGTGGACGTTAAATGTTGGCTGTGAGTTTGTCCGGAAAGTTTACTAGCTGCTGCCGACACGATCATACAGCCAATACATCTGTCACTGACAACAGCTATAAATCCTTATTCTATATTATGGGCTACAATTGTCGCCCACTTCTATAATTACATAAATTAACTATTGCACCTGAAAACAACTGATAATAATAGCTCTGTGTTCGTCATATGGCATCCACATTATATGGCACAAGTTAACCCTAGGTCAGATAACACTTCAAGACTGAGTAAAAAGGGCTTTGAGTAAAATGGGTCTCCAAAGCTCAGTGAGGAATCGTGTTATATACCTACTAACAGAACTGCCATTGCTGATCGAGGACCTCAAATATTTTACAGCAACCCTAGCGTACCAAGCATTCCAAAGTTATGAAGAGAGTTCGCATGTAAGAACCCTGATTTTTTTGTAACCGAGGCTATGCAGCCGAGTGAGTGGAATGATACATAGAAGGGGAATCGACATATAATATTATATAGTGCTTAGATTCGCGGCTCATGATACTCACGAAAAGCTCTGTATAAACGAAAGACTTCACAAACTCTCAGATCAATGTATATGCAAAGAATGGGTGTTACTATTCTCGTTACCACCAGAGACTTTCTATAATGCTAGGCTCCATGTCCAGCTAGCGAATGCACTGTAACATTACATTCAATCAGGGTTATTCAATATATGTTTAGTTCGATTGGCGCCTTTGAGTCGAGTGGGTACATTCTCGATCCCTAGCGCAATGTGATATCAGGAAAAATATCTGTCGTCTATAGAGCCCTGTTAGAATCCGCTTAGCAAGATCAGCCCTTCATCGATGCTGGGATGACGAGCTACCTAATCCGTCATGAAGGTCTCAATGATTCCACGGCTCATCCTTGTCAGCAATGACACATGTCATCCTAGCTTGGTTAGCCAGGTTATATCTGCACTCTCGATTAGGTTTGTGCAAGTTCTATTTGACAAGCCCACTACCGATTTCAAAAGAACCGTTTCTATGTCGATGATAGAGTTCAACTTGTCGTAGAAAAATTACGATCTTGTAAAAACTTTCGTTTGGGTTACTTGACGACGAAGCAGACACTTCTGAAAGAAAATCTGCGGATTACGTGCCCTAGAAAAAAAAGCGATTCACTGCTACATAGTAAATTATGTAGCTTCGCAAATATAGTAGCCAAGATGTATGCGCGATTTGAAAAACGCTATGCATTTTATGCTTCTTTTGACCCAGGTATAACCCTCGGTACTTCGCTCCCTCGACATTGAACTTCAATTGCACCTGCACCTCGCGATGATCGATGTGACTGGAGCAAGTCCGGCTTTCTGGTTTTCCTTGCCAGTTTAGGGCAGCCAGTTAACCTGTACGGAGATCCGGTAATTATTTCTTGTTTGCAAACTTCATAATCAGCCCATCACAGTTTTTTTACACTAAAAAAGCAGGTGTTGCATTTGCTATTTATTATTTAAATACACCAAAAGTGCTTTCCAGTCCAAGCGGTTTAAAATTATGAGTGTTTAAAGTTCGCATCTTAGGACCCTTCAAAAAAATTTTTTCCATGTAAATTTATAAAATATAGGATTCACCTAGTTAAAATTACAATTATAAGCTTTTGACAAGGAGCCGCAATTATCAATTGTGTCGTAAAGCAGTTTCAAGCTCTTTCACACGAATTAAACCTACACAGATTGCTTAGAATGACCCTTTACAACAACTCGCGTTAATAATGCTGCGCGGAGCGCTATATTTATTATATATAGTAACCACTGACACAAACTTGTATCATTTATGCATAGGGAATTCTAGCGTTCGCTCTCAACCAACGTACACCATAACCTATATACAAATTTTGAATCTAATAATTTTGACCATTTTACCATTCTCTCAGAGGTTCCTCAAGAATCGGCTCTGTCTTCATCTATACTGGTTACCTCGAGACTATTTCGGGAAGGCCAATTTGAGTCTCCTAATAACTATCTGAAATGTGCCGGCTGCCTACTCAGCCATCGTATATATGTCATTCTGCATGGAGTAGTCTATTCATGGCTCCAGGAAAGTAGTCCAGTTTTCTCATCGGTCCCCTCCGTTGCTCTTCGGCCGAGGGATAGTGCCTTTTTGTGATTGGTGTTATTGATCTTTGATGGTATCACTAGATTTCTTGTTCTTTAGTGGATTATGGGTGTTCAACACTTCACTTCTTCATTGTTTTAATCTGAGGTCTCTGAAGTTTATTCATGATCGTCTGTTGTTTGCCCTCACCAGTTATTGAGTAATTGGCTTGCGAGTAATGGGCTCAGATTGATTAAACCCCATTTATTGGTGGCTCGACGATAATTTTATTTTGAACACACAGTATACCCTCAACAGGTACTTCATGACAATAATTCCCCAATGTTGCCTGATGTTGACGACTGCCGGCGTCTCCATCTGCAGATCGAAGAGCCGCCGACCCGCAGAGAACCCTCCGACCACCATACGTCTATATATATATATATATCTTACAACAACAGATCTCGCTTCAGCAATGCGTTCCAAATGAGTTCATGTAAGCAATATAAAATACTTTTTTTATTCAATCATTCATGTTGAGTAATGTATAATATTTTATGATCGAGTCATACTTCATAATACAACAATATTCAGTATTATGATAGCATTGTATTGTACTACCACAATACTGAATCGAGCGACACATTGCGGTTTTCTGGTGAGACCTTGAGAATGACGAAGGACGCTTTCTTGACGTAAATTTTATTGATTTTGCTGGAAATAAACACGTATTTTTTTATTGCCATGTTGTTGCCAATTATTATAAGTAACATTCCAGTACTTCCAGGAAAAAGCATATGTAAGGGTATAGTTATAGTGACTCAATGTTTATAATTATGATGCACACTTAACGCACACGCTAAAATATAGGTTAGATAAAGTAGTCGCGTGTCATCACCGTAAGAAGAACATGATCTTATTAGAGAATGCGTTTATTCACAGACAGTTTGTGGTTCTAGGTATACTTTGTTAGTAAAGATGCACATCGCTTAATATAACTAGAAATCTTGATGCCACACCAAATATATTCCCATCTAATTTGTCACATATATATATATATATATATATATATATATAGTTACTACTATAAGGTAACAACAGCTAAGACAATTCCAACAACAAATAGCTGCTACTGTTATTACTGCGTTTCGATAAATCCAATTTGTGAAAACAAGATGTTTAAGTCCTCAAATGATGTTCCTATATTTTAGGGCCTAAAATCCAACATCACCTTTTGAACGTATTTGTAAATAGCCAATTGTCCGGGAAATCAATACTTTTTGGTGCCCTTGTTAGGTAAAATATGTATCTGGTTCACTGCATGTTCTTACTGTTGCTAGCTTAACATATACAACAAAGCCCGTCAATAAATTTATCATGTTCATGTTATTGCCATTCTGTTTCTTCGCTTCTCTTATATACAGCGTAGATGTCATTGACGCCGGTGCCCAAGTTAGGGCCTACCTACAACACAATGGGTAGACAAATGCCATACTTATGCAATTGAAAACAAAGATGATGTCATCGATGCTCCGTTTTACATAATTTGACAATTTACTGGCGCCTCCAAAACTGCGTTGCAACTGGTCGTTCCAGTAATAAGACGTTAGTTCTCGATGTATCATATATAAGTATGAATATTATTATAGATAGTAAAAATAAGCTCCGCTCGTGTCTTCAGTACCTCACTTTGGTCTTCGTTGAGACCGCTGTGAGGTACATTTTTCTAATTATATAATTCATATCCGATCCTCGGTATCTGGAGCCTGGTGTGACCACATCATTGTAAACAACATTCATTGCCGCTACGTGTCATTAACTAAAAATTCAAATAGATTAGGATGTGCCTCTAGTATGCAGAAAGTACGCAGACACATTTAATGGTTCTGAGAGTATATTTCGTAGATGAAATTTTGCCCTTCGCGGGCAGGTAGGTCTCAACTGATCCACAGCATTCCTACCAGTCGATAGGATAATCAACAACTCTGGTGAGATTAGGAGACAATAGCAATACAATACAATACCATGCTAAAGAACATTGAATAAGTAGTTTATGTCGTCGTAGGATCCAACGGAAGCAGGAAAAAGTAAAATGATAAAATCATGTGCTTTAAAACGAACGTTTAAAATCACGGACATTAAATAGTACAGGCTTAACCACTCCAATAAGGAGCTGGACTCACTCATTTTAGAGGGTAAGGTCCCGTTTTAATATTTTGTTACGTTTGTTACGTTATTATCACGTAATAATAACGTAACAAACGTAATAATTTCTTCCCATATATTCTACAGTAGATGACTGAATAATCCAGATTCTTATCGGCTGTTGTATTACTATTATTGTGATTATAATGTTATTTTGTAATTTCTTTTGTCCTTTATGTTACGAATGTTGCTACACATGGCGACGAAAGTAAAGCATAGCACGATTAATAGGTTGCAACACCATTCGGAGGTTCCGCTTATCATTGAGTATATATATATAACTTGTCTATCAGCAGTTATAATTTAGTAAGCGTATATTGCTATTTGAACTTGATCAAGGGCTACAAGTTATAAAATACAATATAAATTCACCGTTATCCTTAAAGCCTCGGGCATGGTAATATACTGGACAATTGCCTATCGGTAAGATTATTGTTGTTATTACTATACCATCATTTGTTTATGAGAACGTTCATCTGAGCATACGAGCCCATTTCCATGAGAAATTGTTGCTTGCATACTCGGCAACTTCGATTGGGTTTATCGTTTTGCTGCGTAGGTTTCTTTCCCGAGTGTCTAGAAGCTGATTATGCATGTTAAGCTCTTCGAGTTTTCCATTCATTCTTAGATCGATGGTTTCGTAGAGTTTATCTATTGTCTTTAGCATAACTGTTTCTTTCGGAACATTGCCCCTTGCGCTGACCCTGCATATCAATTTTTCCCGGACTCTGGTTAGGTCATCGATGTATTTCTTCAGGTATGGACTCACGATACTCTAGCAGGAGTATCGTGAGTTTGTGAATTACACCATTCGGAAGGACATCTAGAATGTCAAAAACAAATATACAAAACAACAGGGGGCATACACAAGACCCTTTCGGATCACCCGATGGACACATCCTTAGAGAACTCAACTTGCCATTACCTTCAGGACCGAGTTTCCGGTAAGGTACTTGCCTATCCAGGCCAATGTTTTGTTATCTCTATAAAGTTTGCCCACCTTTGAAAGCAGACGAGCATCAAAAACTTGGTCAACTGTTTTAAAAAAATCAAAATATATGCTATCGAAATGTAGCTTGCGATTAATGTACATCGGCCAGTCTTGAGTCATACCTATTAACGGAGTGGACTTAGGGCTGGCCTGTTAATCCGTGTTAGTTGATATCTAGTAACCCTTGATGAGTAAGATGGTGAACAATATGATCAACAATGATCTTCTCAAATATTATGCACGCTATTGGCTTTTGCGCCACAGGCATGTGGTTATCAACATCCGCTTTGGAGCTTTTCTTACGGACTGGCGTGACCATTGTGTGTCGAAACCACTGAAGAAGAACAGCGTCCTCGTAGTTACGGCACAGAATTCATGCAGGGCTCAGTCAAGACAGTCGTAAGCTTCCGATACACAATCAGGCGAACACCGTCCACGGTAAGGCTACGTGCGGGTCGCCAGATAGAAAGACGGTAGCAAAGAAATCCTTAAAAATCTCAGACTTATTGCTATCATCTGATGCGATCTGCTCATTTAGGTAACTGCACCTATTTCTCAGTCCCGCTTATTTATTGGCATATCTAAAAAATTCTTTGCGGTTGCGGAATAAGAGAGCCGATTCTTCGAGAATTCTCAACCTGAAAGACGCGTAACCTAGCATGAAGTTCCGGAGATAGATCATTCTCAATTAGTGATATTGGGCTATTAATGTGCTCTCTGAGGTACTGGTACTTTAGATTTCCCGTTCATATATTTACAAATATAAAGAACAAGTGATCACGTATTCGATGTAGTGATAGTATATACTGTCAACGAATGAGCAGAAGTTGAGAAATAACTGCCACAAGTCAAGTAGCAGATTGCTCTCCATTGGATCATCATCCCCCCTTCCAGAAATTAAAGTCCGTTGTGTTTTCTTGAACATAGTATCATAAATCTGATGGCCTTGTGCTTGCTGAGGATCCGGTTGTCGACTTCACTGAAAAAGGCGATGACATCAGGTCCCGTGGTTAAGGCGAGATTGATGACAGAAAAAATAGTGTCAGTGACTAGCGTAAATAGATTTAATTCAGACCTATTTTGGCAGGCTCCCTCCTTGCATGTCGAACAAATTCTAGTACAAACATTTTTGGCGGCTGGAGAATAGAGCGGGTTTACGATCGGAAGTAAAAGCTGTGTCGCTCGTGCTGTCGTAAGGAAGTAGAGTAGATAAGTCGTCAGAGAGTTCGGCAGGAGGATCTCGTCTTGGTCTCCCCACATGAATATATGCATTGCTGGCGTTATCGTTATCTAAATCCTTCAAACATGTAGGTTTCCCAGACTGAGAATCGAGTTCAAAATGAAGTTTGGAAAATGGTCCCACACAGGAATAGGGTCGCATAGCTCCAAAAAAACCTGAATATTCAAGATGGGACTCCGTGGACACCTAATTCCGTCGGTGGTCCCTCGAAATGGGTAAAGGGAGCTTCGCTATAAAAATACCGTGCGGATCTATGCCAATGGTGATTTGGTCTTGGTGAGTGGGTCTGTCGACGTTGCAAGAGGGAGCTGCTGGAATCTTCGCCCCATGCATACTTGAGACTGTACGACCTCCAAGTAGTCACTCTGTTAATGTATGCCAGTGTCTTCAAAGCTCAGTCACCCTGCACTACAACAGAAAAATCAGAACTGGTTGGTAAGACAGCTCGAGTATCGTTGTCACCTTTCTAGGCACTATCTAAACCTACCGAGTGTGAAGGACAAAATGCTGACCTGAATGAAAACCGACATGAAACAAATGTGAAAAATAATGAAAAGGGAAGAGCCCTTTGATATTATAGGTTTTTTAATATCATATATACGAGCACGAGCAGTGGCTTCGTGATGAAAGTCAAGTCGCGCTCCAAGACACGGAAAGGTCAACAATCTATTCGCGTGGGGAGTAACGCAAGCCCTAAACACCACGAAGTAACGTATATAGTATTCAAACGGATAAAATAAAAGCAATAATCAGAAACTAATATCTCAATGTGCAATATTGAACTTTGTAATATAATGCTACTAGTGACCCCAGTAGAAAGCCAGTCGACATGTGAACTCATCATTTCAAGGGTGCTGGTTAGGTTAATATTCGAATTTAAAGATTAACTTGCATATATTACCAAGTTTGCTTTCTTAGGGAAAACTTCAGCGGGTTAATCTCATGCGATTGTATTGCATCTTATTATGACTAAAACTCTGGAACACGCGTATTTTTATTCATTTCAGAGCTCCGCTTTTAGTTTTATGATCGCGAAGAAAATATCATCTCGATTAACCTATATTTGCACTCCATCAGTTATAATCTTGATTTTACCACGTATGCTCTTCAGCTACGATAGTAGTTTGTATTATTCTGCGAAGTCCCTGAGCTCAGCATGAAGCTACGATATGTGGTAATCAACTGAACATTTCTTTAGTGCCGTCGTCAAATTTATATGTACATAGCACAATGGCACTGGTGCCATAGTTAACTTGGAGTCGTTGAAGTCGCATGCCACATTTTAGAATCAAAAATACTCCACAGGATCTTTATACCCCAGTGCAGAGAACCGGAAAGATCCCATAAACCCACAGAACCCGTAGAGCCATAGATGCAAGATAATTAAGAATAGTACTGCAGAAATTATATGATTATACGTTTTTATATGTATAGAACTAGGTTTAACAATTGCACACGTTTTCATTGCTCTAACCTAATAGAACTTGTATAGAGTAATACAGGACAAATTTTATATATAAAAATAGTCTGTACTTTTGTTTTTGTACAATAGTTAAAGATAGAAGTAATGTAAATTGCCTCCGAATTGGTGTCACGTTTTACAATACTACGTCTCGTGGTAGATAATAATAGCAATATTAATTACAATACTACTATAAACATTATAATACATGAAGGTCATCACAAGAACGCGTTTTAACCGCATCACATTTGGTCCATAGAAGGGTAAAGAAGCCGCGCGCTTTACCGCAGAATATGCGAGCAACAGATGACCGGTGAGCAACGGCGGTGGTTGCAATGGGTGACGGTGAAGGCAGAGGTGATGGTGAAATCGAGTACTCGTATGAAGGGTCATATACGGAGCTATCAGGAAGTTCCCCCGATGGTAACTGAATAGTGGGCAAGGGTAAGGCTGGTCCCAAAGGTACATGCCCAGCAAGAGCACACCATGCGGGCACGGAATCCGAACGCTGTTTTAGTCGGATCTGTTTGAGGGTCCCTACCAGAAGCTCGTCTACATTATGTCCAATGCACGCTGAGGTTTCGATGAACTTACATTCATAACGCTTCGCGACAGACCTCGCTTCTGAAATTCAACAATAAGCAGGCATAAATTATTATTATAAATGAACACAATAGTGACCATTCCGATCTTCCTTAGCAATACACTGGACGGATTAAAACGTCTAATAAATTGTAACGTTTAAGAAGATGATAATCATCTAGAAGGCGTCTACCAAGGGCAGTTGCGAAGAGGAGAAAGGAAGGTAACTCAGAATTTGTGAAACGTTACTCATCGTTTTCCTTGTCTAAGAACAGCTATTTATATTAATCATTGATAATCTGCATGTTCTCATACCATACATAAGAATTTTAATTTCGAAATAAAAAGGGTGTCTTTTAGCTTTTGTGTACGCCGTAACTAGTTCTGTGCTTTTCGAGATATTATAGCTCACCGGTTTTAGAATACGCATAGCTACAGTTAGGTAGAGTTATTCTAAAAAGACAGTTTTTGAGATTTTTCCTAATTTACGACAGAATTCGAAAGTGTCTGCTCAAGACCTCTTAACACCATCCATTTGAGGGTTCTTTGTACATTTTTTAGTCATAACGATATGAGATAAATAAGCATATAAAGGTAGAGAGTTCTGTCAACGCTTCCAAATTGTAAGCATATGCTTTCCCCATCGTAGAAAATCTCTACTGCTTACTTTTTCATTTTGTTTTGCAATAGATGGTTCTGCTTAAATTGTTATTTACTGATAAAATTAAGAAAATGAGCTAAAGCTTACCTTCAAACAATCGAATATTGGTTGGTGTTCCATAGGATTGTGTAACTTTACGAACACACCGTTCTGTATTCGATTCAAGTCGCAACAGGTGCAACCATAGGCTATTTCGCGTCACTAATGCTTCTAGGATCTTAAACTATTGTAAGATTATCATAAGACTGTACGAAACAATATAATAAATACACGCTTCAGTATTAAAAAAAACTGGACAACGCGCAGTTAATTAAGAGACACACCTAGCACTTTAAGGATGGCTAATGTGCCCAGTACTGTTTCGCAAATGGTTAGTTGGTATTATAAGATCTTCAATTTTGAAAGTCTGGTCATGAGGCATCCAAAAATTTGTCCAATATCAAAATTGCGCACTATTGTTATCAGTACATCGACTGGTACTAGGTTTCTGTTGAAAAACTGGTTTTGCCTAGGACCCCGTATCGCTTAAAAATATCGTCAATATGCCTTTCTGCCCGTGATTCAGTTTCGACTATCTAACTTTTCAACGTAGTCTTCAAAATCGAGAACATATTCATGAGCTAACGAAGCAAGAACGATTCCCTTGATATATTTTTTTTTTGTTCTCGAGCTGAACCTCAGCTGTTCCCCTATCTGACAGGCCTCAGCTCTTAACCTTTAGGTATTAGGAGGATCTTTGGAGTTCTTTATCATCTTTCTTATCTGAGGATTCTTGTCAGATACGAGTAAGGCAGAGAATAAGCAAAGGTGGCCCCGACAGATTCCCTTGATATTGTCAATTATCTACCACAAGCATAATAATCAAGTACAACCAAAAATTCAGTTCCTTTAACCAAACATATGCTGAGTTTGATTCTAATAGATTGCCATAAACCAAACTAAATAGGCAAGAACGGAGGACTATAGGAATTAGTCCTCCGTTCTTGCCTTTTTAGTTTGGAACGAAATCAAAATAGATCCCTCGTACGATCGTCAAGCTCTTCTGTTAGGTTATTAACTAAGTTCAGATTGGTCGACAGATATGTCAGAGGCATATAAACCAGTTCCATCCACGAGATGAAAACAGAACCAGTACTTGGAAGACCGGTCGCTCGCCACCCGTCTACTATGGAACAAATCAAGAAGACGCCAGAGAAAGAGTTCAGAGAAGCCCAGGCACAATGCTACATCTTCCTGAACCACGCCCCGTGCCCTCGACCACAGCACCGTCTCATCGTCACTCACGCATGAAAAATACGGTTCTTCAAGAGACCATTAAGTCTAAGATAATGAGGAATGTTATGTCGAGCCCGGTGGGATGGCGCATTCGCCTGTGCGCCTCACAATCGGGGCACACACGTAGGTGCACGGGTTCTATCCCCACATTTTCATTTAAAGGGGTCTATCTAATAAAGCAATGCTGAAAGCAGTACCCTGCGCGTTAAATGTTGGCGGTGAGTCAACCTGGAAAATTTACTTTTAGAGGAATGTCATGATTCAAACAGGTTGTTTTTCATATATATATTTATTTGACAAAAAAACATGTGCGAATATCATGACATTCCTCTAAAAGTAAATTTATATATATATATATATACAACTAGCTAGTTTTTGGGCTGACTCTCAGCTAACATTTAACGTCCACGGCACTGCATTTAGCATTGCTTCGTAAGACGTGCAATTAGAACTAAGCCCCACTTAGCTACTACCCGAAATAACGAGATCTCATGGTTTATTTGTTAGAACACTTTGCCAGTGACTCTGGTTGTTTTGAGCTTGTTGTCCCTAACGGCTAGAACGGAATCACAACTGAATCGGTATTTTAATATCGTAACTGCGATGACTTTGGGATCGTCTAGTTATAGCTCCTGCCACATATTTTCGCACCAAAGGCATCGTCAACGATACAACTAACTTACACAAGGGAACCTACTTCGCATCAGGAGTGCCAATAAAGAGCGACCTAACCCCACTTCCCTTGGAGGATACACACACTGCTTTCACAAGTGCTGTATCTAAGCCTTATCCGTTATCGTCAATATCAGGGAGCAGTGTTTTTCATCAAACTTTACAGAGTCATAACTGTCATGGTATGGACACTTACCTAACGAATCGCTTACAGCCAAGCTAAGCGTACTTATCCTCGACATCCTGACTAACAAAACTTTTAACCCTGCTAAAACTACCAGTGTGAATTCAATGTCAATAACGCTGTGATTCAAACGGTTGGTACTAAC
Organism: Stratiolaelaps scimitus; assembly: GCA_019614645.1. Taxonomy (NCBI): domain Eukaryota; kingdom Metazoa; phylum Arthropoda; class Arachnida; order Mesostigmata; family Laelapidae; genus Stratiolaelaps; species Stratiolaelaps scimitus. The sequence continues at coordinate 22,028 of JABWDB010000024.1, read as the reverse complement.
ATCTTTATGGTGGCTTCCCGTCTGTAACCTTTATTCTCAGCAAACGCCTCATATTCCACTTTTAAAGAAACGGCGGCGCGCAAAAACCTAATATCAATACCAATGACATGAAGAGCTTTTTTCGAGACTTAAATAAACGAAGCACAGTTCAATTGACAATATGTTAGTCCTGAAGGAGTTCAGCCGAATTCATTCTGTCAAGCTACCACACCCGTGACGCACAAGTTACCTTCACACCTGGGTTATTATTCAGCTTGTTGTTTTTCGTAGCGACTAACTTATTCGTAAATTGCAGCTTACTGCAACTAAGATCTCGTTTACATATAATTACGGCAACGATATAATCTATATATATTTCAAATCACAACATCTTCCCTTTAGGTTTTCGAGTGCACTTTGGTCCGGTCGATGCTATTGACGAGTCCAACGCTGACAGAAGCTTACGGGGTACTTTTTGGTATCTCACTGTACGGTTCTCAGTTTTACTGTCGTTGGAGCCTCCTTCTTGATGTCCTCTGAAGGCCAGTCCGACCACCAGCGAGCCAGTGGTCGACGGCCTGTCTTCGCAAGCCCTGACGTTAAGTGCAGTAATCTGTTTCTATCGAACATTACTGACCGGCTTCTCAGCTCATTCGTGTGGTGTTTCCATACGTGTTCTCCTGCTTTTACTTCGTAGAGAAGAGTTCCGATACTTGCGAGCACCACACCTGGGGAGGACTCGGTTTCTGTAGTTGTTGCGTGTAATCTGTGATAAATACGGCATCGCCAACTTGAAAGCCTCGCCTTTTCGTATCTCTGTGACCATTGTATTGTTGCCCCACGCTGCTGTCCGGGGGCTGCTCAGTACATCGCTCGCGGAAAGCAACCGTCTTTTTAGCGTGTAGTTTTATCACTAGAAAAGCCTGAACAAGCTTCGGGACCGTTTTCAACTGGCGTGCTCCTTTGGGAAGGAGAACGATTAGCAACGCCTGCTCTCCCTCCCCTTTTAACTTGCCCAATCCTTGCTTGGATCTGTCCACGAATCTCTTCATCTGGACGTTTGCCTGTCTGGACCAGCAGCTGCGGCACCACAGCTGTGACAGCCTTGTATAAGGTTTTCTTACGCTGTGGTCTATGCGCAGCCAATACGTGAACGTAAGAGTTTTATTCTGGTTATCCCTGGATATCCTGTGTGCAGTATTTTGAGTATCCTGATGCAAGAGCTAGGCCATATAGCGGTGCTTTCGTCAGATATTATAGCAGACGTAAGTCCACCGTAGTCAGTTGGTCGAAGTAGTGCCATAATGCGGCCTCCTCAACATCTCGGTCGTCCATCCGATCTTGGCGTACTGCATCACTGCTTTTGATTTTGTGCTTTTGTACTCAATCTGGAAGTTGTATGCTCATAAGATAGTTGCATTTCTTTGCAGAGGCCTTGCGGTGTAGGGGGTCGTCATACCAGGTCAAAAGTCCGCACAGAGTCTAATTTCCCCAGTCTTCTTCCTCCCTGTAACAAGGGGAGCGGAAAAGTTGGAATGTTTGGCCTTGCACAGAACTCTGTTCTCCTGCAGACGATCGAATTCGGCGGATACCTTAGGTCGTAGGAAATAGGCCTGGCTTTGCGAAAACCGGGGTAGCTTTAGGTTGAAGATTCAGTGTATTATAGCTCTGCACTTGGTACAATGACTAAGTCCTGGGAAGAGTACGTGCGGGAAGTTTTTCTGTAGTTGTTGTAGAAGCTGTTGACTGTGCTGCTAACTTGAGAGTCGCCATTGGCGGCAACTTGGCCAACCGTTCCCGGTGTGCTGAATTTCTTTCAGCTAGAAGCCTTTGAGTAGCATGTCTTTGGAATGCTTTTTCCCGCTATTTCGAATTGGCAGGGGACCGATTCTTTGCATCCTAGATGAGAACAGTTTGTAGCAACCAGTTAGACTTCATGATAGTGATGGTTAGTTCGAAGCCAGTGTCGACACGCATTTGGAGCAGTTGGCCATTGATAGCATCGATGTTCCTGTTGATTCTCTGACTGTTACCTTTCCTGTTGATTTTTAGTCAATTATGTCCCTCTTGCCGAGATACGGTACACTTACACCTAAACAGGCAGTAACTGCCAGTAGTCATAGGATACTAAGGCGCCCGGCTATAGAACACTAGCCGGAGCAGAAACACCTTCCCCAGAGATCGAATTAATGCCAAGCGTGCCGACTCTGGGGAAGAGACACACTCTCAGCAGAGGATGGTTTTAGCAGGTAGAGGCGTTTTGTCATCCACGACAACCCTGCACTGGATCGGCCTACTTTCATGGAGATTGGAATGTCTCTGGTGATGTCCGTGGGTTTGAAGAAAATTTCCTCCTCTCAAGAAAAATAAAAGGCAGTACCTGCCGGCAGCCGAAACAGTACACACCTTCCCTAGAGATCGAAGTAATGCCAAGCGCGCCGACTCTAGGGAAGAGGTAGACTCTCAGCAGAGGAGGGTTTTAGCAGGTAGAGGCGTTTTGTCACCCACGCCAACCCTGCACTGGATCGGCCTACTTTTACGGAGATTGGAATGTCTCCCTGCGTTTGAAGAAGATTTCCTCCTCCTTCTCTCTCTCAAAAAAAGACAGTACCTTAAACGACGAAACAGATAAAAATTTGTGATCACAACAGATGCCATTAGGGAAGAAGCTAAGCATAACGCGAAAACATTGTTTCGTGTTGTGTCGCGAGAAAAGTAGGGAAGACCGAGAATGGCGTGGTTGCTATCTCAGTCGAACCGTTTGAGGCTAGCCTCTTGGCACTATAAACTGGTTTCGAACTAAAAGCGCAATTATAAAAAAAACTTGCCATGATTCCTATCTAGACAGGTTCTGTTAATGAAGCAAGAAATATAATGAAGCTCGCTATGTGTCTTGTGTTAGAATTGCCACAAATTGGGCAGGTATTATCGCGGACAAAAAAGAATGAGTAGAAATATGAATGAATAGTGTACTCCGTACGTTTCCCACTGACGAGGTTAGCCTGCAATAAAATAAAGAATCTTTCTCGGTTGCTAACGGGGTTTGAAAATAGAAAAAATTCCGCCCAATATTAATTTCCCCTAACCGGTGTTATTTGAAGACGGACTCTTTGTACGACGAAAAGTCAGCTACCATACTGTTATCGCTTCCCTATAGTCTGGAGATTGCTCCCACGCGAGATTTGATCACTCAGGTCAGTAAAACGTACTCGAGCGAAGTAAATAGTTTTGTAAAATAACTGATAACTACATTTGAGAATACAATGTAAACAGATGTTCATATTCTGACCATATTATAGAAACCGGTGGACAATAATGTGACAGCATTGTACTAATCTTATTACATATTATTATCTTACGCGTACTTGAGTGCCGAGAAACTGCAGTTCCGTTGATCAATCGTAATTTAAATCTGTCTACCACCTTTACAGTCCACATCCTGCCATTATATGGAGGACATCACCGTAGATGTCATATTCCCCTATTTATTTTTATTATGACTCCAGCATACTAAAAATGGTATCACTAATTGTAAGGGAAACTCAACCTGTGCCTAATTACTGGAAGTCGCCCACGATGGGGACTTACATATATATAATCGTCATAGAGATGGGTTTGACTATCTAAGTACTTTGGACCAAGTGGGTCATAATTTACTAATTTCTAATGCTTCGCGAAGGGTCCGGGAGTACCGAAGTGTCACCAATGGCTTTCTACGGAGTCCCCAAGGTTCCTGCCTAGGACTACCGTTATTTAAAGATACCGCAATTTAATATAATGTCCATGCTAAGAAAAATATACGCAGAAAGCAGTAACGAGAATAATACATGCGTTATGCAGGTGACCATTAGTTGCACAATCGGTAGGCCGAAAGCAGTACCGTGGACGTTAAATGTTGGCTGTGGGTCAGCCTGGAAAATTTATTAGTTATAGGCCAGAGAAAAGCTACTGTCGACACTAAAAAAGTGCCCTTTTTAAAACGATTGATGACACGGCCTGGGTTTTTTAGGATACAAAGGATTCTACACGTGCCGTGATACAATACTTGGGGGTAATATTTGAAGTAGATTTTAAGTTTACGATGCGTTCAACAAAAGTAGTTTTATGATTATGCTGCCTCATTTTAAGACCCTTTTCATTACAAGATCCTATGCAGTAGAAGTACCTGAAGACACAGATGAAGTGTCAGAGAGACAGCATGTGTCAAATTACCTCAATTATTTTTAAGGTAATATAAGATAATTTGCGTGGTGGAGTCTCTCTTTTCATTCCCTAAGTAACCGTTTTGACAATATAAATAATTCATTGACGTGGACTTATCCATGGATAGCCCTTCTTGCGCAATGCTATTTTCACTTCACCGTAAAGGAGATTTTGTATCGTTTCGTATGTTTTCACTACCTTTGAGCATAGGACATTTTGTATCGTGCTGTACTATTCCAAGATGACGCCAGTGAATTCAAATATAACGCAAGTATTCTACGCCTATACAAGCACCATTGGTTACACACCACTACCGTTACTACTGAACCTGAAAGAACTATCACGTTGGGAGCACTGTAGGACTCCATCCTAGCAGTTGGATGTTAGTTCCGCTAAGACGGTTACTAAACATTAAACATACCTCGCCCCCTTGGCGTACTCTGCTGCCGGCCTGGACCTTGATGTAATAATACTATGGACCGACAGGGGCAGGGCCGGGTGCTAGGCACAGCAATTGGCAGCGGTTCTCCACCTTTCCAGACGCACTAGGATGATCTCTCCGTACATCCTATGACCGTAAAGCAGCGTCATTTACGCTAACTTGTTACAATCTTTCTAGACACTCTTTGTCTAACACCAATTCTTCCTTTATAACGTTTTCGTATTCATCTTCCATTCTCCAGTGATCGCCTGCTGATGTATTCGATAAAACTTCAAATGCCTGCGTTCGTCGCCTTTCTGGAGGTCTGAGGCACCTGAGTTTGCATAACTAGCAGCCTACTTGATATTTTAAATATAATCATATCTGGTGGAGATTTACGGGGTCCTCAAAGTAAAGGATGCCCCAAAATCACTGCAGTTTACAGTTACTATTTCTTAATTGGTTGGTTTAAGGTATGTTTGAATCGGTGGAAGTGCTACGTCTTTCGGATTATTTGTTTCATGAGCCTACAGTTTATGTGCGTATTTTCGCTTACATGCGCAGCTACTAAAGCAAACTAAGTCATGCGTAGCACCTGTTTCATTTTACTGGTAAGCCAGTCAATTTGTTTTAAGCATACGCAAACCAGTAGCAGCCTTTATCTTTAAGGTATAAAAATGCTCTATCAAGGAACCTAAGGAGATACTGCCTCACTTTATTTTATTTTAAACTATGAAAATGTGCCTTAGCTATCCTTACTTTATCTACTAACTTTTGCCTTGTAGTTATTTAAGCAGTTACTACAATGCCGTTCTGGTGTAGCCCATTAAAACCAGAATCTCTAACAATAATGCTCTATTAAAGTGAAGCTCAGCTTACAGGTTAGCTAAGAGTAACAGATATCCTCAGTTACAGATCACATGATTAACAACATACCTAATGGGCTCTAATGGGCACTATAAGGGCAAGCAAACGTCCTTGTAAGTACCTACCATCCTTCGAGACGATCCTCCGTCTTGCCAAGTCAACCTTATTAGCAACAAGAATTATAGCTTTTGTGATGGGCCTATTTAGATAGGCATGCGATGGGGAGCTGGATGGGGCACCTGATGATTTTCTTCGATGTCTTCTACTGCCACATAGCGCGCGCAAGCGACTTATCACATCCTCAGCTAAATCCATCGACTCAGAGTCCGTCACAGAGAAAATCACAACAAAGGCGTCTACCTCCTCTAGCTGCTGTCGGCTTACCTGAGGAGAAGGCAAATTCACATTCGTGGTTAGCTTCATTTTAGTGTCACAGTTATCGTGTTTTACTTTAATCTTGCATTTTTGATCGCGATTTCCGTGTTGATATATATTAGCTGATTCAAGTGGTTATATATAAAGCGGTCGTAGAACAAAGTGATTTAGTTCGCAAAATAATTTATTAAAAAATACATGAGATTTAAAAATGTGTTTGTATTTTTGAATTCTAAATAACTCTTTAATTTGGGATTTTGTTTATTACTATCAGAACGAGAGCAGTAGAGAGGTATTATATATAAATATATATATATATATGGGAATTATGAGCTTGTCCTAGCCTTCCATTAAAGTTTTGAGTAGTACGTTGTCTGTGCGTTCGGGGAAATTGGCGTCGCTTTTGCATGATCCTCGAGCATTCCTTTGAAACATCTAAATATGAAAGTCACTTCGTCTTGCAAGGTCTATATATCAGACAGCAAATCGATAATTATTTAGGCAAAATATGTTATTTTCAAATGTAGCATTAAACTGTATGGGAGGTATTAAAAAGTGCAGAACTGGCAAGATCATTTTAAATTCTACATGAATTGTATAGAGCTTGCAAAACTAACTATAGGAGGTTATCTTGCAGTTCAATGATTAGATGTGCTTATTCGAATATATTTTTGCCATTTACGATGCAAAGCTTCACTTTCCGGATATTTTTTCCAGTTTATAATAGCTACGACATGCTTGTGTCTTAAAGCACCGCTATTCCGGCCAGCTTGCGCATTTTTTAATATTTTTTTTTATCTAAATTGAGTATATAACTCTGGTTGAGTCATTAACACTTTGATTCAAGGGAAATCGTTTATGTCCGGTCACTTAGCAATGGTTTTGGGACAGATAGGAGCGCAATTCAAAATCAAGTTGTACATAGTCATACACGACCTTTACATTTGATTAAAAGCCGATGCATATTGGCTTCAAGATCTAATTTTTTAGGCTACCGGATACCTTGCATGGGCCATATCAAAGGTACAATCTGAAAGTAAATATTTGCTGAATAGGTCTGGTTGATATCCATATGAACGTTAGTCTCGAAAGGCGAATAAGAGTATCCGATCCACAACCATTGGGTTTAGAAGTTAATTTTCATTCATTAAGCTTTATATAATGTCTCTTACGCCATTAACAGATCCGTCTCTGTAACCTGATTGTATCTGTCTTATTTTATTCATATCATTATAGGCTCAATTTTACGAGTGTCCATTTCCTTTATCTCTGTTATTTTTTGTATGCGAGAACTTAGAGATTGCAGTTCCGATAATAAATTCGACTTGAATTTGAACAAACTCTGTTTAGTTCCCGCTTACTTACGTTTCACTAGTCGTAAACGAATAGACTGCGTGAGAAGAGAAGAGTAACAGAAGTAAATAGTAGTGATATATGTATATGCCATTAATACGCTGCTAAACGATGGACTCACGCGTGTGTCCGTCGTCTCTTCAAATTCGACTTCGCACTCCTCGCCGTCCAGGAGCACTCGTGTGCTTTGTGTTTCCAGGCTATTTTCACCCGAAGTCGGCGGACTGGTTACTGAAATCAATATAAGTCGCCACTAAAGCATCTACTCGATGTATCGCTATCAGACATGGGCAGCCTCATTAATTTTAGTTTACTATACAATAGCTTATCGGGCTTAACCCTGCATGCCATTCCCCCTCAAGCGGTGGGTCTCGTTTTAGAAAACACCATCCTCCGTTTACGAAATGTGGACTCCTGGGTTGTATTACGATTGCAAATCAAACCATTTCAGCTTATTAGATCTATGTGTAAGTGGGGTTAAACATAACACTGAATGTTATGAAGTGAAATTTTGTTTGTACTCAGAGTGAGATTTGAGATGCCTAATAATGCGATAGCAGATACAGATCGTTCGGATCTTATTTTGTAGATCGGAGAACTTTGATAACCTTTGTACCACGCGTCATAGCCAGAAGAAATTTTGATCTGCTGGCACTAAAGTGTTTCCCAACGTGCAGCTCTGTGCTGATTCAGTTTCCTAAAGGAGACATCATCTTTACATGCTGAATATCAGTGTTTCGTGATCAAATTTTTGTTTCTTGAAGGAACAGGCCCGAACTAAATTAATCGAGAATTGGCAAAACCTTTAAACAGGGAGGCCTTTACCCGGCAAAACGTTTTCTATTAATATCATCGATTCAGGAGGGGTGATTGGGCCTTTGGAGAGCACAGAGGGGGTGATTTCACTTCAGGACGTCTAACGAGCGAACGAGTTGCGAGCTTGCCTCAGCTTTTATGCAATCTAGTGGCTAGACCATAACCTGTTTATCGGCCTACTCTTAAATTCCAAGCACCACAAGTTACAAAGTTGGTTGGTCCCAAAGTGATGATCATATCTGCTAGGGACGTTAACGGCAATTGTTATTTTGGGTGCTGCGTAAAAAACGGAAAAATCAATGCAACCCGATATCTGAACTTCTTAAATAGTCTCATGGACAAATAACGCAGGAATCGGGAGCTCGCAGTCTGACTTCTCTTCGATAATGAAAAAACCTCACAGTGCCGCTACAATAGCGAACTCGATGGCTGCTAATATTAATCGATGACTCAACCAGCGCATCCCGCCTATTCAAACCCTTCTGATTATGATTATCTCTATGCACAAAAAGGGGCGACTGTTGTGTGCGTTATGAAAACATCGATTTGCTTCTGGAAGGTAAACATAAGTTTTCAAGGGATATATAATTTTATTTTAAAGAACACAAATATTGATGAGCTGACCCCCATAGGTTTCGGAATTATCTCTTTGGGATTTCTTTAAAGGCCTGTTTGAAGCCTCATGCTGGATTTATCTGGGTTTCCTTCCCATAGGCCTTGGTAGCGGCAGCCTGATTTCTACCATATCAGCATCTCTACGTAGCTCTTTTGGTTTCATTGTCCTCTCCTCATTTTTGGAGGTCCATTTTTAAGATGGTGAAAGTTGAATCAGCAATAGGACAGCTTCTTGTTCACGGCTTCGACGCAACACACCCTGGCAAATGCGCCCGTACGTCCCAGACCACACCCATTCATACTTAAACACATGGTCTTTTTATTTTAGTCAAGCTTAGTTTCAGTTCCATATTGTTTCCCGTTTTTTTACTTTTGTTTGACGTTTGCGCTCTACATACATTTCTCTTATAACATTTTTTTGCGTTGGATTGTTTTGCGCGTTCGCAACAAAAAATGATCAAGCAATGCAGTAGATATGTGCGCGCTCCACTACCGAAACGCACCATAAAAGCTTGAATAAAACGAGCGTTCTGATGTATTTGTATAAGCAAATATATAATATATATATATAAGTCAAATTTTAATGAACCATTATGGAATTGTTGCGGATTCGACCTGTTGTTCAGTAAAATCAAGGTTGGGCTTCATAAATACACTCAAGTCACGGGTAATAGTAGCAGTGATTCCATCAATTGCATAATTATAATCCGGGGCACCGTTCTTTAAAACAACACACTTCGGCTTAAAGAGTAACATTCCACTCTCATTGCACCATCGAGCAACTTCATAAATATCAGTCTGGAAAATTTCAGGAGAGGGTTGGGTATCTATGGCACAGTATAGATCAAAATCACCAGTATATCCTAAATATTGGACCATATGCAATATGTGACGACTAATATCCAATACAAAGATATAGCGCTAAATAATGGGAAAGCACAATCTCCCTAGGACACACCTGGGGAGACAAGAAACAATTGACTTTTACAATCATCGACTTGAAGGCAAAAAGAAAGGCTGACGAGGTACGACTCTTCCCAGTTTAGGGGTTGCTCGCGGATGCCCAGGTTTCTCATATTTCTTAATAACAGACTGTAATCGACTCCGCCAAAGTCGCTAGACTTTACTCCTTTGATCAAAATATGTAAAACGGCTTTTGTAAGTTGATGTACAAACCCTAGTCGTGATGCGTTTTTAGGAGCTGTGCACTGAAATATGAGACATCCATTTTTTTTAAATAATACGAGAAATTGACCATTGGAATATGGGGTATACGCTGCATGAAGATTAAAGCTTGTTGGCTTTAATCGATTTGAGAAGTTCAAAATCATGACCTCAAAAACCTGAAGGCTGGCAGTGCAAAGAGGAAAAATGTGAACCCAGAATTCGTACGTTTTCATCTTTACAAAAAGCAGTGTAACAGGATAATTTCAAAAATTAAGAAGAGATACTGCACGTTTTAGCTAACAGTCCGAACGCGAGCATCCGTAAAATTTATCTTGTATTCAGTTCAAAACAGTCAGTTGAAACAGCACCATCAAGTGCTTTCAAGGCGAGCAGTGTCTTCCTGGACTTATGGGTTTTGACGGTCAGAGACAAGTAGGTACGAACTATTTTTTATCAGAAAGAGATAGCATTCGACAAATATACAAGACATCCTTGCAAGGCCCTAACTGAAGTAATACTTTGACAGTCCCGGTCAGTGCCCCAAGTCAAAGTCGGTTCTGGGTTTAGTCAGTATGAGTCTGACAGTACCAGGCAAATACCTTAATGTGAAGTCTGGTATCCATGCAGGATTTACCTTTAACCTCTTAAAAAAATATATATGTATATACAATGCATGTCATTTGGGCCGTCGCCTTTCGGGAAGAAAATAGACTAGTCAATAAAGACATGCTTCCAGACGTCTCCCAAGACATATATGAAACATAGTGCTTAGATTCAACTAGAAGAGGTTGAAGAAGTAAAGATCGGATCAGCAAAGAGCAGAAGGTCACGTATGGATTGAACAACTTTAGTGGGATTAAATAAGCTGTGTTGGCGAATGGCGGACGCTAGGATCCTGGAAGGATGGAACGAGCGAAAACGATCGTATAAGACGTCGGGTTCTAGGCGGAAGACACGGCTGATCGGGCCACGTGTTACCTAATGCGCAGTTAGAGCAGACAATCCAGAGACGCTTGTTACTCGTTCTGCCGGTTACGGAACATGCCTGCCGGCTCGTTGCATTTATTAAAGCATTGTTTTGTGTGGACATGGGGCGGGGCGTTGCCTGCCGCTTGAGCGGGAACATATGAATATTCGGGTACCATTGTACTGCATAATAAATTTTTTTCGTAATTCATTATGATTTGTATATATGTGTTTTCCTTCAATTATTCGACTATTGTTTCATATAGATAAAATCGACAAGCTGGAATAAACAAATATATTTTCACAGCAGCAATTGGCAAAGTGTTGTTCCTTCCTCTTTGATTCGAAGGGGGAGGCAACAGTCCAATCAATATTTGAAGGGTTGAAATCAGCTACAATTATTACGGGTAAGTATCTGTAGCAGCTGCCAATTTGGTTTACTAAAATATATTAATGATCTAATGATCATCGTCATCAAAACCGCTCTCGAGATTTCCGGTACATACATAGCAGTCGAACTTGCTCTCTTTGATTTCCATTACTGCCATTATTTTTAATTAATTGTTAATTAGGCAATAAGTTGTTAATACACAGCATTAGTAACCGGCACGTGCCAGTCTACACGCAAATGAAGCGTTTATGCGGTCAGTGCTACTTGAATTGCACTTACAGTTCCACTGCTCTGTAAGTCACTTTTGCGAATGAGTAAAAACTGGGAGATCATATTTAGCTTTACAAACAATTATGTACTCTGGGGATGGGTGTATCGTACAGTCGTGTTGAGGTGACGATATTACTGCACTTTTGAGTACGAATATCAACATGTCGTTACGCTTGCACCACACTGCTAAGGCGTTAATTGATGACTGTAAGGAAAGCCGTCTTCGTATGTTCGTATGTATTTTATTTACCTTTTTTGAAGAATCAAAAATAAATAAATACATAAATACGCAAAATAATAGAGTACCCACACAAGACCCTTAAGGCACCCCTGACGGCATTTCACTTTGATCTTGAAACGGCGATTTGTTAGATAGTTAAACACCCAAGCTATGGTCTTATTATCAATCTCTCGCTCGCCTAGCTTCGGTATAGTCTTGGGTGAGAAACTCTGTCAAACGCTTTCGCAAAATCCAAGTATATACAGCAAAAGTTCATCTTTCGGTTTTGATATTGAGCTCAGTCGTGAGATATACCAACCAGTTGGGAAAAAGTAGATTAGCCCTTGGTGAAACCATGCGTGATCATTGTCTAATAGGCCCTTTTGAGACAGATAATTGAATATGTGATCAACCACAATATTTTCGAAAATTATAAATGGTATTGGTTCGGTAATTTTCTACCTCAGATTTCGGATTCTTTTTGTGCACGGGTGTGTCTGGAGTGAGTCTCCGGAAATGAATCGTATTGCATTAATTGAGTTGGCATTTCAATATGATATTTGAGTTTCTAGTGCTTTCTGATACAATTAAGCTTGGGTATGAAGACAAAGAACAAAAATGATGATTATACATATCAATTGCACGTGTCAAAGGGGCCGCAGATTGAGGGCCAACAGGCCAACAACGCAATTCATTTGTTCAATGCATTTTGCTCACACTACATATGCAAAATGGCACGTACATGGAGAGAGTTCATATCTAAATTACGTCACTGGGCCGATGAACTGCCATGTATATGGCTTTAAATGTCATGTGATACAAGTACTGGATATAATCTGGGAATGTGTAGATCAAGATAACCACATACAAACTATTTTGGATGTCCTCTTTCAAACCACTGCCTAGAACAGTCTTATAATGACTAAATTGCCGTACCTAAAATTTCTAATCGGTGACAGCCACATTCAGGATACGTTTAGTGAGCACCGTCAGTTGTAAAGGTCAATATTAATGGAAGTTAGGAACTTAGAAGGGCAGTATGAAAGTTTGCCCTGAGTTACCTACTGATTGAGCAGCCATGGGGATGAGGTCACAAAAAGCAGAACCTTGAGCGAAGGTTTCCTCATGTCCGGAGGTGCTCCCAGTTTAGGATTCTCAGAGGAGTCTATATGAGTACCCCTGCGGCGTAACTAGATTTCGCCCTCACATACTGGGCTCGAAAAGAAGGCGAACAAAAGAGCGCCAAGTAGAGTGGTAAAGCAGGAAGCACTTTGGAAAGTTCGTGCTGCCTCGTGCTGTGCGCCTGCCCAATGAGATTAGAGCGCGCACAAAGCAAATCGCTTTCCCTAGGAAAACGGCACCGAAAGCAATCTAGACGGACGTAAAATTCCAGCATCCTGCCTTAGCAAAAAAAACAAGTGCTCGCTCGCACAATTTATCTTCTATTGTAAACTCTATTAGTTATTAACCACATTGAATGAATTCAAGTACTAAAAGATTGCGGCCACTTGCCTCCATAGTGAAATTTAGGACTAACGGATCGTGATTATGATTGTTTTGTTTTGCAGTATCGCTCTGTTCGGTTATAAACAAAGTTTCTGTTGAGAAAGCAAAATTTTTTCTTTGCTGAATCCTAGCACCGCGATCTGCACAGACGTTCAGATTATGATGACTCGAATCATATCTGTCTTCAGTACACGCTCTCTAGTTGTAGGGATTAGTTATAATTTTTTGCGGATGAATACTTTCCACAGCAATTATCCTGCTGCGTTAAACGTTGGCTCCCTCCTTCATTCTCTCATATCACATCGTTGAGAATACGTCATCGCGATAATCCTGGTATTGACCCGTGGGTATCCCTCACTCCAGTTCAGTTATAAAATGAATAAGTTCATGTGGATATATAAGCTTGTAAAAGCAAACCTTACATTTCATGTTTTCGTAGGTCATGTGCCCCAACGTCCCGTTAGGGTTTCTGCTTCTTTCCTCACGAATGTGAACAAAAATAGCTCCGCGTATCATCTTTGGATGCAAGTCTTTTCACCTACAGACACACTGACATCGAGTTTTAGTAATACTAGTTATCTAATTTTTTAATGAAAACTGCGTCGATTCACGCTTTCAGGATTCCCATGTCCATATTCGCAGAGGATTTTCTATTTTTAACTTTTAAAGTATGGGACTTAACAGTATCGCGTCCACTGTTCTATATAGCTACTCACTGACTAGGACCGCGTTCGCACGTCGGTCACAAGGGTCTCACGTGCACACTGGCTTGTTGAATAATGCGAATTTTTTTTCTATTTCCTGACTAACGCTCAGCCAACATTTTACGTCCATGGTACTGCTTTCGGCATTGCTTCGTAAGACGGACCCCTTACATGCAAATGCGCAACGGTGAGGATCGAACCCGTTCACCTACGTGTCTCCTCCGGTCCCAAGGGGCACGCGAATGCAGGACGCGCCGCCATATTGCAGGATTGCAGCCGGTAACCATGCGGTTCGAAGTTATTTTAACATTATTTTGTGTTTCGTCAATGAAATGTTACTTGTCGACCATGATGTGCTTATTTTTTTGTCGATAGATCATTCCATGGCGAGAATTTCAATTAAAGAAGTCTTCGCCTTCAGCTGTCACACCCCGTACATTGACTATATTGATACCGTATGTATACTATAATGGAGTAACTAATTATGTATACTATAATGGAGTAACTAATTATGTATACTATAATGGAGTAACTAATTATGTATACTATAATGGAGTAACTAATTATGTATACTATAATGGAGTAACTAATTATGTATACTATAATGGAGTAACTAATTATGTATACTATAATGGAGTAACTAATTACGTATACTATAATGGAGTAACTAATTATGTATACTATAATGGAGTAACTAATAAGGTATACTTTTTTTTTCTATATGACCCTCAGCTGTTCCCCTACCTGATAGGTCTCTGCTCTTAACCTTTAGGTATTACTATGAGGACCTGCCGGGGCCACCGTTGCTTATTCTCTGTCTTACTCGTACCTGACAAGAATCCTCAGAGAAAGATGATATGATGATGATGTATACTATAATGAAATAACTAATGCTATATACTGTAATGAAATAACTAATGATGTATACTATAATAAAATAACTAATGATGTATACTATAATGAAGTAACTAATGATGTATACTATAATAAAGTAACTAATGATTTTTACTATGATGAAGTAACTAGTGATGTACACTATAATGAAGTAACTAATGATGTATACTATAATAAAGTAACTAATGATTTTTACTATGATGAAGTAACTAATGATGTATACTATAATGAAGTAACTAATAATGTATCCTATAATGAAGTAACTAATAATGTATCCTATAGTAAAGTAACTAATGATTTTTACTATGATGAAGTAACTAATGATGTATACTATAATGAAGTAACTAATGATGTATACTACGATGAAGTAACTACTGATGTATACTATAATGAAGCAACTAATGATTTTTACTATGATGAAGTAACTAATGATGTATACTATAATGAAGTAACTAAGAATGTATTCTATAATGAAGAAAACCGAATTGCAACTTCTGAATCTTATAGTGGTGCGCCCGTTTCCCCATTTTTACTGTTATTAAATTTTTACTGTTTATGGTAATGACAGTGATGTATATAATGCCGCTTCCAGGAATAAGTCGTATTTTAAATATAAGAACACACTATGTGATATTTCTTTATCACTACCATTTTTACGAGCACTTAATCATTATAAAAATAAATGCAATTCTATTAATAAACCATGCTTGTATTTTATTGACATAAATTATATTGTAACAAGCCTGCGAAATATGATTTGTAGGCACTGAGTGTCTTTTCTAAGCTCCCTCTCGTGAGCAATTCGTTGAGTACAGCTTCAATCATCAAGCGCTATGAAAGCAAGATCGCTGCCGAAATTGATCGCTGCTTAAGAGCCACTTGACCAGTAGGCACTAATTATATTTCGTTTGTCGCACTTTTGCATAGTTACTACTTCTCGTTCCCGCTATTTCACTGAATTTTTATGCGATAGTGAGACTCTGTTGCAGATGTAGCGAAGTACGCATCTCCATCCTTGGGTACGTTGTGAGTCAATTTGTGTAAAAAATATCATTCATATCATTCAAAAAATATAATTCTGCTTAAAAGATTTCAAATGGGTTACTCAGCTTATCAGGCACCCCACTTCATTAATTATGATTTTTTGTACGCGAACCATAGTGGTGTCTTCTAGACAAGCAGAGAGAAACTTATTGAAAAGAATTGGATATTCAATGTATATAGCTGAAAACTAGTAACAGGCTGCAATGGTACGCATTTTCGTATATACGTCTCCACTTGAACATCAACATACTCAGCTTGAAACATATTGCCGTCGTATATCCCGAGTAAGCTACTTTGCATTTGAGAGGAATGCTGGAGAACATATAAATCGAAGCCAATAATAATACAGAGGAACCAGCGATTTGAATTTTGGGCATAGGTTAGCATTCGAGATATAATTCATCTTCGGGGACATTTTGTATTCGTAAAGCCAGGTTAGGGCAGATAGAAATTTAAGATAACATTCTTATTGCTACACGCAAATCTGCATCAATGTTGAAATTTTTCCATTCGCGTGGTCTGTCTACTATTTACAACCCCGAGTAACTTAGGAATTTGCACTAGAGAACTGCGTTACTTTCAGACTTGAGTTCTATGATATACACATTGCTCGAATTGCGGGCCTTGGCTGGCAGGTATTAGATAGGGAATATGGTCACTTGAAATTATCCAAACAATATGTCTATATGAAACAAACCCGCCTGTTTCAGCGGTACTATAAGAATTAAATGAGCCGCTTGCATTTGTTCAGCATCATATACGACTGAGACGAGTGGCGAGGTTGATACTGTATAAGCGAACATATCATTAAGGATCTAACAGGCTTTTTAAACTAAGCTAAAAGATAGACCTATATTAACCAGAGCAGTTCTTCGCAAGAGGTGTATGTTAAGACAAGGCCAGTATATTATTTCAAATGCATCACCACCACTCAGCGCATCAATAACTTAATATAATTGTATGCCAGGTTAGGTGCTGGTTTATTTCAAGTATGCTATGTTGTACTTTAGATTGCACAGTATTTTTTTGCTTACAATAGTAGATTGCACTTACCTATATTTTGACCGGGCGTTGCACTTGCTCCTTCGATAAATTGCTGGATGAGGCATGACTTTCCGACGCCACTTGCGCCGACTAGGCGAACCCGATGAAGGGGTGCCGTTTCCTCCGGTCCGTTTGGGCATGATGACGTACTTTTTCGGCGTTCATCATCGGCGTTCAGGAGAACTTCACCTAGGTTTACGACGACACCTTTCGATGTAACAGAGAATGATCGGCAACGATAGCCTTGCTTTTCGTCAAAAATCTGTGATATGCAGGCCGGCGTAGTAGCTGGAGATCGCTGGCGGTGAAACTCAGACCAGGGATCTTCCAGCTGATTCATCTCGCGCCATATCCGTCGGCCATTTGGTGATCGTGATCCAGGAACACCGAGTGATCGTCGCCGATCTTTCGGTTGGCGATGCGGGTGTCGTGGAGATCGACCACTCGCCAACAATGAGGTGCTTGCTGCCGCGAACGGTACAAACTGCGTGCTGGGACTTGAAGCGCATGGCGAGCGCGGTGGCGTGCGCAGAAGAGTATGTATACTGCCCCTTTGCGTAGCCCGAAGGGTGCACCGCGGTGGTAACGGCGTTGTACCAACTCCATGAGAGTCGGAGCAATATTCGACAAAGAGCTGGTGCTGCGACGTCGTGATTTCGGGTAGCGAGTGCGCGCCCAATAAAAGCAAATCGTATTCAGTAATTCTAATGTTAGCGGCGGGCTCGCTATGCCGTTTGCGCGGGCCGCGCCGTAGACGCCGTGAGGCTACGTCGTGCATGACAACGCTGGCACTACACAAAACGATGCACAAAGCGCCATCAGATCCGAAATCGACTGCACATTGGATTAGCTCCGTCGTGGTCAAGTATGCTTGTTATCCACAGACCAAAACGATTTCTTCATATAGCCTAACCCCTTTCACTTTAACAGGTGTGTGTGTGTGTGCGCGCTTACGCTGGGCAGCTGGCGCGCTCTACCTCGTCAAGCCATGTGCCCGGATTGTTATCCGCCCTCCTCTCTATCCCAGCGATGCCCTTTCCCTCCTTCTGGGCTGATGTCAGAGCCGCCGCTTCGGTGGTGAGGCTTGAATCTGTCTGTCCAGGCCTTGATGGGGCTGGCCACTCGCTTCCCCTCCCTGTGAACCTCCTGCTCCCAGGGAACACTGTCGCGTTCCCTGGAAACAGCGCAGGCAACTGCTTCTGCCACTGAGCCATGCGGACTGGCAACCAATAAGATAAGCTGATGAAAACACATACGCTTGCGTCTGCGTATGTAAACTGGTCTTGTTTCCTCGGATTTATTATTTCGGCATAACTATTTGCCGAACACATAATTAGAAAACACGCTACTTGGGTTTTCATTAGTGCGTCGTGGCTTTTGTTGCGCTCTTTCTGCCTTATTCTTTAGAGAGCGCATATATAGAAGGAGCATATCATGTTGCACCGACCTAACCTTAGTTCAGGTAGTTACATGCTCTCGTCTTCGTAAAGCTACGATTAATGCTGTAATTTACACCAGATATAATGATTTTATTTTCTTTTTTCACTTCTGTCAAGGTAGACCTAGGTTTTGTTCATTTTAATTAGAATCTTTTTTCGCGCTTGTCATTTTTTTATTATATTCAGTTGTAGCATTCCGTTGTGATTAATATCCTGCCGTACTGAGAGTGAGTTGATTGTACCAATAGCATTATATAATCAATTATACATAATGCTGTAATAATATATAATTAAATTACCTGTTGAAAGGAACTGACTTCCATGACTTGGCATGACTATTTTTACATTGTCCATATATGCAAAATTGTGCATCCTTCCTTTCAGCTCATGCTTTATAGGGTCTGTGAATGTCATGAATAAAATGCTATCCAGCATTGTTTCTTGTGGACGTCCTGTTCTCGGGTATCCTGCTTAGAAAATGAGCCGTTGACTTTTAAATCGAGATAACCTCCGGAAGAAAATCGGAAATCCACGTCACCGATTTGGGCCAACTTGCATTGAGGGACCAACTGGGAGAATCATCTGGTGTGTCATGGTCTGAAATGCACTCTTAAAGTCTGTACATATCACATTAACTGGGAAACTTTTATCTGGATGCTCTTTTTTAGATATTAATACGTTATCCGTCGATCTCTCTCCAGGGAATATAATACGTGCGCACTTCTTCTCGTTCAATTTTAATCGAAGGTTTCTTCTCACTCAGGAAGGAAGTGTGTTTAAAATTATATATTATTACAACATTATGTAAATATTGATGATATAATCGTGTGCGGCTTTGCGAAACCCATCAAAGTGCGCCTAAGGCTTATCGATGAACAGCCGAGTGTGAATGAAATACAAGTCGTGAAGACTTCCTGAAACAGAGACTATATGAATCATGTTTCCATGCGAAAACTTTGCGGTTGTTGCTCTAACGTATATGACCCGAGGCATACTAAAATTTCATTGTTGTATTAGCGCTTAAAGTTTTACTTGTTTTCGGTCCTAAGTGCAGTGACTCCATTAACATCACTCTATGTGGATCGCTTGTTTGTGTCGGGTTCTTAAACGCTGCGTCGTTTACAATGTTGTAAGTATGTGCTTACTTGATTTCTTCAGACATTAAGAGCCTAAGCTAGTATGTTTGTGGGATCATTTAACTGGGACAGGAATCTACTGCGAAACGGACTGTGGACTTGCCGGTGTAGCTTTGTTGTTCTTGGCGTTCAACTAAATTACCTGTTAGGTCCTACGTGGAGGACCTTTCCATGGTCTACTTGTGTTATGCGCAATTATGGCAGTAGTGTAGGTATTGTCTAGCCTGGCTACAAAAATGACTAGAAGTAATAAGCAGCACGAGTGCACACTTGTGCCGGTATCTTCAGCAACCTTTCGTGCTGAGTGGAACGCGCAACCTACTTGCCAAGTAGTTTCTGTTGATTCGTACGCTAGAACTGCTCAGTGTTTCTTTGATTCACTGTCGTGGGGGATTTACTTTGGCACTATTTTCATTGGGAAAATTAGCCTTTTCCACGAGCTCTTATTGCCGGATCATAGTGAAATCATAAAGTATGATTAACAGCCATCGGTGTATCCGCTATTCTCTGTCATCAGTGATCAATAGGGATAAGATTAGCACTTCCCTTCAGGTTATTAAGCCTGCTATCATATTTTGGAATTATAAGAAAACACGCTTAATAATAGGACCACACCCTGTTCGCCAATACATTCAAAAGTTTTCTCGTTCCAAGGTTCATGTGTGTGTGCGTGACCAGAACTCCACCCATGCGTGTGTGGTTTTCCCAAAATAGAGGCGGAATATTGATAAACTATGTATGACGGTGATTTTGAGTGGTAAGCAAATATCAACATATACTCTCAGCAAATAAATTATATTTTACATGGAGCGACTGACGGAGGCAAGTTTATTATTTATAGAATTATATAATACTACTAAACGAAACCTTGGACAAAGCCTCCGATCTGCATCTGTATTCGTGAGCCTAAGGGTTGCCGCTCTGATGGCAGGCGTCCTGATGGTATGTCCAGGGGTAAAACCCTGGTCTGCACTGCGCCGTGACTGACACTTTGGTACCTTCTTATGGTAATAACGGAGCATTGCAACCCGGCAATGCAGCCATCGCTGCCAAACATAAAGATAATAGAAAGGACGCGACATGAATGGAAGCATATCACTTTAGACCTGTGGCCTTCGAAACTCTGGGAGAATCAGAAGGTGAGTCTTCGAACTTTCTATATTCATTGGGAGAGAGATTGCCCTCTTTTACAGGAGATCCTCGTGAAGGAGAATTTTTAGTGCCAGGATTTTTCATAGATATTCAAGGAGGTAACGCAATTTCCATTTTGGGTATGCTTAGAGCCTGGGACGATGGACCGTCCTGTAGGAAGGGTCCTAAAATTTCAGTGAATGAAATTTATTGTTTCGAAACCACACAGTCACTGCATTTATCTCAGTCTGCAACAGCTGTCTATCCGCGGCCGCACAGATCAGGTCAGAAAAGTTTAAGTCGTTTGCGAAGAATTTTTTAGTGACCCCTTTTAGTAAATTATCCTTAAGATTCACCACAAGAATACCGAACAGTAACAAGCGCAAGCAGGGGCCTTGAGGCACACCCGAGAGGCAAGCTGCAAACGAGCTGACGCTGTGATTGAGCTTTACAAAAAAACTCTTATTACTGAGATAACTCAGACCTGTCTTATACTTTTAGGGTCAATCTACGGACATCAAAGTTCGGAGATTAAAAGAGAGTGCTAGACGCAATCAAAAGCTTCGGAAAAGCCAAAGTATATATAGAAGTATATTAGTAGAGGTCTATATATTTTTTGCAAAATGGTCTCATCAGAAATATTTAATCTTGGCCACTGTGGGCTGTCAGTGGCACGAATGCTAATTGTGGCGGAAGCATCACTGTGCTTTATATAGACAGCTGCAAATATAATATGTTGCTAAAGGATTCGGCCTTTCGTGTGTCATCAGCTTCTAAACCAACTTTTATTTTGATAGCGCCTACTCCATCCTTACCTTTGATACGCTTGCTCGCATACCTAAAGAATTCTCTTGAGTTTTTGAAACTAAGAGCCGATTTTTGAAGAATCCGCACTCAATAAGAAGTTCTAGATAGGAAGGAGATCAGGTGTGTTTTTCAATGTGTTTTTGAATGCTCTTTTGTTGAATAGATTTTCCGCGCTTGGGTATGAATTTGCCCAGCATAAACCCAGTTCTGGTGAAGAAGGAGGCAAGGCACACTGCACTGACATACGGCCCACATAAGAAACGCGGCCTCCAGGGTACAGCGGGTCTCCCTGAACCTGGCGCGGCTGATGCCCAGTGTTATTCGTGCATGAACGTAGTGAGTACACAAGGGTTGAGCGACGACTGACTGGTCTGTCTGGTTCTTTCTTGTTGCTCTTGTGCCTGTCGTCGGCTGTTACATGACCGAGTGAGGTGTCGTGAAGTGCGTTCTTCGCGCGTGTATTTGAATATGCTCCTCAGTCTCGTAACATCTCCCTTTCTTTGCAATTGTCATTTGACTAAGGGCAATGTATCGTCGTTTAGCTTGACTCAGGTCTAGTGTATTGTACTTAACACAATTTTGTACTAATTAACTATGATTTGTACGTGCGGTCTTGTACGTACTGTACTAGGTTTTCGTGTCTACTTTGTACCAAAGCTACTCTTCTCTCTCTCTAGTAT